>OZ014482.1:18555329-19155329 GCA_963965965.1 Trididemnum nubilum | reverse complement strand
GTCAAGTTTTAGGTTAAATATTCTACGCTTACATAGCTATTTTGATATCGTCAGTAAGCTGCTGTGTAGTTGCTGATCTCAAAAAAATTAATATTACAAAGTAAAAATAGTTCTGATTAAAAAAACACAGCTACGATAAAATAAAGCTTCTTGAATCAATTTTTTTTGTCAAAACTACAGCAATATTCTCATCGTCCCGTTTTTCTACTCTGAAAATAGTTTAATCGTTGGTTAATTTTTTGTCGAATCGTTTTAATTCATTAAATAAAAATATCGCAAATGGTAACTTTGGATCAAAGTTCGTTCAAATTAAAAGTGCAAACCTAACGGCAATAATACTGATAGCAATTTTAGCCCAGCTGCAAAAAGTTTGATCAAAATCAAAAAGCAATAAAACAAATTTTCAATATATTTCAATAAACACAAAATAATTTGACCGATTCTTAATAATTTTATTTTTGGAGATAATTTATTAGAAACATATTTATCAAGGGTCTTTTTCAACGAAATTTATTTTAATAAATTGCTTGTTTGCAATATGTTATGTGTCGAACAGCCGGCTAATATTCTTATTTAAATGATACTCAAATGTTTCAAGCATTAGGCCGATCTCATTGAATCGGAAAAATAAGAAGATACTGCACGACATTAATAACTATGGGTCTGCAAATGCATTGGCAATAATCCAAATTCCAACGCTTAAAGCTTGCCGCACAGAGTAGCCCATTCCAAAACCAGACAAAATATTCCCAAAATGCACATTCTGTATAGTATTATTTTTGTGCGCTAAAACTTGTTGGGAGTCATCACTTTAAGTTATTCTCAGGTTGATTTGCAAAAGTGAAAAAAAATTCTCAAATTTCAATGGATGTTTTGACAAATTAGCTTATTAAATTTGCAATTTGTATTGTATACTTGTATAGTGTATGAATATTATAATCCAATTTGTGATAGGTTGGTGACGTTTTTCGTAACCCAACTTGTCATCTTGGCCTATATACTGCTTGCATTAATGGTAAAGAAAATTAACTCAAATTAAAAGCTTTGTGTAATTACGTTATTACAGCATCTCTTATTACTCATAAGTTGAAGCGGTATTTAGGGCATTAAAACAACATAGAAGATTTCTTATGAATATATAAATAGATTTTGATCTTTCCTACTTTGTTAATAGGTTTGTCATGTCCGATATTCTAATATTCCCTGGCAGAGTTTCAATTACAACATGTGCTGATGTTACTGTGCCTATTAGTGATTGGGAATACATTATCGGTATTTAAGATGAAATACTAAGAAAAAAAAATGTTATGATTTTTCTCAGTTCACTTTGAAATTGACATTAGTTTATTCTTAATCGGGGTAATTTTACAACCCATTTTTTCCAAAATTCGAAAGTGGGAGTCACTGGTGCTTATTAATTGCATGTACTGTAGATTTGTCTTTTTATAAGGTCCCACATCAAGTAATGTCGGAGCAATTTGCATTGCATATGAAATTTCATAAGAAGACCCGTATCAAGTAACAAAAATGCATTTTCTTTTGGGAGAGACTATTTCACCGGAAATTTTTATCTAGTTTTTTAATAATTCCAACCAAACTCAAAATCTTACTGTGAAACTAACCCCAAACCTAATCCTAATCCAACTCAAACCCTAATTTTAACTCTTAAAAAAGCAAATAAAAAAAGCCCGATGAATATTTTTTATTTTTATTTTTATTCTCTCTAATATGAAAAATAGTCACTACCTTTGCTTTTTTTGAAGATGTTTCTACTGAAATTTATACCCTTAATTTCTCTCAAAACATATTTTTTTTTTTTTTCTATTTGTATAATATCTCCAAAGCATTGGAAAATTTTTGGGGATGGATTTTTCAAATTCTGACCATCTGGACTAGTACACGCTGATGCAAAGTACTCGATTAAGCCCAGTGTTGATGAAAAAATTACTTCATAAATAAAATAATAATGAAAAATTGCTGCTGAAAAGTGAATTTTTATAAAAATCTCAAAAACGCATCAAAAACATATTAAAAATAATTGAATAGATAAATAAGCAAATAAGAATAAAATTACCTACGCTATTCGTCTCAATTTTACTATTATTCATTCATTTGATCGACGGTTTTGACTACTTTTTCGTCACAATGACGTAATGGTGCGCAATAAAATTCGTCGTACGAATAGGTTTATCGTAGCAATTTCAAGAATTCAGGAAAGATGAAAAAAATGCATTGCGATGACAAATCAAACGCATTGTAGCTTACAACAATCAATTTACAACAATCAAACTATAAATTTTTAAGGGAGTGATTATTTTAACGAAAATTGTTAAATTATGGAGAATAAAACGAAAATGAGGAAATATACATATTTATCTGCGCATTTTTTACGCTTTTGAGGGTTAAGATTAGGGTTTGAGTCAGGCTTTGGGTTGAGATTAGGTTCGGGATTAGTTTTAAAGTAAGTATTTGAGTTTGGGTAAGATTTGGGTCAGAATTAAAAAAAAGTAGATAAAAATTTCCAGTGAACTAGTCTCTTTCAATTTTTAATCAGTGACGGTGTTGTCGTATCTAGTGCCAGTGCAAGAGTAGTCAATCATTTTAGTTTAGAGAATAATCAAACATTTTAGTTTAGTTCGTTTGGAGATTTAGTTCCTTGTTTATTCGGTTTTGATTGAATAAAGCATAATCCTTTTCCGTTTTTTACGGAAGTGATAAAATATTATGATTTGCACACTGTCTGTGACCGAGTACAAGTTTTTTCTTAACATTACGTCACAAACATTGCGTCTTTACCATCATGCATGAGATGTGTAGTATCACTGCGTCACAATATTTATTAAAAATTAGCGTGCTTTAAGTGAAGTCTTGAAAACTTTGTAACCTCCTTTACATTTGCAGAAAAAAAAAACTTTCGAACTTAATTAGCCTCCAGTTATCTAATACTTTCGTCATCACATCCTTATGTTACGTCATATTTTTTTCTGAAAATGACCCCGACACGAAGAGTAATAAATGCTTATTTCGGTTTTTGCATAATGAACCAATTTTGAAATTTTTGATGATTTGCTAAAGCAATACCTTATTCCGTAAGCCTATATACTGTATTTTGTGAGTGGCTGTTCGTGTGCAACAATAAAAGATCTAAAGCATAGTGATTCTGAAAACCATCAAACTTTGTTATCTTGAGTTAGTACAAAAAGCAAAGCAATCATCCTTTACCTAAACAACCAAAACTTGAAATTTGAAAGAATATTTCATTCTTTTGAAACTACGCACAAGTCATTTTTATATTATTTTTAACCTGAATTTTTATATCTAGTCAAATTGAGACACATGTAACAATCTGTTTCAAGCAAACAAAATCATCCGAAGGAAACTTCTTACCTAAATTGTTCTGATTTGCTCTGATCCAGGGTCGGATTTTAATTGCGCGAAGCCCCTGGCACTATGGTATTTTCACTAAAATTACCTGCCAAGTATAAGTGAAGACCAAACAAAAATCTTTACATTCAAGCTTTTGGGGCCCTGGCACTGTACCTTAGTGCCATATGGTAATTGCGGTCCTGCTCTAATCTGTGATCGTTTAAGTCTCCCCAGCAGGAAGTTCAACAACAGAAAACAGTTGCAAAAATTGGACACCTAAATATGTATAGCACCGAAAATTTACTCACTTCGAATTTCGGAATTACATTTATGACCATTTTGTTTGGTGGAATTGAAGTCACTTGTCTGTGCGGTGATACACCGGCGCATCAAACAACTCTGACAAGTCCAGTAAAAAAATACCGACTTAAAGTGGGTCTATAGCTATTTCAACGCGCATTGTATAGTTTAACAATGAACTTAATTTTCCCGCAGAGTTACCTGCAACCACCCCTCTGCAAACCAATGCGACGAGAGCAATCGTGAACAGCAATGTCCAAAATGCAGTTGAGAATGAGACGAACGCAGTTTTGCAGGTTGCGTTACCGATTCTGGCTGTCTTTATATTTCTTCTGCTTCTTATTGGAGTGTTGTATTCTTGCAAGAAAAAGCAACGGTAGGCAACAATACAACCATGTTATAATGTATCTTTGAAGGGAAATGTTTTTTTTTTAAGTGAAGGTGTGATTCAAAGGATGAAAAACAGGCTTTTGGATCACTTGAAGGTGTGAAAATAGTGCAAATGCTAAATATACCTAGGTTTGTTCCTGAAAAAGGTGGGGAAAATATGTAGTATTTAATTACATTAGTTCCTTTGCGTCTCTACAATATGTACTTTTTAGCAATTTTTTACGCTTCAGCAGATTCACTTTTTTTTTGCCAAATTGCAATAACAATTAGTCGAAAAAATCATTTTGAACTAGTGTGGTATGTAGTGACTGGACTCGCTGCATTCCTCAAATTGGCTTAATGAGCACAATCAGGATAACTAACATTGCTGAAATTAATAGACATTCCTTTTGCAACTGCTGTGCACCCATGACTCCTTCCCAACGGACGTCAAAAAAGGTTTTGAACGAGTATGTTGACCTCCCTCCTGGTACGTCTTCCAGCAATAGTAGTACTCCGGTGGAGCAATCCCCTGCCTCACGAGGACACGGAAGGAGTTTTGAAATTCAACTTCTTGATCTTACCGACAAAGAACGCACCAAAAGTAGTCTGGACAATCCTACTTATGTGCAAATCGGTAAGAGATTTTTCGACAGTGCGTTTAATTGACTTTTACTTGATTGGGCTTTGATCGCTACTGCAAAATGTAGTAAATACACCAAAAGTGTCTTCGTGTTTTGCTGCCTTCTGCACATGAAACAAGCTAACTAAGATGTAGGGAGAAGATCGATTAATAAGAGGATGTTGACTTTCGTAGAAGCTGTCTTAAGCATAGATGGGTACAAATCCGTTAATAACGAAGCTAACTTTTTCATTAACTCATTATTTCGTAAAAAAGTTTTTTCATGTTAACGGACTAAATTAACTTCCGTTAAGTTCGGTTAACTTCCGTTAAGGTTTTTATCGTTAATATCTTGCCCCATTGATTCATGGTACTGGTACTAACCAGTTTGCACTGGTAACACTTGTTGCGTATCAGCTCAAGTTTTATAAAAGAAAGCGAAGAAAGAAGCTCTATTTTGTGGCAAATAATAAGCTGCAGCTTCAGAGGTCTTTTAATTATCGCTGTTCGCAATTTCCAAAGATTTTCCGATCGCAGCTTCGTTAGTGCATTTGAACCTATTTTTAGCTTGAAGTTATATTGGACTGCAAAATGTAACTTCAAAACACAAAAAGACCACCATAGCAATACATTTTTCTTTACAATCAGTTCAACTGTGTCATTACGTGTTGTAAAAGTGAGTGAATAAAAAGAAATTTATATTACACGCAAAATATCAACGAATTAATGGACTTTATTAACTTCCTTTAATTAAAGCTGAAAGAAACGAATTAACTTTAACGGAGGTATGAAGTTTGTTAACGGAGTGGTTAACGAAGCTAACGTTTTGCATTAACTTGCCCACTTATGGTCTTTAGGTTTACGTTTGATGACGACACAAACGGTGACAAAATTGCTTAAACTTGAGTTTTATGCACTGTGTATTGTAGCTAAATTCAAACTTTTTGACTTCAGAAATTCCTCAAACCCCTTCATCCGAAGAAAGACACGGTTATACTGAATTACGGGAAACTCAGAAAGCACGTAAGTCAAACTATCATTAACGAAACAAAGCTTTGAAAATTAACTGCAAACGTCAAAACATCACAATTAATTATAATTTACAGCAAGCTAGATTTCTTTAATGTATACGGTTTAAGAGCAGACATTTCAAAGGATGAGTAAATCAGCAGCAAAGAGCTTCACTGTATTTCAGATCAAAAAATTGTGAACAATTCACGAGAAAAATATTGATGAGGACTGGCTAGAGTCTGCATTCCTACGCGAAATGTCAGAATTCAGAAGATGAAAACCGTTCAATTTCACTTCTCAATCAGGAGACGGAGATAAAATTTTCCCTTATTCTATCAAAATGCAACTTTATGCACAAGTTGTGCGTGCACTAGATTTCATAAAATCTGATTTTTCAGGAAATGATGATCTCACAAAATTTATGATTGCCAAACTTTTATCCATTCAAAATTTTTGCAAATACATTAAAAAAGTTTCGCCATATGCTACTTTAAAGAACCACAGCTTTAAACTTTAATTCTCGATCTTAATTTTTGCTCTGCAAAGCATTTTTTATTTTAAATCTTTTGCAGAAATTCCGCAACCTTCTTCAGCTCCTGACATCAAGGATTACGCTGTTCTTCATAGCATTAACACAACACGTACTCGTAAGTTATTTACTATGGACAAAATATTTTTTGTTGTTACGGGTATTTTCAAAAGTCTTAAGAAAGTAATTCTCGAGATCGGTTTTATTTAAAAAATTAAAACTGTTTGAGGTAATAAAGAGGTGCCTCAACCTTGTTCCATTATTCCCAACGTGAAGTTTGATAATCAAACATAATTATTCGATTATAGAACATCAAGTTGCTTAGTCTGCAAGAAATTTTGCAAAGTCATCCTTTTAATTGAACACGTAATTAATTTCTTCTTAAAATACAGGTGCGAAAATTAATCCCATAAGCAGATTCAGCAAGCAAATTAGAATCAATATTGTCGTTTGCTCTCGAAATTTTGAATGTATTTCAAGCGAAAAAAATGCAAACAAGAGTTTCGTGCTAAGTTTGCACCGAAATTTTATTAGTCAGATAATGACAAAATAGCTTTTCTTGAAATTTGTTTCTCTTTGGAGCGACTTTTACTTGCTTCACGGTTTTGGTTAAGATGAAGTCTTATTTATTTTGTAGAAACTAGACATGGCAGCGATCCAACATTTTCACATTCTCAGTATCAACAAAACGCTAGTGGTGTCACCTCGACTGGGACAAGAAGTAAGTTATTTATCATGCCTCAACTTTTCTACGTCCCACTTCCTGAATGCCTTCTACCACTTTTTTCCACAATTCTAGCTAGATTTTTCAGTTCAGTACATACTTACTGTAAATCACGACTAAAAATTCGCATATCAAGTTGTCATTTCCACAAAGTATTTTGTGCAATGATCACAACCTCAGCTTTTGAAAGAAGCAGTTTTTAATCCGTTGCAATTATGTTATTGTACCTCAGTTTGCCCTGGTTCTAAACAGGAATTTTATCGTACTTTTGCGGCGTTTAATCATAGAAATTTTTGTAGCTTTTTGATGTGTGACTTTTGTTGCTCCAAGTATTCCGCATGTTTGTCGTAAATAGTATACCTCAGTGATTTTTATAGCTGCTGAACAATTAGAAAAAGCGGATGTCCAAAAAGGACTAAGTAGAGTTACATTACCATTATTTTGATACGTCAATCAAAAATGTGCACATTTGCACAACCTAAGCAAAAATTACTCTTACTAGACCAATGTTTCTTAAAAGGGTGAATGGTTTACTCCAGGGTGCATGAAAATTTTGCATGGTGAACTAACAAAAAGGGGTAAATGAGGGGTAAACCAGCTCAGATCGAAATTGCGTAAAAGCAACAACCTATCACAAACATTTCACTTCTTAGTTAAGCAGGAGCACAATGACTGTGTGTTCAGGCAACGTTACACTTGAGTATTTTCACGTTTTTTTGTAGTTGCATTAAACGTGGCTTTAGCCCCCCTTTTAGCCAAGTCACTTAAAAAGTTTAACTCAAAATTGCATGCGTTTAAAGATGTTTTGGACTTGACCTGAAAGTGTAGGGGGGGCTTGAAAAGGCTGCGCAATTTAATTCTTCAACTGGCTTTCAAGTCTTAGCAAATTAGTTCTTTTAAATGGCTCCAAAAAAGTAAGAAATTTGATTCGAATGCCGCCAAAATGGCTATCTATTTTTTTGTTGAAAAACCACAAAACTTGCCCAGCGCCTGGGGCTCTGCCCCCAGACCCCCATCCGTAATATGCGTGAGTTGCTTCGGTTTGTTTAGCACGCTACCCGATCGAGAAGTTTTTCAGGCAAAAAAGATTTACTTTTGGATTCAAGCTCCCCCTTAACAAAATCCTGGTTATATGTACGTGAAATAATATTTTTATATCGATGGTGAATGATATGCAGACATCTGTGATAAGGGTGAACAAAACCCAAAAAGTTTTAAGAAGCACTGGTCTAGGCTACTCAATATGCTACAGTTTACAATTTTTTTTGAGGGCACAATGTATTCTCATTGCTTACGAGAAAGGAAACTTGGCCCAAAAACCAATATAACTCACCAGATACAGCCAGTCAGGAATGTATGTCTTTTGGTACATTGATTCAACATAATTAAAGTAATGTTTCTTTTTAGAATTTCATCGAGGAATTCAGAGCAGCAAATCTCCAAGATCAAAAACTGACGCTTACGTTGATGTTTATAGTTTGTCAACCAAAATGAAACCAAAGAAATAATATGTGAGCATTTCTTGATGAAAACTTATTTACCTTACCTTACCTTAGTATCGTTCCGTATTTATGTTATTGGTATTATTTTTTCTACAGAAGATGAATGTACATTTTAAAATAACCATTCGATTACTGTATGTTCGTGTTATGTATCATGCTCAATTGCTCTTTACTTCAGAATTTAGATATTTTTAGGAGTTGCTTTTTTGCCAGATCCCAACGCGTTATTTAACATAGTTGGTTGTCACGCAATTTATAAAACCAATAAGTTTGGAAAAACCGAGAAGTGCAGTATTTTAAAATTCCAATGAATATTCCAAATTTTTTCGTGAGTTTTGGAAAATTTAGTAACTGCTGGTTTGCAAAATTTGGAAGAAGTATTTGCACCAGCAGTCCAGCAACCTTGTATCATTGGTTTGCTGCTCAATGGTTACAAAGATAGCCAAAATTAGAAATTTGAACATCTACAGTATATAGTGTATGCAAAATCAGTTTACGTTGCTCTTCTGTACAGCAAGATTCTTTATTTTACCTCTCCTCTTGCTTGGTAGCTATTGTACAAACTTTAATAACTAAAGTGACAGGAACTTAGTGTTATTATACCATACACTTGATTTATGAACTTGTTAAATTTCGAAGTGCACTCTATTTCATGTTGTGATAGTCATGTGTTCTAATTATGGTATAGATAAATTATTTTTGAAACCGTTGCAAAAAAATTATTGACGTCACCTAAATACGCTCATTACTTTGTTTTAAAATATAGTGCAGTATTGTGTTTTCTTTGAATAATGGTTTTACTTGTGTCTTGTTGCAGGTGATATTATGTAAAATATACTTTAATTAAAACATTGTGTGAGTCTAGTTTGTTTCAGATGCAAGAATTGAAATCGAAATAAAAAACTATCAAAGCCGCCTAATTGTTCACAATAATAATTAAACCATCAAACACAATATAATTTCATCAACATTAAACAATAAGCAATTTCAGAGTAAAATACAAAAAATGCAGAACATTTTGCCAAGAAAGCAATCATTTTATGGCAAAAAGGAGTTTTTAAGAGACGTACACATTGTCTGGTTAGCAAGAATTTGTATTGCATCTGTTAACTTCAAAAGGTTCACCCGGGCATCCATTTGCTGGTCTGCCGTCTCTGGCTTGGCATCTTCTTTGTCTCAAACGGAATCCAATCCCACATGATCTGCTGCAATCGTTAAACGGAGCCCATTCTGTCCAACCAACAGTGCATTCCTAAAAAATGCAAAGACATAGTCGTATGCCACTATTGTCACACGTATTTAGATTACCAGGGGCGTACGCAGGATTTGTCAATGGGGTGGGGAAGGGGTTCAAAAGTGACATCAAAAATTTGTTCGCGATCTATACTTCGGCGAATAAATAACTTAGTGCAATGTCGCAAGATTGAATCAAAGTCACACAGTGCGTAATGTAAATAAAACTTTTCAAACAAAAAACAATTAAGCATTAGGCATACATCGATAGTTAACATTAACATCATAAGGTCGCAACTGAACGATCAAGAAAAAATTGTTCAAAACATAAGCTACGAAAAAGCATATAATTATAAACAGCGAAAAGTTGCCAGGCGCGTAGCCAGAAATTCGCAATGGGAAACTGTTTTGGGGCAAAGCCCCCAGCCGCGGGCAGAGGCACGAGAGTCTGGGGCACAGCCCCAGCGCTTGAAAATTTTGCATTTTTCTTCAAATATAATTTAATTTTAGAGTTGTTTTGATAAAAAAATGCTTTTAAAACGTGGCATAGAAATTGGTTGTGCAAACTTGATTAAACTGCTTGCATAAATGGGCTATGTGGGAGGTGGCTAATGGTAAAATTTTAGCTCTCTTGTTTACAGAGAGATAAATGAAATCCCATAGTTCGAGAAAACTCACACTGAGTAATCTATTTGGTCTATATTTTATAGAGAAAAATAATTGGGGGGGGGGCTAATGAAAAATATTTTGAGACAAGTGATTGGTAATTAACTAATACCAGAGGTGGAGTCGAGGACACAAGGCTCGAGGCCAAAGCCAAAGCCAAGGCCAAGGACACAAAAAATCCGAGGCCAAGGCCAAGGACCAAGGACACAAGCGCAAGTGTTCTCCAAAAAAAACAAAAACGGTCTTCAAAATTTTTTTTCAGGCGATCTCAAAAAAAGAAACAAAAAAGGTCTTCAAAATTTTTTTCAGGTGATCTCCAGCAAAAAAACGTCTTCCAAAATTTTTTTTCAGGCGATCTACAAAATTTCAACTAGTCAAAAAAAGTGCTGCCCTCGAGCCGAGAATAGAGCAATTTTCGAGGACTTGAGGCCTCGAGGCCAAGGCCAAAGACTTGACCTTCGAGGCCAAGGCCAAGGACTTCAAAATGTGTCCTCGAGGCCAAGGACGTCCTCGAGGACTCCACCTATGACTAATACTAAAGACCCCCCCCTATTCTTAAGTTTATAATATTTTTGTTGACGAAACCTATGTTTAGCATTTTTGCACTGGAGATCAAATTTGATTGCTTGTTTTGTGCACTGGCCATTTTTCAAAGTTTTCATTAATTTGTGAGTTTTATTTTTACTAATTAGCCTCCTCCCCCCCTTGAATATATGTTTCAAAAGATGCTTTAAATCACTTTTTAGTCAATTCTAGTACAAAAACCAGTCTCAGAAGAGCTAAAAACGTGGTATTTTCCTTATTCTGCATTTTGGTTGACAGGTTTATGCAAGGCTATAGGCCACCCGCCTACGCTACTGAAAGTTACTCTGACTCACAACATGACATTCCAGATTTCCAATATTACACTTAGTCACTTACAATGTTGCATTAAATAGCAAAAAAATTAGTTATTTTAATTAATTATTTCGTATTAATGTGAGAGTAAAGAAGGAGCTTGTTTGGTTTTCGCAATAAAGCGATATTTCGAAAGATATACGTCGAATCAATAGGGAGGGTGGTTTAAACCCCCACCCACCTGTCTACGCCTTCGCGCATAATTGAGCCAAGTGGGCAATGGCTAATGGAAACTCTTCAGTCCTCTAATTTTCAAGCCAGTAAATCATAAAATTATAATTTGAAAAAACTCACAAGCATTTATATTCTGTAGTTTATAGAGTGAGACAGTTGGGGATGGAGGAGGGGCTAATGGAACGAGATTTGAGTGGATTAATTTTAACTAATACTGATTAATTAACTAATACTGAAACCCCATCTCCATATTTTTGATGAAGCCAATGTTAAGCATTTTTAGCAGTTTAGTTTGCTAAATTTTGGCAATTTTTTGAAGTTGTTAATGATTTGTAAATTTATCTTTGACAAATTAACCCCCCCTCCGAGAAACTCTAAATGTTTCAAAAGTTACTTTAAATCATGTTGAAGTCCATGTCATTGCAAAAAAAAACAGGCTCAGAAGTGCTCAAAACGTGATATTTTCTTTATTGTGCATTTTAATCGACAGACCAATGGGGGGTTTGAACCCCTAACCCCCCTTGCGTACACCCTTGTAGATTACACTAAAAGCTTGTGCTTTATGTATAATGTACCACCGAAGAAGACTTTCTTTGAATCAAAGGAAACATCACATCCAAGCAAATAAAGTTCATATTGATATTGGGAACACGAGACCAGAAATTTTCGAAAATGTGTTATATCGGCGATTTGTTTATCTCTTACTGATTTAGTATGTCATCAAGCAAATTTCTTCGCACACCAAACTAAGGTAATGAATAAAAAAAAGAAACCAAAAAAAACATAACAAATAAACTTGAGGGTTGGCAAAAAGATCCAGATTAGCAAACTAAAATCAAAATTAAAAAAGGAAGGTCCTAACGGCAATATTAAAAAGCTTAATATTACCACCACTACCTCAAATCACCACAAATTTGGTGATTGATGTTTTTTCTAATTGATTCCCCCACGAAAGCAGCCTATAAAAACCCTAAAAAACAAGAAGAGATGTTACGACATGTCCCACTTCTCTGTCACAATTTTCAGTTTCTTCTATGAGCCCTCTGCATCCGAAGTCACCGTGCATTCCTCCAATACACAGTCTATCTCTCATCCTGGTTCCTCCACAGACCTGGCTGCATTCACTCCAATGTTCCCATTCAGACCATCGAGGACAAACCTGAATATTAATCCACGACATTTATAAATAAAAAAGGTATCACATTCACGCTTTGAACTAACCCCCAGTCGTGACTGCTTTACCAGTTTTGCCGCCTTTTTAATTTGGAATGTTCGAGATAATTCCTTTCCAGTACGTTCTGCGATCTTCTACAGTCACCGGGTTACTTGGATGTTTACGACTTTTAATTGCTATATTTGGACTTGAAGTTTGAGACGTCAAAATAATTAGCAATTTATTATCGTAAGCTCGTATATACTTTTTTTATTGTGACGCAGTAACAATTTTTCTGGTTTTCGAGAGCTTTCGCGAAAGTGCAAAAAAACGGATTTTTTTATTCTAATATTCTAATAATTCTGGGATTCGAATGATTCTAGCATTCGGGATATTAGTTTCATAGGCAATCTAGCCGAGATTGGGTATCTGAGATTGGCTTGCGCAGTCGAAATGTTCGATCCGCATTGGTCAATCGCGATAAGTTCTAGTGGAGCGATTTTGCTCGGCGAAATTTTGTTTTCTTTTCAATCTTAAATAGAAAGTTCTTGATTTAAGATTGGTGTGTTGCTTTCTGCTTTTCTGCAATTCAAAGCTTTCAGAACTATCAACTACCATTTTCGCCTCGTCAATTAGCATCGTATTCGTTCTCTGGTTTAAGTCGGCGTGAACTATTCTGGAGCTTAAAGGTTGTACTGTAGCGAAGTATTCAATATCGCGACAATGGGAAAATTCAATTTCAACTCTGAAACGGCTGAGCTTGTTCAGTCTTCACTCACATCAAAGCAGGAATAGGAGTGTGTTGCGTCTGTTCAAAACGACGCGTCCCAATGCGGGTGACCGGCTCGATCGCACAACATACACCTAATGAATTTCGGGCATTTTTAATTGTGTTGATTCAATTAATCTTTTGTTTCTTGTTGGTGTAATTGAAAACAAGTTAAGGCAGGCAAATAATCACAACAAACTCATTCCAAACTATTATATGTGACAACAATTTATGTTGAAGAAATGGGACTTCATGTTTCTTCGATGCCGAAAGCATAAGTGGCTTAATCCAAAGAAAGCATAAGCAGATTTATTTCGGCATCATTATGGAAATATGACACCTTCAACCAAATTAAAATTTTATAATCGACTGTACAGAAACTTTTTTCGTTTATATTTTTAAATGCTCACTTAGTATACACAAGAAAAAAGAAAACAAAAACAAACAAGAAATATTCATGAAAATCAGCAAAACTAAAAAAAAACAGTTTGCTCTTGCACGATTGTCAAACCATTGTTGTTTTTTAAATGTCAATGTTAACAGTACTGTTGGTGAAAATCAAGTCTGTATTTATATTACAGATAGATGCTGATTGTGAAACGTGATGATTTATGATAGGAGATTATTAAAGTTCTAGCACAAAAAGCATTTTATTTTATTGTACTTGAGAATTGCAAGAGGCATTTTGCTGAACTGGTCCACTGCAACTGTCTTGTCCGACTTCTCCATTGATACACCTACGATTTCTTGATCTTGTCCCACCACCGCATTCAACACTGCAGTCGGTCCACTGGCTCCAATTGGACCACTCGGCTGGACAAGACTGGAAGATAATAAAATACTTGCATCGATGCAAGGTATTTAAACTTGCAAGCTTGTTTTTTTTTAATAGTAGCAGCAAAGGAATGGCTCAATACATACGAAAGCCGTACACTGAGCGTGTCGGGTTCAAATTCATTAAATTCGATTTTAGTGAAATTTTCGAGACTCTGACTCTTTGATTGTTTAACCTTCACCGACCCAGTTTTTAAACTGAATTTAACCAACTCCAACTAGCTTTTTAAACTATGGTGTTTTGGCATTTTTTTTGTTTTTGAAAGTGCTTATCCAACTTAGTCTTGGTCGACGTATACCTCAAACTTTTGATTCCAACTTCGAGTGAAATTCAAAATGAAGCTAAACCCAAGTAGCTATTGACTAAGAAGAAATATTTCGATTGCGTTAACTCAGAATCACTATAAGAGCTGTAGTCTCCCTAACAGTGTTCTCAAAACTTCGGCTTACTCTGTCATTGCAAAGTTCTTCTTCTCCGCTTCTTCCGGGACACCCAGATTCTCCAGGTATTCCGTTCTCGCAATTTCTCCTTCGAGATTGTCTCCCTTCACCGCAGGTGACTGTACATGACGACCACTCTGTCCAAGACGACCAAAATCCACAAAGCTATCAAAATAAACCTTAAACAGAAATACACAAAACTTCTTAATGATTTTCTAGCTGTTTAGGTGTATTGCATTTCTTGGATGTTTCCATTACATCTTTCTTTTTCGATCTCAGTTAACGTTAGTATACTTAAGTGAGTTAACATTAGTATACTTAAGTTCAGTTAACATTAGTATACTTAAGTGAGTTTCAAACAAGGTAAGTGTGAACGCTGAATCGAACTTTGCCAATATAGACTATTACTACAGTAGATAAATGCATATATTATATTCTTCATCTTGGGTTTCGGATTCCTTCCACGTAAATAACAACCTCTATTGCTTTCAAGTAGAACTGAACCTGGTTTCAGAATCAAGTTAATTCAAAGTTCAACCAGGAGTGTCCAAACTTTCTTGAAGAAGATGCAAATCAAACTTTGTAAAAGTAACTGCCGGTTAACAGCTTTTTGATTGGCATAACTTTGCGATCCAGAATATCAGACCAAGACCATAAGCCAATGTGCAAGTCAGGCCAGAAAAAAGGCCAGGGCATTTTTGGAGCATTTTGGAACAAAAAATTGACAAAGAACAAATAAAAAAAGACTTTCAGCAAGTTCATTGTCCGAACTGATTCGACTGTTCTTGCAGGGTATAAATTCAGTGGGGCAAAAAGTGAAGACTGGACACGGGCCGTTTGAATTGCATCGCGGCCGCAAATG
Source organism: Trididemnum nubilum (assembly GCA_963965965.1). Classification (NCBI taxonomy): domain Eukaryota; kingdom Metazoa; phylum Chordata; class Ascidiacea; order Aplousobranchia; family Didemnidae; genus Trididemnum; species Trididemnum nubilum. Next base: position 19,139,877 of record OZ014482.1, on the reverse strand, counting down.
GCTCGTGCGCTGACATTGAACGCCCTACTCTACACAATAAAATTACAGCGGTTATATTGTAGCTTACCATGTCATTGCAAAGTTCTTCTTCCGTACTTCTTCCTGGACACTCTGGTTCTCCAGGTTGTCCATTCTCGCAAGTTCGTGTTCGAATGCGCCTCCCGCCACCACAAGTAACTGTACAAGAGGACCACTCTGCCCAAGGCCCCCAAAATGAGCACACCTGTATAAAAAAAGCAAACGTTGACTATGGTGTAATAAACAAAAAGATTCATAAACTTACCAACGTTTTTTTTTCAATACAGTGCAAAAATTTATATTTCGTCACTCATGGTATAAAAATTTGATCATTTACAGCTCTTATGTTGAAGGATTGGCCTAATTATTCTTCCAACAACCGAAAAAATCCCCACTTATATTTTCTGGAATGATTTAATCGTTTCTGTAAGGTAACTTCATTCGAACAAAAGATAAAAACCGGGCACAGGCCGCAAATTGGCCCCCGAGCTGGACGCATATTTTTGAAGTGTAGTCTTTCTTTTAGCACTTTGCTTTGCAATCTCTCAGGCTGGCATCGCTGCCTGAACCCTAACTCTAATGTAAAGTTCCGAAGGAAAAGAATAAAAAAACGTAGCGCGAATCAAATTCGATCTCAAAACTTGCCGGAAAACCACCTTAACCACTACACCACAGGCGACGCAGTCGAGTCGTCAAAGTGTCGTATTTAATTTGCGTAAACAAGAAAAAAAAAAAGCAACAATAAATAGTAAATGTAAGGGTACAATTCGTTAAAATGCAGGCCGTACTTTTGACACTTCTGCAGTTACGTTATTTACGGCGGTTATAGCTCACCATGTCATTGCAAAGTTCTTCTTCCGTGCTTCTTCCGGGGCATCCTAGTTCTCCAGGTTGTCCATTCTCGCAAGTTCGTGTTCGAATGCGCCTCCCGCGACCGCAAGTAACTGTACAAGGGGACCACTCTGTCCAAGGCCTCCAAAATGAGCAAAGCTATTAAAACAGCAAACGTTAGCTATACTGTAGTAAACAAAACCACTCCTTCAACAAAGCATTAAATTTCTGAATATTTTCTTAAAGAGCTGGTGTTTGTTCTTTCGAGCGGTCATAATTTAAATTATAGTTGTTAGTTCATTAAAAAAAACGTTAACCTGGAAAAATAAAAAAGCTTTCATATTATGACTGCTGTATTTTGTATTTTCTTATCGAGTTGCAACTGCATATTCGAAGCATTGTATTCATTCTGGTTATCTCTCAGTTACTAAGCTACGTATCACAATAGCGAACTACCAACTCACCACTGATTTAAACGCATCTCAATCAACACAACAATAATTCCTTTATATTACGTCATGAACAGTGCTATATTGCGTTTAGGAAAAAAATTCTACCACTACTAACCTTGAACACAAACAGCTTGAGCAAAACTTTAATCTTAATAAAAATTTGAAGGCAAAATTTTAATAGTAAGGAGATAAAATTGTAAACATAGAAATTGAGTCAATTATATCGTTCGTCTTGAGGAGATTTAAATTTGGATTAATTTGCTCTTTAAACTTTTATTATCACTTTAAATTTTTGCGTATATCAGACTAATTGGGTTGAAGTTTACTTTTGTAATACGATTCTTTGTCTCAACAATAATCACTATTTTGCAATAATTACCATGGAATTTAACTAACAGTTGAGTGATTAACTAATTCCAAACTAACCTCCGTGTCACAAATATCCACTTCTCGAATTGCGCCAATGCAGCCATCCATTCCCACTTCTCCGTTCATACACTCACGACTCCGTATCATCAAACTAGGACCACACGTAGCATCGCAATCAGACCATTCGCTCCAAGGAGAAAACATCGGGCAAGGCTTAAAAAACATATTTTACAAAGCATAATAATCTAGGATTAAAATTGATACAAAGCATGCCAAATGGTAATTTTGTGAACGCGAGGGCTAATTCTATATTCGTACATCGAATTTTGTACATTCTATATTAAGGCAATATAATGGCTTTCAGTAACATGTTTGGTCTGTCTGAAGTCGTGGATTACAGAACCAGCTTTAAAACTTGGCTCAAATACCAATGTAATTTAAATAATTTAACCAAAACGACCCAACTTACATCAAATTATTATTATTGTAATCGAGATATACTAAATAATAATCGTAGTCATCTTGCTCGTAGTTTTAACAGCAAATTATAAATTAAATAGAAATGCACATTGCACAGTGTTGTGTAATATTGCACGCCGCTATAAACGCGTCGTTTACACAGAATGATAACGAAAGCTAGTTGAAGCCAATGGAAACTAACGCTGATAGGCAGAAAGCTCAATTACGTGGAAATTTTTAGACATAAAGCTAAAAAAGCAGTTGAGTGCGGTGCCCCTATAAAAGTCTGCCTTTTTAGAAGATTCTAAACAAAGTTTTATTACTTACAAATCTGTGACAGGGAACATCACGAAAATCTGCTCCTTCACAACCAGGTCCAGGATCGTCAGCGTTTCCACCCTGGCAGAATCTCTGTTGCCGAAGTACTCCGTTATTACCACATGGCTCGGAGCAATTCGGTATATTACGACTTTGAGGATCCGGCGGATTAGGAAACGGAGTCCAACTGGCGCATAAAATCTAAGAAGAGTACTTGTTGACAAACCAAGTCAACTGACCGCGACAAACTGACCGCGAGAAAACTAACCGCGAGCCAGCGGTTTTGTCACAGTGATTTGATCACTGAATTTGTCACAAAGTGAGGGTTTGGGCAAGATGGCTCTGGGTATAGCAAAGTATGCTTATGATCGCTCTTCTCAGCTAATCAGCGTCATTTGGTTCGCGGTCAGTTTGCTCGCGGTCAGTTTGTCGCGGTCAGTTGTCGTGGACCCCTTGTTGATGTGTCCGTGAAACTTGAAAAACGATTTTCGTACTGATAGCATACTCAGAAGAGAGTTAAATGTTTTTGAGAGCTTGAAAGCATCTACGTCAATGACGAAGCATGTGACCAAAACAAACCAAAAAACAAAACAAAAAAAACAATAATGAGATAATTTTCATGCGATAGTTTACGGTTAGGTGTTACGAACTTTCAAGCTCAGCAAAAAAAAAACTTGCAAATATTTGTATCCCTTTACCATTTTAAGTATAATCTCCAAACTTTAATCTCCAAACCACAGTATAAACCCAACAAAAGTACTGCTTGTCAAGAATCAGTCTCTCAATTACGGTGAATTAGAAACAAACCAAATCAATAAACAGGTTTAGAAAATTTTTCTACAATTTTGATAACAAAATAACTTACAAAAATTTGGTCGTTAATTACAGTTGCAAAATTTTGGATGATATTTATTTAAAATTTGAGAATAGAAAAGAGTGTAAATACTAGCACTGATAATCTAAATGTGTGTTCAAGTGTTCTTTCTTGTACCTCCAGGTGAAGATGGTTCAACGATCAGAATTCTATTCTATTTGATACTAATAATTATATTTGAAAAAAATTCTTCTCTTATGACCCCGTAAGAGTGAAACAGACTGTTAAGAAATTAATAAATGAGTGCAACTGCGCATACACATTACTGCAAATCGTTAACTTACGTTTTCGTTACATGGTCGAATTTCTTCTGTTGGACCATCACAGTCTTGGTTCATGCCAGGCAATAAAACTGAGCAAAATCTTCTTCGCGTCTGCACTCCACCTCCGCACGTGGCGTTACATTCACCGAATGGAAGCCATGGACTCCATAAGGTGCAAGACTGAAAAAAAAAAGTCGAAACATCACAGATTTAAGTTTATAAAAGATTTTATGGAATAACCATTTTAAAATAATAGCTATCGTCATTGCATATACATCAACAATATCCACCAATCAGATAAATACGTGGAAATAAATGCAGTACCGTATAAATAAAATTAATCAACATCGTTTCTACAGGTCAACGGTCCTTATTAATTCTGGGCTTCAAACCTCACTCAATAAGAGGAACTAGAGCAGAGTTGTTCAACCTTTTTTTACATGGTATACCTTTCTTAATTTTGCAAGAATTTTGTATACCTATCAAATAGCAGTGTGTTTATGCTGTCTGTAGATATGCAGTTTGTGGATGTAAGCTTGCATATTACTTCTAAAGAAGTTACATAACAGACTTTCAACATAAACTTCTCTAAAATGTGAGGTAGCACTTCGCTTACTTATCTGCTTTCCCATTAGTCTTGTACAGGGGTTCCCAAACCTCCAAACTAGGGAACATGTATCCCCAGGGGTACTTTTCGACTTTTCAAAAGGTACATTACTACCAGAACTTAAATTGTAGGGGGGAGGCGTTGACATCAAATTGCGGAGACCTTTTTTCATTTTGTCGGTCTTCAATCGAATTCGGGGACAAAATCCCTTCCAAATTGTGGAGTGGACCTTGTTTTTTGGTCTTTTAGCGAGGTTTTGGGTTTGTAGAGCGAATTTTTTGTTACAGAAAAATATGAGAAAAGTTTGGGGGTACACGAGCGAAATGATAAATGGCCAAAAGGTACTTATAAACAGAAACTTTGAGAGACTCTGGACTAGTGTTTCATCAGCATCTGAATTCATACAGAGCCTATCCTGTCCGCCCACCCGAATCTTCAAACCACACACGAGAGCGATTTCTGCACTTGCCATTGTACCCTCTTCTCAGATTAGGCTACTCTGATCCAAGTCTGACAACAAGGTCACCAGAAAGAGGATTCTCTACCAGTATCACTCTGGCACTGCACTTAGTTCCAGGTTTCCCAAAACGGGCTACATAGGCTACTTGTATACCACTGGGGTACATTTCAACTTTTTAAGGGGTACATTAAATTAAGTATAAAGATATTTTTCCCATTACTTTTAATTTGCATTAAAATAATTTTTAATACCTGATGTTAATGGTTTGAAGACCTGAGTTTAACAACTTTTGAGGAGACTAGATTTTCGCCCCAGTATAGTAGTTACTGTAGTTGTACAGTAGTTCAAGTTTTTACTGAGGTGAAATTCTGCCTTGGTAGCACTTAAAATGAAAAAGCTACGTGATTAGTGCTAATCACGTAGCTTTTTCATCTCGAACTAACAAAAATAATCAATTTTAAAGATTTATCAACTTAGAGGAAATGCAATAGGTTGCCTATAAGCTATAGAAAATATATTGTGCGTGAGAGCAAGTTGAGCTTTGCAGCTAAAAATATGAGAAAATTTTGGGAGTACACGAGCAAATTTATAAATTTGGCCGAAGGGTACCCATGAATAGAAAGTGTGGGAAACCCTGACTTAGTTTTACCACATTGTGCTAGCATCACTAAGCAGTTCTTCTAAAGAGTTTTAAAACCAACGTTTTTCACCGAATACCATTACGTCATAAACTTATGTCGAACAATGTCGAACAATCGCTTTTTGTGATGGGCAATTATGCAACTACAGCATTTGTGCAAGTAGTTAGCTTAGCAAAAGGGTACAATTTCGAAGTTTGCACGCTGGTTTTGCACTACGCAATATTGCTAATTTAATTTGCCATGAAAAATATGACAAAAATATGTAGAATCTTTTTTTGCGCAATCATATTTAATTGAGTTAAAGATGGAGCCCAAATCGAAGTGGTATACTCTTCGTCCACCCTTTCTCAGTTGTACACCTTGATTTTGATATGATATACACTTGGGTATACGGTATACCCGGTTGAAAAGCACTGAACTAGAGTAGGAAGAAAAGCAAAAAACAAGTACAAATGAATGATTATATGTATTATTGGCAAGCATCGATCTTTATAAATTTTTTTCCGAAGTTTTCAATAAGTTTTATAATCTTCTTTCATTGTAATTTGCTGTTTAAAATCACAACAAAGCAAAGGTGTATTTCCTTACAATTCTATTGCAGGGAACATCACGGAAATCCTCTCCTTCACAACCTGGATCACCAGGATTTCCACCCTGGCAAAGTCTTCGTTGTCGAAGTACTCCGGTATTGCCGCACGGTTCAGAACAACCTTGCGTCCCAAGACGTTGCGGATTCGGTGGATTTGGAAACTCCGCCCAATTTCCGCAGGGAATCTTAACACATAAGTTTTAGATCTACCTGTAATACTGAATCAGCTATTATCAAGTTCAGTTGATACTATTCCATATCATCCACGTTATTTCTAGGTTCACTAAGCTAGACAGTGTTGTTTCAGACCGTTAGTTCATATCAGCAACTCTTTGGTTTTGCAGGGTTTCAATGAATGAATGAGTAATAATGTTTTTTTGGTTTTCTGACTTTGAACTTTAAAATGATCAGCTACAACAATTAAATATTTCAGCAATTCATCATTGCGATGATTACCTCTGCTTGGTGGCTTCAAACAAGCAGCAAACTTACGCTGGGAGAAGTCAAACGTCACTCGGAAAGCTTGGAATACGGTCAACTTCTAAGCGGGTGAGGATTCGTCCAAAATGAAAGCGCCGCCATCGCTTCCTCGTGAGTGGACGATAAATATGGATTAATCAATGAAATCAAACGAGTGCCACGGCTAAAACATTTAAAAAACTTATTTTAATGCTTGTAAATATGTCCGGAACTTTTTGTTTCTAATTTCAACCTACGTACATTTGCATTGCACTCTTGACTCTCCACAGTTGGGCCTACACAATCCTGATCCACGTCAAACGTATTGCAAGTTCTCGTTCGGGTCTGCATTCCACCTCCGCACGTGGAATTGCATTCGTTGAATGGAGACCATGGACTCCAAAATTCACAAGACTGCAAAGAAAAACGAAAGCATTTTAATCAATGACATAGTATACGGTGTTGAACAAACCTCATACGAAAAGAATTAACAAAAAAAAAAACAACAAAAAACAAAACAAAACAAAAAAAACATAAAAACCCAGTACGGTACCAGTAGTTTGCTGGCTTTTTTGCAATACAAAATGCAAACTTAAAACAATGTTTTTTTTGCTAGGAAGCTGATTTTCTCCTAATGAATAATGAAATCAAACTCATAAACTAAAAAAAACGAACACAGTAGCAGTGCCGCAACTAGAGCTTTGTCCTAGGGGGGGGGGGGGGGGGGGGAAGGGGCAAAATTTTTGCAGGTGGAACCACAAATTTGCGGCCTTTCGCAGAACACGAATTGCTTATCTTTATCAGCAAGTTCGTGCTAATCTTAAAAAAAAAGATCATCGCGCCAATTTGGCCTACTTTTCTCCGAGTTTTCGATTAATCTCGAAAAACAAAAACCCGCCATCTTCAAACTGCCGCAAGGAAAAGGGCAGTTTGGGGGGGCGAAGTTTTTGTTTGGGGGGGCGCTGCTCTCCCTTGTCCCTCCTTAATTGCGGCCCTGCGCAGTAGGTGCAATGAAACAACGTAATCTTCGATAATTTCATGTTTGTTTAGTTCGAAAACAAGTTGCTTTTCTGCGCGCTCACGTGCATACAGTTAGTTCTATCTATAGCGTACCAAGATTACAGTAGTTCCGTATCATTGAAGCTTAATTATAACTTTAGCAAATACAGAGCAAAACAAAAATTGAATTCGAAAAAAGTTGCGTTGAAATTGCTAGGCGCTAAACTTATAACCTGAATGTTGCAAGAGACACTTTCAGTCGAGTCTCCTGGACATGTGTCAAATGGGCGGGTGTCATCAGTAATGCAGCGGCGGTCACGGGAGCGAATACTACCACCACAGGTTCTCCCACATGGCGTAAATTCTCCCCACTCCCCCCATCCGGGACATAACTGCGAAATTAAAAATCATATCTTTGTTAAATCTACATAGTCGGGGCTTGTTTTGGGACGTCCAATTGTATTACCAAATATGGTAATGTATGAATTGATTAAAATATGCTTTAGACCACGAGAGCTGAATATCATCAATACCGTCGAAAATATGTCTGTGTTGTTACTGTAATTTCGAGATTTGCTCATTATTTTAAAATATACTATATTAGTATAAATCAAAAAGCACACTCTATAACCAGATACAAAGAAGCAAGCGCCTTGGAGTGGCTTCGCCATTGTCGAGACAAGATAAGAGGAGGAACAGATACGAAAAACTACTGTAAAGATTTCAAGTCCAAAAAACTAGTATTGTGAGAACCTATAGATAGGGTAAACCAAAGTTTAGAAAAAACGAAAACTCCACTTTTATTATTCAGTTGGTCGGCTCTAACCTGAACGTTGCAAGAGGCGTTTTCGGTCGCGTCTCCTGGGCACGTGTCAAATGGTCTGGCGTCATCAGTCATGCAGCGGCGGTCACGGGAACGAACACTACCACCACAGGTTCTCCCACATGGCGAGAATTCTCCCCACTCACCCCATTCTGGACATTGCTATCCAATTCAAAAGTAATACTTTCTTATTGCATAATTTGTTGCTAAAACGCTACAAAATGTGTTTCAAAAAGAAAGGTTTCATCTCCCCAAAGTTGTCTGTTGATGCACAATTTGTTTGAGGGATGCTATAGTTGCGTCGAACTATTGGCAAATTCTTTTTATTACCAAGCTATAGCAGCTATTTCACAATAGTTTTAAGAATATGAGCTCAAGGTAAGCAAACTTATCATACAGTTCTCCATTGCTTTCTTTATCTCGTTTGGATGGTTGTTCAAGCGGTTTTTCACAGATATTCAATCGTAATTATACTCTGGATTTTTTGCCATGTACGAATCATTCACAATTCTTTAGTTTGATGAAAAAGATTGGTTTAAAAACAGGTAGTGCTTTCACATCTGATATAGTGTATAATGTTGTTAAAGATCTTTTTCCTACCCAGATATTGCAGGTTCTAGTTGCGTCTGAATCTCCCACACAGCCAGGATTTCCAAAATCGCCATTTACGCAAGTTCTTCTCCTCATTTGTGATCCACCTCCGCAAGACTGGCTGCATTCCTCCCATGATGACCATGCGGAAAATCTTGCGTTAGTGCATGTCTAAATAAAAAAATATTACATAGCAAATGATTAAATCGTTAACCTGTTCGCTATGGAGTACGTTGTTAGAGTTTAAGGTTCAACTACCGGCCAATCTATTGGACTCAAGCCGACAATTTGTTTATAAGTTGCAACAAACTCTTTGTAAAAGAACTATGAGGCCAAACGCGATACCACGAAAATTTGCCCACCAACGTAACATTTATGCAAAACAGCGAGTATACGGTGAAAAATAAAGTTTTAATAATTTTATGCTTTATATTAAATTAACCACAACCAATAGCTTGTTAAACACATCTTTATACCGAAAAGATGCAATAAAAATAACTTGAATTTTATGTTGATGATGTTGTTGTTGTTGCAAATTTACATGGTTATTTGAACACAATTGCTTAAAGGTTCTATTGACTTTTCATCTATTATAGATGAAAACCAGTATAGCAGTAGAAAAGAATCAAGAAAACAAATACAGTAGATGAATATCAGTAGAACCTTTTTGTGCAGTCTAACAAACTCCGTCATTCAACGCACTTGAGTATTGCAGTTTTGAGTTTCTTGGTCGCTACCTTCGCATTCTCGTTGTCCAGCCACTCTGTCAATGCAGCCTCGAAATCTAAGTGTTCGTCCCCCCGCACAACTAACTGTACAACGTGTCCACGACGTCCATTCAGTCCAGAACGGGCAATTCTTAAAAAGAAACCACCCAATTTCAATACACGAAAATCGTATGACAACAGTCACAATACGATCTCGCTGTTACGAGCAGCGCACCGTGTAGCGGCCGTCACCTCACCAAGAGTCGAAACCTTGGTCTGTTCAACCAGCTTGTGATGCTTATCACGCGACTTCGTGCGCGTTTGGCATTTGCAAGATGGTTGCTCCTAGCATGCGCTGATTGGTGGCGTAACATTGCTTTTTTTTCACTACCCGAACTCAGACGCAGCGAACAACTTTGAGCTCTCTTTCTGGAATCGGGGCCATTCAAGTAACATCGTTTTTCATTAATTATTATTTCAACGTCGAAGTCTTTATTTCAAATTGAACTTAAGTATTTTATTTAGTATTTAGATTCAGTGTAATTTATCAAAGTTAATGATTTATTTTATTTGTTATTTGGAGTGCAATACAGAATATTTTTAGCTACAGTTTATTGTGACGTTTGCTTTTCTAAGATTAAACGTAGTCAAGTTACGTTAATAATAGGACCTACAGTACGTCACATGCTCACTCTGCAACCTGCTTATAGTAACGGTAAAGCTTCACAGTTAAGACTTGATGCAATAAGCTGAACATCGTGTAAGAAAGGTGTGAATATCAATTTCAAAATTTTTAATTTGACTCAAAAACGAATCGATTTTGAGTCTACAATTTAAGTGCTGTAAAAGCTCTCGCTTTAATAATTTTTGACTAAAACACTTCTGATCAAATACATATTACATCGGTATGACCAAAAAAAAAAAAAAAAAAAGATCGTCTGAGCTTCGTTTTCTTGATAGACTGTAATAATGCAGAGTTCAAGTGGCATCGGAGTGACCTGAAAAAACTCACCTGAATGTTGCATGTTTGATTTTCGCGTGAATTTCCTTGGCATCTATCAGTTTGTCGCGATCCTTCGTTCCCACATTCTCGAAGACGAAATCTTTGTCCATTACAGCCTGACGAACAATTCGTCCAAAATCCCCACTCCGTCCAGGTCGGGCAATCCTGAAACAAAGCTATTTCACAACACAAAATTGAAAACCTATTTTTGTTGATTAGTGTTATTGTGCTATGAAGTACTGTAATTCAAAAGTTTTTGAAAAGGAGGGTCAAGACACAACCTCGATTGAGCCAGGCGATATAAAAGCGTAAAAAAAGCACAAGCTAACGTAAAATTAAACCCTTATCAACATGTCCAAATTTCCCTTTAAGACCATCTTAATTTTGTCCGGCCGGCATCATATTGCATCAGTGCATATAAAATTATTCTTATTACTCTCTCTTTTCTGCGCTCTCCAATCTCCATTTTGACATTTTATTTTGATAAGGGTTAGACGAAAAGCTTCAAAAATAACGAATATTTTAATCAAAATAATAATTTAAAATTTTAGTAGAATCCACTATTAGAGCTTTATTTTTGTTTTAAGGTGATGCTAAGTGTTTATACATTAAAAATATAAATGTGTTCTGCGCTGTTTTGCACTATTAGTTCTCAAAAGTTTTTCTATCCCTTGCATTTTTGGGCTAATAAAACAAATTTTTTTTTTTTAGCTAATGAAACAAAATTGACCTTTGTCGCCTAAAGAGTCCCGTGAGCAAGGACGAAACGCGTCGCGACGGCTCAAATCCATTTATTGCCATATTGTCATTGAATCATTATTCATTTTGTGAAACAATGTCCCAAGTGCTCTTGTCCTGAACCCCCGTAACTGAATTTAACTCTCAGAGCAGTCATGAAAAAAATCGGTCATTTCGTTTAAGAAATTCCGCACCAGATTTAGTTTTTGACTTTAAAAAAGTTGAAGCACTAGTAATTGGCTTTTATAATTGAAGAAATACAGTAGGTAGTACGCTACATAAATAATTTCTTTATGCCTACCTGAGTATTACATGAATCCACAATGAAAGAAGAGCCACTACAGGAAGTACCGCCAACTTGCATGCATTCACGGCGTCGCACTACAGACCCAACTCCACAACTAACACTGCAGGGTGGATCACTCCATGGCCCCCACATGGACGTGGAACAAGCAGTGGAATCACAAGTAACTGTGTCTTCCTCCAAACCTATGCAATTTCCCTGACCAGTTGTTCCTCCTGTTAAAAAAATGCAAAAAAGTTTTATCCAAGCTGGCATAATGCCAAATACAAGACCGCAGATTTTGGTAGACCGCTACCTTTGTGAACATAGATAGCAGGAGTTCATTCTTTGCGAATATGTAAGCAGGAGATTTTTGTAAGAACGTAAACAGACTCATTTTGTCTGCAATTAATACTCCTTTTTTTCTGAGTTGGTTCGCCATCTGGGCAATAGTTTGAAGAGTCTGCCTAGTCCAAAACAGCGCTTTGGCTAGAGTTGTTGAGAAAAATTTTGGGCCCGGAGGCAAAAAAATACGAATGGGCCGCCAAGCAGAGAAATAACCGGACAAAAAATTAAATCTATTTTTTTCAAATATGCTGCGAAATCCTAACAAAAGTTCATCTGCTTATAATTAACTTTGAGGTTTACACTGCTATAGATATTTGATTGAACTCAACATCCAAACCGTTCGGGGCATCTAAATCTGGAAAGACCGTTCAAAATTGTCAGACTTGTATAATTTCACCCCCTTACCCTCCTTTGAACGGCCCTAGCTTTTGCAAACTCTCTATGAAATAAATAAAAGTAGTTTTATACTATAATTACTCACCTATGCATTGTCTTCTTCTTCGCCTGTTGCCACGTCCGCAGGATACTGAGCAACTTCCAACAAAAGACCATGATCCCCATCTTCCACATTCCCCGAAACGGGAGCAAGGATTAAAATCACCCCAACCAAATCCTGACCAACAGGCAGGAGTATTGCATTCCAAAAACTAAGCATAAAGAAAAAAAAATCATACTAAATGCAAAACTAAAATTGGTTCAAGTTCTTAAATACACCTTATGCCGTTTTATTTTAAAATGGCATCGGTTTATTTGCAGTGACGTACTTTCATGATCTCAATCTTTGTCTGATTTCAACGGACTTGAAGCATCAAGGATAATGGTTTCTAGCTGGCGCGTAACCAAGGTTTTACTAAGGGGCGGCTTGAATCAAAATTTAAAATACTTTTGTTCGAAAAATGTCTCATGTAAGCAACTTCATGAACAAATTGGTGCTGCAGCAATTCAAGTACATTGCGGAAGGGGGTCTTGGGGCAAAGCTCCCAGCCGCTGGGCAATTTTTGTAAATTTTTTGGCCAAAAATATTTATTTTAGCAATATTTGGATCGCATTTTACACGTTTTTCAGGCATTTCAAAGAATTAAATTTCTAAAATCTAGAAGTCGTTTAAAAGGATTAAATTGCTCGGTCCCTTCAGCGCTCCCCCCTTATCTACGCGTAAAGTAAAAACCAGTTTAAACGCATGTATTTTGGGGTTAAAATGTTCTGAGTTATTTGGCAAAGGGGTGGTGGTGAAGCCTTCGTAGCTCACCTGGTTGCGTAAGTGGTTTTCATTATATGATAGATCATCTTGGACAATTTGCATTAAGTGAATAACCAAATCAATGTTCAGTTTATTTTGTCTAATTCTACTCTAACAGACAAAATGAAACCAGAAAATATTATTTTTGTCTATTCATATATATTTAAAATATACACCTCTTGGTTTGATCCTTCACATTCAGAACTGCTTTCTTCACCTCGTATGCAGCGGCTAAAGAAAAGAGTAATAAATAAAGCTGTATGTTTAAAACTTTTGCCAAAGTTTGATCTGCATCAAGGGTGAGTTTTGAAAGAATGGAAGATGAAGTATTGTCTCAAGACTCAAATAGTATACACATTTATTAAACTAAAGGCATTTTCGTAACTAGTATTTTACTCAGGTTTTGATACACAGAGCAAAAAAAAAGAACAAAAAAAAACAGATATTATCTTTTATACGTTTTTAGTGAACTGCACAACAGTATTCAAAAATCTTGTTTTCAAAAAATATGAAAATCTGAAAATGGTTGATAAGAAATTTTGGGCCTTGAGTTTCAGCAAGATTCTGCGAGCACACAAAGTAAAATGATATTCATAATCTCTGAAACTTGGTAGCTTTTTCGTAAGTGGAGCTTTCTACGATATCAAGCAGTGTTGCTGGTTGAAATTGAACATTTAAATTTTTGCTATATAACTTTTCATCCATAAGTACATTTTCGACGACAACGCTGCCCATCGAACGGCTGTGCAAAGCGGCATTCAAGTCAAGTTTTTCGCTTTTAACCAAAATGCTGAGATAAGCCGTAAGCCTAAAATGCATTCTCACCGAATTAAACTAGTTAGCTTTCCCGTTTTCATCATATTACAGTTCAAAACCAGCAATTTTCCGTTTACTTTAGTGTTGCGATTTTGTTAGTATTATTACAGAAGGTTGACTTTAGGAAAACTGGCTTAGTACCTAATTCAAATTTTGATTCTTTACTTTGTTTTAACAACAACTCCGCCACTAAACAGTTATTGAGAATTAAGAATAAGCAGCAATTTTTTGAAACTTTGTCTCTGATTGGTAACCCTGGCAAAATTCTTAAGGGAAAAGCCTTTCTAAGGGAAAATATAGAACAAGTTGTTATATCTCGGGAATGGAAAGTTGTAAACAGCTCAAATTAAGTGAAGTTAGTCTTCATATCTATCGAAAATTTTTGAGAGAAATTTTGTACCTAATTATTGATATTTTATCGATTTTGCCGTATAGGACTCCTTGAAAAAAAACCTTTATTTGTTTATTTTTTGGTCTTAATTTTCGTTCATAGCGGGTATTACTCAACGTTTCACAAAAGTTACACATCGTAAGTTTTGCTTGCTTTAAAGAACTTCAAGACTTTGCGATCTGCAGCAAACAAATGACCCGCGGAGAGCACTGTTTTAACTTTAGATTTTTTGCTCTTTAAAAAGCCAAGCGCGTTTTTTAAAATACAATTAGTTACCGCATGCGATTTGCTACACCTCCTCCGCAAGTTACTGAACAGGGTTCAAATTCACTCCATTCAGACCACGTGGCACAGGGAGGATTTCCACAATCCACCATTTCGAAAGGCGGTCCAAGGCAGCCAGTACCACCAACACAACGACGAGTACGAAACTATACAGAAATGTTAGTAAAAAAAAGATCGCGTTTACAGTTCGTAGGCAGTCAAAGATATTATTTATTCAAAGAAACTTAAAACTTAATTTCGAGACTTTACAAACTAAAACGAAAACAAAAACGCGAGTCACATTATTTTTGAAAGGGGAACAACCTACATATTTCACCAGTATCTACTCTACTGTATATTCATTAAGCCAAAAACTAGGGTTAGCAACTAATTACTCGATCGATTGCAATTGTAAATGCACTGTAGCATGTCTTAATCTATTTACCAAGTTGCAGTGGCGAGGAGTAGCAAAAAAAGCCCGCGGTTTTTAATCAAGCGGGCGAGATGCCATCTGCCAATCATTCTGTTTTCCACAGACGGAGGAGCATCAACAATCAACACAGTTTTTCTAAATGCTGAACGTCAAGCAGGAAATTGAGAAACACCAATTTTTTCCGTCTTTGTTTGACTCGATTACAAAGCGAACCCGAGACTATCGTTTCAATATAGCAGACCCTTTAATCCCTACACCGAAAAATAAAGAATTATTCCAGTTAAAAATTTAGTAATTGTTAAAAACTTTTGTTTCAGTTTTTGTGCTTCGCCACAAAGAACAGTATTGTATAACGTGACGCAATGCATGGGCTTTCTAATGCACAAAAAATCCATGCCTGAGGCATCATCGAAGCGTAAACTCATCTGCTCAAAATATGAAACGACTGCAATTTACCAGCATGAAAGCTAAAAACTTTTATTTGCTTTATAAGAAAATTTTGCGGCGGATTAAAGGAATAAATTCTTTACTTGAAAAGAGAGCAGTTCGATTAGCACCAAACACGTCAAATATAAATCAACTCCACTCCGAATGAAAAAAACAGTTTTACTCTGTCAAAGCAGGCTATCTAGTTTTCATGCCATAAAATCTATTCAGGATCATCGAAAAATTGCACCTAAAATCATTTTTCTGCACCGGCTAATTAGAGATAAAATCCTGGAAGACGCCCTTACAAGCTCGGATCTTTTGCTTTTGCCAAACACTAAATCCTTAGTCTCTAGAGTTCTTTCTGTGACTACTTCTTCTTCTTATTTCTTCATTGCCCGCTTTTCCATGAGCGCTGCGGGGGCAGCAGCTTGAGATTACACCGCCACACTTCGCGGTCTTCCATCACCTCCATCATTTCGCTCGGGTGAAGTCCAAGCGCTTCCATCCAAGATCTTTCATGTAATTGGTCGTCTGTAACCATACTTTTGGCATTTAGGTTACTGTTATCAGTTGCTTACCCTAGAGTTGCTTCCACAAGTAGTGGCACAAGAATGTTCCTGCCAGTTTGACCAAGAGGCGCAAGAATTTGTGGCACATCTTCTGCTTGAAAATCTCTCCAAAGTCGCACAACCTGTCTGACCGATGTTTCCGTGCAAACAAGACCTTGAACGAAGTTGTGTTCCTGTACAATAAAGAAAAAATATCGATGACTCAAAGGTGTAAAGCAAAATTTGTTGACCAATAATTATTTCTTTTGAGTTTATTACTTTTTTCCAACTGTAAGGTGTACCAACGTTTTTAATCGCTTTGAGTTTGGAGTTCCAGGTTATGCAATTTTAAGTTAAAAGTGATTGATACAGAATGAACAAGCCAAAATTAACCGCTACAGATTTTGAATAAAAAATGATCGGGATTAAGAACAACATTATTAAAGCCGAGTAAGCATACTACATACCAGATAAAAAATCGTGACGAAATGTTCATATGGTGTATTATAGCAATGACTTTCTTGAAAAAATAAACAATCAACACAACCCGCACGTGATGAAGGTAGGAGTAAGCTATGGCGTCAAGTAAGATTCCAAAATTTTTTTCTTTGTTTTCAGCACCAAATGGGTCTCAGCTTCATAAAGACCTTTAGCAAGACAATCAAATAGCGTATATACCTCCTCCACAAGTCCTCGAACAAGAAAAATATTGGGACCAACTTCCCCAAGTTGGACATAAATTAGTGGCACAAGATTGTGTTTCATCATCTGAGACGCAAAGTGACGCAGTATAGCAGATTCTTCGTGATCTGCAGCAAAATCAATCAACAAGGTGTATAAACTGTAAAAGAATTTTTTGTAGCATCTAACAAGAGTTGTCTACAAAAAGTTAGTAACAGAGGTGGAGTCGAGGACACACGGCTCCAGGCCAAGGACCCCCCAAAAAAAATCCGAGGCCAAGGCCAAGGATCGACTTTCCGAGGACAAACTTACTCGAGGCTAAGGACACAACGCGCGGGTGTTCTCCAAAGAAAAAAAAGATACGGTCGCAAATACTCCGCGAAATTTCAGGCGAAGAAAAAAATGTCCAGATCTTGGCCCGTTTTCAACCACTCAAAAAACAGTGCGGACCTCGATCGAGAACAGAGCATTTGCGAGGACTTGTAGGCTTCGAGGCCAAGGCCAAGGACTTCAAAATGTGTCCTCGAGGATTACGTCTCTGGTTAGTTAACTCCGTTTGTCAAGAATGTGCACTTCTGGGCAGGGCCTACGAGAGGAGGGTTCAGGGGGTACATCGTACCCGGGCCCGGGTCTAGGGGGACCCGGGCTTAGGGGGCATGGAAGAGTTGAGGTTACCGCGTCAAGTTTTGAACCAAATTTTTTTCTTCCTTGCCCTTTATCTGCCCCTGATTTTGGGCAAATTGAAGAGGACCAA
The DNA here is from genome assembly GCA_963965965.1 of Trididemnum nubilum. Classification (NCBI taxonomy): domain Eukaryota; kingdom Metazoa; phylum Chordata; class Ascidiacea; order Aplousobranchia; family Didemnidae; genus Trididemnum; species Trididemnum nubilum. Next base: position 19,122,489 of record OZ014482.1, on the reverse strand, counting down.
ATTTGAGTGAAGACCTTTGTTTTTTGCTCTTCACCGAATTTTGGACAAAAAATGGGACCAAATTTGAGTGAAGACCTTTTTTGATTTATCTGTAAGTGCTTCACTTAATTTTGGGGGCCCGGCATCGATCTTCGTACTTCCTGGAAAAATTTCTCTCTGAGGCCCTGCTTCTGGGCAACGTCAAAAGCGTCAAAATTAAACGAAGGATTTCCAGTACTTTCAATGGTAATCTCGAACTCACATGATTGCTCTGTCACGCATGAGTACTACTGGACATATAACAAAGAAACCAAAAAAAGAAAGAGTTGACCAATCCTTATGAAGAGAACTTTGATCCAACGCTGTTTCAATTGTTATGACTGTACCTTTGTTGAACTCCACCACCGCAAGTCACGGCGCAGTTACTCCAATCGCTCCAAGTTTGCACTGATGTCGGAGGTGGAGTTGGGCAGCTGATATCAGCACAATTTTCTACCTAGGTGCATACAACGTTAGGTATTCTTTGTAACGTAACCCGAACACCACAAAAGCTTTAAATGTTGCTGCTCTGCGATTTCCTGATTTGCAACAACCCGGAATTGATTTGAATGAAAACGAAACTACAAAGGATTTCTCATAAAAGTGTACCTAAATAAGTTTGATTTATGGATGGTCTTAATTTTAAGAAAAATCTCAGTTCGCTGCATGTTTGATCGGTACATAATGTTGTAATTGTAATTTTGTTGAGGTATGCTTTAGTTTATTGGAAATTTTAAACTCATAAAAAAACCGCGAATAAAAACAATTCAAGCATTAAGTTCACTGATTGATAATTTCTGATTAAACCTTGTATTCACTATGTTGTTTTGGTCAGAAGACTGCGGAGGAACCTTTCTATCTTCGAGTTAGTTGTCCACTATCCCGCCAAGCAAGTATTAATATTAAAATTGAAACTACTTAAAACATACGGTTAGAAAACGCTAAAGCTCTTAGCATATTTCCACACCCCGATAGTTTACAAAGGATTCCTAATTTTCTGCTTTTTATAAAAACTATTTCATAAAAAAATTTGTTCTTTCGAATTAGGAACAGGGCCGGATTTACCATATGGCACAATGCCAGGGATTCCATTCTTGGATGGTAAGACCTCATTTTCTTTTTTCTTGGCCTCCACATTTATTTGACAGAGAAAATGCAGCGAAACCTGACGAAGAACTTTTTTAGTCTTCACCATTTTTGGGCAGGAAAATACCAAAAGTGCCAGCGGCCTCGCGCAATTAAATCCGGCTTTGATTAGGAAATGTATGTAATTTTGCTCGTTTCGTATGACTTCCCATTTTGCAAATTTAGGACATTGGATTATTTAAGATATTTGCCGAATGAACATGACTTTCTAGGATACGTACTTCGCGATTAGTTCCTGCACAAATGTTTGATCCTGGAGTAGATCCAGCGCACTGACGGAGTCGTGTTCTTGTGCCAAATCCACAGTTGGTTGAGCAAACGCTCCAATTTGACCATGAAAGCCAGCCTCTCCCTGAGTTAAAGAAATAAAATAGGGCCGTGTTACAAAAGCGAATTTGAGCCCAAATCCGAATTGAAGAAAATTTAAATGTTAATTGAAGTATAAAAGGCTTAATTTGAACCAGACACTCTGCGTCTATCTAACCACACCTACGCAGAGCACGTTTTTTTGGGTTCTGTTTGCAAGTCTTTTTTCAAGCTGTGCCGCCACTACAACTTTCGATCGCAAACCTGACGCTCTACCAGTTGAGCTATCGCAGCCGCTACAAAAAAAATGTACAATGGATGATTTTATCTAAATTTTAGCTCTTCAAGTTGGATTTGATCAACTCAAATCGGCAATTTCCATGTTTACAACTTAACTTGTTGGAACCGTCTTTAAATGTTTGTACTACTTTGGATTTTCGCCCAAGTCGGATATGGATGTAAGTTCGCTTTTGCAGAACGGCCCTAAGTTTGAAAAAGTTACACTCTTTTCGTCTCTTACCAGGATATGCAATGTGCTGTATCAGGAGATAGAAACGAGAAGCACCGGAACTAATTTTTAATCCTGAGCTTTCCAATGTCGATGGTGGTTTGAAAGCATTTAAAAAGTTACATTTAGACGGACTAAATTAGACTGAAAGCAATGCAACATAAGTTGGCAAACTTCGTAAATGACGTCATCGACCCACTTAATTGCGAAGGTGCAGATTTCGCATTGCTTAGTATGCTGTCGAAATTCACATAACCGTTTAGCCAGTTGTAATGAAACCGCGAAGAGGCAAAATTTCGTAGAATTTAGATTATCAGAGAAAAGTAAAGCATCGGACCTGTTAAAATAATTTTATTTTTTTTACTCCAACTTACTTGAGTAACTTGAAAAAGAAGTAGTGGTGGATGTGGTCGTGGTGGATGTGGTTGTGGCTACGGCGTTGCAATATTCCGGAACTAAAAACAATAATTTCTAACAGCATCTACTTCAAGAAAAGTTCAACAAAGTTTCAAACGTTAATATCAAGCTTAACCCTGGGTTCCGAAATTTATCTCTACTCTACGTAGATCAAACACTAACCAAAACTCACTTTCGTATACAGTACCAAAAAAAACTTTTACGTCGTTTGCAAAAGTAGGTTATTGACAGGAAAGGGTTAAACTTTTTCTCTTATTTCCTTATTAGTTCTGGCAGGTTGAACGCCCACGCTGTGTCAGTTGTGATTTCGCTTTCTTATTAATTCAGCATAAAAAGATTGTAGAACTTGAAATTAATGCAAGTGTAAAATAAAGCTAAATTATAGAATGCTGTTCATATGGCGTACTGATTATACTTCTTCACTAAAACCTGCTTCCAAAAACAGTTAGAAAATTAAAGCTTTGTTCGTCGTTTAGTGCATGATCAATAGGATAGGTGGTTTACTTCATCAACCACCGATTTGGGTTCAATTCCCAGGCGGTTCAGGTCATTACGAATTGCAGTATTTCAATGCTGAACTTAAAGCAAGGAAGCTGTGAATACAAATTGGTATTCACAGCTTCCTTGCTTTAAGTTCAGCAATGAAAAAATGACAGTGTGAAGCCTCCAGCGTGTGTGGCAGACAAGTGAACAGGTAGCAGCTTGACTTGGAAGACCCAAAAGGTCTTTTCGCTGTCTCCTGGCCTCGGCAACGTGATGAATAAAGAGACCTGATTACAACTGCAATTACAGCAAACGAAATAACTGCATCATAGCGAACAACTCAACACATAAATACACAGTACACGTACTATGCTATTTACGCTTGTTGATTATACTTATGAATTAATACACAAAATACGACTCATGGACTAGTATAACACGATGTGACACGATTTGCACTAAGATTAAGATGAGACTCGTCAACGAGTATCGCCCGATATGACAACGCCAAAAACGAATCAAAAGGTGCGTTCATTCATCAACGTTTTTTCTCTATGCTAATGTTGGGTTTGCTTAAGTTTTCTCACCAAAAGGATGATAGCACATTTGCAAATCGGGATCGTAGCAACATCCTCGATATCTTTGAGAGCATTGCCTTGCTGACAAACCAGAGGGTGCACAAAGAAATCTTGAACACAAAACAATGAAATTAAACTTCCACTCTAAACTTGGCGTAAAATCGTGAGCTTCTCAGCATTAAACCCAGTGTAGCGTGAGCTTAATTGTGCTAGGATGCAGGGCGGCACAAAACGCAAAAAAAAGTTTACGGACAGAGGGCAGCATGAAGACATATTTTTGTTGTCCCTTGCCCGCACTCCGCAACAAGTTTGATAAACGGCACCAGAGAAGATGGACCAGCAAAAAATAATTATGCTAACCTGTCTACAGGATTATTTGCACAGCATCCTGGATTTGGCGGATGCGGCCTTGCTTGGATCTAAAAACAGACTTAATTACTAATGCAGTACATTCATTCCAAGAATCAACTTGCAACACATTAACTTTAAAAATATTGATTAGCAAAGCAGAAGCAAACATGCTGCTGATGTTCACATATCCCGTACGATTTTTAACTTAGTTTAATCAGCTTTAGTACAAACATAAAGAGGAAAAATGAAAACAAAACGTTATAGCAACGCTTATCTCAAATTTTAAGACGGGCTTACGAAATAATGACATTGCTACATGTCCTGTCATCTCCAGTCACTGGGCACCACAGACCCGATATACAGGGTGGGCCAAAAAAATGTTACCACTTTTTATATTCTAACCATTTTCAAAATTACTAAGACTTTTGTTTCATATTCCTGCTCTTAGGAGAAAGCAGGGAGTCAATATGAATAACGTCATTTACCAGCAAGATGGTGCTCCTCCACATTGCTCAAATGTCTCACTGGATTTCCTCAACGAGTACTTTCCTGGAGATAGACTCATCTCACGGCGTACGAACAACCCATGGCCTGCCTACTCTCCTGATCTTTCTCCCGCAGACTACTTCCTATGGGGGTACCTGAAGGAGAGGGTGTAGGCCTACTACAACAACCCACAGACCATTGAAGCCCTGAAGACCAACATCTGTCAGGAAATTCGAAGAATCCCTCTTGAGATGTGCGGCAATGTCATCACAAACTTCAATGTGCGTGTTGCAGCTGTACTCCACAGAAAAGGAGCTTGGATTGAACATGTTATCAATTATTGAACTGTGTAAGAAACAAGAGACAAAGTGAAAAGACTTTGTTATCAAATTTTAATTGGATATTTTTGTTAAACATCTGTGAAAAAAAATTTCGAATAAATGTTCATTTTTAAAATTTGTGTATGGATTAAAAGTGGTAACATTTTTTTGGCCCACCCTGTATACAAAAATTCTCTAGAACAAAGAACATAATTATTCCTTGAAAATGTATTAATTAATTTAAACGGAACCTTTTTTTAAAAGAACTAGTAAATTTTGGGTTGAGACTAGCTTCTCTTAAATTTCCGCGATCGAATTTTCAGCCTCATTTGCTCGTAATTAATTCTTAAATATTGTTAGAGAATGAACGTGACACAAATTCATTCTTGGTTTGTTAAAAGTTGTCTTTTTTGCTTTGATCATGACCATCAAAATAGCCTAGAACAAATCAACAGTGATAATACCGAAAAGGCCTCGAAAGCTTTGCTGAAAAATGCAGAACTGAAAAATGAAAAACGAAAAATGCAGAAAACTGAAAAAATTTGCTGAAAAATGAAAAATGCGGTACTGGCCCAATCGAGTGCTTAATCAATGCTTTATGCCTAGGCTATAATTTTCTTAATTTGTTTTTAAATTTTGAGATTAATAAGCCTCGCGTTTTAGAAAATTGTTCTTATAAAAAAAAGTGTTATAAAGCAAACGTTTAGCATGTCATTTAACAAGAACAATCAATTAAAAAAGTTAATATTTTCAGCGGTGTACAGTATAGTGCTGTAAGCATGCAACCAACATCGGAAGTACTTACGCTCAATGACGGATCTAAAATAAAGCTATTAAAATAAAGATCTAAAAAATAGCTATTATAAGACAAAATGTTGTACAATCTTGGGATCTTCAAGCGTTATTTTAAGTTATCATAGCTTTAAAAATTGGCTGAATGATTTTGTAACGGTATTTAATCGACGACAATATAAACGAAATACAATGACCGCATTTACCAAGCTGATTAAAGTTTAGATTAGCGCTGTACAAAACCAAATTGCTTTGAAGAAGTGCTCAACACATGGCGAACACATGACAGAGATTAATCCTAATTTACACGGGTTATTTGACCAACATGTTTTGCATGGGAAAGAGGAAAAATGCTCCTTATCTATAAATTTCCTAAACTAAAATTCATGAGAACATCAGAATTGGCTTTTAGTTGGTGTTCTACTGTTCATTGTTCACCAAAAAGTTTTAAAAAACTGATTTTGAGTTGATGACGTCATCACTGAAGCGTCAGATCCACATTTAAGAAAAATGACATTATAAGCGGTTTAAAGTTTTTATAGACGTTGTTTTTTGATAGTGAATCATAAAATGCCTAAGCCGAAGTAGTTTCGTCACAAAAACGTCTTATTACGTCAATTTAGTTATATATTTTCCAAAAATGCTCAGATTTTGCAAAGTGACTTCGGTAAACCTCAAATTTGGAAAACTTTCCCTTTGCTTCAGCAACTTTAAATTTTTCTGGAAATTTGTGAATAAATTTGAATCAAGTTCCAGTTGGTTTGATAAAAATCTTTGTTCTGAAGAAATTTATCACAAAAAAAAACGAGAGGGAGGAAATTTTGCCGGCCCCCTACCGTATAAAATATATAATTAAAGCGTCAATTCGGTATGTGTTAAATTAAATCACACTGTTGTCCGACATGAAAACTTAACAAAATGCAATTTTAAGTTTATCCTTGTTAATTTGCAACTTACCTTCATATTCACAAACAAAACCAAAGAATCTGCTCTCACAGTCACATTCGTATCCATAATCGGTTACTTCACATCGACCACCATTTAAACAAGGGTTAGGAGCACATGAACCTATTATTAAGCAGTTAATAAGTTTTTAAATGTGCTGTTACATGGAAACCAAGGTTTCCTTGTTTGGTTGTCCTATGCAATCTAAATCTAAATTGATTCTAACACTGTGTCTTGAACTCTTAACCAAGTTGCATAAGACAGGGAAATTTCCCGTTTAGTATATAAAGATGGAACTAGGTAAAGACGGATATATTAAATATTTTCTGACTTCTGACCGTAATTTTAGCCAGACGGCCTCTACTTCTCTTTTTTGTATGCATGGCCTAAAAAAGGCGCCGACAACGGTTTGAGTCTTCAGAAAGACTTGTTTCTGATTCAAACTCAAGTTTACTTACTATAATACGCAACACCTTCTTTTATATATGACTATACTTATTTATAACAGTACTTGGAAGGTTTTCACAAGCAAATCCATCATATCCTTCTGGGCAATCGCAACGAAACTCTGTTCCTGAAAGGGGCTGGCACTGTCCATGATTTGCACATAGAGAATATCGACATGGTTCTAAAAGAAAAAAAAAAAACAAACATATCGTTGTTTCGCACGTATACTTTTATAGTTTAATTTTATATATTTTGAAATTAATTTTATTACTTATTTACTGCAATGCTTTTATTACTTTTTAGACCGCATTGATCGGATGCCAATTTAAACAAATCAACGCGCGTAATGTGCACTTCTGCAATGGTGCTATATGTTTGCAAGCCATACTCTTTCCATCGGTGCATAGTTAGGAGAGCATTGGAGGTATTCGCGCCTTCCAAAAAAAAGCCATTAATTTGAAAACACCAAAATTATCAATGCACTAACTAATCACTATTCCTTAAAATTCCATTTTTTCGCGTTTTTTCTCCTCCAGCACCCATACTCCACGTGCAACATAGCAGATAGGGGTTCGGTAACTTGCTTCATGGCTTTAGAGCAGCTACAGAGTTAAGCTTTGTTCTACTCAAAACAAAGCACACAGTGTTACTCCATCTTATCAAAACACTTACCGTATCTTTGGGTATCGCTCTGGCAAATTGCGTGTTTATAATACCAACAACTAGTATCAAACCACGTTCCATTCAGATCCATAATTCGATATGCTTCACGATCGTTATACACCGCGCTGATGTACATGCATGAGAATTCAGCCTTGTCACCTACTCCGTACGGTGGAATGTTGCCTTCAAAATCTTCGTGCCACTTCTGGAAACCTCTAGTGGTATCATCAACTGGCAACTTTGTTCCGTTGATAAACCTCCAAACTCCTTCTTCCAAGTCAGAGCCGCCGACCCAAAAACCAACATCTTCAGGATCATCCCATTCGCTGTCGTGCGGAAGAGGCCCAATGACATCACGCATATGGCTCACCACAGCCTGTTGGACTTCAGCACTGTCAATAAGCAAAAGTTTTCCTCCAATTTTACTGCAAACTTCCACCGCATCAATAAAATTTATCCACTCGAAGATGTAGGTAAAAACTTGGCTTTGAAACGGTATTCTGCGAACTGTAAAACAATCCTTACATTACAGTTAATAATGCTACTACGAGAACGAATTTTTTTTACGGCAGTTTTGATCCTCCCGGCGATTTAACGCATAAAAATTTTCGGTTTTTTCCCCTTTGTAATAAATTATATACCGTACATATACATTAAACCATTTTTATCCTCCACTCGAGAGGAAGCGACGGAGGCACGTTTAGGTTGGATGAATCATTCTCACCGGCAATTAGGAGTTGCATGACCGTATTTCGATTTATACCGCAGAATATTATCTCTTTACCAAAGCTTTTAAAACCTTAAAAACTAAAATCTAATAAAACTCAACAGCCCGTTTCACCCAAAAATTATTTCAATTTATATGTAGTTTGATCATATATAATATAGCTTTACAGCAGTTTACGTACATCTAGGATGCTTGCACATTGGATCAAGGTCTATTGGAAATTATGCAGAAATACGGAAACAGTTTAAAACTCAACAGACAAGAAATCAAGTTCTGAATTGATTTTAATCATTTTCTAACTGATTTTTCAAAATAAAAAATATATATGACATACTATGACATACTATACAGTATTTGCAAATTGTGTTAGTATAGCGTATTCGTACAAATATGGTCTTACTTCGAAATGTCTCTCGTCCGTAATTAAGATTCAAAGTAATAGTCGTTGTGTGCTGGGCAGATGTTTGCAAAGAACAGAAGAGGAGTAAAATTGCCACAATGCAATGTCCCTTCATATTGCTGAATAATTAAACTTAAAACAATTTCATGATTAGCCTATGTCAGTCGATGCTGATTTAGAGATCCAAAGAGTACACTTGGTGTTAGAAAAAAGAACAAATTCTTTGAAAACAGAAAATTTGTTTTTGAAAACAGCACTGTTGCTTGAGTAAAAAAGTAGAAACAATTTTTGGCATTTTGTGTACAAATAATTGCTTGTGGTAACTAATTTGTTCCCTATGGTAATCAGTAAGTATTATTTTTGCGATTATTGTACTATAAGTAACTGCAATTGGTTGAGTTTACTTTCAAGAGCTGCGCTTCGAGAAAATAGGCCAGGGCCCAAAATACGCTTTAGCCCAGTTTGATGTTAACCAGGTACAGCCACCAGTAATTTAAATTCATGCTTCTAAAGGTCAACAGCATAAACGTAGCAAGAATGGGGCCAAGGGGCCAAGGTCCTCCCAATTGAAATGCCACCAATGATAAAAATGAGACAAAAAATCTGAATGTTTTTCAGTTTCTTTTAGCATTTTTCGCATAGAACAGTAATTAACAATGATACTGAAGTCTAGGGAGTCCGCGCACGCTCAATTCAATTTTTACCAACCAACTGAAATGTATAATCGGGGTGAAGTTAAGGATTTTTGTCCCAAAAGTTGCTACTTCAGGCTTTCGTCCCACCTTTTTAAGAACGGTATGCAATAACAGGGCTGGATTTACCGTAATAATGGCATAGTACAGGGGCTGCGTGATCAGATGGTAAAACTTTTTTTCGGCCAACACATATATTAGGCAAGATGATGTCGTAAAAATCTCCAAAGTACCATGAGCTCTCGCAATGTAAATCTGGCCCGGGCAATAACATGGTTAGTAAGCGTAACCATCATTCTATTGTACCATTTTTCAATAACCATTCCCTTCCACCTCGCCAGTTTTTACGCGACAAAAGAGTTTTGAAAAAAAAAGCTCGGGAAATGCTCATTGAACAAATTATTAAATTTGAGTTGAAGGGGCCTGAGTTTCCTGGCCATAGGCGTAGCTAGGGAGGTTTGGGGATCCCACCTATGACAAGAATATGGCAAAAAAGCTTCATGTTTTTTCAGTTTCAGTTTCTTTTAGCATTTTCGCATACAACGCTTTCTTTTAGCATTTGCGAATAATATTGACTACCAGGGGCCTAGCCCTTAATTTAATTTTTGCCAACTAATTTAAACGTATAACCCAGGAGAAATTGAAAGATTTTGTCCTAAAATTTGCTATCTCAGGTCCTCATCTAACCTTTTTACGAACGTAATGGAACAACCATAGGTTTTACCATAATATGGCATAATGCCATGGGCCCCGCCCTCTGATGGTGAAACATTATGTGGTCTTCACCTATATTAGGCAGAAAAATGTTGCAAAGATCTCCAAAGTGCCAAGCGCCTCGCCTAATATAAATCCAGGTCGGGGAATAACATGGTTAGTAGGCGTAACCATCTATTGCACCATTTTTGAATGACAATCCACTTTCACCTCTACAGTTTTTATGAGACAAAATACTTTTCAAAAAAAATTAGCTCCGGGAAATGTTCATAGAACAAATTATTGAATTTGAATTGAGGGAACCTGGGCCTTTTGGTCTTACATGTACTCCTACAACTGTTTTGTTTTTATGAAAAAACAAAAATCTTTAGGAAGAATTTTCGAGTAGATTATTATTTACTGCAAAAATATTGCACGAGTTAACGTAACTTAATTTCCCCTACATGGGCCCAATCACTTGCAAAGTTTAACCCCAAAATTCTAGATTTTAAATGTGGTTTGGACTTAAATATTGTAAGTAAAGGAAACCTTAAACAATTTAATTTTTCAATGGGCTTTCAAATGTTAAAAATTTAGTTCTTTCAAATGGCACTAAACTCTTGCGAATTGTGATCCATTAGCAGGGCATGGTATGGAATTGAATGGAAAATGGAATGGAATGGAACGGAGATTTTGGTATGGAATATGGAAGATGCCAGAATGAAATGGAATGGAAGATTTCAAGAATGGAATGGAAGACAATCTTCCATATTTCCATACCAATTCCATTCTAAATTTCGTGCATGTAGTTACAGAAAAATACATACCGATGTCGGGTAATGACAAATAATATTGTCACAGAAGTATTCAACTTCAATATCTACGCATATTATTTGTCGACAAGTCGTGGTACTTTGCTTGGGTACATTGCGCAAACAGTGTACGTATTGCATCATTGTAAGAACATTGCAATTTAATTGCAGCATTGATGTTACAGTTGACGACCTTGATAGATTTGACGTGTTTTTTTTTTTGTTTTGACGTTGACAATTTGCCCAGTCGTAAATTTTGTTTTCTTACATCATCACGAAAACTCATATTTGCTATTTCATCCCCGTTTCAGCTTAATTTTATTTATAGTTTTAGTTCTTAAGCTTATAGAAATTCCTTTCGGTGTTAAAGCTTGGTATTCCTATTACGGTAAATGTTCTAGTTGATGTGAGGGCAAACTTGTACGGTAATCATTAAACCACAGGCATAGCCAGAAGGACCGGAGGACCGGTCCCTCTGCCTCTCCCTCCCAATTGAAATGCTACCAATGATAAAAATGATGACAAAAAGCCTATTTATTCAGTTTCTTTTAGCATTTTTGGAGCTACATGCGTACAACGGCCATTAGCAATAACTTAATATTAATATTGAAGACCAAAGGGGCCCATGCCCTCTCAATTTAAATTTCTACCAACCAATTTAAATGTACAAGCCGGGAGAAATTCAGTATTTTTGTTCTAAAACGTGCAGTCTCAAGCACTCATCTAACTTGTTTAAGCAATAGTATGTTTTAGGCCCCCAGCCAACTTTTATATTACAATAACATGATTAGTGACCATTTATGGCATCTAATGTACCAACTTAAAATAACTTTAAATTGCCAACTTTAAATAACAATCCATCTCCATCTCGTCAGTTTCACGTGACAAAATGCTTTTGAAAAAACCTAGTCAGGGGAAATGCTTATTGAACAAATTATTGAATTTGAATCGAGGGTGCCTGGACCCTTGGTCGTACATATATTCCTAAAACTGGTTATTTTCATAACAAAACAAAAACCTTTAAAGGAAAATTTTTGAGTGCATTATTTAATGCTAAAATTGTTGCAGAAAGCAATGTACCTTAATTTCCCAAGTCACAAAATTTACCCCAAAATGCAAGTTTTTAAACGTGTTTTGGACTTGGCCTGAAGTAAAGGGAGTGATTTTTTCAATTGACTTTCAAACATCAAAAATTTTGTTTTTTCAACTGGCTCTAAAAACGTGCGAAATGTGATCTTAATCCCATTAAAATAGCCATTATTTTCCAAAAACTTACAAAAAATCTCCGAGCGGCTGGTGGCTCCGCCCCCATGCCCCCTCTGTGACATGTTTGAGTTGCATTAATTTGCACACCACGTCTCCCAATTTGATTGGATAGAAAAATTTTTAGCTTGCGGTTCTAGTCCTTTCTCTATAGCAAATCCAGGTTACGAGCCAAATCAGACGCCCAGTTTTTGATCTTTCATTCTTTGTCCCATAAAAAGTCCCTCTTTTTAAAAACTTCTGATGACGTCATTGCATGATTGGCGGTTTAGCCCTCCTCCCAATTCAAAATTCAGGCTACGCCTATGCATCAAACCATGTGCAATATGCATACCCAATACTGGTTGTTGCATCTTTGTATTGTTACGCGCACCTTCACTAGTGATTGCTTACAACATTGCAAAGAAGCAAAATATACGTTGCAATGTTTCCAGTCCAAAATTTTTTGGGTATGGAAGTATGGAATGGAATATGGAAGAAAATTTTAGTATGGAATGGAATATGGAAGAAAATTTTAGTATGGAATGGAATATGGAATTGGATTTTTGGTATGGAATGGAATGAAAGAAAATTGGCAGGATGAAATATGGAAAAATCGTCTTCCATTTCATTCCATACCATGCCCTGTCCAATAGCATTAAAATAGCTAGTTTTTACAAAAGATTGCACAGCGGCTGGGGGCTTAGCCGCCAGACCCCCACTTGCGATAGGCTTGAGGTACACTAGTTTACTTAACACATCTCCCAATTTACACATTTGCACTTGGGTTTGAGTCCTCTCCCTATTGCAAAATCCTGGTTACGTGCAAACACACAGGCCGCGGCTTCTAATCTTCCATCATCAATATTTTTTCCCACGAAAAATTTCTCTTTCAAAGATTTTTGATGACGTTATTACATGTGATTTGGTCCTCCTCGACTCAAAAATCCTGGCCATACCTATGCCCTTGGTCGTACATGCACTTTTGCAATTGGTTATTTCTATGACAAAACAAAAATTTTTAACGAATTTGTTCGAGTGGATTATTATTTACTGCTAAAATATAGCAGGAGGTACAAAATTTATCTCAAAAGGCAAGATTTTAAACGTGTTTTGGACTTAAATTGTAAGTAAAAGTAGGATTGAAAATTTTAATTTTTTCATCTGGCTTTCAAATGTTAAAAATCTAGTTCTTTGAAATGGCTTTGAACACGTGCGAAATGCGATCCAATGGCATTAAAATATCTTTTTTTTCCAAAAATTTTCCAGCGGCTGGGGTTTTCGCCCCCAGATCTTCACATCCTCCTGAAGCTGGGGGCTTCCCCACCAGACTTCGTCTTTGAAACAATTAAGTTATACTAGCTTACTCAGCACGAATCCCAATTTAGACATTTTCTCTTTTAGTAAACCAGGTCACAGCTACTGATCTTCTTTTTTGAAGAAAAAGATCTACAATATCTTTTTTCCACAAAAAGTTTCTTTTGAAAATTTCTGATGACGTCATTGCATGAGATTAATTGCTTTTTTTTAGGCCCCTCCAATCTAAAATCCTGGTTACGCCTATGGTCAACAGTCGGATAAAAATTAATCGATGCAGTTTCATGGCATTCATAAAAAGAAATTTCAGTTTTAGTTAATTTCTATAATTTATTTAATCGTTTGCGTGCTATCTAGCCTAAAAGCTACCAGCGCGGAAGCCTAGAGAAGAGTCACCAGATCGATATATTCTATAATTTACTGTAGTTATCTTTAAGAGATGTCTACCATTCAAAAATACTTAAAACGATTTTGCAATATATAAAACAAAACAAAACAAAAAAACGTGAAATTTCTTCCTCCTGGTACTTTATCTCTGCACTAATTAAGCTAATCTTTAACCATTCAAGGAAATGTTAAAGAAGTAATAGGAGAGGTGGAGTCGAGGACGCAATGCTCGAGGCCGAGGGCAAGGTCAAGGACACAAAAAAATCCGAGACCAAGGGCCGACTTTCCAAGGACAGGCCCTCTTGAGGCCAAGAACAAGGACACAACGTGCAAGTTTTCTAAAAAAAAAGGCCTTTATAAATTTACCGCGAGGTCTTTGGCGCGTTCTCCAGGACGAAGAAAAAAAGGTCATGACCTTGGCCCATTTTTTACAAATCAAAAAATAGTGCTGTCCTGGACCAAGGAAAGAGCATTTTCGAAGAATTGTAGACTTCGAAGCCAAGACCAAGTACTTGACCTTCGAGGCTTAGGCAAAGAACTTCAAAATGAGTTCTCGCGGAAGTTCTCAAGGCCAAGGACGTCCTCGAAGACTCCAGGTCTGAATAATAGCAATGCTATTCAAGATAAAATGAAAACATTTTTTGCCTAAGTCACAGAAAAATTTGAGTTAATTTTGCCTCAGTCACTTTTCCATCAAGTGGAATATTTTCAACCAAAATTACATCGGTCATCGTTGAAATAATCATTTTGATGTGTTTTTGCCAAATTTTGGTAACGATACGCCATTTCACTAAAAATTGAGGAAGTTTTTTTTCGTTTTTCTCAAAACTAAAAAAATCACTTGGACATTTTTTTATTAGGGTGACAAAGTTCAAATGCAAAATCGAACAAAAACAAAAAATTTTTTACATTTTTTGTTCCCACTATCGTTTTTGTTTTTGTCGAAAGAATAAAAAGAGTGACAGAAATAAAGTGATTATGTCTAACGTGCAAGTGGTTATGTTCCTGCCCAAATTAAGCATCCACGATAGCAGTTTTAAAAGTTAACGCTGTTTCATTATTTTACTGCTGGCATCTTGTTTACCATGTTTTGTCGCGTTTTTTTAAATACAGAACGTCAGATTTGAGATTTATTTGTTTGCACGGTTCGATAGTTTAACAATTGACCCAATGTGAAAAATCGAAGAACAAAATCTCACAATTTTTTTGAAATTTGATTTCAATCGTTGTATGCTTTACGTCAATAAATTACAGTTTTAATCATTATCATTAATCTCCGACTCCAAGCATTAGATACTCATGATATTTTAATTTACATTCGTGGTAAGTATTTAAATGCGAAATACATCTTATTCAGCTTGAAAAGTTTCAGTATTACTGCAACAATATCACAAAATTTGCTGAATCTCTCCAGAATTATCTTCCTTGTGTGGAACTTTTTGATGTCTGCCGTTATCGCTAAACTGGATTATTAGACATCCATTGATAACTATTTTTGATTTCAGAATGAAAATCTCAGTTCCTTCTCCGTATCATAAAACTAAAGTTGACTGTTAAATCATTAGGACCATAATGCTTGCTTTGTTTCTAAATACGGTTATCGTTTTTGACACTCTGTTAAGAGACTTCAAAAATTTTCTTTATGGTTACGTAGAGTTGGTCAAATAAAACGCTTAAAAAAAATCTTAGAGATGCTGACATTTTAGACTAAAGTATTTGTAAAAATACTGTACTAGGTCATTTAACGCTTTTCAAAAACTTCTGACAGCCTCCATCACTGCCCAGTGCACCCGCTTCCACAATCGTTTTAATTCCACATCACAAACACTTCCACAATTAAAAATTTGCAATTGAAGCTGATTTGCCGTCAGTTACCACACCGCCCAAACCTGCTTTTCTTTAGATCAAAACTTTACAAAACTGAATTTGAGAAACTGTTCACACCAATTTTCGTAATGATGTAGATATAGAGACTTGATAGAATATCTTCGTGCTGAGATATCGGGTTGCTTTTGAAAACAAATACAAAAAATTGCAAATGCCTGAAGGCTATTTGTATTTTGAATGAGTAAATTTTTGCAAAATCTTATCTCAAAAGTAAGATCTTCAGCGGATTCAGAGAATGGTTGCACGCTAATTTTAATTTTCGGAAATTGAAGCATCAAAAAAAAAACTTTGAAAAAACAAAAAAAATGTACATCTAGCAATAGTTGATCGCTTCTGGAACGAAATGCCCATAATACTGGACAGTAAGTTAGTCAGCCTTCTGAGCCGATGAAATGGGACAATGGACGTAGGTTAGCCAGATGCCAAGATTCTCCGGTAATTACAATCTCCCAGCGCAGTGAATACAGCAAGTTCAATTACACAGTACTAATTTTGATTTCAGTATGACGATAAACCAGGAATGCGGAATTAAGCGTCGTCGGTACTTTATAGTGGAAGCGGAAGATGGAAAAGTGAATAGATTGCGCTTCCCGAAGTTGTTCATTTGAATCTTGTAAACTTGAATGTGTTGCATTGGTTTTACAGTATAAAAGTTATGACGAAAAAAAATAATTGTTACAAAACTTCAATTGCAAAATAATTTTTAACGTTTGGGGTCCATTTAGATTTCTGAAATAATATTCTGCCATGTTTTAACTTCAAGACCGTGGGTGACGACAAAATTTGAATAAAATCGGTCCATAATGTATCGAAGAAAATCACCAGCCAGACAACTTTTTGGGTGAAAATTTTTCGATGCTATATACGACAACAAATGATGGAAGCGAAGTTTTTGGAAAATTGACGCTGCTACAACCCTGCGATAAACACGAGCCAGAGACTGCTTGCCAAAACTTATACATCTGTATTCCAAGATCGTAATAGCAAATTGAATTGTAATTGAATTTGATGATATCAAATAAGGAAATTTTGTTTTAGATGCTACCTAACAGTAGCTATTTTAACAACTTAAAACAAATGACGCTTTCCAGTTTGCAACGAAATTTAAATAACGCGCATAAGCACTCTGTAAATCAGGGGCCGTATTATGCAACGCTCTGTAAGAGTTACGACATCCTAAGTATTATTTTTTTAACGAGTTTACGACGTTGTAATTCTTGTGATGTGTTGCTTAAGAAACCCCAGTAATAGCATAGCGGCAATAAAGTCAAAAATAAGACGTAAATACAGTAGAAGCAAAACAAAAATCATTTACTACACAACAAAAAATGGCAACATGGATATCTTAAAAATACTCGTGTATAGTAGCGGTTTTGCTTTCTAGCTAGCATGGATTCGTGTTGCATCGTCTCACTTCGAACCGCTGTCCGGGACATCTTGATGCGGTTGATCTGCCCGGACCAGAACGACAGCTCCTCAATCTATGGCGAAAACCAATTCCACAAGATTGGCTGCAACCGGTGAAAGGTGACCATTCGCTCCAATCGCCAAGACATTCCTGTAACAATGCAAAATAAAACGATTAAAATTGACTATTATACCTAGTGATTTGTGCGAAACCCGACAGAAGGGCGAAGACATACGGGCGCAGGGACATTAGGGCACAGAGACGTAAATCTGCAAGCTGTGCTAACATTTTCGTGCTTCGGAAATAACATTGATTGATTAGTATTTTAGTTTATTTTTGAAAGTCAAGTTTTGAAAAAAGTTTTTTCAGTTCGTTTCCTGTTTTTAATGTTCAGTTGTCGCACAAAGCACAACCCTTAAACCAGTGGTTTTCAACCTGCGGGCCATGGCCCACCGGTGGGCCACAGAAGTATTTTGCAGTGGGCCACAGAGCATGTTGGTTTGAAAAAGTCGTATTTGCACGATGAGCTATTTATTGATTTGGTTTGAAAGCTTGCAGAAAGTTGCGGTGAATGGCGAGTTGACTGTTTTTTTGTTTTTTTTGAGGTCACCTGTTTTCGGCCGGAAAAACCGTTTGAATTTTGGTGAAGACCTTTTTTTTGGAGATCACCTGATTTTGACAGAAAAACCGCCTCAATCTAATTCAAGACTGATGAAAATTTGGATTAAGTTCGTTTACTAATGTTTCAAGCTTCCAAAAAAGCCCCCCCTTTTCAAAATCCTGGATACGCTACTGCTCAGGATAGTGAAAAATTGCAATTGAGCAATACTTTGAGAATAGGGCCATAGAAAATTTTTCAAAATGAAAATGGGCCACGGTTAGAAAAAGGTTGGGAACCACTGCCTTAAATTGGTGTTTATTTTTTCATCATTTTATCTGCTTTACGTAACTGACGATCGTCAGCGGTTGTTTTCAAACGCAATCATTTAACTGTTTCTAAACGCCGTCATTAAAGGATTGTAGTTAATTTGTTAAGCAAACAATAATAATTAGTCTTTTGTCCCGCTACGAAGCAAAATCAATTCTTTTATTTTCTCGCTCTACTGAGCCGAAGGCGTGTAAAGGAGTTTGTGAAAAAAATATCAAGAATGTGACAAGAGAATTTTAACTCTTACAAATCAATTTATCGGAAACGATCCTTACCCTCCTCCACAATCTATGTAGGAATTCTTAAGAGGCATTAGCCATAACTATCAAACGAATCCCTAGATACTGTCATTGTAGATTTTGTGTTGACTTTTCTGCATTTTTCGCCACGATATTGTTTGATTTTATTTGCTTTCAATAAATGCTGTAATTTACTTCACTGTGATGAGGAAGTAACTTAGAATATGTAGAATGCTTGCCTATTCAAAATTCTTTTTTGTCACACTTATTCTTGAATCTTGATAATAATTTGTCGCCTAAAAATGGATCAGTATTAATCTTTCATAAAACGAGTAATTTTTTTGCATGAACTGGAAACAAAGTTTCTATAGAGTAATAACCTCTGCGATAAAATCAAAACCACATAAAAGTTATAGCTTAATTGCAAAAATGTTTCCATCTTGTATTTCAAAACTCATTAAAAAACAAATATGTGTGAAGCCATTGTGCTCTCATGAGTTTAGCGTACGTCTCCACATATTTCACACACGAAATCAGTCAGTTTTTCAAATAAATTGTAAGAAGTAAAATTTCACAACAAAACAAAAAAAAACGATAGATTTTTCTAAACTCTGTATAACGACTACAATTAGTACATGTGCATGTGATCAGAAAACGCTTTTGCTGTTCGTCTCTGAAGTGGGAGGCCTGAGATTCAAATCTTGGGCCGGTCAAATCGTACACAGTGTTGCCAACGGCTCGCCACAGCTGCGACATTACTTCGAAAGGAGCTGCGTTGCCGGGCGCAATAACACGGAGATGGGCTCCATAAACTCCATTACACGCCTTCGGCTCAGTAGAGCGAGAAAATAAAAGAATTGATTTTGCTTCGCAGCGGGACAAAAGACTAATTATTATTGTTTGCTTAACAAATTAACTGCAATCCTGTAATGACGGCGTTTAGAAACAGTTAAATGATTGCGTTTGAAAACAACCGCTGACAATCGTCAGTTACGTAAAGCAGATAAAATGATGAACAAGCTTGAAACAGCAGTAAACGAACTTGATCCAAATTTCATCAGTCTTGAATTAGATTGAGGCGGTTTTTCTGTCAAAATCAGGTGATCTCCAAAAAAAAGGTCTTCACCAAAATTCAAACGGTTTTTCCGGCCGAAAACAGGTGACCTCAAAAAAAACAAAAAAACAGTCAACTCGCCATTCACCGCAACTTTCTGCAAGCTTTCAAACCAAATCAATAAATAGCTCATCGTGCAAATACGACTTTTTCAAACCAACATGCTCTGTGGCCCACTGCAAAATACTTCTGTGGCCCACCGGTGGGCCATGGCCCGCAGGTTGAAAACCACTGGTTTAAGGGTTGTGCTTTGTGCGACAACTGAACATTAAAAACAGGAAACGAACTGAAAAAACTTTTTTCAAAACTTGACTTTCAAAAATAAACTAAAATACTAATCAATCAATGTTATTTCCGAAGCACGAAAATGTTAGCACAGCTTGCAAATTTACGTCTCTGTGCCCTAATGTCCCTGCGCCTTTTGTCTGCGAACTTTTGTCTGCGCCCTTATGTCGTAGATCGTGATTCGTGAGACAATATTTATTGTAAGAATCTACACAACACAGCATATCAGGGATATACTTGCATTATAAGATATGTTAACAGATTCCTGATGATTTAACTTTAACACAAAACATAGTAACTGTCTATTCAAGCGATAGTTGCAGCATAGTTATTGTGAATAAGCAGTACGTAGGTCTTCTAGCAAAACATGCATTGCGTTTAGGTCTCGGATGGGTTTTCGTAACTTAGCGACAGCTCATGTTAACTGCGGCAATAAAACAATAAACTAGTGGCCATCCCTTCAAACACTTTGCAAAAAATCATCCGCTGAATGAACGAACAAAATTACGTACTTAAATCTCTGATTGAATGAACTAATTAACCAATGCTACCAAATTATTAAATGCTATAGTTATCTAAACTCAAAAGTCAAAACATTATAGTTATATAGCCTCTAGCGGTGTGCTATAGTTGACAGTTATATACAGTTATATATAATATAATCTCCTGTAGAAGCATGAATGACTTTACAAAAAAATTGTATACTTCTCTGTCGCATTCTTCAGTTTCTTCCATTGGCCCTTCACACCCGAAATCCCCGTTAACCCCTCCAATACACAACCGATCTCTGGTCCTTGTTCCTCTACAAACTTGATTGCATTCCCCCCAACTATTCCATTCAGACCACCGAGGACACGTCTGTAAATAATAAAACAAAATCAAACCTTTCAGATCTCAAATCTTTCATTATACTTGCTGTATTACGCCAAAGCGTGTAGCGAGTTTGTGGGGCCTATTTCCACGTCATTGCGCTGGGGAAATACAGCTCTTTTCAAAGAAATATTGCAGCGGCGGCGAGCCGTTGGCAACATTGTGTTCGATTTCACCGGCCCCAGATTTGAACCTCAGACCTCCCGCTACAAAGACGAACGCGTTATCGCTCAACCAACTCAAAAAAAATAATCATTTAAAACTTAACTTAATGCTATACATTCCATAACTATACCCGGTATTATTTCAAAATGAAAAAGAGCTTTCATGCAAAAACTACAGCGAGTATGTATGCCCAACACCACGCTGCGATAAAACGACAGCTACGTGTAAAAGACGCGAAGCAAGGCAAAGCGACTCGAAGCAACCAGAATTTGACGTCATTGAGAACTTGCAAAAGATTGCAACCGGTCACAAACTTTACGAACGGTTGCTTACCTTCACTCAGACTAAATCCTTGGTAAATGGTAGGTCTATTTTGAGCAAGTGACGCAAGCGACCACTCGCAAAGGTTGCCAACCATAGCTCTGCGTCCATTGTAAACGCATTTTAAGTGTTGTTTCCGCTCCAAACAATCTTCTACTACTGGTCTATTATCAAAAAGCAATTGCAGTATAATAAATTTAAAATTCCATTAAAGCACAGTGCATTATTGAAGTTACATTGTATGTCTGAATAATTATCAGGGTTTCAAAAAGTTAGAGCGAATATTACAGCATACGACCACGTTAGTACTACTGTAAAACCTGTATGTTGTAAGCGATAGTACCGGGGTAATTTGCTGTAATGATCCATATCAGGTTGGAAATCTGTTTACGAAAAGAAATTTATTATTTCAAACTGCTTAAAAACTTATTTAACTCACAATCCGATTACAAGGAACATCACGAAAATTTACTCCTTCGCAACCAGATCCAGGTTCGCCAAGATTTCTACCCTGGCAAAATCTCCGTTGGCGAAGCACTCCATCGCTGCCGCATGGTTCAGAGCAGTTTATTGTCCTACCAATTCGTGGATTAGGTGGATCAGGAAATCTCGTCCAACTTGCGCATAAAATCTAATAAAAAAGAAACAAAATCAAGTTGAGATGAAACACTAAAAATAATGCAAAGAGGCTTTGTATAGGATCAGAATCGTCAATTAGCGCACGAAATGATTAACAGTAAAGTTTTCTACTGGTAGGAAAAGTCACATTTAAATGCACAATTGCATTCATTTGTAATGCTTGCAATACTGAAGATAAATTAATTGTCTTCTTTAGAATCAAGTCTGAAATTTCTAACCAATTAGTATACGGACAATAATTTAAAGCTTTGATTTCTAAACCAAAACTTGGTGGAAAAGCAAAAACACACCTTAGCATTTTAACGGCTCAAACTTACGTCTGCGTTGCATGGTTGACTTTCTTCGGCCGGGCCTTCACAATTTTGATCTTCATCAAACTTATTACATATTCTTGTTCGGATTCGCATCCCACCTCTGCACGTGGAATTGCATTCGCTAAATGGAGACCATGGACTCCAAATTTCACAAGCCTGCAACAAATATTTGTTAACACATCAAAACTATTAAACAAAAACTATCTTTTTATCGAGAATAGTGTAAAAGCAAATTAATAAAACTGAGAAATTAATGTAAACGGATGGATTAAAACCCTCGCCAATCCACATTTGATGCATGATACATGCTATGGCATGATAGTACAAAACAATTTGAAAACTATCATTTACCACATGATATGATAATTATAGGATTTAGCTGGCCTTTAAGGAAAGGATAAAATTCCTTTAAATTTCTGACTAGAAAGTTATGATCAGAGGAACATTGCAATGACACAAAATACATCGCATAACCTGTGTATTGCACAAGACACTCTCAGTCGAGTCTCCAGGGCACGTGTCCAACGGCCTTGAGTCATCTGTGATGCAGCGGCGGTTACGGGAGCGAATACCACCACCACAAGTTCTCCCACAATGCGTAAATTCTTCCCACTCCCCCCATCCGGGACATATCTGCCGAGTAATTAGAGTAAAATTAATGTATTTAAAGTTTCGCTTCAAGACAGTATCAGTGGCATATTATTATTGCATTCAATTGGTTCTGGATTGTTTTTAAGTACCGGAAGCTTACTTTGCTTGGAAATTAGGTAAATCAATGAAATCTCCACGAATTTAACCTGTAAACATTTTTCCTTTTCATCTAACTGTACTGGAGGTCATTAAAATTGGAACGACTTTTGCTCTCAAAACTACGGGGATCTGGGTACACGTTCGACAATAAATTAAACAGGGGAGGCTTTTGTGTAGTGTGCTGTCCGCCTTATTGGTAAGAATACATAGAGAAATTTTCCAAATAAATTCTACATGAATATTTTCCGAAGAAATAAAAAATCAATCACTGCACAAAATGTACAATGTCAATTAGCTGACTGAAATCTGACTACAAACTGTAGAGTTATCTAGGTGCATTTCTTAAACCTGAAATCACCATAAAACATTTACCCAGGCTAAGAATTAGTGCACATATACGCAGTAGAGTAGTCGGGCTACGTAAGTAATTCACATTACTTCTTTTGGCATTGCGAGAAACAAAATCAAAAAGAAATATTCTTGCTTTGAAACCGTTAAAGAAGCATTCAAGCCAAGTTTTTCACTGATTAACAAAATCAAGCGGTAACGCGTTTGGCTCTGGAGCGGGAGGTCAGAGGTTCAAATCTCGGGCCGGTCAAATCGGACACAGTGTTGCCAACGGCCCGCCACCGCTGCAACATTTCTTCGAAAGGAGTTGTGTTGCCCGGGCGCAATGACGCGGAGATGGGCCCCGCCAACTCGTTACACGTTTTGGCGTACTACAACGAGTATAATAAAAGATTTGATTTTGATTTGATTTGACCAAATTTAAACTTTTCACTTCCTCCGGTTTTCAAGATATTACAATTCAAACTTAACAGTTTTCCTCTTACTTCAGTGCTGTCATTTGGTCATTATTGTGACAAAAGACTAATTAATAATAACTTAGTTGTGATGTTTTGACGTTTGCTGGCCAGAGCTTTAACAATTAATCGCTTGCGTGTAATCTGGCCTAAACGCTACCAGTGCGGAAGCCTAAGGAAGAGTCACCAGAACGGCGACTTCACCAGAATAGAAGTCGCTGTTCTGGTGACTCTTCCTTAGGCTTCCGCGCTGGTAGCCAGCCTTTAGGCCAGATAGCACGCAAACAATTAATTATAAAAGACTAATTTTTGGAAAGCTGGCTTACATTCAGTTTACACTTTAGACCCTAATTTACTTTATCGTGACAACAACTCTACCGCAAAACACTTATTTAGAATAATGAACATGTAGTAACTTTTTAAAATTTTGTTTGTATTTGGTAAACCTGGCAAATATTTTGAAAAGAACGGCCTTTCCAAAAAGAAACCTAAGCTATTACATCTCTAAGCTGTTGCAACTCGAAAAAAATTTTGTTTAGTTTGGATTTTTTTGATTGATCAATCTTATAGTTCTAAAGTAATTTCTTTATGCTGGTGAAAAAATTAAGTAATCATTACGTATCAGAAAGGAATTTCTTCTATTAACAATGTTAATGCAGGAATGACCAATCCCAGTGATAGAAGCATATAAGATTTGCATTTAATCACAATTAGGACTCATAAATCCCTGTTAGGACTAATTTGCCTTTTTGCTGAAAAAGTTGTAATAGCTGGAGAATGCCAATTTCACATAAACAGCTTTTATTACCCAAATATTGCACATTCTAGTTCCATCTGAATTTCCCACACAACCAGGATTTCCGAATTCACTATTTAAGCAAGTTCTCCTCCTTATTTGTGATCCACCTCCACAAGACTCGCTGCATTCTTCCCATGATGACCAGGTGGAAAATCTAGCGTTGAAACACACCTGAAAAACACTTGAAGTTTATACTGAAGTATTTAATTGGAAAATTGTTTTTGGAATGCACACGCATTTACTCCAATTAAATATTTTATAACTTATAACATAAATTAAAAAAAAATGTTTGAAATATGAGAAAGCGTAATGCTGCTGGGGGCAATTGTGACAAGTAAAGGTGAATTTACCCAGTATCCGTTTTTCGTCGGTTTTTATCCGCTTTTTTACGTTTTTGCTTCTCTATGAAAAAGTATACGTTTTTTGTCCGCATTTTTAGTAAGCCATATCCGCACTAAGTAGACAGTTACATATTGAGAAAATTTTTGTTCAAAAATTTGGTGCATGAACGATGAGAGCGACGTTTCAAAGTAGGGCTGTAACCCTTCACAAAAAAAACTTTTTTAAAAACTTTTGTCCAGTTTGTGACAGTCTGGTTAATACCGATATGGACAAATAAAAATGCGGACGAACAAGAGCATACTGTTTCCTGGAGAAGAAATAATGTACAAAAACGTATAAAAGCGGATGAAAAACGGATACTGTGTAAATCCACCTTAAGAAAATAAGAGGCAAGTAACACTGCTAGTCTACCGCATAAAACAATCATTATTAACTGCTAACCAGTATACTTTTAATACTGGAGTTTTACACTTTTAGTTTCTCGGTTTAAGTTGTATGAAAATTCATATCTATAACAAATTTGATCTGAAATAACCTATGAATCCCCAGCCGGCTGGATTTGAATCTGGGAAATTATTTTTTTAAATTTGCTTGAGAACTTTACCGAACGTACTTGAGTATTGCAATCTTGACGTTCTCGGTCGCTTCCTTCACACACTCTCTGGTCAGCCACTCCGTTAATGCAGCCGCGAAATCGAAACGTTCGTCCACCATTACAGCTGACAGTACAACTGGTCCAGGATGTCCATCGTGTCCAAAATGGACAATTCTTGGAAAGTAAATACTGTATTTTTATTAAAATTTGTAAAAATTGTTAAAAGCCAATGCACTACACAAGCAAGAAGCGTACAACAGTTACAGAATTATAATTGCACTGTATACTATCTCAAAGTATAATCAATGCAACAAATTTAGTCTACAATGATAGTATTGCAACATCTTGACGTCCTTCATGGTCGACTCCTGGGAAGCCATGTCAACTTCCACTGGCAGTTAGGTGGCCATAACAACCACCAACCCTGCAGCTCCAATGATATTTCACATTGTAGCTCAAGTCAAGTATGCACAGAGCTGGACAGCGCTGTTTCGAGCTTTTAGCTCTCATCGGCAGCCCTCAGCTATCTTTTCAAAGGTATTCCCAGCTGAACAAACATCTTGGCCTAACTGGCAAACCTTATTGGCTTGCACAGAGGCAGATGCTTAGTAGGGAATAAGCATCTGCCTCTGTGCAAGCCAATAAGGTTTGCCAGTTAGGCCAAGGTGTTTGTTCAGCTGGGAATACCTTTGAAAAGATAGCTGAGGGCTGCCGATGAGAGCTAAAAGCTCGAAACAGCGCTGTCCAGCTCTGTGCATACTTGAATGATAGTATTGTCAACACATTAACAAAACTATAACTAGATGGGAGCTTGCTTGAGAAGCTAGCTCATTGAACGAACGATGCATATTAAACATAGATGGGCAAGTTAATGCAAAACGTTTGCTTCGTTAACCACTAGTCCGTTAACACACTTCACACCTTTGTTAACGTTAATCCGTTATTTTCAGATTTAATTAACGGAAGTTAATGAAGTCCGTTAATCCGTTAACATTTTGCGTGTAATTTACATTTCGTTTTATTCACTCGCTTCTAGAACACGTATTGACGCTGTTGAGCTGATTGTAAGGAAGTATTTATTGCTGTGGTGGTCTTTTTGTGTTTTGAAAGTTACATTTTACAATCTAATCTAATTTCAAGATAAAAACAAGTTCAAATGCACAACAAAGCTGCAAGATATTAAGAATAAAAAACTTAACGGAAGTTAACAAAACTTAACGGAAGTTTCTTTAGTCCGTTAACATGAAAAAACTTTTTAACGGATTAACGAATTAGTGAAAAAGTTAGCTTCGTTATTAACGGATTAACGATTAACGGACTTGTGCCCACCTATGATATTAAATATGAAGAATTGATTTTCAAGAATTCATTTGGGTGGTTCCCGAAGAAGAGGGTGATACCACCAAACCATGTCCAAAGTATTTTCTCTTGAAAATTCAACTGATATCAAAAAAAGCAAGCGCTCTAGCTTAAACCTTTTAAAATTTTGATTTTTAGGGAGTTCCCGAGGGTGGTACCCCCTAATTATGTCAAAATATTTGTCTACTAAATATCTGCTGATAAACAAAAAAAAAAAAATTAGCGCTCAAGCTTAAGATGTTCAAAAAATTTCTATTTTGGGCCTCATTTGGGGGGGGGGAGTTCTTGAAAGAGTGGCTCCGAAAAATTTTGGGAAACAAAATTGCGGTTGCAGCTCGACAACTTTACACAAAAATTAGATCTTGACGTATTGTGGTTTAGGAGAAGAAGAGCATCCAAGATTCAGGAAAAAAAAAAGAAAAAAAAAGGGAAAAAAAAACTTCATCGCGGCTAAAAGTGGGTTGGTAGAAATGAAAGGGTGTCTTAAGTCATAAACCATGTGAAATTTTTTTTGCCCGTACGTCGTTTCTGAACGACACCGCTTTTTACTCCAAAGTTTCGGAACTGCTTTTAGGTCCTAAAACCGAAGTCACGTTGCCTATTGCCTCAAAATTTGATACAGGCATACAACTCATTAATCTCAAATTGCTGTCAAAATTTCATGTAGCTAGATTTAATTGTTCTTGAGTTATAGGCAAAAGTATGAAACCTCGCACACTTTCGTTTGAAAATAGCCGAGTAAAAACAAAGCAACACGCTACGCGAGCGTCGGTTGTTCCAATAACATTTTTGCTAAGTTACTTTAAATACAAACAGATGTCAAAATCAGCAAGCTTAAAGCATGGAACGTAAAAATGCTTGCTGGCGTATCGAATTCCTGTTCAAAATGAACTAAAAATACACTCGTACATCCATGATTTTACGGCCAGTGTAAACGGGGCCTAATAACTTTTTTCCAGTTGAAAGTGAAAAAATGAAAGTACTGTAAATGCAAATTCCTAAGTTGCGTTGTTGGGTTGCTGCAAAAGGTGCAGTTCCTCATTTGAAGAAAAACGATAGGCTCTTTGCTAAAATATACTTATCATACCAACCTCACTGTTGCATGTTTGATTTTGTCTTGAATTTCCTGAACAGCCGCCGCTCTGTCCTGATATTTCATTTTCGCATTCGCGTAAACGATATCTTTGGCCGTTACATCCAGCTGAACAAGTTGACCAAGATGCCCAATCGGACCAAACAGGGCACATCTGCAAATTACAGTCAAAGAAACCAATACAAGCCATTTGCAGCAATCTTAAAGAAAAAAAAAAAAAACAAAACTAGTAAGTTGGTGTGAAGGATTGTCAAGTTTGATATTCGCTACAATAATACGCTAAAAAGTATAATAACACTTTTGAATGTCAATCTACTTCAGAGTTATTGTTGTTATTCTAGTGTATAATTATCCTCCTGTCACCGGACAGCGTCAGACGCTGACTATTGGACGATTCGCACATTATTCATTGCAGTAACTACTTCGTGTTTGGAGGAGTCTGCACCTGCTAAAGAATTTTCAGTCATCAAATGTTCCTGCGGATTTCATCAAATTCTTGTCTACTGAATTTGCTGCTGATTCGAAGGCACCAAACAGAAATAATCATTACAAAGCGTCTTATCCAAAGACGCAACAACTTGACCAGGGTGCGAGTTGAACCCAGATCATACGATTAGGCTCGTTGTAAAAACAACGCCGTGTTATGAAAGCCACAAACCCTTCATTTATTCAAAAGCACGGTGTACTTCAATATTATGTAAAATCGGTTTTTCTTACTTGAGAATTGCATATTCCGGTTTCTTCTGAATTTCCCACACAACCAGGATTTCCAATTTCACCATCTAAGCAAGTTCTTCTCCTCATTTGTAATCCACCGCCACAAGATTCGCTGCATTCCTCCCATGATGACCATTCGGAAAATCTAGCGTTGGAACACACCTGAAAGGCACTTATTACTTCATATTTTAAATGACTTACGTATTATTGTAACGCATATGTATTAAGTAATTTTCTAATTATTTACTTCTGCTAAAATTAGCAATGAAATAAAAAGCATGTTATGTTTGAGCAGTTTTGAAAAAAGAAAAGATAAGAAATACACAATCATTTTATTGCCCATTAATCTACCTGACGCTGCAGTCTTGAGATCTTAAATTCTCGATTTGAATTTTATAGAAATATTGTATGTCCAAACACTTTTTTGCAAAGACTGTAAATAGTTCGGAACACAAGTTGTAAAATCAAATTTTTCATCATAGACGCTGGATTACGCCGAAGCATGTAACGAGTTTGCGGGGCTCATTTCCGCATCATTGAGCCGGCGGGCAACACAGCTTTTTTCGAAAAAATGTCGCATCAGTGGCGAGCCGTTGGCAATACTGCGTCCGATTTGACCGGCCCGAGATTTGAACCTCAAACCTCCTGCTCCAAAAACGAACGCGTTACCACTTGACCAACTAGCCGTCTTGAAACACAATTAACCTAAAGTCCCAAGCTGCACCGATTGAGCACTTGGGAACTGATATCAATTAATTGGTTCGCACTTTCCTTACATGAGCGTTGCAGTTTTGACTTTCTCGGTCGCTTCCTTCACATTCTCTTTGACCAGCCATTCTGTTTATGCAGCCTCGGAATCGAAGTGTCTGCCCTCCGTCACAGCTGACAGTACAACTAGTCCAAGATGTCCATCTTGTCCAAAATGGGCAATTCTTGCAATTTAGTAATTGATGTTATTACAATTCGCAAAAATTATGCAAGCTAACAAGAAAGCGATTAGCGTTAATGGAATCATAGTTGCTCTACCTAGTGAATTTGCTTCCTCAGGACTGAAGATTTTGATCCCACTTTCCGCCGGGAATATGTCTTAACTCAATTTCACGAATTTTATTTTGAGTTGTTAAAGCATACTGACGAAATTATCAAAACATTAATAAAACATGCAGATATCAAATTTCGAGAAGTTCACTGATGATTTTCACAAAGAGAAAGTAAACACGTCATGAAAATAAAGTTTTAAATGTAGAACCAGGGATATCTTGACAACAATAGGGTAGAACCATTGTAGAAGGTTTCATTGTCAGACTTTTGCAAAAAATTCGGTTTTCGCTTGAAGCAAAACGATTGATGAGACCAAGCTGCTAAAGTTTCATTGCACTCGGTCAAACCAACCTCGCTGTTGCATGTCTGATTTTCTCTTGAATTTCCCGAACAGCCACTGCTTTGTCCTGATATTTCATTCTCGCATTCTCGAAGGCGATACCTTCGGCCGTTACAACTAGCTGAACAATTTGACCAAGTTCCCCATTCGGACCAACCTGGACACATCTGCAAATTAGAGCAAATTTTATAGGAACAAAAAAATAATTTACTTTTTAATAATCTTAAATGAAAAAAAGAAATAAGTAATCAACCAATTCACAACTGGTTGGAGACGCATGGCAACAACTTGTTTCAATGTTCATTATTTTATTCGGATTGTTTTTTAATCTCTCTCCCAGCCAATGACAAGGTTAGAGAAAATTTTCGCTTTGTCCATTGCTGATTGGTTAATGCAGTACCCAAACACCAAAGCTTAATTAGCCCAAATTGTGTTAAATAAAGTAATTTAGATGAAGTATGGCTTAATTTGCAAATTGATTACATTTGGTACTAATAGCCAATTAATACCAGAGTTGTAAACGGGCCAACAAGTAGGAGTTCGAACCAGGATCGAAAAGTGATTTGAAGCCAAAACCAGGCTTGAAAAGCCCGAAAATTAGGTTAAATCTATAAATGTGCACGGTTATTGCTTGAAATGAAACTACTCATTGCTGATAGATTGTGACGCACTAATAATACTGGTGTAATAATAATCACATTGATAATTAAACGAAGTCGTCATCTCATGTTGCGAAGTTACAGTATTTGAACTACACTTTTATTGCATTTAACCGCGAAAACACAAGTCAAGTAGTTAAGTACGTATATATCAAGCCCGAGTTATTCCCGGCATATTGCTCATCTTAAGCCTTCACCAGGTTCAAATCCGACCTGAAAAACCTAGTCCGACTCAAACAACTCTGATTTATACAATAACTTGTTACTAATAAGTAGTTAAAAATACTCTAATGTAATTATCATACACACCTGTGTGTTGCATTCATTCACCATAAACGATCTGCCTCGACAGGGAGATCCGTCAACTCTCATGCACTCGCGCCGTCGAACTGATGAACCCACTCCACACGTGACACTGCAGGTGGGTGTGGTCCAAGGACCCCACATGGAGCAGTCACTGGAACTGCATGCCACCGTATCCTCTTCTGTACCCAGGCATCCACCTAAGCCTGCCGTGCCACCTAATACGTGTTACAGTACATTTGTTGCGTCTTTGGATAGGTTTTATGGAGTACAGTAACCGTAATCACATTTTATTTGCCAAGTTTTGTTGACCAGGAAACAACAAAGGGACCGATCGGTCTTCAATTCAAGCTGCCACCTGTTCACTTGTATACCACACTCTGTGGAAGTTTCACACTGTCTTTTTTCATTGCTGAACGTCAAGCAAGGAAGCTGTGAATGCCAATTTTTCTCTTTTTGAGTTTGACCCGCCCCGGAATGGAACCCGAGTCCACCGTTTCAGTAGCAGAAGCTCTATCCACTCAATTACTGATCGGTTCAATTCAAATTAGTAGATTCGTTCTGCTTAGCGGCTTGGAACGTGAAACAAATTTATATGGGAGAAGGTAAACGCGAACAGGAATACTTGGAAAATGTTCAATTATTAAACGAGTGTGAATTCGTTCGAAAGATTCCCTCAGTCGCTTTCATTAAAATCAGTTACGGTGTTACTTTTATTCAGTGAATTGTTTACAATAGCCTTTTCTTGGGTTCTGGGGTAGATTATATTTTCCAAATAAGGACAACGACAGACACATTCAATTGCTCTTTTACACTTTGCATCTTGAGAACCAGATACAGGCATTTCATTCAATCCGATATCACTTTTACGCAAATGTAACTATCGTTAATATTTTTATCGGTAATTTAGCATCATTTGATCTGCGCGGAAACCATTCGTGATGCTTTTGCTTTCTGAATATTGGCAGGTTAACTCTTGTTAGTTCTGGTACTTACCAATACACTGCCTTCTTCTTCGTCTGCTGCCATTTCCACAAGTTACTGAGCAACGTCCAGCAAAAGACCACGAGTCCCAACTTCCGCATTCCTCCAAGCGGCAGCTTCTGCTTTCCACGTGATCTCCTTCGCATTCTGCAAGAGCGGTACCTTCTGGAAGACAAGCACGTTCCCTGGTTTGCGAACCATCTCCGCATGTCTCAGAACAAGAACTGAAAGCACTCCATTGTGACCAGCTGGCGCAAAGGTTGGTATTGCAGGGCCGAATCTAGGTGTGAAGGATCCATTACAATCTCAAATACTTAAATACTGTTCTCAAATACGTTATTTTACTGCCCAATTATTTGCTATATTAAAATATTTCATAGAAAGGTAATTTAATTCAAGTTTATTTCACTAAACTCTACGGGTACCGTATGCCTAGACAGAAAACAGCTTAAGACTAATATTAGTCACCAAAATCTACCGTGCACGTCATTACTTACATCTTTCTTCACATGTTTCGCGAGTCAACAAAGGGGCTTTTTGGTCATTAAGTCAAGCTGCCATCTCCCACGGTGTCTATTCTTGTCTATTTCAAACACGGTGGAGGTTTCATGCTATATCTTTTAATGCTGAACGTCAAGAAAGGAAGCTATAAATTCCAATTTTGGATTGACCCGGCCTGGAATCAAATCCGAATCTACCGTTTCAGTAGCAGCCAGTATATCTACTTGACCACTGATAAGTTATTGTTATATGATAAGCAGCATTGTTACATGAAGTTTCAAGAGTACAATCAGAGATGGGCAAGATCACCACCTTTTGGTGATCTTGAAGATCAAGATCAAATCATCAAAACAATGTGATCTTGAAGATCAAGATCACTTTACTTTTAGTACTCAAAGAGAGATAGTGGTGATGATGGGGGGGGGGGGGGCGTAAGCTATAAATGTTAATTGCTGTATCAGTATTGACTATCAATGCGCAATGGCAGTGCTGATTTCGCTGATAACATAAAATATTTGACACTCACAAACTTTTTGTAGCTATTTTACTAGTTTAAGTAATCACGAAAACCCTTTTAGGTTACTTTTGCTAATTTTGTATAATAATAACGAAATTCAAGAACAAAATCAAATCAAAAATACCAAATCTTCATTACACTCGCTTAAATACCCTTTATGGGTGCCGCGAGTTTGCGGGGCCCATCTCCGCTTCAAAGCGTCTCGGGTACACAATTTAACGTTGTAACAATGGCGGGCCATCAGCAACTTGTGTTAGATTTGATCGATGCAAGAATCGAACCCGATCTCCCGCGTAAGATTCGCCACTGAAGCCAGACGCGTCTGCCACTCGGCCATCCCGCCGGTCAAGAACAAAATCCTTTTTCATGACAATGTACTGTATATTTTATGACATCGCAGATCATAGACAGTAACTAAAAGAACATTTTTAAACTCCATTTCGCTCCTTCAATTAAACTCCTTTCCAGTTTAGACTCCATTCCGTATCGGAGCATGAAATAGCTTCAAAATATCTCATAGTCTGGCCTCGGCGATGCTTACCCTATGCGATATTTAAAAATGAAAGTGATCTTGATCTTCAAAATCAAGATCACACAAAAATGTGATCTTGAAGATCAAACTCAGATCATTAAAATAATGTAATCTTAAAAATCAAGATCGTGCCCATGTCTGAGTATACTAAACGACGCGATTAAGTTAAAGCAAGTAATACATTCACACACAACAGCGTCACGGCTCACGGGATGCTATGTACATTGTTGCAGTATCTGCTTTAAGGTACTATGTTGATTTTTTTTCTGTCTTTGCAAGACTGTATTTTGAATTAAAGATCACAGCATACTTCATGCAAAGTACAATTGTACAAAGCCGGGCTAATAAACTAACACCGGCTATGTGCAAAACCATAAATCAAGAACAAGTTTTTTTCTAGAACAGTGTCATTAAAGTCAAAACAATTAAGAATATAGTTGTATCAAACAAACAAAAATTTTACCTCTCTATCTGAACCTTGACACTGGGAACTCCCATGCACTCTGCTAACACACCTGCGGACTCTTCTTTGCGTTCCAGCTCCACACGTTACCGAGCAAGTAGTGAAAGAAGACCATGGTGACCATGAGGCACACGGTTGAGAATTACATGGTTCGGATTCAGATGGATTTCCACTGCAGTCCACTGTTGGTGTTCCCCCAATGCAACGACTGAAAAAATGTTTGAGTTAATAATAATTTAATTGTAATTTTTTGACGTTTGCAGGCCAGAGGTATAATGTTTAAATCGTTTGCGTGCTTTCTAGCCTAAAAGCTACCAGAAAGCACAAACAGTGTACTAAGGCCAAAAAGCACTTAAATGATTAAACACGTTTTAGTGTTACCTCAAAGTTGCAGAGTCCCATCACTAACAAAAAATGCTCCTTTTAGCTTTCCAAGACCATGATATTCCAAAGTGATACTTGTAGGTATTAAACTCTGCTTTTTTGTGATTGTTTGATAGTGAACTAAAATGCCATATTAAAAATAAGTAAAAAAATGCCATAGTATTGAAAATTTGTAATTTAAATATTGAAAATTAATAAAAAAAAATCCATATTGAAAGCAAGTAAAGATCTTACGTCACTTAAAAAAAATTTGAGATGATTCCAACAAAAACGCAACATTGGAAAACTTTCTCCACTCCAGCGTCTTCAAATTTAAAATATTATAATTTTGTGACTAAATTTGACTCAAAGTCAAATTGGTTTGAAATAAAATAAAATTTTTGAAGACATGTATTCAGTGCCGTCGCCAGAACAACCGAAGTGAGGGGGCACTAACCAAAAGTGTGGGGGGGGGGGGTTGAGGAGCACTAAAATAAACTGAACTTTTGCACATAAAAGCTGATATTTTACGACTACAAGTTACGCGCTATTTTAACAATTTTGCATTCATGTCTGAAAAAAAGACGTATAAGGCTGGCAGCTTTTCTTAACTCGTTTCGTATCTGGCCCATATAATCGCTTGAACAACCTTTCTGCAGCAGTGATTGCAACCGGAAGCGCATCCAAGAATTTGCTTAGAGGGAGGGGGCTTGAACCAAAAGCAATTTTTTTTTGCACAACAATTGTCTACTTTAGCCCCGTGCTGAACAAACTAATGCAACTCAAACGTATCACAGAGGGGACCGGGGGGGGCAGAGCCTTGAGCCGCTGGGCAATTTTTCTAAATTTGGGGCAAAAATAGCAATTTTAACGCCATTTCAATCACATTTTGCACGTTTTTGAAGCTATTTGAATAACTAATTAAAGTAAAATTTAGAAGCCGTTGAAAGAATTAAATTGCCTATCTTCTTCTGCCTTCCATATACCTAAGGTCAAGTCCAAAACATGTTTAAACGCTTGTATTTTGCGGTTAAATTTTCTAAATGACTTGATTAAAAGGGGCTGAAGCCTCCTTAGCCTCTTCCCCTGGTTGCACCACTTACAGCTACCAAAAAAATCTTGAGTGTGCTCTAAAAAAACAGCAACAGCTGCTCTTTTAAAAACTGTTTTTACGTGTTGTTTCAGGTAATAGTCACTAACAAAGTACTGGTACCGACTCGGTAGGCTTTGCATCTTTCTTACGCGACGCATCCATAAAGACGTGTAAATAAGACAGATTATTGCGTCACATTAATGTACAGCAGTTGCTTGCCAGCAATTTTGCAAAGAATCGAGAAAACGTGAACGAGAATTATGTTTGAACGTTATCATTCCCATTGCCATTAATGTTTGTTGTCTTGACATTACCTGATGTTCCAAAAACGTATTCTGAGTAAGCCAAAGTGAGGGGCACAAGCAATTGTTAGGGGGGCACGCCCCCCTGCCCCTCCGTAACGACGGCACTGGATGTATCGCAAAATTCTTTAGAGGAGCTACGTATAAAATAGTGATAAAACAATTACGTTAAGAAAAAGATGTACAAAAAAGTGCTCTATTAGCGCTTTACCTGTCCATATTTCAGATTGAATTATTAATTTAGGTGCTTGCCGAATGCTGAGTCATGCAAACACATTTTCAGAATAAAACGAGCTAATTACAGAGCTTCCACGTCACCTGAAAGACATCGCTAACATACCAACTCTTAATCTAGAACGGTTCTTTCGTACTAAAATTGGCACTTTTTTGGTATGACTCAGGAACAAGCTGGCACCGGGACCTTGAACCAGGGCCTAAAAATGGACATGAAAAAGCGTTATATTGTACATTTACCAAGACTATTGATAGATCTGTTTGTTTTTTTTTGCAGTCACTCACCGAGTTCGTCTTGACAAACCTCCATCGCAATTAGCCGAGCATGGTCCAAAATCGGACCAGGCCGACCAGGTCGCACAGGAAGGATTGTTACAATCGACCACCTCTAATGCAGGACCGCGGCAAGTTGAACTGCTTAAACTGGTAGATACACACTCGCGGGTTCGCATCTAATGAAAAGGTTGCGTTAATACATTTTTTTGCTAACAATAGTCATATGCATTACCTAGTATCATTAGCAAAAACATTGCATCCACTACACAATACATGAGAACAAATAATTCAGAGTTGGAAGGCGATACACTTAAATACTGTATACTGCCAAAAAAATAACATAAATAAAAATATAGTACGGAACGAACTAAAACTATTAAACAGACTAGCGTATTTAGGGGGAAGCTTTGTGTCATGTCTCCCTTTGGTTATGGCACAGTGCAAAAAAATACGTCAAAAATATCATGGTTAGAATAAAATGCAACGTAAAGGACGTGGAAATAGCTTTCGATGTTTTAGCAGCATTTTAGTCAGCTTGAAAGCTGGGATAATAAAAATTTGATTTTTTAGATCATGCCAACATGTTTGCTGCCTTAAAGTTTTTTCCACTTAAAATCACACGCTTATACAAACTATCTGTTGTAAACAATAACAAAAACATGGTTCTAAATTTATAACCAATAACTTTAGAAAAGGGAACAGAGCTGTGCCATGCGGCTCAAAATCGTAAAAAAACTATGAGCCTTAGAGAATCTACGACCAGATTCCCCTCGCCACGGCGGCTTTGGGGGCTCCGTCTATATGCAATTTTGACGTATACCTTTTTTTGAAAATCCTGTGTACGCTCTACTGGTTAAACAATTTCACATTATTAAAGTTACAATTATTGCGACGCTTAAAAGGCAAATTTGCGAAATGAATTAGGTATTTAGCAACATAAAACTCTTGTATGAGGAAACTTATAACGGTAATGCTGTAGCTATTCCACTCAAGTCCGGCGCTAGAGTAATGGTTGGGAGGGGCACACAAATTTTTTGGGGACGCACAAACATTTTTTTTGGGAGGGGGCACATTTTGTGAACTAAATAGATAGGCGTTTCATCAAAAATAATAACTACGGTGCTGTTAGTCTACTTAAAGCACGTTCACTCGATCTGCCTTGCTGTTTTGTAGAAAAGCGTTTGTGTTGACCTGTTTTGGGTCAAAAGTTTGCTGGTGCTCTTGTGCTGGAACAAAAGTCTACTCTCACTTGGGGGGCGGGGGGGGCACGGCTCCAAATTACTCCCCTCGTGGAGCCGGCCCTAATTCAACATAAACTATTTAAAGTTTTGGAAAAAATTATCCTCCAAAATAACCGTTTTTGGACAAAATCCAGTTTTCAGATCAAATACTGTTGGCTCACTATCATTCAAAGTAAGTTATCTGCCTGCAAACTACCGATGTTTTGAGGGACTTACTCTAGTGTTACTTCCGCAGGTTGTAGGGCAATCAAGTTCCAGCCAATTTGTCCATGTGTCACAAAGGAGTGTTGCACAAATTCTGCTTGAAACGCTACCAGTTACTTCACATCCCGGTTGGCCAATGCTTCCGTGCAAACAAGGACGAAAACGCAATTGTGTATCTATAGAAACGTTATCCACTACAGTAGTAGTGCATAGTTGTTCTTGAATGAAAATACAATCGTCTGGTTGGACGAACTGTAACTGACCTTAAATGTTAGGAAATAGCACGGATTTGTAAATCTATTTCTTCTTTTAAGTTTGCTGTACGCTTATTCTGTTTTATTTGACAACCCTTGGCCAAGACAATGAAATAAGAAAAATCAGTACTGAAGAGGAATTCTAAACAGCCTAGAATTCGAGTAGGATATTGTTTAGGTCGTTCAACTATCTATAAACTTATCATCCAGATGCAAAAAAATTGCAATCGTCTTAAGATGACTTTGAATAAATTGTACTAATCTTGCAAATTGAATATACAGTAGAGCAAACACGTTCTTCAGCTAAAACGAAGGAACTTCATTTTCTATACATCTCTCACTGACGGCGATAACTGAGTTGATAAAGCATCGGGTTCGCGATCAAAAGGTTGCTGACCCCAGGTTCGATTCTCCAACTGGCAATGCATTGTCGCGTCTTTGGGACAGACATGTGACGCATATTTCTCACTGGGACTGAGCAGCCTACACGGTGGTGATACAGCCAGACAAAAGACTTGCGCACAGATCCCCAAAATAGGTACTTATTGGTTAGATAGGCGCTAAGTGTTTAGTTCATGCGCATGATTGAACTCACTCAGAGGATAAGACTTAATTCTTGCCAATTTGCCGAAGGATCTTGTTGTTTTAGGGAATGATTTTATTTCAATTAAACGACTTCATAATGATTTATCACAGCTCTTGATTACTAACCTCCACCGCATCGGCTAGGGCAAGAAGAATAATCTGACCACGTTCCCCAAGAAGGACATAAATTAGTTGAGCATGCTCTTGTATCATCATCTGTGAGACATATCAAGCCACCAGCACAATTTGTGCGTGATCTACAAAAATCAAAAAAATTTTTGTAACAAGAAAAGCAATGGCATTATAATGCATCAAATTCATTCAGCTTGGAAATAATGGCAAGACTGCTTTAATCAACTACTGTATGTGCGCGAACTATGAATGCCCGAGACGCAATGACCAATTGAAGATCCATAATAGTCTTACTGCAGCAAATAACAAACCAGAACACCTACAGCACTCTAGATATCTTCTACAAATTAGTGTAGAAACGCAAGCTGAGACTGCAGCTATCGACGTCATCACCTAGAAAACTGTAAAGTTTTAAACGGTCTTGATCTGGTTTTAGTTTAGAAAAACATGATTATCGCCTTCATCGTCCCTTTATCAACAGCCAAATTAAGGGCTAACCACAACACAAACTGCAATTGGCGATTGAACGTTAAATATGCATATCCACTGTATAGGATGAAGCCTGCTGATAAGTTGATGACCCCTGGTTCGATTCCCAAACTGGCACTGCGTCGTACTGTCCTTGAGAAAGACCCTTTACGCTTATTTCCTATCGGGAAAAGCAGTCTACCCATTGTGGTGGCCCAGCCTGACAAAAAACCTACAAACAGAACCCAAAAAAGTGCTCTGCGTTGGTGTGGTTAGACAGACGCACAGTGCTTGGTTCATGCGAACGAGCGAACGACGAAGCCTGCGCTTTAAATTTAGCTGACTTAAATCATCAAAAAACATTCAACTTTATCGTAACTATATTCTAAATCCTCCGGGACAACTGGCGCAAGGTTCATTAATTGAACATCTTTTTGTGTCGCAGCCAAAGTTTATGACTTTAATAGTTATGGC
Organism: Trididemnum nubilum; assembly: GCA_963965965.1. Classification (NCBI taxonomy): domain Eukaryota; kingdom Metazoa; phylum Chordata; class Ascidiacea; order Aplousobranchia; family Didemnidae; genus Trididemnum; species Trididemnum nubilum. The sequence continues at coordinate 19,083,165 of OZ014482.1, read as the reverse complement.
AGCATAATTTTGACATAAGTTAATATGGTAAAACAGATAGCCTGGCTGCAAATGCTTGATCTACAGAAAGTCAATGTTTAAAAAAAAGTCATCGTATCTTACGATGTGCATCCCAGATTATCCATCATGGAGTTCATGTTATACTACGCGTTAAACGTGTCACAATTTCTTATAAGTTGCGACATCGTAAGCTGTTTTGAAGTGCTGCATAATACGGCCCCAGGCACACATCAACAACCTGCTCTGAACCCCTGTTCCACATGAAACTGAACAATCACTCCAAGCACTCCAAACTTCTCGGACGAGAGTTGTAGATGGTGATGGCGATGGTTTCATACACCCAACATCGAAGCATACTGTTTGCTGCAAATTGATGATGAAACATGAAGTGCATATCCAATACCAGTCAATAATTTTTAAAAAATACTAAGATTTATTTTAAATTTCTTAAAATGATAGCATCGATTTTGATCTCAAAAGATTATCGTCAGTCTCTTACTCAAATACTTTCCTACAAATTAAAACAATTTTTACAGCTTCCGGAGTCATTTTAAACCGTTTTTCTCTCAGATTTAGCATTCTAATCTTGAGATTTTTAAAGCTACTTCACCAAAATTTAAGCATTTTGGCGAGAACATAAAGTAAATCACGCTACGAGACGTTTTTGTGACCTTATCACTTTGACTAATGAGTTTTGTGATTTAGATACAAAAAAAAAAGCTTGTAAACAAAATTTTTTTGTAATAAATGCTGCTGAGTTTTTTTTGCCAGCCCATGTTATACCAAAGTCGCAAATTTACACAAAAAGCAGCAAGATAAAACGATATCCCGAAAAGAAAAGGAGGTAATATTTTTTTCATCAAAATTCATTATCGACGAATAGGCGTTTTGTAGATTGTAGACTCAATTTAAGAAAAAAAAGAAATAAAAATAAACAAAGATAAACAAAGATAATAAACAAAGATAATAAATAAGGGAAACAATAGCAGTCAAACAGAAATAATGATAAAAATAAACAGTAATAATTGTTACAGAAACAGAAATAACAAAAACAATAAATTTAGTTTTTGCTTTTTTGTTTGAAGGCGTACTTACTTGGCGATTATTTCCTAAACAAATAGGTGACCCAGGGATCGATCCTGCGCATTGACGAATTCGTGTCCTTTGACCGCGTCCACAGTAGGTTGAACATCTGCCCCATTGAGACCATGGAAGCCAACCCAGTCCTTCAAAACAACTCCATAAGGTTTACAATACACTGCAGCATGCCTGCTCCGGTATCCCATCGTCCTTGATTAGTGCGTTCAAAACATTTGTGGAGTTCAACAGCAGCTGATACATTTTGCAGCTATCACGCTGGCTTTCAAATTAAAGTAAGTTTAACAACAATAAAATTTTTCTTTTATTTTTTTTAACGTATTTTACTCTCTTCTGGCCCACTATTCTACAAAGGTTAGGGGAGTGATTGGTTAACAATATGCATAGATCTACCAAGTCTTAAGTCGCCTCTATATTGCTGGTATAAAGTGTATACTTCGAAATCGATCACTTTGATTCAGGATTTTCCTATAGGTCTTTTTTCAATTAATTTGGCACAACTTCGCGACCGAAGACATGGACAAAAAAGAAAAATACAACTATTCAATATTGTAATGCCATTTTTGGTTTTGCACAATAAAATTTCAAGTTATAAGCTTAACTATATTAAATAAATATCTTTTACTGTACTACCTGTAATAAGTCGAAGCGTGAAACGAGTTGGCGGGTCTATCTCCGCGTAATTGCGCCTGGGAAACACAGCTCTTTCCAAAAAATGTCGCAACAGCGACAAGCTGTTCGTAACACTGGATTTGATTTGACCGGCCCGAAAATAGAACCTCAGACATCCCGCTCCAGAGACGAACGCATTACCGCTCGGCTAACTGGCCGATGTTACCAATTAATAATACACCTTGGCAAGCAACGTACGTGTTATTATTTAACTTACTTGTGGGGGATCTTGATTGTGAGTTGCTTGCTGTGACGATGCACAATTCATCAACTAAATAATTAGAACTAAATTATTACTGTAGACATGCAGTACTTCAAAACAGCATTTTTGATTTTTCAACTATATGCAGGCCAAATAATTATGAAACTACAAATGAGAAATTGACGTTCTCCAGCTATCACTATTTTACTATGAAACTACTGTAATGCTAAAATAACTACAACTATAACAAAAATTATTTTAAATAATTTCTATTCAGCACAAAACCATTTGTAATCCACAAATTACTGCAACATAATATTATTACACTCCGCAGCATCTCTGCAGTTAAACATTCTCCTCACCCACAGGGTAGAAGCACATTTCCAAATCAGGATCATAGCAACATCCTGGATGTCTTTGTGAGCATTGATGTTCTGATATGCCGGTGGGAGAACAAACATACCTAAAACAAAATACAGTTGAATGGAACGACAATCCACAACCTGCAATACCAGTCGATAAATATAGCCTACCAATGCACACAATTACTGTTGAAGAGCACATTAATAAAGGTTGATCAACGCAAGACGGAACCGTTTCACTCTGTTGGAAATCATCAGCTGCATGCAGACAGCTTCGGAAACCAACTCCAAACGCAGTGACATGCAGTCAGGAAAAAATTTTTAAGAAGTTTGTAAAATTAAAAATATTTTTACCACAGCCAGAGTACTCAAATCATTTTGAGGAAATGAGTAAAGCACAATGCTAACAACTGGGGTTTCCAAGAGCAAGAAACAAATAAAGGCTAAACAACTATAAATACACGCATAGTACGGCAATGCACCTGTCAGCTGGGTTAAAAGGGCAACAACCAGGGTCAGGAGGTTGTTGTCGTGAAGTGACCTGCAAACAATAATTTTACAAGGGTCGAGAAAAAGCACCAAAATATCCGAAAGCTTAGAAAGCGATCAAGCAATATAAGCATGACAAAAAGCAATATAAGACAAGAAAAAAAAGAAAAAGAAAAACAAAATCTCAAGCAGGAGCCGTAATGCGATCGATGACGTCAATGAATCTTTGTTGCAGAAAATACAGCCAACAAATTAGATGCACCAACTAGTGTACATTCCAGAGGCTAAGTCTGGGTTTTGAAAGATCATAGAAAGCAGGCTGAAGTTGACTTCAAAAGTAGAATAAAGCCCACACCACTGCACTAAAATTAAGTCTTGAATCGTAAGCGTTTATTAGTACAGTTCAATGGAAACGGAACATTAAGCTGTAATAATAACCATGTGGGGAAGCATCTAAAACATGCTTTATACCAAGTTTTAGTTTTTGGCACTCTTTACTGCTTTCGAGTTATTTTATTTCAAAGTTTAAAATCTTTTCTGCAATACTGTCAATTAAAGCAAAAGTTCACGAAAATTTTGTTTCCAAACTTCTATGTATAAGTGTTTCTATATCGCACTGACCCAAACTTAAGCCTTACAACCACAAATTTTCAAAATACTTGTGAAAAAATTACCATAATACAATACATCCTTTTAGAAAAGTAAAACTAAGCTTTCAGCACTGCAGGAAAGATCTTTCAAAATCGAAATCTGCAGTATAAGTATCTTGGAAGCGATAGAAAAGCAAAGAAAAAAAAATTATGTATCAGAATCGTACATACATTTATTCATTTTTCGTGTGATCGTTGCTGAATGTATTGCTCCTTTAAGTTCAAGATTAAGTTAAAGTTATTTATAGCACAATAAACTTTAACTTATACAATTTTAAATTGTTATTGATGCCATCATGCACAATCATGCAACCAAGCTTACTTACTGACAAAGACGGCTCTAAAAATGGATGAAATTAGCGCAAAGAATATAACATTTTAGATAACTTAGAATTTATAAGTACGAGCAGTTGGTCGAGCGGTAACGCGTTCATTTCTGGAGGTCTGAGGTTAAAATCTCGGGCCGGTCAAATCGGACACAGTGTTGCGAATGGCTCATCACCGCTGCAACATTTCTTCCAAAACAGCTGTGTTGCCCGCAGGCGTAAGGACGCAGAGATGGGCAAGATGGTATGAAAGAGAATGGAAGACAATTTTTCCATATTCCATACTGGCAATTTTCTTCCATTCCATTTCCATTTCATTTTAAAAAATTTCCATTTCATATTCCATTCCATACCAAAATTTTCTTCCATATTCCGTTCCATACTTCATACCAAGATAAGTTTAGACCGGAAGACATACGTAATTTTTATTGTACTTTTTCAAGGTTAAGCGTAACTTTGCCAGCAGCCGCTCGCGAAATAAGCAGTATGGTACGATCCATCTCATCCCACATTTGAAGTACTAATACAATGAGCTACCATAAAAATTCACTTAGCATGAAAATATCTTATTCTTCTTTTTTCTTCATTGCTCACTTTTCCGTGAGGTTTGCTGGGGCAGCAGCTTGAGATTAAGCCGCCACACTTCGCGGTCTTCCATTACCTCCATCATTTCGCTTGGGTGAAGTCCTAAGCCCAGTGCCAGATAGGTTTGATGGTAGAAACGAGACGAAGTGTTGTTCAAATCAAACAAGTTGGAAAATTTAAAACCTGGGTTGGTTTTATCCATCAGCTGTGGTAAGCATATGACCTTGGAGAACGCCAACTCTAATATAAAAACCTCTCCGCAGCTAGATTAAACTGCAAAACATATCGTGATGAGCACAAATAATGAAAATTACGTGAACAACGTTAATGGGTCCATCTTCACAAATAGAACCGATTTCACAAGTTAAATTTAATGCGCCTAGGGACTCTCAGGTCGTCATTCAATGAAACCCCTATGGCGTTCAAATCTTACAATGAAATATCAACCACTTAATCAACAGACAATAGGTTGGCCGGTATGCACTGGGTTTAACAATTGCAAGTTTTTAATCACACAAACTATGAAATTTGCATAGCCAAACTGCCAAAAACGTTTTATATAAATACGGAAAAAAAAATTTAAACCCCCAAAAAACAATAACAAAGAATTAAGCTCAATCGAAGATTGGAAAGTAAATACAAATCTTAGTTACGATACGAGAAAAAAGTTTTGTCACTTGGCAAATTCAATGCCGTCGCTTAGGGGGCCGGAGGGGGGGCTTGCCTTTCACATTATGGTTTGCAAAAAACACTTGCATTGGAAGATCATGCAACGACATTAAAACCGACAATGATGCAAAAAGGAATAATAGCATTCAATCCTACCTACTTGACTAAAGTTAATTACATTAGCAGTATAGCATAATAGCATTCAATCCTACCTACTTGACTAAAGTTAATTACATTAGCAGTATATTGAAGTTTTCAAAAACCGAAAGTTTAGTGGTTCAAGTTTCAAGCCCCAGATTTAATATCCTAAGTTTACACCTTTGAACCTAATACGTCATCAAGTATTTAGTCTAGTCATATCAATGTCAAAACTATGAAAGCTTGCATTGTATTTAATTCAAAGCATTCTGAGCCCGAAGCCAGTGTTTCTCAAACTATGGGTCGGCACGGCATACTAAAGAATACGGCACGATATCTCACATTCAGCGCGCCGCTGCTAACAGGCCACTTTTTTCGCTATTGATAAACAAGTGACCTATTTGCCAGACGCGATTGCTTCTACTGAAGCGAGACAAACACTGCGCAACTTTTTAATTAAATAGATTGCACGTACAGCGTGCAAGTCAGCATTCCAAGATAACTGAAAAATTGCAGAAGGATGAAAGCAAATTTAGTTTCAATGCCAAGTAAATCCTGTGTAAGTTGGAGTCTATGAGTAATGTTATTATACGTAAGATAGTACGTCAGGCAGCAGTATGATTTTTATATACTGTAGAGCAGTTTTGGAAAGTAAGAAACCAAGATTTTTTCTAAGAAACCAGAAAGTTTTACGTAACAATCTCGACTTTCAAAAACATTTACTATTGGTGAAAGAGTAAAAACATGAACAGTATTCTTAAGTTTAGCAAACAGTTTCTTAAAAGCATGAATAAGACTGCAGTAATCAAAAACAAAAAATAACATGGCGTTGAGATTAACTATTAATGTATAGCCAGGTTAGTAAGTAGAAACTGCCTGAGCAGTTTTAGAACTATAAAAGTAATTTTCTGCTTGCTTCAAAAGTTTGTTTTGCTTAAAAACTTTTAAAAATTGTTTGACTCTATTAGAATTATTTTAGCTTATTTTGAATGCGAACGTTTCTAGATTTAAAAGTGCTAAGATGAACTAATGTGTAATTGTAAATAAATACAATATTTACAAACTAGTTTTCTTATCAGCGCAAGCTCAAAAAATTGATCATTGAATAAGTTTTTTTTCCTGAACAGGTGTTATTGCATTGTATGCAATTTCTTTATGATTGTCAAAGCTATAAGAACACTGGATTAGGATATGGTGAACAAGTGTGTAGTTTATGGTTAAAGATCTGGATATATATCCAAAGTCAAAGAAAGAAAACAAAACAGTATCATCATTTTCATTCCTTTCAATAAACCTGATTTGCTGAAGACATGGATAAAATTTGTCAATCGTGCGGATTGGTCCCCAACTATAAAGCATTTTGAAGAAAATTTTATCATTGACAATGAAAAATGAAAAAAGCTGAACTGGAGTTTCAACCCAGTGCCAACTATCAACACTAAAGCAGCATTGAAATGACCGTCAACTTTGCCAACTTCAAGCTCATCTAAAAAACCACCCTAAGTACTTGTGTATCAAAATGACCAGCCTGCTGATTTCAAAGAAATGGATAAAATAACAAAATTTGATGATATCACCCAAAGTCAGGCCTCAGCAAATTATCTATTTCATAAAACTTTGGAATGTATTGTATTTTACAACTTAGTTTTTTGTGCCACAACAGGATTTTCCAAAATATTTGGTGCTATGAAAGTTGATCAAGATTTGCATGTAAAGTTGGAGTGGTGTTGACTTGGTGTGCCATGGATGGCTTTTTTAAAAATTGCTGTTGTTAATCACAAATTTAATTGACATCTTGAAACTCTGGTATGACTGGTCTGAAGTTCTGTTTTCAATACAATTATTTTCTGAGTATTGCTTGCAGGTTTGTGCAAGTAATGTTTTTTCATTACCTAAACTTTTCCACTTGGTAGTCTACTCTTCATCACCTAACCATAATTGTTTTAAACGTACGTAATGTCACACTGTTGCCGTAGCTAATGTTTGTAAAGATTTCTTATAACAGTGACGTAGCAATTGTGATATTTGAACCAATAATGCCTCCAAAAATCTTTTTGCTAGAAATCATTTGTGCCTCAATTTTGCAAGTGTTATATTTTTTATTGCATGCGTTGAAGTATCAGTATTGATTTTTGAAAGACAAAACTAGCTGTGAATAATAATCGTAATAATGTATTTCTTTATCTAATTAGTGCACTTTCATTATTATTTTAATTATTATGGTCGAGTTTTTGCAGTGTTATTTTGATCAAAGTCTTTGTAGTGTTATTTTAATCCCGCAAATTTGAATGCAGGAGGTACTTGTATTTATATCCTTAATTCAGTGCTGTATGACCTGAATCGCTATTAGGTCCTTTAGGATTAAATTCGCTATTTTTTGTCATTCTAAAATTAAAATGCAGTTTAGAAACGATTCTTAGGATTGCATAAAACCTGGGTTTTAAAATTAAATTTAACCAACAAGTGTTGCATAGCTTTTAATAGTAAAGATGGCTATAGCTATTTGGGTGATATGCTGCTAATGAGATTGATGGTTTTGATTATTATTTCGTCTTTTCATTACATGAAAATGGAAGAAAAAGCTTGCTAGTTATTTTTTTCTGCGTTGCAATATGCACACTATTGTCAAGAGTGATTTCAATTGACTTTTGCTATTAAAATGCTGTACCATTAGAATTGCAAAAATTATAGTAGTATGTAATTAATATGGAAAGCTTGTTAATATTAGTAAATATTGCTGTAATTTATTATCTTTTGGTAATAATTTTGCTATACAATGAAAAATGAAAAGTATCGATCATCTAGTATTCCTTTTAATTCTTGTTTGTTCATTGCAATTCTCAATACATCGAAATAAAAGTCGGCCTGTTAGCTTTGGCCTGCTCAATGTGAGAAATCTGGCCGTATTCTTTAGTAGGCCGTGGGGTCGGGATACACAACAACAGTCCGCCAAGCGTTTACGAATATAGTGGCAAAACTTTGGGAGCAAATGGGGCTTTTGCTACTCTCCTAATCAAGCCACTTAAAAAATTTAGCCGTAAAATGCAAGCGTTTAAACATGTTTTTGAATTGCCTTGTAAGTAAAGTAGAGGCTGAATGGGCTGGGCAATTTCATTTTTCTACTGGCTTCTAAGTCATAGCAATTTAATTCTTTCAAATAGCATAAAAAATGTGCAAAATGTGATCTAAATGGCGTTGCAATAGTCATCTTTTCTCGAAAAATCAAAAAATCGACCAGGTACAGGGGCTTCGCCGACCTTGTCTTACTGAGATGATTGAGCGGCACCACTTTGCTCAGCTCGCCACCCAATCGAGGCATTTTTCGAACGGAAAATTTTTATCTTCCAAACCCTCTACTTTAGCAAAATCTTGGTTGCACGCCTGTTTTTGAGTGTGTCAGAGAGTTGAAAACAACAAAATCGTTTATTTCCTTCTCAAAAGATCAGCACACTCAAGGTTGTTTAGGTCGCAGTCACTGCTGCAGATACACTTTTTAGGTGATTATGAGCCAACGAAAAGAGCTATGAAATGCTACGGGACTTACATGTCTTTTTTTTAGACATGATTACCAGTATTTAAATTGTCAAATTTTGCATGGGGGGACGCTTTTGCAGCCTTGACGAACTTTACAACTAGTTTAGTAGAAGTGATGTATTTCCGTCGCCGAAATTGATTGAAGACCAAAAACAAGAAAAAGGTCTTCGCCGGAAATTGAAGCCATTTTCCCACGAAATTAGGTGAAGACCAAAAAAAAAAGAAAAAAAAAAGATCTTCGCCGCAATTTGCGACCATTTTTGGCAGGAACTTTGTAGGATCTTTTTGTCCTGGCTGGCTAATTTTCCTCTGGTCATTCGGCGTTCAACTCTCGATGGGAGGGCGCCTAAATCTCTTTGGGGGGGACGCTATATCTCGATGGGGGAATGCTAACTCTCAATGGGGGGACGCATCCTCCCTAAAATTCAAGTACTGATAATTACGGAATTTTGAAATTGCCCATAATTTGCAGCTGTTCGAGATCAGTTTTTGTGTGCAAAAGTTTAGACTAATTTAACGCTCCCTCACTTCGTTTGCTCTGTCGACGGCACGATAGTAGGCAAATAGTCATTCTTCAAACAAAAATTAAGCCAGTCGGCATCAATGCAGCTGCAAATTGCAATGAACATATTCTATGATCTGATGATGCAATGCCTATACTGTTTTCGCAATGTTCATGACCGAATTACCCTAATAATTTGTCGTCAGATAATTAGCTGCTAACGCTTCAACATATTCTTAGCTATCACTATCCGTATATATTTTTCTCTAAATGCTATGAGCAAAATCTAGCATGGAATCGGTAAGGAAGTATGGAAGATTGTCTTCCATTCCATTCTTGAAATCTTCCAATCTATTCTATTCTGACATCTTCCATATTCCATACCGAAACTTCCGTTCCATTCCATTCCATACCAGGTCCTGGAGGTTGGCCCCGTCAACTCGTTACACGCTTCGGCGTAATACAGCGAGTATAATGAAAGGTTTGATTTTAATTTCGAATTTATAACGTGATGTAAGGTCTGTAGTGAACGGTTTAATGCTTAAAAGCAAGGCAGTAAAATCCACCATTAATTCGGCTGAGTAAAACGACTGAATCAGGAGGCGAAATACCTTGCTGCTTCACTAAGCCAACAAAGCCTACCGGTGTTAACCAAATCGTTTTTACCTTGTGATTCACAGATAAAACCGAAGTAACCATCAGCGCAAACACATCGGCGTCCTGTGCGGGTTCTTTCACATCTCCCGCCGTGTAGACACGGAGAAGGAAAACATGACCTTACTAAAAACATCAATAAATGTAAGTTTAGTCGTTAGCGTGCTTTTTGGTAAAAAGTCAACCAGCGCAGAAGCCTAGAGCCTCCAAAAAGAGCCACCAGAACGGCAACTACAGGGAACAAGAAATGAGAAAAAAACAAGTTCATAAAATAATGTGGTAATCCGAAAGCTGCAGTTTCGAATCCTGTGGAAGGACAACGTCCGGGTATTGCTTGTTTTAGTAAGTTGTCGTTAAGAGCGCTTTTTCCTAGGCTTCCGCGCTGCTGGCTTGTAGGCCAGAAAGCACGCAAACGACTTAACATTAAAATTATAACACCAGCAAACGTCAAAACATCACAATTAGATTATCCTCAATGGTAAGTTTAATTCATAACGAAATCAAAGGCAAGATTTGTCGAAGCGGGGATGATGTAGCAGGCTCGGCGCCAGGATAGCGTGACTGGGAGGCAGAAATAAATTTTGGGGGGGCACGAGATGTTTATTTTAGGTGAATTCGAGAGAGGCACGGAGGCACGAGAAATTTATCCCAGTATGGATCAAACGAACAAGGTGAGGAGCAAAGATTCAAAGGTATTTTTTGGCCAAAATCGGAAATTCAAGCAAAAAAAAAGGTCTTTATCTCAAAAACGTCACAAAATCCGGTGTCAGTCCACAAAAAACACCAATTTGGGCCTCGATTTGCACTCCAGTGGCCCCTAGCCTGTTAATTTTTTGGGGCACAGTCCTCGTTTGGGGGGGGGCACAATTTTCGTTTGGGGGGAACAAGCAGTCATTTGGGGGGCATGGCCCCGGTATGCCTCCCGTGGCGCAGGGTCTGTGATGTAGTCGATTCTTCCGGTGTTAAGATGTTTGCTGCAGATTCACGTATCGTCTGGCTCTCTCATTGAATTCGCAAAGATTAGCAATAGAGCAAGGTTCGTTAAGTACAAAGCATGTTAATCGATGTTGGAATGAGTCATCTTCTTTTCCACACTTGCAGATTACGCTTGAAAATGAATCAGTGAGATTCCACTTTTTCAGTTATGTTTTTGTTCTTGCGACGCCAGAACGAAGGCGGTTAAAGAAGTACTGTATGAAATCGGTTTCATTTAAGAAATGAGAACTATTTGAGGTAATAAGGAGGTGTCCCAAATAATTCTCCTCAATTCTCCTATTTGCAAAAATACTATTTACTCCGTTTGACTCCGCACCAATTTTCTTCGTAACAATAGGCATGAGTTTGCAAAAATTTTTCGCTGACTAGAGAATGCGAAGTTCGATGAGGAAAGTAAAAGGATTCTGTTTTAGACAGCGATTCTAATTCAAACTAAACTCATCGGTGGCATTATACGAGTAATATAATCTGTTGTATCAAAGTTAGATCAGCTTTGGTGATGTTTTTAGCCAATGAATGATATAAAATTTGAAGCCAAAAACAATCATACTGTAGATTAGTTCTGGTAGCTTATGTCTACATGAAGTCCAAATTAAGGCCTATTGTAAGCCATTCAGTTGTGGCATTAGGAAAGGGGGGCCTGTGCAAATTAAATGGTGGGCCCTCTTCTTTACACACCACTTTACCATGATTTACAGTATCTTCACATGCAGTTAAACGCAACAATGCTTTTCACAAATAACAAGACCAGAAGACCAGTGCTATTGCAGCCTTAATTAAGTCAAATGTTTGTTTATAAGTTCCTCTCATCTAGCATATCAGCTCAATTAATTGTAGTAAATCAACGTAAACTTTCAGCAATTGGTTTCAGTATGCTATTGTTATTGCAGAATATGTTTAAGTACTTAACAATAATATTTAAGTGCTTTATACTGCTTAGCATATGATATACTGCATAAAGTTAGTCAAAAACCTATTACTGCCAGTTGCTGAAAGCAGTTGGAAAAGAAAAACAAACATAAAAACGACTTCCTGAGTCATAAGCGTAGCCAGGTTTTTTGATTGGGGGGGGGGGGCAAACCACAAATCGCATGCAATGACGTCATCAAAAACTTCGAAAGAGAAATTTTTTGTGGGGCAAAGATATTGTAGAATGAAAGATCAGAAGCCGTGGTCTGGTGTTTCACGTAACTAGGAACTCGTTCGAGGAGAGGGCTTAAACTAATAATTAAAATGGGAAAATGTCTGAATAGGAAGATGCGCTTGAATAAAAAAAGTGTACTGTAATTCCAATGAATCACCAACGAGGGTCTGGGTGCGGAGCCCCCAGCCGCTGGTCAATTATTTGTAATTTTTTGGAAAAAAAAGCTATCTTAATAGCATTGGATCACATTTCGCACGTATTTAGAGCCATTTAAAAGTACTAGGTTTTTAACATTTGAAAGTCAATTAAAAAACTTAAGTTGTTCAGTCCTTGCTTGCAATTTAAGGCCAACACACGTTTAAAATCTTGCATTTTGTGTTAAATTTGGTAAGTGATTAGGCCCTGGCAAGGAGAAGTAAAGTACATTGCCTCCTGCAATATTCTAGAAGTAAATAACAATCCAGTCGAGTATTTTCCTAAGAGATTATTGTTTTGTCATGAAAACAACCAGTAACAATAGTACATATACGGCCAGGGGGCCCAGGCCCTCTCAATTCAAAAATTTGTTTAATGAGCATTCCCGTTACTGTAGCTAATTTTTTTCAAAAGTATTTTGTTGCATAAAAACTGGCGGGGTGGAGGTGAATTGTTATTGAAAAGATAGTTATGCCTACAAACCATGTCATTGCCCGGGCCGGATTTACATTGAGTTGGGCCCCAGGCACGTTAAGATTTTCGCAATATTTTCCTGCCAAATACAGGTGAAGACCACAAAAAAGTCTTATCTAAGCGGGGACCCTGGCACTGTGTCGGATGGTAAATCCGTCCCTGGTTATTGCATTACATTCATGAAAAGGCTAGATGAGGGCCTGAGTTAGCAACTTTTAGGATAAAAACGCTTAATTTTACTCAGGCTATACGTTTAAATAGGTTGGCAAACATCAAATTGAGGGGGCCCGGGCCTCCTGAAACAATATTATTGTTGAGGGCCCTTTTAAATTGGGGTTATTTAAATATTATTGTAGGGGGGATTTGTAAATTAGTTGGCAAAAATTAAGTCGAGGGGGCCCAGACCCCCTGATCAATATTGTTGTTGGGGGACCATTTAAATATAATTGTAGGGGCCCCATTGAAATTGGTTGGTAAAAATTAAAGTGAGGGAGCCCAGGCTTCCTGGTTCAATACTAATGTTAATTACTGCTCTACGGTGTACGGGTGTACTGTTGTACGCGAAGATGCTAAAAGAAACTACAACTGAAGAAACAATAGTCTTTTTCGTGACATTTTTATCATTGGTAGCATTTCCATTGAGTGGAAAGGAGCGGGCTCCCTTGGCCCCCCAGGCTACGCCTATGACCTGAGTAGCCTAACAGTAGCAAGCCAGAAAAAAGAGTGGTAAGTTGACTTTATCAGTAAATTTTTATTATCTGTTTACTAAATCTGACACGAGTTTAGTTTAAACTAATATTGTCTTGGAAAGGGGGATATGTGTAATAACGCTTGAAACAAGTGCATCTTGAGGGAGGGGGTACATATGTAATGACACTTAAATAAGTACATGAAGTTTTTGTCATAATTTGCTATAGTTTTTCACAATCAAATTTTTTCTGCAGCTATAGGTCAAATTTGGGGGGGCAGAAGTGGGGGGCCTCTGTGCATTTGCAGACTTTGCGCATTCTTAAGGCCACTACGGAAGCTATTGCCTACTATATTAGCCCTAAAACAACTTCAATCTGATCTACCAGTCCTATTTTTGCCAACTCTTTTTTCACTAAGTTATGAGAAGTTTTGTTACCGGTATTGTACAACTAGCAACAAAGCAATGTAATAACATAACATATTAGGTACCGGTACATTTATATACCGGTACTCAGCATATTTATAACACTTATATACCGGTACATTTATATACCGGTATTCTCATAACTGTAATCAGAAACAGGCGCAATAATACAGTCGGTCTAATCTTTATCCACAGCTTACTAAGTAAGTAGCCCAACCAAATCTGAAAACTAGGCTGTTGGTACCTGAAGACATAAGCTACCAGAACCAATCTACAATATGATTGTTTTTGGCTTCAAATTTTATGTCATTCATTGGCTAAAAACATCACCAAAGCTGGTCTAACTTTGATACAACAGATTATATTACTCGTATAATGCCACCGATGAGTTTAGTTTGAATTAGAATCGCTGTCTAAAACAGAATCCTTTTACTTTCCTCATCGAACTTCGCATTCTCTAGTCAGCGAAAAATTTTTGCAAACTGATGCCTATTGTGACGTAGTAAATAGGTGCAGAGTCAAACGGAGTAAATGGTATTTTTGCGAATAGGAGAATTGAGGAGAATTATTTGGGACACCTCCTTATTACCTCAAGTAGTTCTCATTTAAATAAAACGGATTTGGAGCAGCATCTTTTTATAACAGCGTCACAGTTTCCACTCTAATCGTGATCCAGGAGCAGACTTTCATTGAGTTTGATATGTAGCGTCTGCTCCAACATTTTCACAAAAGGAAGTGAAAATGGATATGTAGGTTAATAACTCAACCCGGAAAGTTTTATGATAGGTTGTTCAACCGAGCCGGTCGACCGCATTGGGACGCGTCTTTTTGACACGAACGTTACAGATATTTAAGTCATTGCTTAATGGCAACTCTTTCAACTTTCTTTCACATGCTTTTTTTCTCACATCTTTTCTTTTAGAAGATCGACGCTGTGCAGAAAGCTTTTTCTTGATTATTTGTTGGTGGGCCGGGTTTGTAATTAAACAACATGTGGCGCGGATCACATACTTGTCTTGAGCGGTATTAATTGCTTGCTAGCAGCTTCTCTGCGTATTTCTGGGAGAAAATACCAGAAAGCAGATGGGGATTGATAGTGTTGGTTGGTTTGAGAAAGCCTGTAATCAATCGGCAGCTTCTATTGACTGGATCCAGGTGTCTAGCATGGGCTGAACGCTCCCAGACAGGGCAAGCATACTCGGCGGCTGAGAAAGACAATGCCAAGGCAGTAGTGCGCAGAACATGTGATGTGAGCAGCGCGGAGGTTAGGAGGAGTGACAAAATGACGTTACCTTTTCATTGACGTCAAAAGGCTCACATTTTGCACATACTAAGATAGAGTCGATTTATAACCAGCACAAAGTGAAAGAATGAAGTCACAAATGGTCTCTTATTACGTCATAAAAAGTAAAGTTTTGTCAGAATTTCCAAGTTTCGAACTGGCTCCGACAAATCTCAAAGTTGGAGCACTAGATCCTCGATCTCACCTCAGCGACTTAATTTTTATGAGTTTTGAGACGCAAAGTCAAACAATGTCCTTTCGAAATTTCGCTAATTTAATATTTAAAACTGATGCTTCAAAAAAAAAAAAAAACAAAAAAACCTAAATGACATAACCCAAAACATTTAATTATAGCGATATCGCAAGATACGTTTTCAATCATTTTCAAATAAATAAATAAATGATGTCGCAATCTTTATTCTTTATATTATGATCTAAACCTTAAAAGACGCAAAAAATCAAAATTGAAACATTTATTTTGGTTTTATAGCAATAATTTAAGCTACTACACGCTACTTGTTGTTTGACAAATGAATCCAGAATATCCTTCTCCACACAAGCATCTAAATTCCGAAGTGGACACAGGCTGGCATTGTCCGTAATGTGCACATAAAGAAAATCGGCATGGTTCTACAAAAAAAATTCATTAAAAATTTTTTTTTCAAAGTTATAATTTTTCAATTTTCTAGGAATAAACGCAACGGCAAAAGTGTTTTTTAAAAAACTTTTAGTGAGAATATAATTATGGAAAAAAAAATTGCCTACGTTAAAACTCAAGTCCCAATTCAATGCCAATAGCACAAAATAGTAATTTAACGACCATATATAATTTTTTTACTTTTCTTTTTCAAAATTAATATTCGTGTAAAAGCCTTCTTCTACATGATTTAATCCATAACCATATTTTGGGGGATATAAAAACTTAATACACCTGCGACCAAGCATATTCAATGAAAAACATCAGTCCAACCCCACGTTTACTGGGACTCAAATGAGCTGATATGCATGGGGTTAGGAAACAATGATCTAGTAGTCAAATCGTTATAGAAATTTCCTAGAACATTAATACCTTTTATAATGTGATGAATGTACTTTTATAAATCTCTTACCAGAGTTTTATACAAAGGGTTTTGGCAAACCCTTTCCCTTTTTGGTTTCTCTGTATTTGAATTATTGCTCATGAGAGAAGGAGCAATCATGTGATCAACTTAACCGATGACAGAACCAAAACCCTGGAATTAATCATGATGTGTTTGGCTTTGCTTATTATTATTAATACGTGACGGTATAAATCTGCAAACCCTTTGAAGAGAATTATTACGTGACGGTACAAATCTGCAAACCCTTTGTGGAGAAGTCTGCTCTTACCGTATCCCTGAACATCGCTTTGACAGATTGCATGTTTCTGAGTCCAACAATTACCATCAAACCACCTTCCATTGTGGTCTATAACTCGATTTCCGTCGTTATACACAGCACTGATATACATGCATCTGAAATCTGCTTTCGCTCCCAATCCAAACACTTCTATATTTCCTTCAAATTCGCTATGCCAATTTTGATATCCGCGCGTCCCTTGGCCTGTTGGAAGCTTTGTTCCATTGATAAACCTCCAAACTCCTTCCACTAAGTCAAATCCACCAACCCAAAATCCAACGTCTTCAGGATTATCCCACTGGCTGTCGTAAGGAAGTGGTCCAATAACGTCACGCATGTGGCTCACTACAGCTTGCTGGATTTCGGCACTGTCGATGAACAAAAGTTTTCCTCTTATTTTACTGCAAACTTCCAAAGCATCAATAAAATAGATGCGATCGAAAATGTAAGTGAAAACTTGATTTTGGTATGGAATCCTCCGAACTGCAAAATAACAACTACAGAACAAAAGCTGATCGTGATGTTGCTGATCGATAATCATTTTGAATTGTGGGTTAAATTTATCAATAACATAAAATAATCTACTGTAATGCGCAGCAGTTTGATTATCTTTGGCTGATGAAAATGATCCGGATCACTTGATCTGCGCTGTGTTCATCTTATGTCCAAAATTTCATGTTACAAAGTCCCGTTTTCAGACCATTAAAAACGCCTTGACAATGATAGCTAGGACATAAGTTAGAAAAGCTTCAAACAAACCGTAAATTTCATTTGAATTAAAGTTAATATTAATCCGAAATCTCAGAACAGCGTATAGTTTACTGTTTTGCAAGTGCGGATTTGTCCACCGAATATTACTAAAATAGCTTTTTTTTAAAGCAAAAGATAAAAATGAAGTCATGTAACCAACAAATTAAATCAAAACTTCATGTCGATGAGTGTAAACCTGTCATCCAAATAGTCATGAAAAAAACTTCGGCAATTTTGAAGTTTTGGGAAAAAACAATTATGTGCTACGAGCAACTAGTGAGCTACTTTGCAGAACGCCTATCTCAGGTTGTAACTCAAACGTGAAGTCTCAAAATACTGTACAGTAAAATATCTTAAACACAAAAGTGAAGAAAGAACATTGAAATTTGATGATTTGCTGCACGAAGATGCATTTTTTTAAAGATGCGTTTTAGTAAATACATATACTGAAATTAGATTGGTTACCTCTGTATGTGTTTTGTCCACTTTCAAGATTCACATTAATCGTTGCTGTATGTTGAGCTGTAATTTGTGAGTATTGCAACAAAATTGTGAAAAAATACAGAAGTAGCTTCATAATCTTCTAAAAATCTTACAGAAATTAATGCATTTTACAGTTATTATTCACATTAGTGTATACTGTATTTCTTTGAAATAGAAAACGTTTAACCTATTTTACAGTACACTGATGGGGGTGCATTTTCACCCACTTCTTCGTCTTTGAAAAGTTGATTGGTGGCACAGAACTTGAGAATTGCTTTGAATAAAATGTTTATGTCTTTAAAGCTTTCAAACGAAGACATGAACATTTTAATCAAAACAATTCTCCGTTTTTGTGATAAGTTTTCAGAACAAAGAATTTTATTTTGAATCAACTGAACTTCAGGTTAAATTTATTCATAAATAGCTCCTGAAAATTTCAAGTTACTATGATTACAGAAAGTTTCCCAATTTTAAAGTTTGCCGATGTCCCTTTCCGAAAACAGAGCATTTTTTGGCCAAATGTTTAATTTAAATGACGTCATAAGACGTTTTTGTGACGTAACTAACTTGGCTTAAGTATATTTTATGATTCAGAATAAAAAAACGTACGAAATTTCAACCGCCTGTGACGTCATCATAAAAATAACGTCACTTTCAAAAAATATGGCCATGACACCACAATAATGACGTCATCAACTCAAAACCCGTTTTTCCAAAACAAAACTTTGTGAACGCCAACCCGAACGCCAAATTTGTTTTTCCCATGGCGTTTGATTTTGGAGATAGATAGGAAGGCATTTTTTCCCATTCGTGAAAATGCATTTTCAAATTTTATTCATGTAGAATAGACTTGATGACAAAATGGGTTAAAGATGGCATAGAAATAATGGCTTCGTTTAAATTCTTTTAAAAATGGCATAAAAAACAGCCAATGGTATGTGATTTGTTTTGATTATCTGAGTTATAGCAATATTACCAAAGTAAATTTGAATTTTATTTCAAATTAAAAAAATAGAAACTTACTCCACTTTACGCTGTGATTCATGCTGTGCAGATACAAAACAATTTTCGGCTGATCTTATTAGAAAAAAAATCTGCATTTTTTTTCTATTTATTCGGATAAGATCATTTGAGACTTTTTTTTACATCTATAATATACGGTACCACGAGAACTGCACAGTGATGAAAAGTAATTTGAGCTAATAAGCATATAGTTTTACTACTCTTCTGATCCAGCTTTGATTAATTAAGCTTTCCTGGTGAAAAAAATAGACTCCATTATTGCCAGCGTTAGTACTTACAAAGAACTTCTATTCTTTTGCAGTCTTTCCTATTTTAGGTCTTAAATATTCGAGAATTTGTATATGGTATCCACTTCATAAAGCTCATCATATTAAACAGAAAACTTCAAGCTATAATTCTGGTTTAATGCTAAAGATAAATTCCCGTTGTATTTCTCAACCAACACCATACGGAACCAAATGAAAATAATCGTGAAAGATTATGCTATTTTAATAACCACATTTTGAAATGCCCAGAAGCAATAATTATCATGCCTTAATTACGACACTGTTGAAAATGAAATTAGTAGAAAACATATAAACAAAAGATTTGATAAGTTGCAATCCTATTGCCGAAATCCACGTGTTTCAACAAAAAAATGTTTAAATACCCAATAAAGACAATTGCTTTCATGCATTAACAGCGACACTTTCAGTAGCCAAAGTTTATTGAAAACACTAAAACAAAAGTTTCGATAAGCTGCAATCGAATGGCCGAAAACAACGTGTCCAGAATGAGGTAACCGAGTGTGCAGATTTTGGTAGTAGTAAGTAGTTACAATTATCTCCAACCACATGGCTATGTAGGACATGCTAACCAGCTTATCATTGGAAAATTTGGTCTAGTCTTTTTCTTCTTTTTTCTTTTTCTTCTTCATTACCCGCTTTTCCATGAGAGTTGCGGGGGTAGCAGCTCGAGATTAAGCTGCCATACTTCACGGTCTTTTATCACATCCATCATTTCGCTTGGGTGACCTAAGCGATTCCATCCAAGATCCTCAGTGTAATTGCTCCATCTGGTTCTAGGTCGTACAACTGGTCTTTCCCCGTTTGCTTTGGCCAATAAAGCTTGTTTGAGGAGTCTTTCCTGAGGCATTCTGCTTACATGTCCAAACCATTTGAGCTGAGATCTTTCAATTCGGAAAAATAGCGGCTCGATGTTTAGAGATTTTCGAATCTTGGAGTTGAGCACTTTGTTAAATAGTGTAACTCCGAGATCCTTTGAAAAAAAATCATTTCAGACGTCTGCACTTGTGATCGCACTTCATCGGTTACTACCAAAGATTAATGACCATAGGTGATAGAGGACAAAAACTGTTTTGAAAATTGAGAGCTTTGCCTTTTTCGACAATTCTCGTTTCATGACAACCGAATTGTGCAAAGCTCGCATTACTGCACTAGCTTTGCCAATTCGGGTATCCAGTTTTTCGTCTTTCGTCTTACCTTCCGTCTCTCGTGAATGCAACCCCAAGCCTCACTTAAACTGCAAAATATTGCATGGGGTGGGGGACGCTTTCGCAGCGGTGACCAGACGCTTTCGGAATGCGGCAACAACCAGGTGAAACCTTTCCTCACATTCAGGTGAAAACCAAAAAAAGGTCTTCGCCGCAAATTGGCGCTGTCTTCGACAGAAATTACGGATTTGGATCCCAAATATAGGTGAAGACAGAATAAAAAAAAGGTCTTCGTCGCAGAATCGGACTAACTTCTGCGGGAAGTTCGAATTCATTAAAACTCCCTGCCACTTTTTTGTCTATATGTCCAGAAATCTTTATTTTGATAGGAGGGCGCTCAATCAATCTCGATGGGGGACGCTAATTCTCTATGGAAGACCGCGTCCCCCCTACAATTTAAGTACTGACCCCAAAATACTTGAACTTCTCTTCCTGCTTTAGTTTCACTCCATTCACTTGCAACACGTACTGATCAGGATTTCGTAAAAGATAAAGTATATCAGTTTTGGCCGTGCTCATTTTCATTCCGGCAGTGTCACATGCTTCTGCAAAGCTATTTAAAGCGTTCTGGAGACCAGATTCTGTGGATGAAAGCAGAACCAAATCATCAGCGAACAGCACACGACTGATATTGCAATTTCCAATTATGGCACACTCATCAGCTTAACTGCATTTGTTGATCCAATTTATGTAAACAATGAAAAGGAGAGGTGGCATAACTCACCCTTGCTGGAGTTCAACGCCGTCATGGAATGGTTTTGAGTGCTTGCCATTTGCCCAAACACAAACCTTCGTTTAGCGTACAATGACTGAATGGCGCGTAATAACTGATCATCAACGACATTTTCCTAGAAAACCTTCCATAGTTTATCCTAAGAAACTCGGTCATATGATTTTTCAAGATCGACAAAGCATGCAAAGAGATCTTTGCCATACTCACAAGATTTCTCAAAGATTTGCTTCAGAGTGAAAATCTTGTCCGTGGTACTGCGATCCGGACGAAAACTGCAATGACCATCTTTCAGTTTTGATTCCACTATTTCTTTGCATTTCCTTTTAAGGCATTTAGCATATACTTTCCCTGGCAAACTAAGGAGTGATCTCTCTCTCTCTAGTTTAAACATTGCTTTCGATCTCCTTTCTTGAATATCGGAATAATCATACCTGTTTGCCAATTTCGGGGAGTTTTGCAAAACTTCCACGCAATTTGACACGCTTCCGTTAACCACAGAATTTCTTCTCTAGTGAGCGCTTTCAACATCTCGGGTATGTTTTCATCTTTACTGCAGCATTTCCAGATTTTATCCCTTTAATTGCCGTTGCCACTTCTGCTGCAGTAAAAACTTCCTCTTCCTCTAATTGTATCACTTCCTGTGTGTCACGAATCGATGCCTCCACAGGATTCAAAAGATCTTCAAAATATTTCCTCTATCGTGAAAAGATTTCATTCTCATTCGTTAGAATGTTACCGGCAGAATCCTTAATGGCGTACGAGACGCTCGATCTTTTGCCACGTAAACGGCGAATGGTCAGTCAAAATACTTCGTCTGCCGAAAAATAGTTGGAATTCAATCGACGACCAAACTCTTCCCAAGACTTCTCTTTGGATTTCTTTACTGCCACAGTTGCCGCTTTTCGCGCCTCAGAGAACCGGGATTGCAAATCAGATGACGATCTGTTATGTAGCAAGGCCTTGAACGCATCTTTCTTTGCTCGAATAGCTTCTTTAACCTCTTGGTTCCACCAAGGTGTTCTTTTCTCACTATCGCCCGCCACTCTAAGCCGTTTTCGCCCACAACTTTCAGCCGCTGATGAAATGATCGCTGATCTGAACAGCAGCCATTTTTTACCAATTTCGCCGGATGCATTAGAAAGTAGTCTGAAATTAGACGATATACTGGTAGCAAACTGTTTCTTTACTTCTTTTTTCTACATAGCCTCCCATTTTACCCAGTAAATCACAAACGACCTGCTGGATTTCCTGTTTGGCCAAGGTTTCGAAAGTTGCAAGGAACATACTACCAAATGGTGATCAGTTGACAATTCAGCACCTCGCTTCACTCGAACGTCCAGCACATCAGAAAACAAATCTGACGAAACGATACAAAAATCTATCAAAGATTTTTGATCCATACTAGGTCGATACCGTGTATACTTGTAAACTTCTCTATGCTGGAAAAAAGTATTCATGATGCAGAATCTGTTGCTACAACAGAGCTGCAATAAATATCTTCTGTTCTCATTCAGTCTAGTGACTCCATGTTTTCCGATCACATCCTTCCACATATCTGTGTCTATTCCAACATGTGCGTTAAAATCCCCCATAAGGACTGTAAATTCAGTAGGTGATAATCGGAGAAGAGCATCAATTATTTCATCCGCAAAAGCCTGATATTCATTTGTAGTATTGGGGGCATACACTGTACCTGCAATAAGCACAATGACCGATCCAATACCGTGAGCTTCAACATGCAGATCCGTCATCCGAAAGAAATCCAATCTAACACACAATTTGACAACCGAGGGTTTGTGAGAATCCTCTCACCGGCTTGAGCCGACATATTAGGATCAGCATCAGAATGGAAGAGTTTCCGTCCGCCATTCAGATCCACATTTCCAGAACCACTTCTTTTGGTTGAAGAAACTCCGTCAATATCGAAATGATACCGCTTTGCTTCCTGAACCAATTCTCACTCTTTTTCAATGAGGGTTAGAATATTCCGATTGCCCAAAAGCAGTTGTAGATGGTTGAGCCGTGAGTGAGTATCATTAACTGGAGTACGAATACTCTGCGTTCCTTCCATTCGCCTCTCCAAACATGTGGAGGGAATTTTTAATATTTGTACTCATCATGATTTTTTTGCCGTTTAATTTTTAGAGCTGACTTGAAAAATAACCCTGTAAATCAAACCCCAATCTAAACCCAAACCTTCAAATGACAAAACTATGAGGGAAAAAACACGAAAAAAAAACGCTAATTCCTCCTTTTTAGCTCTCGACATTTTCCATTAAAATGGTCACTATAATTTAAAGTTTTTTACACAATATTTTAAATTCGGTACTTTAAACACAATAATGCAAAATAATGCAGAAAAAAATAAATTGTAAACATCTCATTGTTTGCACAAAGTTTATAGACCTTGTTACATTTTCAAATAGAAAACAGCTATTTAGGCAGTTAAGTTGTTTAGACAAAATTCGATTGTTGCAGAGTCGAGTCGGTGTACCGCTTTTTGTTGTTACAATGGTGACACTGACGAGATGACGTTGCAGGCAAACTTTTTTGACATCCATTGAAGATGCTTAGTTGTAACGATTCATCCCCATTGATGCAATCAATAAGTTATTAAATAATCACACAATGTTCAGATATTAGACAATTTTACTTCATCTAATTTTCATCTATAACGTAATTGGTGGAAAAAGTCATATCAAGTTAAATTGAGTTAGATAATAAAGAGGTAGTTTGTTACCAACTGCAAAAGGCTGTAAGACTGTTTATCAGCCGACTGACGACAGATACTTAGCTTGTTTCACATTTTTGCAATTTAGCTTCATCCTATCAATGTCGTCATTAATATTTTGTTCTATTTGCCATATTTTGTTTGACAGTTTTTGGTATTAGAGGAGAAAAAACATGCTTTCGCTAATAACTATAAAAAAGGGAAAAACACATATTACGACATTCAAACGTCTAATTCAAATTCAAAAACTCAAAATCAAAAACTTTCAAAATGTCTTTTATTGTAAGTTTATATTTTTACTTAATATTCAATTAATTTATTCAAAACGATTAATTTTTTTTATGCTCTTAAACTGCCAGAAAAAAAAAGAAAATATTACTACTGCTATTCATAATATGATTCTACAACTAAAATGACACTGCATGATAAAACTTATACTTCAAGTTCAAAGCATATATTTTTTCGAACATTTATGATATAATTCTAATGATACAACACAACGAAATAAATTGCAAAAACAAATTTCGAGTTTATTTTTTCCTCCCTTTTTTCCAGCACTATCTCACAGAACTCCTCACTGCTCAGGAGTTATCCGTTTTGCAACTGGTAGAGCAGCAGTCACTGAAAAGAAATTGGAAGGGATTGTTTCACCGGAAAATTTAGAAATAGTAAGAATGAAATAAAAATAAAAAGTATACCTCTGCACATTTTTTTTGCACTTTTAATAATTAAGATTAGACTTAGTGTTTGATTTGTGAAGTGAAGCGAGTTAAACAGCCTTTAGAGCGTTGAATTATTAGTTGTCACAAAGTCGTTACCCCGGGTTTGATTCTCGACCGCCAATGCTTTGCTGCATCCTTGAAAAAGAACTTTAACTTTCAATTAAGAATTAATCTACATACCTTATTGGAACTACAGGCTCTTGGAATGCACAAAGTTAAGTGACTGCTTCATAGGCATAAATGAATCTACAAAAGAGGCCGGTTTTAATCGGTTATTTTTTACACAATTTCATTTGCAAAAAAGTTTTTAACGTTTGTAAATCCAATCTCCTTTCCAATTTAGCTACGTTTTTATCTTCAAGTCAATGACGACGTAATTTGAACCAAATCGATTCATCAACCCATTATTTATCAAAGGTAGGAGGGCTTCTGAAACCCCCACTCGTTACAAACAGTAATTACTTAAGTTTGGTTTGGAATAAAAACTAAAATTTTCTTACCTTATCTGTTTGTTGTCGAAAATTACGATGATGCTTTTTTTGTTTATTCAACTTAATGGGTTCAGAATTAAAATGGGGTTTTTGACATCAAATCAAATCAAATCTTTCACTATACTCGTTGTAATACGCCGGAGCGTGTAACGAGTTGGCGGGGCCCATCTCCGCGTCATTGCGCCCGGGCAACACAGCTCCATTCGAAGAAATGTCGTAACGGTGGCGAGCCGTTGGCAACACTGTGTCCAATTTGACCGGTCCGAGATTTGAACCTCAGACCTCCCGCTCCAGAGACGAACGCGTTACCGCTTCCATAGACCGGGTTTTTGACATATTTTTTGAAATTTTGCCAATTTCTGGTTCTCGGTGTAAAATTTTAATTTCACGCTTAATATTTCTGGTAGAGATTAAGAGGATTAGAGAAATTGGTGTTCGAGATTAGATGGAATACGATAATTAGCGTGACTGTTTCGCGAACGAAAAGCTTCTTCGCCAGTGGCAACAAACGATTATTCATGGGGTCGTTAAATGCAATGATTTCTCGCAAATTACAATCGAACGAAACAATATTATAACAAAAAACGAATGATGATTTTATGCACAAATACAGGTTTTTTGGCTATACGCCAATACAAAAAATCAAAATTGATACCTTATTAGGCTATACCAGCAAAAATATGTCGAAACGCGTAACCAGATTGCGAGGGCCAGTTCACGCATGCGCGTAGCCAGAAATTCGCAATGGGGGGGGGGGGGGGGGCTGTTTTGGGAGTCTGGGAGCGGAGCCCCAGCACTGGAAAAATTTTGCCTTTTTTTGAATAACTTAATTTTAGGACTAATCTGATAAAAAAATAATGCTTTTAAAACGTGGCATCGAAATTGGCAGTGCAAACATGATTAAACTAGTTGCATAAATGGGCTACGTGGGAAGTGGCTAATGTTAAAATTTTAGTTCTCTTGTTTACATACTGCTAAATCATAAAATCCTATAGTTCATTAAACCTCACACAGAGTAATCTATTTTGTCTATATTTTATAGAGAAAAAAGAAATGGGGAAGTGGGGCTAATGGAAGAATATTTGAGAAAAGTGATTGGTAATTAACTAACTAAACTGAAAAGTCATCCCCCCCTCCTTATTCTTGAGTTTATAATATATTTAATGATGAAATTAATGTTCAGCATTTTTACTCAACCGATCAAATTTGATTGCTTATTTTTGGTCATTTTTCAAAGTTTTCATCGATATGGAAGTTTTATTTTTGACAAATTAGCTCCCTCCTAAATATATGTATTTCAAATAATGCTTTAAATCACTTTTTAGTCCATTTCAGTGCAAAAAAAAAAAAAACAGTCTCAGAAGTACATAAAATTACCAAGGGAGCAAAAAGGGTACCAGAGATATCATACCTCCGGGTGAGGAGCTATAGCGATCCAATGAAAACGAGAAAACAACGTCGGTTAACAGGCATGTTAACGATCACAACATTACAGGAATTACACAGGTTAGCATCCGCGAACGGTTTCGTCCTTGCTCAAGTGCTCATCAAGCGGAAGAACAAAAACAGCCAAGGGCATCAACGAGAAAACCAAATTAAGCAATGCAGCGACGGAGAACAGAGCTTGCAGATCGACATGGCTTATGTTCTTTTGACAAGGAACACTCGCTGGGCGTAATGCCTATGCTTAATGTCGATTTGCAAGCTCTGTTCTTCATAGCTGCATTGCTTAATTTGGTATTTTCGTTGATGCCCTTGGCTGTTTTTGTTCTTCCGCCTGATGAGTCCCTTGAGCAAGATCGAAACCGAACCGGATGCTCACCTGTGTAATTGCTGTAATGTTGTGATCGTTAGCCTTCCTTTTCATCGACGTTGTTTTCTCTCTTTTAGTCTCAGAAGTGCTAAAAACGTGGCATTTTTCTTATTCTGCATTTTAGTCGACAGGTCAATAGAGAGGCTATAACCCCCCTCCCCCTCTCTCTGGCTACGCTACTGGTTCTACGTCATAACGCCTGGGCATCGCAGTTCCTTTGAAGAAACGTAGCAGCCGTGGCAAGCCTTAACAAAGCTGTATCGGATTCGACCAGACCGGGAATTAACTTCTAACTTCCCGTTTCATAAACAATCACGTAACCGTTAAACCAACTGCTCACTAAAAGCAAAATGCAAACTAATGCTCAATGTAGTCTACTCTTAGTTTTAGTGCCCCAGAGCCGATTTACAAAAACCTCAAAAAATTAATATTGAAAAGCTTGCTTTTAGCCTACATTTATGAAAAAGACAGTACAGTATGTGGTTTTGCGTTTACTCTGTTGTACAGTCATGAACAAAAGTTTAAGACCACCTCCCAAAAATGCCGATTTTCAGTAATCGGCATGTTATTGCATCAGCCAAATTCCATTGTTGCGTCGTACATTTTTTCTCTTCATTGTTTTGCATTTAGCGCCAATTTCTACTTCTGTTCACATTTCTTGGTTGATTTTCTTGCTATTAACCGATTTTTTGAGGTGCTTTAAATGGGTAAAAAAAAAGTCATTAAGCGAGGTTCAGAGGGCCCAGATAGTTGCCCTACATGGGCAAAATCTATCTGAACGGCTGATATCTGCTCAGATGGGTTGTAGTAAGACTGCAGTGCATCAAGCAATTGCTAAGTATCAAGAAGATGGCTCCTATCCCGACAGGAAAAGGAGTGGAAGACCGCGAGTCAGCACTGCACGAGAAGACAATAATTGATAAGGAGAATAGTTATGAGGTCGCCCACGAGTTCAATGAAGAAAATCAAGGCTGAATTGTAGCGCAGGGGTCGTAAAGTCAGTTAGATAACCGTTTCCCGGCGTTTATCCAAAGAATTTAATTTAAAATCATACAAACCGGCAAAAAAAACCAAGGCTTACTCCTGCTATGAAAGCTAAGCGTCTACAGTTTGCTAATAACCATCAACGTTGGACTGCCCAGGAATGGCAAAATGTGCTTTTTTCCGACGAGTCTACCTTCCAACAGTTTGCGGTTCGAGAAAGTTACGTCCGTAGACCACCTGGAAAACGTTTTGATGACAGATATACCATAACATCAATGAAACATCCTCCAAGTCAAATGGTTTGGAGAATGTGCAGAAATGGTGTCGCTGCTCTCAGCTTTCTGCCTCCAGGAACCACTATGAATGGGCCAAAATACGTCCAAATGCTCTCATAAAAGCTAAAACTTCACATGCAAGTTCACAATTGTAAGATATTTATGCAGGATGGCGCCCCTTGCCACCGTTCCGAAGTTGCAAAGAACTTTTTGAATGACAACAATATTCAACTTCTCGAGTGGCCAGGAAACAGCCCGGACCGTAATCCCATTGAGAATTTTTGGACCCTCATGAAAAATAAGGTATCAGAAAAGCAACCAACAAGTGGTGCAGAGTTGGTGAAAGTAATTAAGGAAGTCTGGGTAAAAGAAATTTCGAAGGAGTATTGCCAAAGTTTGATTGATAGTATGCCGAGGAGAATAGAAGCTGGGATAAAAAACAAAGGAGGACATACTAAATATTGAGAATCCGAACGTTTTTTAAGTAAATATTTGTTTAGAATGTGTCATACTATGTCCCATGTGTTTATGATTGATTATGTACAACGTAAAACAATATCCTAAACGTAAATAAAATACTATACTACCTTGTGCTTAAAAATTTGCAAAAATTTTAAGTGGTCTTAAACTTTTGTTCATGACTGTACATTGTCTTCAAGTTTATCGGGATATCATTGTATGAACAATATTTTACCCAAAATATAATTTAATTAATTTGCTGTACAGTGGGGCACTTTTTACTCAAAATCTTGAAGAATTTGATACAATTTTGCAATATATATCACTTCATGCAACGCATTAATAAAGCTTATCATATGCCATCTAACTATTTTACATCATTTTATCAGCTCAAATGATTAAAATTGTCCGGAAGTTTTGTGATGTCTGAATAATTTAGTCGACCAGCAAAAGCCGTATTGTGTACGTCGTTGACTTAGTTACTGCCGTTCATGAAAATGGCGTGTAATATTCCTAAGCACGATTAGTACAGAACCGGCGAGTTGATCGAGCGGAAACGCTTTCGTCTCTGGGGTGGGAGGTGTGAGGTTCAAATCTCGGGCCGGTCAAATCGAACACAATGGTTCCAACGGATCGCCACTGCTGCGACATTTCTCCAAAAGGAGCTGTGTTGCCCGGGCGCAATGACGAGGAGATGGGTCCCGTAAATTCGTAACAGGCTTTGGCGTAATACAGCAAGTATAATGAAAGATTTGATTGAACGATTAGTACAGCACTGGTAGCATATGAAAAGAACCTCCAAGAAAAAATCTTGAAATTACGAATTATTTCCACCCATCTCCGCAGTTTAATTGAATTGGCCTAATTTCCTCGTTGTTTGAACCCACAAATTTTTTCTTTGCATCGCGCCACGACAAGCGCTACATGACATAGTTTGTAAAAGTAAAATTTGCAAATGTCTCAGCGACAAAAACAAGAAAGGCTAAGAAAATCATCCAAATGTATAAATAACAACATTTGACTGTATAGTTGTGCTGAAAACACTAGCGTACGCAGGATTTTCGAAAAGGGAGCCAGGAAATTTGAGAATAAGGAAGACCAAAAGAAAAAGGTCTTCACTCAGAATTAGCCCGTTTTTCTGCCCAGGTTTAAGTGAAGACCAAAAAAAAAAACAAATTCCAAACGGAGGGGCATAACTCAATTTTGCGCACTATTCTTAGATATTTATGGCATGGCACCATGCCCCACTCTAAATACGCCACTGGCTAAAAAACACCAGCAGTCCTCTAATTAAAGTTTAAGATCACATTCGACATTAGCATATGTAATGAATTTACAAATCAAATAGGTAAACTTTTTCAAGGAAACTAATTTGCAGAATTAGTGGTTTGTATACGTCCATACATGTTTTAAAATTTGGCCACCTCCCAACTTTATGCCTTTTTACTGAAAGAATGCTGGGTATTTTATAGAGAACTTTTGTTATAAACCTACCTGGGTGTTATACTTTGAAAGCGCATCAAAAATTTTAGCTACGAAAATAATTTTACGGACTCGTTTTCTCAGCGTCCTTGGATTTACAGCAAACGGCCTAACTGACAATGAAATACTCGTATAATTAAGTTATTGCGATATACAAAAAGTTATATCTACCCTATTAGTACACATTTTTCCTTTATTTCAATGTCGCGTTAAGTTACAGTACTATAAGCAACTTCTCTTTCTTTCTTCTCGCTTCAAAAGTTAAAAGAAGAAACAAAAGTAGCAACATTGTTGATGAGTTTATGAGTTGACCGACAAATATACTTTCAAGAAAGATTTTTTGAACTTTCTTCTCAGTCTTTTCTTTTTGGTAGATGGCAAAAATTCTGAGAGTAAGAGTTTGTTATATAACTACAATTTTTGGTAGTGCCAATTCAACGATTATACTTTGACAATAGACCGAGTATGTGCCACGTCACAATGCCCATTGTCTGGTTCGTACTGCATATCGTAGCAAAATTCGCCCATTTAAATCAATGGTAAAATTCTTACACACACGCACCTTCAAACCAACACTGTAGGTTAGCGGCCGGCGTTTTTTGTTTGATTTTACTTTTATTTGAAGGGCCAAAGCTTTGTGATTCCATTTCAGGTTTATTCAGTGATCAAAAGTTTTTATAAATGCGTATTGAACTCATTTAAAAAAAGGTACTTTTACACCGTAAAGTAGCGTTTTAACGCTTATTTAATTACATATGATATTTCTGAGCAGAGTTGCGATTGGCATATAAGATAAAAGAGTAAAATGGTATTGTGTTTCGCCCCAGGATGCGATCATACAAGTGAAAAAAGTAGTTGCGAATTCTACCGATTTCTTAAGAATAGCAATTTGGCTTCAAAATGGAAATTACGTTGCAGGTAAGCTTGTTTTATAATCAAAACTAATCACTATATGAAGTCAAGTTTTTCAATAGAAGATTAGGAGAAGATACGAACACAAAGCAGCCATGTTCTTCGATAAAGGGGGAGTCGGGCAAGTTGACCCTAACCCTGACGAAAAAAAAAAACTGTTAAGTTTTCTAATTTTATTTCTTGGGCACATTTGTTGCAGGTTTTTCGCCTAGTCTCAATTTCTGTCAAAAGCCCTGCACAAAGGACGTGCATGGAGCGCCAGGAGTCCAGGTCCGAAGCTGGAGCGCCTCGCTACCCTTGGAATAAACTTTTGTGTTTAAGTTTTAGTCCCTTTTTAGCAAAAACACTTTTGGTTTAACAAATAGTTTTTAAAAAACTTTAAATACTTCCTCGGTGATGACCTGTAACCATGATAGGGTAGATCCCTGCCGGTAATATTTTCATTTTTGAGAATAGGGCAACTAGGTTGGGTTGTTCTTGGAGTGCCCGCTGAAGCATCAATCCGGCCCAGTGGTGCACCCAGAATTTTTAAAGAAGGGAGGAGAAAATTTTTTAAAAAAGGAATACTTTCGCCGCCGAATTTTTGACCTTTTGAATATAAATAAAGGTTTTCACGCTATTTTCAGACAAAAACTACCAAACTTCGTTCTCGTTTGCTAATGTATTGTCAAATAAATCGATCTTATGGCTTTTTTGGCGTCGCATTCGCCCCGCTTTCGAAAATTTTGGATACGTTTGTTTAAAAATGGTGACTTCAATTGACATCTTGGTCCAAAATTTCACGATATTTTTTTTTGGTTTTACTTAGGCATCTTTTTTTCAGACTTGACGCCAAAGGGGTGGGGAGCTTGCGGCATGGCACCGCGCTCACTGCGTGCGCCTTGTGATCCGGTAATAAAAGTGTGTGAAAGGCTGTAATCTTCTAGAACAAATAAAAGTTTGCTTTGACTGCTTTAATTGTTTAGCTCTCGTTCAAGTTGCTTTCCTGAATTCT
The DNA here is from genome assembly GCA_963965965.1 of Trididemnum nubilum. Lineage (NCBI taxonomy): Eukaryota > Metazoa > Chordata > Ascidiacea > Aplousobranchia > Didemnidae > Trididemnum > Trididemnum nubilum. The sequence continues at coordinate 19,051,358 of OZ014482.1, read as the reverse complement.
TGGATGCGATACTTTGCAAATTTTATCTTCACACTTTAGAATCGAACAAGCAATACATCAAAGTTGAAAAGCAAAAATGGAAAATTCAATCGAAAACACTCATTCCTCTTACTTACAGCGTTTTGTGCTGCCTCGTGGCGGAGTGTAATTTAAGGAAGAAATAATTATTATAATAGCAATTTTTTGTCTAAAAAGCCCTTTTCTCTACTAAATATCGTAAGTGACATTGCTACGGGACTGGATGTAGGGGGTTTAGCTCTCTTAGACCTTACCCCTGCAGGCCCCGCCGCGCTTATCGTATACGCCTATATGTGACTTTAATTTTGCATTCACAAAATATTACAAAATTATTTACTTTGCTTTGACCTTTCTACACTATGAGCTGTTAATTTAGAGCTGTAGCCTTCATTCATTTTTTAAAATCGTCGTTGACCTTTTGTTGGTCTTAGATTGTCCTTGACTTCACATTTCGCTATGTTTATGATTGTTTAGCAATTGATTTTCTCTACAGTATATCTTGTGAAGTTGCTAGAAACGCTATTCTGTGTCATAGTAGTACCCTTTTTAAAATGAGTTTAATACGCATTTATTAAAACTTTTGATCACTGAATAAACCTGAAATGGAATCACGAAGCTTTGGCCCTTGAAATAAAAGTAAAATGAAACAAAAACCGCCGCCCACTAACCTGCAGTGTTGGTTTGAAGTTGCGTGTATGTAAGAATTTTACCATTAATTTAAATGGGCGAATTTTGCTACGATCTGCAGTACGAACCAGACAATGGGCATTGTGATGTCATCACTTACTCGGTCTATAATGATGCTCACCGTATGTATTAGAAAAAATAAGTATTCAATGTTAAAAAAGAAATGTTAGCCATATAAAGTCATCAAGACAGTGTTACTAAGTGATATACGGTAAAAGTCACTCCTGCAGCTCATACAAAAGGGTTTTGAATAGCGTTTTGAAACTACATTTGAAACGCTTTTTTCATGTCTGAATTCATGAAGAAACAAGTAATCTTATCTGCTGAAACTGATGGCCTACTTTTGCATTTTGAGATTTGATTCTAATTTGTAAGTTAAACTACTGCATTCTGTTTGAAGGTGCATGCATTGGATTCAGCAACAGGATAACGTAAAAAAAATCGGCGAAGGATGGAGTTTTTACATCCTGTGAGTCATGACACGTTTTTGTTGCCTGACAGCAAACGGAAGATCACGGTAAAAAATTGTAGCCCGCAAAACTTCATCATACAAAGCAGAAGAATTTATCGTTTAATAAATTGCTGTTTCAAACGTAAAACTTTTGCTGTCTTGCTACGAAAAATGATAAATAAAATAATCGTTTGGCTTTGATAACAAATATTGCGTGAAGCTTCGTAACTTTGCGATAGTCGTTTGACAAAATGCCAGGAACATAGCGATCAATCCTGTTAGTCCTTTATTTTAAGACGGCAACCCCAAACACGCAATTGCAAAGGGCTCATTGATTTAGTCAGCATACAAAAGTGATTAAGATGTAAATACAGTAGAAGCAAAACAACAGCAGTAGGCTTACATATTTAATATACGATTAAAAATGGCAGCATTGATATTTTTAAAATATGTAGTAGCGGTTTTGCTTTTTAGCTAGCATGGATTCGTGTTGCATCGTCTCACTTCGAATCGGTCTCCAGTACATCTTGATTCGGTTGACCTGCCCGGACCAGAACGACAGCTCCTCAATCTATGCCGAAAACCAATTCCACAAGACTGCTGGCTATAACCGGTGAAAGGCGACCATTTGCTCCAATCGCCTCGACATTTCTATACTAGTGCAAAATAAAATGATAAACATTGACTATTATACGTTGTGATATGTGAGAATAATACCTATTGTAAGAATGTACACAATGCAACACCCGAGCAAATTCTACAATTGTTCTGCTACGGATATAATTACATTATGAGATATGTTAAAAGATCTCTGATGGTTTAACTTCAACATAAAACATAGTAACTGTCTATTCAAGTGATAGTTGCAGCATAATTATTGTGAATATACAGTAGGTAGCAGTACTGGTCTTCTAGCACAACATGCATTGCGTTTAGGCCCGTGTTAGGTTTTTGCAGCGTAGGTACAGCTCCTGCTTAATTGCGGCTATAAGACAATAAACTTGTGAGTAGTGACCATCCGTCTCTTTAAGCTTCAACCATTTTGATCAAGTGACGCAAGCGACCACTCGCAAAGATTGCCAACCTTACAGTAGCTTCGCGTAACTTTGCGTCTTGAGTAAACGCATAACAGTTCGCAGTATGATCAATCAAAAAACCCATAAAAGCACAGAGCATTATTAAAGTTGCAGTATGCGTATAGATGATCCATGTTAGTCTGTCGTTAATTAATTATCAGGGTTTTAAAAAGGGCTCAAAAACAAAGAATTAGAGCGAATATCACAGCAGACTGCTGCATCAGTAGTAAAACACATCTGTTTTTAAAGAGATACTGCTCGAAATCGGTTTTATTGAAGAAATGAGAACTACGTGAGGAAACAAGAGGTGCCCCAAACTTTTTTCCTCAATTCCCCTTATTCGCGAAAATACGTTTTAATCCGTATCGTTGGCAACCCTGCATTTCGCAATTTTGTGACATCACAAAAGGACTCCTTCAGATCAGTAGTGGTAGCCTAGGTCTACAAGTTCCAGTAGCAGAAGCCAAATTTTCAGATTTGGTTATAGGCAACTCACAGCTACCAGTTGGTAATCGCGTTTTTAGTCTGCCAGAATTTTTCGAAATTATCCTGTTTGTGGTGTCACAAAATTACGAAATCCAGGGTTTCCAATGGTACGGAATCAAACGGTAAAATCGTATTTTTTGCGAATAAAGGGAATTGGGGAAAAAGGTTCGAGGCTCCTTTTTGTTACCACAAGTAGTTCTCAATTCTTTAATAAAACCGATTTCAAACAGTACCTCTACTTTAGTATCGATATAATCTGATGTAATGATCCAAGTTAGGTTGGAAATCTGTTTACGAAAAGCAGATTATTATTTTAAACTCCTTTAAAACTTATTCAACTCACATTCCGATTACAGGAAACAGCACGAAACTCATCTCCTTCGCAACCAGGCCTGGTTAGTCGGGATTTTTACTCCGACAAAATCTCCGTAGGCGAAGCACTCCATCGCTGCCGCATGGTTCAGAGCAGTTTATTGTCCCACCAATTTCTGGATTAGGTGGATCAGGAAATTCAGCCCAACTTGCGCTTGAAATCTGATAAAAAAGAAACAAAATGAAGTTTAGATGAAGCACTAAAAATAATGCTAAGAGGCTTTGTGAAGAATCAGAATGGCCGATTAGCGCACGAAATGATTGACAGCAAAGTTTGCGACTGTTATAGAAAAAGTCAAATTTGAATGCACAATTGCATTCGTTTGTAGTACTCGTAATTCTGCTGGTAAATTGTCTGCTATAGGATCATTAAAATTTGGAATTTCTAACCACGAACACTGACCATTTAAAACTTTTATTTATAAAACGAAGCTTGGTGGAAAAGCGCCATTTTTTAATTATTATCATTAGGTTATTAATTTTTTTATTATTTTCTTTTTTTTTAAATTTTTTTTCTCCTTTTCAAAACTTTTTTTTCTTTTTTTATTATTTTCTTTTCTCAAAACTTGCTTTCATCTTTTTTTAAAAAGTACTTGGTGTTACCAGGAAGCTCCTTGACTGGATAACATTAGAGTTCTCGATATTTCTTGGCTTAGTGGTAATATTGTGTTTTTGCGAATTGTTTTGTCAATACCTCAGGCGTTTTATTTACCATTGAGCAAATAAATTCATGCATGTATGCAGCACAAACCTTTATATTTTTATGGCCCCAACTTACATCTGCTTGCATGATTGACTTTCTTCGGCTGGGCCTTCACAATTTTGATCCTCTTCAAACGTTTATTCATATTCTTGTTCGAATTCGCACACCACCTTTTGTAAAATAATGTGTCGCTGAGTGGTGCTCAGGGTGACGCTGAGTGGTGCTCAGGGTGTCGCAAAGTGGTGTTCTTCAAACCTTTCAATGACCATGATCATTTCTAAATAAAAACAAAAAAAATTTATGCTAGAATACCACAATTTTACTTAATCATAAAAATGATGTTGTCAACTACCATGCCAAAAATCAAGAAAACTGAAGGAGCTAAGGTAATTTTTTCAGCCATCCAAGAGTAAATAACAAATACCGGATTTAGGTCAAGTTTCAAAGGTTTGGAAACTGACTCATTTTGAAGTTAAATAACTCAATTAAATTTTGGTTGTATAGGCTAATATTTTGTATGAAGGTCGAAAAGATAGAGGAGATGCAAGATATTAAAAAAACGTGGCAGAAAATTGACTGCTTTGGGCTGAAAGTTCGTAAGCCGACTATGACGCAATAGTTAAACATGACCCCAAAAGAGTTATTTTTCTACATAATTTCTTATGAGGTCCACACACTTCTTCTAACGGTGTTTTAACATCAAAATTTCCAGTTTTAAACAATGTTTCTTCTTGGTCCTCAAAAAATCCTTCACAGCAAATATGACATCATCATCTGACCGGTAATGTTTTCCACTCAAATTTTTTTTCATGTTGGGGAAGAGATAATAGTCCGAGAGTGCCAAATCAGGAAAATAGGGAGGGAGGTTAACCAACCGAAATCCACAATCACGAATAGAAGACATTGCAACCAAAGAATTGTGTGCAGGCACATTGTTCTACTAAAACAAAACACTATTTGTTAGCATTCCAGGTCGCATTGATTTGATTTCGCTTCGCAACTGCCTTTATTAAGTTGGCGTAATACTCTGCGTTGATAGTGCAACCTTTTCGAAGGTAATTAATCATCAAAATGCCCCTTGCATCTATCCCAGAATACGGAAGACATCACTTTCCATGCTATCTTCGTCTTCTTTGGTGCTGGAGAAGTCTTGTGCTTTCACTGCATCGACTGTTGTTTGGTTTCTGCTTTGAAGTGGTGTAACGAGCACAAATCTTGAGTTGAAAAACGTTTGCAAAAACCATTTGGATTGGCTTCGAAAATTGCTCAATTCGCTCGTGACACGGTCATACTGATGCGCTTTTAATCACGTGTCAAGAGCCGTGGCACCTATCGCGCAGAAACTTTGGACATGTCAAGTTCCCTTTCAAGAATGTTCTTTACCCGTTCACGAGAGATGCCAACCTCCATAGCCATATCACTCATTGTTAGTTCTCTGTCATTTATCATTATTTGGTGATCACGGTCACTAATTTATGAAATGGTGGCAGTTATTGCAGGCCGTCCTGACCTTGAATCCTCTTCAAGGCTCTTTTTTCCTCTCTTGAACTATGCAGCTCACTTTAGCACGGTCGCCAAACCTGGAGCATCATCTACCGTAGTATCGACCATGTCAGCATGGATCTCCGTTGGAGTTAACCCTCTTTTTGCAAGTATTTTAGGGCACCACGATGCCAGATTTTATCCATATTCAAAAACTTTGCAATCACCTCAATGACAAAAATTTGACAGATCTCACGAAATCTCTCCAGAACTTATCTTTATTGCATGTAACAGTTAACATCATGAAGGTTTGAAGTTGTCACATAATTACTACATAAGTCATTAATTGCTCTATCATAATTCCATCATAGTCAACCTACGAACTTTTTTGCCACCCCTCGTAAATGTAACCCTAAAAAAGTGTCGCAGAGTGCATTAGCTGTTATGCTAGTAAGCTAGTTATTTGTAAATGAATTGTTTTTCAATCATGTTTCAATATTAAGTCTTGAGCCTCCGGCCCTGTAACTAAGTTTATTATTTTAACCTTCCAACTCAGGAAAGCAATTACCCACCCCTGCTCTAGACTAAGTGCACGCCGGGCACGGTCGCACGAATCTTCATTGACGGCCGCTCGTTGCACATAAAACGCCTAGTAGGTTAATTTAAACAGCGTATCAACGTACCGTACTGTTCCATTGCAAAAAAGGCGTACCATACTAGTTCTCTAAGCAAAAATTGAGGCGTACGGTACCGTACATACGTACCGTACCGTACTGCCATTCCTTGAATCTAATAGAATTTTGCAAGATATACCAATTCACACAACGCATGAATAAAGCTACCATTAGGGCAAGTTTTTTCATCTCTTTCTTTCTTTCTTTCATTATACTCGCTGTAATACGCCGAAAGCGTGTAACGAGTTTGCTGGGCCCATTTTCGCATCATTGCGCCCGGGCAACACAGTTCCTTTCGAAGAAATGTCGCAGTGGTGGCGAGCCGTTGGCAACACTGCGTCCGATTTGACCGGCCCGAGATTTGAACCTCAGACCTCGCGACCCAGAGACGAACGCATTACCGCTCGACCAACTGGCCAATAAAATCAATTTTTTAGTAGTAAGTTGGAATGATGTGATTTTTGCTGGAACTCTGGATAGAAAGAGTCAGTTTCATATTCTGAATTTGATTGGTCAACAAAAATTCAATTTTTTACCGTTAGGTCAATATCAAAATTCAATTTTTTACCGTTAGGTCAATAATTTTGTGTAATTATAACTTATACCGCTACTTCAGTTTATCACCCATAAGTAGCAACAGCCAAGCTCGTAGCAAGAAATCTGCAATAGGGGGATGTTTGGGAATGTCTGAAGGCGGAGCTTTCAGCGTTCGGAGATTTTGCAATTTTATGCACAATAACTTAATTTTAAGCTTATTTTGATAAAATTAATGCTTTTAAAACGTGACGTAGAAATTAGCATTGGCTGCAAAACATGATTAAACTGGCTGCGTAAAAAGGCTATGGGCTGGGACAACTTATTTGTAAACTTTCAGTCTTTTTATTACTAGACTAACAAGTATTAACTTAACGTGTGCGCATTTTATAAAAAAAGATAATTTTGGACCTAATGAAGCGAGATTTGAGAGAAGTGATTGGTAATTAGCTAAATTAAATAGACTGCTGAAAAGCTTCTCCCCCCAATTATAATTTGTTTGATGAAGCCTATGTAAAGCATTTAGAATCAAGCTATAGAACTTGATTGCTAATTTTCAGCCATCTTCAAAGTTTTAATAATTTGTGAGCTTTATTTGAGACAAATATTAGGTCCAAACTAAATGTTTTAAAAGTGGCTTTAAACCATTTTAAAGTCCATATCACTTCAACAAACTGTTAGAGAAGTGCAAAAAACGTAGTATTTTTCTTTTTGCGCATTTTGGCCGACAGGCCAATGAGGGGGGAGCTACTACATAGCCTAATAGAACTCTTGAAACTAGCAGAAATTCTTTCTGTTATTGTCTGATGCTGCAAAATGTTTAGGGGCTACAGATGAAAACTGAAATCTTTTTATGACAGCCAGATCTCATTGCGAAAATGGTAACCAGCTAATTTTCAAAGGTCAAATTAGTAACAATTAAAAACAAAACCAGTTAGCCCAAATTCGCTAGTGTAAGTTACCCTCAAAGCTTGTTTTTAAAAGATGGGGGTCGTGGAAGCTGGTTAAATGCTACTCTATATGCAAAAAAAATTAACCAAAGTGAAAGCGATTGTGACCATTTTGAAGAGTCCGTGTTTTGGAAACCCATGCAAAAAATAGTTCAAACACCTGGTTTAGCTATAGTCAGCTTCTCGTAATCTAAAAAAAACATTACTATCATGAATTTACTCTTTACTGCATCCAACTGCTGATTTGCTTACAGTGCTACTCTATATCACAATACATAAAGACTTATTTCGCTATTAGCACATAGACTTGTTTTGCAAATTTTGTTGAGAATTTGTGTGCTTTTGTTCAATAAATGTTTGTTTCAATATAAAAGTCTTAAAAAATTTTCTCGATATTCAGTCCAACTTTTGTTAGGTTAATAAAGTAAATTTTTTTGTCAATTTTTTTGAATTTTTGGTCAATGAAAACTTGCCCTACTTATTAAATGTAATCTAACCATTCTACATCATTATATTATTTAAAATAATTAAAAATTGTCCGGAATTTTTATGTTGCCTAAATAATTTCGTCTACCCGCAACAGGCGTATAGTGTACGTCGTTATCTTAATTACTAGCGTTACCGCTTCTAAAGGCGAAGCAAACACAGTTGCATTTCTCGCTTAACTGTAATTCCCCACAATCATTATAAACCCTTTTCGTTCTAATTAAGTAAGCGCTTAGAATCAGAAACTTGACCATCTTAATTAAAATTCAAACTTCATTAACTTTCGGGAATAAATTCCAAAGTTGTTTTTGCGATATTGAAAGATGAATAAATGCTTTACCACGAAGTGAAATTTTGAAATTTCTAGCCTGTGTAGTTTTCAAGTTACAGTTACACATTATGGTCGGTTTCAGAAGCCCTACCGTTATCGAAAAACCATGGTGAATTTCAGAAGCCCTGCCGTTGAGGAGTCAATACCCTGAAAAGGATCGAGTAACGTTAAAGCTAATTCTATTGATTCCTTTCCGTTTTTGAAGAAATTTGAAATGTAATTGTACAGGCATCCAATTTCGTGGCACACTACGTTGACCTCGTATTTCACACTAAAAGTGGTGACATGCAATTTCATTGAATAGTTTGATGAACAACATCCCTTAATTTGACAGCATGCTGTTTCCATTATTGACAATAAATTTCCCGCAATTTAACCCACACCCAGTCTTTATTTAAATACAGCATTTCTTGTTTGCTCAAAAAAGAGAATCATCACTATGTAGTGAAAACTGTCCGTCAAAGCAATAAACAAACAACTTTAAACAAGTTTCTCTGTAAAATTTTCTACATGCACGCAAAAAAGTGGAATAAAAACATTCCCTAACCGATAAAGTTCGCATTTTTGCAAAAACGATTTGTCAGTTAATGTGTTGGCTTGTAGACAAACGGTCCGAATAATGATTGAAAGCAGAGGCAAAACGATATTGCTTTTTATGCCTACATCGATGTATTAGCCAGTGGCTGATAACTGACAAGCCTGCACCTATAGTTCGATATAGCGACGCAGGTATTATCCATTACAGCAAAATTAGGTCAAAACACTTGCTTGTTTAATACAAAACAGTTGTTTTTTTTCAAACAAAAGAAGCAAAAGTAGCTTTTTGGCATTTTTATTCGATTTGAGGGCGCAACTAATTCTACTTGCCGTTAAATTTAGCTTTTGTTAATTAAATACTTGCACAGTTTTATTATACATTTTGCGCAAAAAAGCATTGCCAACGTGGGTCCTAGTAACAACATGGATCAAGTTTATTATGAAAATTATTTCAATTCTATATTACAATCTGGTAAGTACAGAAATTTAATAATTTGGCAAAATAATTTTTGCATAAACCATTTGATCACTTTTAGTTGAATTCCAAAAAATTAGGACCAGCTGGAGGTTGAGAATTTTTGTAATAAGATGTAGTGATTTTAAGATTCAGAAGTAAACCTGGCTAACTATACTTAATGGTTCAGGTCATAATCTCAATCGGTATTGTATTCAGACTAAGTTCGCGCTTTCGTTTGCTACTCGGAAACGATTCTAGAGCATCAGATTTTCACTCTATTTTACTTTGGGGCCCATACTGAATAAATATTTCAGCAAACAATTCTAGTTTAGTTTAAGCAAAAAAAATCTGTACCGGTACTTAAATTTCAGCATTGAACTTTCTTTTTTCAATACAGCAAAAATGTGATATAAGTGGTATAAATTTTGTTTAATTTTGCAGACAAGGATACTGAGCCAAATCCAACTTATCAAACTGACATAGCCAAAGTTGTGATCATTCTGATAGTTTGTGTTCTTGGGTTGATAGGAAACTCAGCTGCAATATTGGTCATTCTTGTTTTAAAAGAATATCAAAAGTCAGTCACACATTGGTAAGTCAAGATTTTCTGTAATTACAATGTACTGACAACTGTGCTCAGCATTTTTACCTGAAATAAACATGCGAAGCTACGATCAAAAGAAATAAAAGAAAATGCTGGGGCAGCAAAATAAAAAAATTGCAAAACGCAACAGTAAACTTTATTGAGATGAAAACTAATTGCTGGGTAAAATTCAATCCCAGGAGCATGAAGAAGTTCTCTGAATTTTGCTAACAGAAACTTTATAAATTAAAACTTTTTGAGGTAGAAAAATATATCTATCATGCAATATTGCTATCAATATTCCAACAATATATTGCTAGCGAAAATTTTCATATATTTTGTACCTTGTTTTAAGGTATTGTTTATGCATGATACGGTTATCAAGCTTTGAAGGTAGCATTAATTAGCTTGTAAACAATAACGAATTGACTGACTTTGTAGTTACGGGGAACAGAAAACTAGATATAATTTTACTCAAATGCATCAGCTTGGATTAACTGTGATCCCCTGATTATTAATTTTCAATCTTCCCCAATGGACTTATTCGATTAAAATAAACCACATCCTCAAGTTCACAGGAACTATTCTTGAAATGATTGATAATTAAAGCAATTTGCCCAGATATTTGTCTAAACTTTCTCCCTAAAGTTTTGTTAATCTTCGAATCAGAGTTAATCCACGCTTGTGCATACGACCCTTTTGCTTTTGTTTTAGGTATGTTCTTCAGTTGGCAATCGCAGATTCAATTTTTTTGCTGACTCTTCCTTTTAAAGTTTCGGAGCACTTAAATAACGGTCAATGGATTTATCCAGAGTGGATGTGCAAAGGGAAAGAAACGATTCTGTTTCTTAACTACTATGCTTCTATTCTTTTTTTAATGGTACGTTGGATTAGCTTTTGGTGTTTGTGGCTTTGTTGTGGTCTGCAGGGTTGAGTAAGTTGATCAATGGCAAATGTTTAAATATTTGTGATGTTTTTTATGCGATGAATTCATTGATTGCGTTTTTTGATTTTACTTTTTACAAAACAAGCTGAAGAGATTGGAATAAAAACAACAAAACTAGGCTTGACTTTTTAATAAAAAAACAACTTTGCTATACTACACGCCGGAAAGATAGTACACATTTTTTCGGAAACGTTTCGACTCCCATTTAAAGTTATGAATTGTTACAAGTGGTGGAGTCCTTGAGGACGTCCTCGAAGACACAATTTGAAGTTTTTGGCCTTGGCCTCGAAGCCTGTAAGTCCTTAAAAATGCCCTGTCCTCGGCTGGAGGACAGCACTCTTTTTTGACCTCTTGAAAATGGACTAAGGTCATGACCAACTTTGTTTCATCATGAAGAACGCCAGAAAGCTTGCAAAAATTTTTTTGAAGACATTTTTTTTCTTGGAGAACGCTTGAAATTTCTGGAAAATTTACAAAATTTTGGAGCGAAAACGTTTTTTTTCCAATATCACTTCCGCGTTGTGTCCTTGGTCCTTGGCCTTGACCTCGAGCATTCTTGTCCTTTGCCTTGAGGTTGTCTGTCCTCGGAAGGGCGTTCCTTGGCCTTGGATTTTTTTTGTGTTCTTGGTCTTGGCCTTGCGTCCTCGACTCTACTTCTGATTGTTACCAAAGTTACTCATGTAAAATCATCCAGATTTTATGTGAATAAGACTGAGCAAGCTGTTATTCGATGTAGACAGATTGATTCATCAACTCAACATGGATGTTTAATTGCTCATTGGTTATTTGCTGTTCCCGCACAGTTTTTCTCAATAATTTGAAAACGAATATCAAAAATCTTGCTGCTTCAGTCAATAACATGCAAACTAACAATAAAATCATTTAACTGCATACCTAAACCAGTAAATTTGAAACCTAGGCTATATTAAGCAATGGCCATTTCTTCAAATTCCTTAAAAAACATTAACCAATAAGAATAAATAAAATTTTTTCAGAGCACTCTTTAGCAGGACTGAATTTCGCTTAATATAGGGGTGTCCAAAGTCCGGCCTGCAAAACGTTTAGTTCGGATTTTGTCAAGAATGCGATTTTGGATCGCCACCAAAATTTTCGCCAGCAATGGTAATGGAAAGATTCTGGCGTGGCAAATGTACTGTAATATAGCTCTCGCCGCATATTTCCACTTAAGAGCAGTTGAAGTCAACAGCGTTATCAGAGTGGGCTAAAAGAGCTGAAGCCAGGTTTCGTTTTAGTCAGGTTACTGAACGCGTACCGTAGCTTTCGTCTGCAGCTTTTTGGTCAAGCACCTCTCTCCCCTCTTAGCAAAATCTTGGTTATGCTCCTGGATAAAGACAGTTTTATGATTATTTTATTTTTTACGTTCACCTTCTTTTCCGATTCCAATTTCCTATGTCTGACCAAAATGCTGATATTCTTCTTCCATTGTGGTTTTTGTTGACTTGATTGGACAGCACGCAACGACGCCGGGTCAATATGGCCCTCTATCAAAAATGTTTGGACACCCCTGATGGCTTAATACCAAAGCGCATAAGTTAAAACGACTAAAATAGTTTTTTGGCCTTCATAAATTTGAGGTATTTTGGAGCAGTGCTGCGAACCTAAAAAAAGAGGTAGGTAGACTCGGGATCAAAATCCGGCAAAAGCATTGGTAAAAGCTGCAAGGAAAAGTCTTCATTGCGGGCGACCAATAAAAGAAAAAAAAAGGTCTTCAAGTGGAATATTGGTGCAGATTTCGGCCAAAGTTTCGTCGGGATCCATCCCATATCCATGACAAATGACCGAAATTGCATGGTTTACGAGCCGGGTGCCTTGTCAAAATTAGTGGGTAGGCCGAACCTATACTGAGGCTAGTTTGAGGCCGAGCCTAAACTAAAGCAGCACTAGTTTGAAACTTCTTTTTAATTGATTTGCTTCAGTAAAGCTCTGAAAAGTTTTTTCCAGGTAATGAGCTTTGACAGATACGTTGCAGTGTGTCGTACGTTTTCCAACAAGTTGCAAAAAATGCGAAAGAAACTCAGCTCATTCATTATCGCAGTTGTGATATGGGCCATTTCACTATTGCTGTGTATACCTGTGATGTTGTTTAGTTACAAGGTTGGACCTAAGCCTCAATGCAAATGCTCGTAAGTTTTATAAATTTCCCGTCTTGAATTTTCAAAACTTGCTGCTGCCTATGTTGTTTAATGGCTTCACATCAATTTAATGCAAATTTAAACTGCGCATACAGAGGACGCGAAGTGAAAGTTGGCAACCTTTGCGAGTGTTCGCTTACATCACTTGCTCAAAATAGGCCAGCCGTTCATCAGCAATTTTTTCACGGTGCAACCGCTCGTGAAGATAACGACGTCTGTGATAGATTTTGGTTGCTTCGCATCGCTTCGAGTCGCGTCCTGCGTACTGAACGCTTCATACAAGCTGTATTACTCTCAATTTTGCAAAAAGTAAAATTTTTTCTGTGGTCAAATATACACTGTTGCAGTGGTATAAAAAAGATTATCAAGAAAACCTGTTCTAATATTTTTATTTTTTGTATTTTTTTTGCAACCAGATTTTTTGTTGTCTATTTTGTAAAATAGTTTATTAAAACTTGTGCTTTTGATCAAATTAAAAAAGTTTATCACCGTATTCTGAATAGATCTCTAATTTTTCTGAGCCATAATCAGCCTACACATGGTTCAATTTTAAACGAAGAGCTGTTACAATGGTCAAATTTATTCTGTACAAACATGCGAAAGTGTAGTTGTTCAAGTGGAAAACCTTCTAAGTTCCAATGCAAAGAAAATTATTTTTTCATTCATATGAATTGTGTATTGTCTGTTTGCCTAACCACATCAACTCAAAGCCCCTTTGAAAACTGCATGCTTTTACTTTTGTGCAGTACTTTTATTTGCAAATCTGCATGGCCCAATGGAAAAAAGCGTTGGATGTTTTTTTTTCCAAAAACAGGACAACAAAATACTAGCAGTGGCGTCGCTGGGGGAGCGGCCCGCCGCGGGTGACACCATTTTGGGGTGACAAAATTTGGGTTGAAACCATATTATGATGTAAAACCATCACTCAGCTGATTTGTGGTGAAGACCTTGCTTTCTTAATTTGTTTGGTCTCCAATTTCATTTGGACCAAAAACCCACTTTTTTTTGGTCTTCACCTATTTTTGGACCGAAAAAGGGTGTGACAACACGTCATTCCGCCCCGGGTGCCAACATCCCTAGCAACGCCTCTGAATACTAGTTCCGGATCATTATACATATTGCGCTACAATAACAAAATACTGGTTCAGGAATCAAACTACAGTACATACAGCCAGCAACTTTTTAATTACTAGCATGACATATTACCAATTGCGACACAGCGCTTGTCTGTCGAAAACCACCACGCAAACACCAAACCCAATCACAATTATTCACGTGGTTCATTTTATGGATACTGCAGATATGAATTCCCCAGCAGTAACAGTATCACTTCTCTCTGCATGCAAAAAGGACATACTGCTCCAGAGACCCTCGAAAGATGCTTGGCTGAATACAACTTCCAAGTAGAAAACGACGAAATATATTGCGTGTAAGTTATAAATACAACATGCGTTAGCCACCTGCCAAGAACGTTTAGCTTTCATGGACGTTGATTTTCGGAAAAATAAAAAGAATATTTTGATAGAGTTTTAATGCGGAAACCATTTTATTCGTCAAAATTTGGGGTAAACCAGTCAAGCGGTAACGCGTTCGTCTGTGGAACGGAAGGTTTGAGGTTTAAATCTCGTGAAGAATACAAATCGGACAGAGTGTTGCCAACGGCTCGCCACCGCTACGACATTTCTTCAAAAGAAAATGTCCCCACAAACTCTTTACACGCTTCGGGGTAATTCAGCGAGTATAATGAAAGATTTGATTTGAATATTTGGGGTATGGGATTTGTTTCGCGGCTGTTTTTGACTTAAAAATTGAAAAAAAGCCCGCGCTATTTACTGCACGTTCACAACTGCTGTACCGTACAATACTTATGCTTTACATGATTAATTTCTATGATTTACATTTACAACTGCTTTACATGATTAACAACCTTATGCATTACCATAGTTGTGCGGTATAATCAGTTGCGTAGCCAGGATTTCGCAAAGGAGGGGGGCTTTTTTTAAAGTTTGATTCCACTGTAAACGAACTTGACCCGAACTTTCATTCGTTTTGAAATGGATTGAGGCAATTGTTTAGTGAAAACCAGGTGATCTCAAAAAAAAAGGTCTTCATTTGCACTGACACCCATTTCTACTCGTCATCATCATCTCACGATCTTCTCCTGTTCTCACCCCAATTTCGTTTGGGGGGGCTATTTTCTTTTTTAGAGCAAATATCAGCCTCAAAACTGCTAAAAACATGCTATTTTGCACACTTTTCAGGCAAATGGAAGGCTATAGCACCATTTGCCCCCCCTATCTACGCTACTGGGTATAATACAATAAACAGGTAACAAAAATGGGTGACATAGTTGAAATTGAAGAGAACTATTTAATTGTTTAGACGTCAAGTGCTAGTAAGCAACTACTCGTACTTCGACCTTGCTGTTTCAACCAGCTATGGTGGAGACGAAAGCCCAGTGCTATCATTTATGATTCCCGAATATGCTTTTACGGATGACAATGAGCCTCTTCCTGAGGGTGCCGCGAAACACTCAGCAATATCTCCCGAAGAACTTGTCCACGGAGCATGCCATTACTGGGATCGGCCACTTGGATGGATAGCATTACTTGCTTGTAATTTTGCAATTACTTTCCTTATGCCTTTAATCGTAAGTATTGAAATGGATATTTTTTGGGCAGAGGCTGCTATTATGTTATCTAAAGATTAAAAAAATTGATACCCTAGCCCCTGAACCTAACCCAAACTTTAAATCTAATTCTAACCTCAATCTTAACCTTAACTCAAAGCCTAACCCAGTGTTAAACAATGATAATTAAAAATTTAGAAGTTACCTAGGAGATATAAAACTTAAACTTTTTTTCACTTCTGTGAGGTAGAACTTCCTCACTTATCTGCTATCCCATTAGCAGTGGTGCAAATCTTTGTTAAGCATCGGGGGAGATAATTTGCAATTTTACCCCAATTTTGCCCAATTTTCAACATTAGGGGGGATGAACCTCGACCAAGGCTTTTTTTTCAGGAGAGCAAATTAAGTGAAGACCAAAAAAACGTCTTCACCAGAAATGGAACCCTTTTTTTAAGTACCGGTACTGACCTGGGCTCAGATACCCACCAGAGTCAAATTATTGGAGGGGATGCAGATGAAGGTACTGACCTGGGCTCAGATGCCCACCAGAGTCAAATCGTTGGGGGGAATACAGTCAAATTATTGGGGGATATACCCCCCCATCCCTCCCATCACTGCCCATTAGGCTAGTGTTTCATCAGGATCTGAATTCACACATAGTCTATCCTCGCAGCCCACCCGAACCTTCAAACCACACACGAGGGCAATTTCTGCACTTGCCATCGTACCGTCTTCTCAGATTGCTCTGATCAAAGTCTCACAACAAGGTCATCAGAAAGAGGATTCTCGACCAGTATCACACTGGCACTCCACTTAACTCAACCGCATTGCGCTAGCATCACTTAGCATGAACACCATATATGACATCACATTAGCAATTTACCACAATAGTGCGCTATGTGCATTCGAGGTGTGCCATAAAAGTTCTAGGACTGTGCTCACTGTGTAAATTATAGTCAAGCTATATGACTAAGTTAAATGGCAGACGATTTAATAACTACTTGGGAGTATTTAACCGCAACTTTAGCTCACTGCAACATTTATTGTGCATTTCAGGAGTAAAAGAAAATAGTTAACATATTTACTGTACTTTTACAAAGTTTGTGCTTTTGCTCGACAATTTGGTAATGACAAAAGAGCAACGAATCAGCCTCAAATTTCTGGTCCGTTTGGGAAAATCTCCAGAAGCTCTCGGTGTGCTTTTCAACTAATCTGCAAAGAGCAGACTTTGTCTCATCCAACAGTTTCTCTCTGGCACAAAAGATGCATAGAAGGACGTGAGGATGTTGAGAATGATCTCAGGTGTAGAATCATCTTTGTACAAACTTTGCGCATCCCCACATCTTCTGTGATTATTAGCCAAATGCTATTTCGGTTTAATCCGAGTTTATATGAGATCAGTTGCACAGTTAACCGACGATCTCCACGCACAATCTTGTTTACAAGCTCAACATTGGTTTCATTTCGACTGGTGGAAGGCCTTCCTCACATCCTTCTTTGAATCTTTTATGCCAAAAAGAAACTGTTGGATGAGACAAAGTCTGTTCTTTGTAGACTTGTTTAAGCATACAGAAAGCTTCTAAAGAAAATTTTTCCAAACGGACTAGAAATTTGAGGTTGGTTTGTTGCTCTGTTGTCATTACAAAATTGTCAAGCAAAAACAAAAAATTTGTAAAACGACAGTAAATATGTTAACTATTTTCTTGAACGCATGAAACACACAATAAATGTCACGGTGAGCTGAAATTGCAGTCAAATACTCCCAAGAAATTATTAAATCGTCTGCCATTTAACTTATTTGTATAGCTTGACCATAACCGGAGGTGGAGTCAAGGACACAAGGCTCGAGGCCTAGGACACAAAAAAATTTCGAGGCCAAGGCCAAGGACAGACCCTCTCGAGGCCAAGGTCACAAAAAAATTTCGAGGCCAAGGCCAAGGACCAAGGACACAGACGCAAGTGTTCTCCAAAAAAAAAAGGTCTTCAAAAATTTTTTTCAGGCGAAAAAGGTCTTCAAAAATTTTTTTTCAGGCGATCTCTACTTGAGAAAACCAAAAAACGTCTTCGCAGATTTTCTGCAAGGTTTCTGGCGTTTTCCAACGAAATTTCAACGGTTCAAAAATAGTGCTGTCCTCGAGCCGAGGACAGGGCAATTTTCAAGGACTTGAGGCTTCGAGGCCAAGGCTAAAAACTTCAAAATGTGTCCTCGAGGACGTCCTCGAGGCCAAGGACGTCCTCGATGACTCCACCTTTGACCATAACTTACATAGTGAGTACAGTCCTAGAACTTTTATGACACACCTCGTATTTGAAACTTGTTTGTTATCGTCTGGCGAACATAACTGTGTAAAAGCCTACTACAAATTTTGAACCCCAAAAGCCAAAATTAACATACTCGCCAGTAAAGTAAATTGCTATATACAATGCCAGTCAACGCCCATACGAATAAATTTGCATTTACGTGCATGTACTTTGAAAATTCAGAAGTTACGTAGATTTAAAGCTTAAACTTTTTTCACTACTGTGAGGTAGCACTTCCTCATCTATGTGCTATCCCATTAGGCCAGTGTTTCATCAACATCTGAATTCACACTGAATTCAGATGCTGATGAAACACTAGCCTAATAGGATAGCACATAGATGAGGAAGTGCTACCTCACAGTAGTGAAAAAAAAAATTAAAAACATGAAAAATAGTAAATGAGCAAATAAGGTCCCACTCTTTGCTGGCGTTTATTCCTTTTATAGGCGTTACTTTACACAACGACGTAACTGTAACCACTTTCTATTTTACCACAGCTGCTTTTCAGAAAAAAATTAAGCAGTCTGGTTGTTGAACTATTCATTTTAACTTCAATAAACGTTAATTTAATACGGCAAAAAACCTGTACAGCAGCTAAAAAAATACGAAAAAGTCCAAATAAATTTTTCTCAAAAATTAATTTTGCCTTCAAAGAAAAGAAGTAAAAAAGTGAGGTAATAATTTAGTCTCTGACTTTGTCTATACTCTAAATGGAAATGGAGCTGTAGTTTTTTAAATGATTGCTACCAATTGTATAGTTTTTTCCTTGAAGTAGATTTATATCAGAATGTTGTTGTAGTGTTTTTCTTTTTGTATAGAAAGACAGTAGACACATTCGACAAATTTTAATGCATTCAGGAAGAAAATGTAAGCAATGTCTTTCTGGTGAGAGATTGCGAAAAGACCGCTGCCCAGATCCAAGAAACTGGCGCGGTAGCCAAGTCTGCAGTCTCTCACCAGGTAATTACCTAAATAAAACAGCGATGCAAAACATCAAACAATGGAAAAAAAAAAAACAAAACAGAGTAGGCTACATAGAGAAAAAAGTACAGGAACACAGCAATTTACATATCGTGTTGTTAAGAAGTAGGGCATTAGTACCTACCATTTTAAACTTTGAAATTACAAGGTATTAAAGCGCGAGAAATACTAAACAAAAATTCACAGCAAGCACCAAAAACGCTGATGGCTGTTGCTACGAATGAATTGAAACACAATAATAAGCACCAAATAACCACAGACAAATGCACCCTCATATTTGTAGTTTGTTCAAAGGATTTTTTTTTTGCAAATATATGCAAACTTCTTCCGGGATCGCTTTTGAGTTCAAATGCTAAATCGTTCCACATTTTGCAACCTACGTGACGAATCAATTTCTGTGCTATTGCTTTACTACAAGACCCGAGAGCGAAATTTTCATTTAAGTAAAACGAGTTGAATATCTGTGGTTTTGCTCGGTTCGTCAAAAATAATCATCCAAACACTTAAAAAGTAATGAGGCTTTAAATTTAATTAGAAATTTTAGAACTTCAAGATTAAAGATATTGTGGAGTTTTAGCAGATTTAAGTCCGAATAAATTGGTAACAGTTTAGTGTTGAAGAACGATGTTTTTGTAATTATTTTGGTTATTTAATTTTGGTCAACTTATATTTTTTTTTTGCGTATTTAGATGCAGCGTCACCCTAAGATGTTCCACCATATTGTAAATAAGAATGCACTACACCAAAATAAACATTTCTTAAAACTGTTACTGACTGTCTCAACTTCGTAAAAAGTCCTCCGGACCATACACAGTTTTGCTGCGACGTATTGGGTATGTTGTTCCAACTCAGCTTATGATCAAAAAAACTTCTATAGATGTTTGATGACATTGCTATTTTTTTTGTGGATCATTGGTAGTGTTGATAGCAGTTTTTAACGGAAGACTGACCTCGTGAAAATAGTACACATTTACTGTAGTTGTATTATAATTTGAAAAAATTTTGTTGATTTTAGTCCACTCTTCAATCAAAAACAAAAAATTTTGATTGAAGAATGGCCAAAACAGAAATAAAAAAAGTATCACAATTCAGTGTAATTTGCCCAACAGGGAGGGCATCGTCACTGCTAAAATTCAGTATTAGTGTGTAACAAAATAAAATGTGTTGCCCAGCTATTGGGTTTAAGACGGTTTGTTTTATTATGTTACGCACTGTTTTGATTACTTTTTTAGCATTGGCAGTGCTGTGCTGGGTGAAAAAATTTTTTTTTACCTAGGCTGGACAGGACAATACAGTCTTTTAATTTCAATCCGAAGCTTTGCTCCCACATTGTTATTGCCTGCTTCTGTCGTGTAAAATATTCGAAAACTTCTGAACTCTCAAATTGTATGAATCCCATTAAGCGGTTGCCACACTTTCAGCCATCACTGCGCGCAAAATAATACTGCACTGCTACTAAATATTCCCAGTTGTTATCATATGACTATAGCGGCAATGCGTGGATGATCTTTTGTCTCAAAAATAAAAACAAAAATGTCAAAATTTTCCAAAATGCAGTAGTAAATGCAAGGTTTCTGACAAGTCTTCAAATCTCAATACAATTTCTGATTAGATCTTTTTTCCACAAAAATTATGCGTTGAATGAATTGACAGCTGCTAAATACTTGCAATAAAAGAATGCAGCAGCCAGATTTTGATTCAATAATGTACTTTTATTTAGGTCATGATTGTGTGCTACGGGTTAATAGTTCGAAAGCTAAGGCTTTCCGCAACTCGTATGAGAGCCACAAGTGTCAGCAGCATCGTGAGCATCACGCAAACAAACAGCAGAGGTACGACTATAACCCGAAACAGAAGAGCATCGTCGCAATCTGACAAGAATAGACGACGAGTGACGATCATGAGCGCTACGTTGGTGTCTTGCTTCGTTATTTGCTGGTTGCCATTCCATGCAATCCACTTGGCAAAGATTGTAGGAATACAGAATATGGAGGTAATTAGTATATAGTGAAAATTATGCTTTGATAAAGATGCAACAAGTTTTTCCCCTTTTTAACATCCTCCGAACTCGCGATCCTTTTTTGAATCCGTGTTTTGCACAGTCTATTGCGTTTTTTTATTTAATTTATTTTTTATCTAAAAAGAAAATATTAATTGGGAATATAATTAAATAGCTGGTAAAATTTAGAAAGGAAAAAGATGTAGTCTGGATAAAATGATTTTATCCAGCATCAATAAAATAAAACTGAAATCTAGTTCCAACAAAATTGAGATATCTCTACGATGTATTCTTTCGAAAACGCATCAGTGTAAAATAATAATTAAATTACACACAAGAGTTCCAGTTGAAATCTAATTTTCAAAAAGCCGAATCCAATTCAGCTTTTGGAAATATTTTGATGGCAACAGAGCACAACATAACATAATATAACATAATGTAATATTTGAGACCATGGAAGGCTTCAACAATGCATCAGTTTAGCCACTGTTGTCAGATCAAAGCTTTCAAATCCCTCAGTCTGCACTTAAAATTACCAAAAAAAATATGGACTCTCTAAAAATGCCAGGAACATCTTTCCATCAACCTGAAAGATAATATCAAGCAAAGACCACAAAAATAAAGGTTTTCGTAGTTTTTGTGCTCATTTTCCGAGCTAAAGGCAAAAAATAAAAAAAGTATTTTCAATGATTTTCAATTCCATCTTCAGGCGTTTTTTGCATTTTAGCCCAAACATAGAGGCAATTTGTCAATTTTCCAGTTCTGTTTCAGTTGGTGAAGCTCTTGCAATTCAAAATAAATTCTAAAAAATCCCAGAAAAATCCAATCTTTTTCGATTCTAAAATTCCTGAGAAAATTCCTTTTAGATAACAAATCTCAAAATTTAAAATAAACTCCCGAGTCTGGGTAAATGTCAGTGTAGCTACGGATCTATCGTGAATTATAAACTGTTATAAATGGGCTAATTGTAAACTACATTTTCGTTTTAGCCACAAGTATGTGAGGGATTGCTTGCTGCTGGGTCACTTTTGGGTTACTTGAATTCTGCTTTGAATCCCTACCTTTACAGCTTCTTAGGAACCAATTTCACTAGAAGATGGAGGTATGTCTTTGTTTGTCGGCAGTTTTATTTTGAATTTATTTTTATTAACCGATATTAAAGCACGTCGAAAAACAAAGGCAGTCATGAACTAAAAGTTGAATGTGCTATCTGGTTAATCATGATCAGGAGTGATTTGGTATTAAAATTGGGCTTTTCTTTATCTTTGGAACAAATTTGAATTTAAAATACAGTAAGATCAACATATGTTACGTCAAAGCATGAAGCTTTTGTGCATGTTATTTTTGAGTATTTTGGTTTGTAAGAGACCTTCAAAGCAAAATGTTTGTGTAATTAAAATAAACGAATCTTTTACCCAATGTGTTTTCAATCAGGAATCAGCTTACTGACCGATTAAAATGAGTTTTTTGAAACTTTTTGCGTCATCAAAAAGCAATTGTCCAAGTATCGCAAATTTTGACAGGGATTCTCACCTATCGAAGGTTCTCGTTATCCCAAACATACAAAAATTTTGAACTAAGTAAATTTTAATAAACTTTTGATTGATATCGCAGAATATCAGGCTGTAATTGAAAAATTCACTCTACGAAGTACGGAGGCAAAAGCAGCTTACTGATTATCAGTTCATGCAGTTCGTTTATGACCATTTATGATATAAAAAGATCTGCGTTGTTCCTGTGAAATAACAACAAGTCTACCTACATCCCGAATCGTATGCTCATGAGCATGTAACGTGCATTGCTGGGTTGAATGTTTCCATTACACTACGATTAATCATTAAGTTTGTCATGATAATGACATGCTATAGCTATTTGTATTATAGAAAATTTATAACATGAAGTTGGTGCGGAATTTCAAAAAATGCAGTAATTTATTATTGTGGTTATTTATGGTTTAGAGCAGTACAAGGCTGTTTTGAGTAATTGGTGTTTGATATATTCACTGAACTTTCAGTGAAAATCATTATGACGATATGACATACCAATAGTCCATCATGCCGTTATGGTGGACATAATTTTTTCCATGCAATTTAGTTACTGGTGCTGCTATATTTCGAAAAGTTTCGATACAAGTACAAAAAACAAGTACAAATGAAATTGTCAATAGCAAAGTTTTGGAAATCGGAGAAATAAAAGTACATTTTTGTGGTAACTTGAAAGTTGATTTGAAGCTTTTTTTTTA
Source organism: Trididemnum nubilum (assembly GCA_963965965.1). NCBI lineage: Eukaryota > Metazoa > Chordata > Ascidiacea > Aplousobranchia > Didemnidae > Trididemnum > Trididemnum nubilum. The sequence goes on along the minus strand of OZ014482.1, from coordinate 19,028,280 downwards.
TTGATTGCTGTTTAAAAAATTCGGATTAAGCTTTATTTTGGTTTAAATTTTTACTTCGCAAAATCAAATGGTTTCAAAAACAATCAATTTAGATGCTAAAGTGCTTTGCTTGGGTTGTACAGCAAGATGGATTTATGCCGGTTTTATCTTTTATCATTTTTATTTACTCATGCCATTTTATCAGATTATTGAAGAAATCGCATGGAGCACGTCGATCAGTTTGTTTCAATGGCTGCCTGGAAGGGCAATTGTAAGTACCAGCCAAGATACGGTAGCAATCGTAATTTTTTCCAGCAATCGCGAAACTTTACGTCTAAACTAAAAATTATGAATCCCCTCCTTCGACCATGGGGTGCTAAAGTTTCTGGATCAAAAATCTCTAAAAATACCGGTGTTTATTTGCTTGACAAGAGCTGTGTTTGGTTGGTCTTGTCGAGATTTTTTTCTAATCAGTGATTAAAATTATTTTTGAGTCTGTTAAATTAGGTTGCTTGTTACTTGTTTCCTATATCGACCTTCGTAATATTTTTCTTTGGCTTCGTATTTGATTTGGTTGTTGGCGATGCTAGTGGCATGGATTTATGAATAGCAAAAACAGAAGCCGTTATTTTCAAAAGCACAAAACAATCCTTTACAAAAGTTGTTCAACTTGTCCTGCTTAGGATGTTTCGTTCTTTTTTAATAAAGCGACATAAATCTTGTAATTATCGTCAGTGTGAAGAGCTTCTCTGTCTTTATATAAATGTATAAATCCTTTTTGTGCTTATCTTAATCTGTGTGCTGTAAATTAATCGTCTAAATTGTGTACGGTGTACCCAGGCGTACATCACTACGTACTCTATAGCATAATACGGTCAAAGAACTGTTGGTTTGAACAATACTTATTGTGCATTAAGACCGCTGCGCAGCACTTTCAAAAGTGCAGAGTCTTTGTCGCTTTTACAGGATGCTTAAATTCATATTGTTAGTAGCAGAAAAATAAAATCGGTTTTTAATCAACAAGAATGCGAGAATGTGAAGACGAGTTTACTAAAATAAAAGAGTTAAAAAATACAAATTAATTGCCCGATTATTGTTATGCAAAGCGCCAGTTTTCTTGTTTAAAAGAAAGTATTGAATTAGAAAGTGTTAAGTTTAAAACTTTTCTGGTTAAAAAGGGCCATAAACCAGAACAGGCCCATTTGAAATTAAAATTTGAGTATAACATTTTTAAAAAACTTCAAATTATTTGCTTTTATTTTTGTTCAACTTCTATATATTCTTGCATTGTGATCCTATTTTTTTGAAGTGAACAAAGAAAAACACTTTATATGTATATCGTAGATTCGCGTTTTTTTTCTTGCGTAATCAATGTGGTGGGTAATTATATATATTACTTTGCTTTGCTTTCATGTTTTTGAGCTTTGGTGATCTTGCTGAGCTTATTTGCAATTTGCATCGTTTCCCAATTATGCTAAGATTAAGCGGAATTCCCGCAAATACGTATTACGTCAACGTCACGCCCACAGATTCGCAGTATTTTTACACGTGGCAACTGCAAAGTGAAAGTTTACTACAGCATACCATAGTATAGTTTGATAGCAGTATTAAAATTGAAATAATCGTCCAATTTGTTTTTCAATGCAATTTTTGGAAGCACAAAAAGTTGTTTAAGAGCTTTACATTTACTTGTTATTTTTTTTAACAAATTACTTAACAAAAAAAAAAAAAAAACTACGAAAACCACCAAGGGAACCACAAGGGTACCAGAGATATCGCACCTCCGAGCGGGGAACCATAGCGAATCAATGGAAAAGGAAAAAACAACGTCGATCAACAAGCATGTCCATGATCACAACATCACAGGAATTGTACAGATGAGCATCCGCGAGCGGTTTTGTCCTTGCTCAAGGGACTCATCAGGCGGAAGAACAACGAAAAAAACAAATTAAGCATTGCAGTGACGGAGAACAGAACTTGCAAATCGACATCATGCATAGGCATCACGCCAAGCGAGTGTTCCTTGTCAAAAGAACAAAGCTATAGGGACCCCAAGTAGGCTATCAAGAACTACAAAAACCACCAAGGGAACCACAAGGGTACCAGAGATATCGCACCTCCGGGCGGGGAACCATAGCGAATCAATAGAAAAGGAAAAAATAACGTCGATCAACAAGCAGGTTCATGATCACAACATCACAGGAATTGCACAGGTGAGCATCCGCGACCCGGTTTCGTACCGGTCGCGGTTGATTGGCGTTGTTTGTTGATTGTTTGTTGATCGACGTTGTTTTTTCCCTTTCCAAAAAAAAAAAAAAATTACAATAATAATAATTGCAACGCAACACAACACAGCATTATATTTTGTTTTAAGTCCTTGTGATGCTTTTATTTGTTAATCAAAAAAAGAAATTGCCCGTTTTTATTTTACTATAATATTAGTGTACTGTGTTTCAACTAGTGTTGTAAAAACATTTTTTTGGTCGTTTTTTGTTTTTTTTATTGTTTTTTTGTTGTTGTGTTTTTTTGTTTTTTTATTTTTGTTTTTTTTTGTTTGTTTTTTCGTTAGTTTGTGTGCTTTCAGCTTGAAAAAGTGAGCTAGTTCAATCCATACCGAAGATTGCCGCATAATCTCCAAAGTAATGTATATTATCTGGAAATTTGCTTCAAATCTTGGGATCTCCGTAGGAAATTGTCAGTTGCGTGCAGACGCTTTGAAAACCAATTCCAAGCGCAGTGAATTGAAATCAGTTAAAAGCTTTGAGAAGTTTGTGGGACTTAAAAACTCTTCACCTCAGACAGAGTGATCAAATTGCTCCGAAGCAAACACGTAGTACAAAATCACACCTGTCAGCTGTGTTAAACGGGCAGCAACTTGGGTCGGGCGAATGTTGTCGTGACGTGACCTGCAACCAATAGTTTTACGAAGGTAGAGAAAATGCATAAATACTGTGTCCACAAAAAATTCAAAAAAGAATTAAGCAACATACGCATGATAAAAGGCATTATAAGACAAGAAAAAAAATCGCACTCTGGGGCCAGAAAGTGATGATCGATAATGATAACGAATTTTTTGTTGCAGGAAATAAAGCCAACACGATAAAATGACAATTTAGATGCACCGACTAAAGTACGATCCGGAGACGATCATAAAGAGCAGCATGCTGAGCTTGACTTCGAAAATAGAATAAATCTGATTTCATAGTTTTTTGTAATCCTTCAAGTCGTAAGCGTCTGTCAGTTCAATGTAACGAGAGCAAAATATTCATCTATAATAATAACATCCAAACGATGGAGAACCATCTTAAAGATGTCTTTATACCAAATTTTAGTTTTTGACACTCTTTACTGTTTTCGAGTTATTTCATTTCGAAGTTAAAAACATCTTTCTTGCAATGCTTTCACTTAAAACAAAATTTTACGAAAATTTAGTCCCCAACGTTTTTCTTTATCATACTGACCCAAACCCAAGCCATACAACCACGAATTTTCAAAACGTTTGTGAAAAAATTACTTTATAGATTCAAAATAAAGTAAAGGTTTAATTTAATTTAAGTAGAATGTATTTGAAGAAGATTACCCTCCAGGCGAGTTGAAAGACGAAACAATTAAGGCGGTAGGGGTTTCTAGTTTTTAGATTTTAAATTTTTATGGTCTGTGATTTTTTCTGATATACATCTGAGAAATCATCAAGCATTTTCTAAAAGCACCAATCTACGCAACGTTCAGTTTTTAATAATTATAATTGATGCCATCATGCACGATCATGCAACACTGGTTACTTACTGACAAAGACAGCTCTAAAAATGGATAAAATAAGCGTAAACAGTTATAACATCTTAATTATTATCGTAAAACGTAAAAGGGTATAAAAATAATGGTTTAAAAAAGGTTTAAAATATTATATTCCACTAAAAGTGGTTTTCAGGTTCTGCGGACGCCTACCGGTCTGCCAAGCGGTTTTAGGGGGTCCTTAAAAAAATAAACTTTCCAACAATACGCAACATATAATGAATTGATTAATTCTCGTTTTTCAAATTGGCACGCTATCGAGGAAGTGATTTTGTCTTGAACATTTCACAACCGAATCATTTCTTAATTCCAACAGCTCATCTTGAATTAAACACGCCAAGTATTTTTCAAATGCAAAGGTTTTGCACGACTATATTTTTTCGGCTATTGGCAACGTTTGGCCAGACCATAATAGAATAGCTGGCTTCGTCAGGGCATTGTACAGAGCTACAAACAAATTAAACTTATTACAAAATGAAAACGAGCGGTATAGCTACATTAGGCTATTGTATTCAACAAACTTTTTTGCCGCCTAACCTACTGTATATTGAAAACTGGTCTAGGACCGATTTTTCTCCTGATAGAAGATGGAGTGGTACTAGCTAGTGCCGTCGCTAGAGCAACGAAGTGAGGGGCACTAAACAAAAGTAGGGGAACACTAAAATTAGCATATAAAAAATGATCTTCTGATCTCTTACGGCTACAACTATGCACAATTTTAAAATAGGACCGGCAGCATTTTTTTAGCTCGTTTTGTCTGTGGCCCATAATCGCTTGCAAAACCTATCTACAGCAGTGAATGGTACCAAACGTGCATCTAGAATTTTGCAAATAGAGGTGAACCAAAAAAATTTTTTTTGCAAAAAAACTGTCTGATTTAGCCTTCGCGCTTAACAAACTGATGCAACTCCAGCGCGTTACAGACGAGCATAGAATATTTAGTGACTGTGAACTGTGAACGTTACAGACGAGCATAGAATATTTACAGTACAGTCAATATTGTAAATATTTAGTGACTGTAAATATTTAGTGACTGTGAACGGGGGCCTAGGGGCAGAGCCCCAGCCGCTTGGCAAGTTTTGCAATTTTGCAGCAAAAAAATTGCGATCTTAACGCCATTTTAATCACATTTCGCACTTTTTGAAGCTATTTAAATAACTAAATTGCTAAAATTCAGAAGTCATTTCAAAAAATTAAATTGCATAGCACCTTCAGCCATTCCCCCTTACTTCAGGTCAAGTCCAAAACACGTTTAAACGCTCGTATTTCGAGGTTAAATTTTCTAAGTGACTATGCTAAGGGGGGTAAAGCCCTTTCACTCTGGTTGCGCTTCAGACCGCGACCTCAAAATCTTAAGTGTACTCTAAAAATCAAAACAGCTGACCGTTAAAAAAAGTTTTTTGTCGTAAAAAAAGTGTTGTTTCATGTCATAATCACTACTGAAGTACCGGTAACGATTCTACAAGCTTAGATGTCTCTTCCGCGAACATCCGTATTGGCGTGTTAATAAGACGGAATATTGCGTCACATTCATGAATAGCAGTTAGTTGCCAGCAATGTCGCAAAGAATTGAGAAAACGTCAAAGGATAATTATGTTTGAACGTAATTATTTCTTTTTTTATTCTTGTCTACTGTCTTGTCGTTGCGAGATGTTCCAAAAACAGTATTTTAGTGAACCAAAATGGGGGGGCACAAGCAAACGCTAGAGAGCGTACGCCCCCCCTGCCGCCCTGTTGAGACGGCACTGGTCCTAGCCCAGTGTTCGATAAATTAGATAGCAGAATACGATAAGCAAACGTTGGTATACCGCTCTTTGTCATTTTGCGATTTGTTTAATTTGTTTCTAGCGTTGTGTAATGCACTGACGAAGCCAGCATTATGGGCTGGCAAAACTTTAGCAATAGTCTAAAAACACCAGCTGTGCAAAACAATTTGAATTTGAAAAACGCCTAGAGTCTAATTCAAAATGTGCTGTTGGGTTTTAATTTGTACACAGTATTTTTTAATACTGTACTTTAAACACAATCATGTAAAATAATGTAGAAAAAAAAAAAAGAATTGTAAGCATCTTATTGTGTACATGAAGTTTATAGACCTTGTTACATTTTCAAATAAGAAATAGTTATTTAGACAGTTAAATTGTTTGGACAAAATTCGATCGTTACATACTCGAACGGGTGGACCGCTTTTTGTTGTTACAATGGTGACCTTGGCAAGATGACGTTGCAGGCAAACTTTTTTGACATTCATTGAAGATGTTTATTTGTAACGATTCATCCCCATTGGTGTAATTAGTAACTACCAGAGGTGGGCACAAATTACATTATATCAAAAGCGCAACGCAACAAAGCGCAACGAACTTTTTAACCAGAAAAAGCGCAGCACAAAATGCGCAATTTAAATTTTTTCTTTCTGAAGCGCAGCGCAACTTCCGCAATGAACTTTTTGATTCATTTGAAGCGCAACGCAATTCCGCAATTGCGAAACAGTATTTTCGTACCAAGTTAAAGCGCAACCTAACTTCAGCAACTGAAATTTCACGACACAATGCAAATACCGCATTTTTTTAAATTTCAGACTGAAAACGAGTAAATAATTTGCTAAATAAGGCCAACGTTTATCACTATTACGATCGAAATGGACCAAAATTAAGCTCAATGTATAGAACTGCGCTTTTAACCGAAAAAAAAAATTGAAAGCGCAGCGCAATTAAACCGCAACAAATTTTAAAGGCTTTATTTCGCAACACAACTTCTGCAATGTTTCAAAATAAAAAGTTAAAGCGCAACGCAACTTCCGCAATTGCGGAGGTTGCGGAAGTTGCGCTTTGCCCACCTCTGGTAACTACACGATGTTCAGATACTAAAAAATTTTTCTCCATCTAATTTTTATGTATTACGTTGTTGTTGAAAAAGTCATATCATGCTAAATCGGGTCAGCTAATAAAGACGTAGTTTGTTGCCTAATGCAAAAGAACTTTTATCAGCCAATTAACGACAACTACTTAGCTTTTTTCATATTTTTGCTATTTAGCTTCTACCAATGTCGTTATTGATATTTGTTCTATTTGCCATGTCTTGCTTGATAGTTTTTGGCATAAGAGGAGAAAAACATGCTTCTGCTGGTAATAACTAAAAACAAATGAAAAAAACACAGAACTGGAAGTTCAAAAGTCTAATTCAAATTCAAAAACTCAAAATCAAAAGCTTTTAAATGTCTTTGATTGTAAGTCTATATTTTTACATAACATTTAAATAATTTATTTAAAACTGTTTTTTGTGCTCTTTAATCGCCAGAAAAAAATTTTTACTACTACTATTCAAAGTATTATTCTACAACTAATATGACACTACATTATAAAACTTATTCATTAAGTTCACAGTAGATTTTACCAGTGGCAAGTTTTGAAGGTTTCGATTAACGAGTTAGTAGCCTACTTGGTTATGATGGTCGGAGGCGAAAAGTTTTGGAGTAGCCGTATTGCACCGGAAGACATATAGCCAAGAAACGGTAAGGAGGGGTCGATTCCAATTCAATTTTTTATTTTTTTTGGCTATTAATACAAAATTGATCTTTGTTGCCTGAAGAGTCCCTTGAGCAAGGACGAAACGCGTCGCGACGGCTCAAATCCATTTATTGTCATTAAATCATTATTTATTTTGTGAAACAACGTCCCAAGTGCTTTTTTCCTGAAACTTCTTAACTGAATTTGTTTAAGTTCACAGTATATATTTTTTCGAACATAGATGATATAATTCTAATGATACAATACTACGAAATAAAATGCTAAAAAACAAATTTCGAGCTCATCTTTTTCCACCAGACCAGATATTGACTTTTAACCTCCCGTTTCATAAGCAATCACGTAACCGTTTAACTAACTGGTCGCTCAAAGCAGAATATAAAATACTGTTCAGTGTAGTCTACTCTTAGTTTCACAGTAATGCCCTACAGCCGAATTTTAAAAATTTCAAAAATTCAATAGAAAAGCTTGCTTTTAGCCTACATTTATGAAAACGACAATACTGTATTTAGTTTTGCGACAACTCAGTTGAACGTTGTCTTCCAAGTTTCCCGGGTTATCATTGTATGTGCAGTATTTTACCCAAAATATACTTTAATTAATTTACTGTACAGTGGGGCACTTTTTGTCCACAATCATGAGGAATTTATTACAATTTTGCAATATATATCAATTCATGCAACGCATGAATACAGCTTATCATGTCATTTAACTATTTTACATCATTTTATCGGTTCTAATAATTAAAATTGTCCGGAAGTTTTGTGATGCCTGAATAATTTTGACAACCCGCAAAAGGCGTATTGTGTGATTTTAGGACAAATGGGCCCCAGGACAAATGGATCCCGAACAAATGGGTTCCAGACAAACGGGTCTTAGCAAATGAGTCCTGAACAAATGGGTCCCAGGACAAATGGGTCCCAGACAAATGGGTCCCAGACAAATGGGTCCCGGACAAATGGGTTCCGAACAAATGGGTCCCGGACAAATGGGTCCCGGACAAATGGGTCCCAGGACAAATGGGGCCCGGACACGTGTGCGGTTCTCTATTCCTAGGTGTATGATTCAGCACAAAATTACAAGTTTAGGTTGGCAATAAAAATATCTGTCGTGTCTTTTACTAGTTTCCGAAAATTTTTTTGAAGAGTTAAAACAAAATCGCCAAACAATTTGACCGCTCAAAACACCCACAGCGCGAGAAGATTAAAATGTTGAAAAAAATTGTTCTGTTGACTTTGTACGTGTTTATTCAGTTTTCAAAATAAAACTTGTCATACTGATAACGCTGTATTTTAATGCAAAATGAGCTTTAAAATTTGATTGCTCAATTCACAAAAATGTAGTCAAATTTTTCCGCATACTTATTAGTAATAAGATTTCCACCATACATTTTTGTGGTACTCATACCGGTACTGTAACTGTCGAGGTCTTGTGACGAAATTGACCAGGATCCATTCGTCTCGGACCCGTTTATCCACGACCCATTTGTCCTGGGATCCATTTGTCCCGGGACCCATTTATTCAGGACCCATTTGTCCTGGGACCCATTTGTCCTAGGACCCATTTGTGACTCATTATCATGGGACCCATTTGTCCTGGGACTCATTTGTCCTGAGACCCATTTGCCCGGGACCCATTTGCGACCCATTTGTCGTGGAACCCATTTGTCCGGAGTCCATTAGTCTGCGACCCATTTTCTGGAACCCATTTGTCCTGGGACCCATTTGTACCGGGACCCATTTGTCCCGGAACCCATTTGTCTGGGGTCCATTTGTCCAGGGCCCATTTGTTTGGGAGCCATTTATTCGAGACCCATTAGTTCGGGATCCATTTGTTTGGGACCCATTTGTCTGGTAACCATTTGTCCAGGACCCATTTGTCCGGGACCCATTTGTCCTGGGACCCATTTGTCCAGAACCTATTTGTCCGAGACCCATTTGTCCTTCGACCCGTCTGTCAGGGACCCATATGTCCTGGACCCATTTGTCCGGGACCCATTTGTCTGGGACCCATTTGTCCTGGAACCCATTTGTCCTAGGACCCATTTGTCCAGGACCCATTTGCCCAGGACCCATTTGTCACGGACCCATTTGTCCGGAAACCTATTGTGTACGTCGTTAACTTAGTCATTGCCATTCATCAAGATGGCGTATAATTTTTCCAAGCTTTGTTGGTACAGCACTGGTGGCGTACTAATATATAAAGAAAACCTCCAAGAAAGAATCTTGAAATTACGCATTATTTCCGCCCGCCTCCACAATATAATTGCAATGCTTAATATTTTTTCATGGTTTGAACCCACAAACTTTTTCTTTGCATTACGCCACAATAAGCGCTTCATGCCATAATTTGCAAAAACTAAAATTTGCAAATGTCTCAGCGTCGAAAACAAGAAAGGCTAAGAAAATCATTCAAATGCATAAAAAATAACATTTGAACCCTATTGTAGTGCTAGAGAGCACCAAGAACAGTCCTCTAATTAGAGTTTAAGATCACATTCGACATCAGTGTGTCTAACGAATTCACAAAACAACTGTGTAAACTATTTTAAGGAAGCTAATTTGCAAAATTAATCGTTTTTTATATGTCCAGCAGACATGTTTCAAAATTTGGCCACCTCCCAGCTTTACACCCTTTTACTAAAAGACTGCGGGGTATTTTGTGGACAACTTTTGATATAAACCTACCTGGGTGATATACTTTGAAAGGGCATCAAAAATTTTAGCTACCAAAATAATTTTAAGGATTCGTTGCTTTGGCGTCGTAGGATTTACAGCAAACGGCATAACTGACAATAATTATAGACTCATAATCAATGAAATACTCTTATAATATTAAGTTATTTCGATAAAGGAAAAGTTATATCTATCCCTAGTACACCTTTTTTCTCTTATTTCATTGTCGCGTTAAATTACCATAAGTAGCTTTTCTTTCTCTCTTCTCGCCCGAAAAGTTGGCAACAGCTCATACAGAAGTGGTACAGTGTTTTGAAACTACATTAGAAACGTTTTTTTAATGTCTGAATTCATGAAAATAAAAGTAATTTTAACTGCTAAAACTGATGGCCTACTTTTGTATTTTGAGATTTAATTCTATTTCGTAAGTTAGGCTACTGTATTCTATTTGAAGGTAGATGCATTGAATTCAGCAAAAAGATAACGTAAAAAAAATCGGCGAAGGATGGAGTTCTTACATCCTGTGAGTCATGACACGTTTTTGCTGCCTGACAGCAAACAAAAGATCAAGGCAAAAAATTATAACCCGTAAAACTTCGTCATTCATAGCAGAAGAATTTATCATTTAATTAATTTTTGTTTCAAATGTGAAACTTGTTGTTGTCTTGTTACGAAACATGATCAAGAAAATAATTGTTTGGCTTTGGTGACAATCACTGCGTAAAACTTCATGACTTTGCTGCAGTAGTCTTTTGACAAAATGCCAGGAAGATAGGGATCAATCCTGTTAGTACTTTATTCCAAAACGGTAACCCCAAACACGCAATTGCAATGGGTTCATTGGTTTATTCAGCAGGCAAAATGATTCGAACATAGAAACATTTTCATTTTTGATCAGTCTGTTTATACAAAGTTTACACGGATGGAATGCGCACACAATGATACTCTAACGCGCAGATTAATTGTTTTGCTATTCACAGTCATACTGATGAACATATAAGATGTAAAATAAAGGAAGAGGCTTTTTTTCCGGAGATTTTTATCTCCTTTTTTTTTATTCTGGCCCGAATTTAACCCCAACTCAAACCCTTACTCTAAAACTAACCTCAAACCTATCTTTTAACTAAACTTGCATTGCCTGCATAATTATATTGAACGTTCATCAATGCAATGTGAGCCCAGCATGGACGCATGAAGCGGTGTTATGCAAAGTTTATAGCAAGAAAAAAAAGAAAAATTTGCGCCAAATGCATTGCCCTTACCAGCCAAATTCCCAAAGAGCATTAAACCCCCATGTCTCATTACCCATAGTAAATCCGTTTTGTTGCACTAATTTAACCATCCAAGTACATTGTACAGTAGACAATAAAAGCAAATTATTGTAGTAGTTAGTGATACATTACACGGTTAAAATCTCAAAGAGCAATAAAAACTCCTATGTCTCATTACCTAAATCTGTTTTGTTGCACTAAGTTAACCAGTAATACATAACACGGTATCCATAAGTCGACGAGCTTTGGATTAGGAGAAAACTGATTTGCAATGGTACGTATTCATAAAAAGCACTCGTACTTTTTTATCAATTTGCAAAAAACACCACCTTCAGGAAAAGCTTCTAGTCTAAATTAAAATACCATTACCATCACTATCAATAAAAAAGGTTTAGGTTGCAGCGTGAATTGCAGAATTTGGTAAAAATCATATACCTTTACGGGGACTTCAGGTGTTTTTCAAAATACTGTGGAGTACAAGGCTACTTGGCACAAACCCTCAGAGGTGTGACTTAGGTATTAATGATAGAATGAACTACGATAAAAAATAAATAAATAAAAACAACTTTATTACGCGGTATTTTTAAACATTTAAAATTTACAGTAAAGATCATACAAAGATATATCCTTTTCAGAATTATATTTGTATATTTTAAAACAAATTATTATAAAATCGGAGATGTTTTGGTTTCGCAAGAACGTATAAAATATCGGTGTAGCCCTGCTTTCCCCGATGTCTGTTAGAATCTATCTGCAGTGAAATAAAATCTGAGGCTCAACGTTGTCCACAGCTGCAAACCTTCGTTTATCACTATCAAATTAACTTATAAGCCTTCCTACGAGTGCAATAATATATCAAAACAACAAACTACCGGCATAATTAAAAATGTTCTTCACAGCTGCGCAAGACAGCGTAAATTATTATTTGCACAATGATACTAGCTGGGTGTAGATTCAACAAAAACTATGTTGCTGTGGATAAATAACTCGTTCGCTCAAAATTATGAAAAGATGTGCAACTTGTGCCACTTAAGGGTATCGCATACGAAGGTCTGGAGACAGAGTCCCCCGCCGACGAAAACCATTGGGGTCTTAGGGCAAAGCCCAAATCGCTGGGCAATTTTTGTAATTTTTTCAAAAAAAACAGCCGATTTAACGCTCTACAGATAAAATTTTGCACAATTTTAGAATCATTTGAAAGAACTACAATCAGTGGTGCCGATCTTTGTTGAGCATTGGGGGGGATAATTTGCAATTTTACCCCAATTTTGCCCTATTTTCAACATTGGGGGGGATGAACCTCGACAACGATTCTGTTCAGATGTGGAAATTTAGTGAAGACCAAAAAAAAAAATGCAATCGGAAAACTTTTTTCCCCAAATTCAGGAGAAGACCAAAAAAAAAGGTCTTCATCAAAAATAGAACACTTTTTTCCCCAAATTTACGCTCAGATGTACACCCATTCAAATTATTGGGGGGGATGTAGATGTAGACCATTCTCAAAGTATTGGGGGGGGATACAGCCAAATTATTGGGGGAGATATATCCCCCCCTTGTTTCGGCACCCCTGACTACAATGCAAGAATTTCTGAGCCAGTTGAAGAATCAAACTGCTTTCTCCTTTCTGCCACCCCTTGACACACAGAACAGGTTTAGAACATTTAAAACGGTTGCATTTTTGGGTTAAATTTTTTAAGAATCTTAGCTGAAAAACTAAATCTTTCTTAACTCCTCCCTCCCGCCTACATGGTTGCGCCACTGGTTGGGTATTTTTATTTCGAAAGAGTCTGAAGTTGTTTGAAAATTATAGTAAAACACTTGCATTACCAGTAATTCTGGCCTGTCAAAGCATATCATGCGGCTATCAAATCTGTTTTCCTACACCACGTGAAGGCTGGGGAAAAGTTTCCGTAAACAATCTTAGAATTTTCTAGAAAACTGAATAATTTTTAAAGCTATTTGGTATACACGCTTATGAAGTAATTTTTCCAAAATATGGCCATGATGTCGTTACAATGACGTCATCAACTCAAAATCAGTTTTCAAAGAAAATTTGGTGAACCACAACCCGCGTGCCAAAATCGGTGTTCATGCGATTTCTGGTTTAGGAGTTAGGTAAATGTGGCTTGCCCCCCTCTCTACGTGTAAAATGAGTTAGTGCAATATCCCATGAAATATAGCATTAATAATTTTTTATTTTTCATGATTAAGATTTCTTTGGTGGTAGCTTTTTTGCGAGCCCCAATGCGCTTCAGTATGAGAAACTTGATGTTTTTTGATACCTCCAAAAATGTTACAGCATAAACATGAATAGGTGAGGTTGTTGTGGGCTTAAAAGTTTACGCACGGTAAGTCCAGTGGTAATTTGGAAGAAGTAAAAGCATAACATTTTGGAAATTGCTATAGTCTTTCTCGTGCTAACTTTCATTAATGAAAAGTTTGCACGCTAAATACTGCCAAACATTGACGCCGCACTTTTTTGTGACATGCTTGTTTTCAATCAAATATATCAAGCTCTAATGTTTCGCTTTTATCTCGTGTTCCACGCGCAATACAGCTCAGTATTGCTTCAAAATTGCCAGAATTTGCGAAGATCGCAAGTCGCAGTTTTTTTTTTGCGGTCAGATTAGACCCGTGGGCCATAAGATGCCGACTTCATGATTTGATGTACGAGGTAGATCTACGTATTAAAAGTTTGCCGTATAACTGTTCTACTTCATGCCTATTCTACGGGTAAGCCTGTAGGCTAGTTGATTAAATTAGCTCAGTTCTCCAATGCTCAGCAGTAAATGATTTTAGGCCAAGGTTTTGCATTTATTTTTCCAAAAATTTTGCTACATTTCGCCAAAAAATTAAGTCCACGTTGTTTGCTTTGCAACTTAATTTGCCAATATGTCGCAGCAATAACTTGAAGACTTTCAGGGCAATTTGTCGCCTTGTTGCTGGGACATTGTAAAACCTGATTTTTTAATTGTAGTAAGTTCTTTCTGTGACGTAATCAACATTAAACTTTGATATTTCGAAATCACTACCAAGTTTGATATTTCATATTTTTTTTATCTTCAAAACTACGAGACTTAGAAACCTCGTTCTTTCTACAAAAGATAGAGAAAATTTTAAAAAGAAAAATGATGAAAAAAGTTATTTTGAAAAAAGACTCAAAGTTTGATATTTTCAAACAACGGAAGACTTGTTCACTGGCGGTGCTCTGTGGAAACAAGAAAATAAAACTCTTCACTTAGGCAATATGTTAATAATGATTTCTAAATAATTTCGTTGACCCACAATAGGCGTGTTGCAGTGATGGAGTACTCGAGTACAGTACTCGTACTCGAGTACAACTCGAGTACCATTTTTTGAGTACTCGGAACCCCAGGTACTCGGTTGGTACTCGTACTCGAAGGTCAATGTACTCCGTACTCGGTCAAAAAAAAAAAAACGCCGAGTACACGAGTACTTTTGGCCTTCTCTAAAAGTAATAAACAAAATGAATTTTTGATAGCAAACTGCAGCCAACAAAACCCGCTAATTCATTAAGTTGCTTTTGCTGGGATTTGTGCAGACCGCAGCTGAACAAACAACTTTTTAATGGTGAGAAGGGGCGAAATCAAGCTTTGGAATGCCGTAAAGTGATTGGGTCGACAGCGCATAGTATTGTTTGACAACAAACGCCTTTCTGCTGCAGAAAACGTGTGAAAGTTGCAGCAAATTTTAATTTATTTTGGAATTAATTTGTTACATACCACAGAAATCGAGACACGCGTGTTACAAAGACTGCATCAATTGGGTTAGCATTTCACGGTTTCAGCTCAAATGTTGATAGAATATTTTCTACAGTAGATGTATTACTGTAATCTCCCAATCCCAAATAATAGTTTTACTGTGGTATTGGTAGGGGTATCCGAAAAAGCATAAATTTAGACTTGGAGGCAATATTTTCAGTGCTAAATTTAGGTCAGACGGAGATAGCTTAGTTGCATAGTTATTCTGTAAATGAGTTGCAGCTGTAGGCAAAATTTTACTTTTTTTTGCAAGAAATCGATAAAATAATAAGTCAAGTCTTTTGATAACGCATGAAAAATGCATTTGAAATATTATTGTGACTAAGCACTAAATAGGATTTTTTTATAAAAATGAATGTTAGATCTGAAATTGAATAATAGAACAGTAAACAGGTAAATATAAACGATAAAAATACCGCTATAAATTACAGTAGTAGCTAGTAGCTGATATGAAATTGCAGCATTTTTAAAGCTCACTTTACTAAGTTACCTCCTTTGAAATGCAGCATTATTTCGAGAACATTTACTACTACGTCATTTGCAGTTTAGTGTTACAAGTTTTAGATAGTCTTTAATTAAATGCATAGGAGGGCACAAATCCATTAATCGTTAATCCGTTAATTACGAAGCTAACTTTTTCATTAACTCGTTTATCCGTTAAAATTTATTTTCATGTTGACGGACTAAATTAACTTCCGTTAAGTTCTGTTAACTTCCGTAAAAGTTTTTATCGTTAATATCTTGCCCCATTCATTCATCGTACGGGTACAAACCAATTTGCACTGGTAACACTTGTTGCGTATTAGCACGAGCTTTAAAGAAGAAAGCGAAGAAAGAAGCTCTTTTTTGTGGCAAATAATAAGCTGTAGCCTCATAGGTCTATTAATTATTGCTGTTCGCAGTTTCCAAAGATTTTCCCATCGCAGCTTCGTTGCGCATTTGAACTTATTTTTATCTTGAAATTAGATTAGACTGTAAAATGTAATTTCCAAAACACAAAAAGACCATCATAGCAAAAAATTTTTCTTACAATCAGCTCAACAACGTCAATACGTGTCTAAAAGCGAGTGAATACAAAGAAATGTATATTACACGCAAAATATTAACGAATTAACGGACTTTATGACAAACTTATGTATATTACAAATTTATGACAACTTTATGACAACTTCCGTTAATTAAAGCTGAAAATAGCTGGTTAACGTTAACGGAGGAGTGAAGTTTGTTAACAGACTAGTGGTTAACGAAGCTAACGTTTTGCATAAACTTGCCCACTATGATTAAATGCTAATTGAATATAACATTAAATCGCAAAAGCACTCAAAAAAATGTTGTGGGTAATCATGTTTGGAGTAGAGGACTTGGAAAGCTTATTTGTGATTGAAAGAAGCATACGGTATACGAGGTGTCGCTATTAAATAACAAGACTGGTGACGCAAAGCAATTTTATTGAAGAAAAAAAGGTCATTTTATTTTGTTTCCCCTTTGATGTATTCTCGCTTAGCATCAACACAGCGTTTCATTCGGATTTTCATAAAAAAAGAACACAACAACACCCTTGACATAAAAAAAAACAATCAACATTGCCTTGAATATTGATTTTGCTTTATGTTGCTTTCTTAATTCGTGGTGAGCTTGCAGTTTTCCAATGCACGGACTGCATCCTTGTCTCTGGGTCGTACTGGAAAATTCATCTCTCATCGCAGGTACAGTAATCACACTGTCTAAATATTTAGGGTTTTCTTCAATTTGTTTTGAAATGTCAGCGCAAATCTCTTGGCGTTTTTTCTTTTTGATCGCTAGTTGAAAGCTTTGAAACAACTTGTGCACAGACTTTTGTCATATGCAGATTGTCATGCAGTACTTGCCACACTGTCTCTTTGTCAATGGACATCCTCTCTGCTATCAGTCGAATACTAAGCCGACAATCTTCTCGAACAATTTTTTCAATTTCTCGGATATTGTTAGTGGTTTTGGATATGGTTGGGCGTCGTGAACGTTCATCATCTTCAACATCAGTCCGGCCTTCACGAAATCGTTTGTGCCATTCAAAAACGCGGGTTCTTGACATGCATTCTTTGTCGTAAACTTCCATCGAAGCTTGAATTTTACCAAAAATTTCAAGTTAATTCTTTGCTCAGTTTTAGAGTTAAACATTTTTCTGCGGCTGCAACAGAACTTCTTGCAACAATGAGCAATTTACAGCTTCTGCAAGTCAAGGTTTTGTCCGACGCGCAAAAAAGCGTGCACTTGCTTTTAACGTCAAGATACCTAATTTGTTTAAAATATAGCAGTAATTTTGTGTGTAGCTTAACTTGTCAGAAAATTGTCGCCTGCAGTTGTGCGCCTTCTTAACATCCCACTCACAAAAAAAAACGTATTCGTATATGTTTTTGCGACAAATTTTGAGCTGTTACAACTTAAAAACTTCTTTTGCTAAACTTGTAAAAAAGTACTCGTACTCGAACTTTTTTACGGTACTCGTACTCGAGTACATTTTTCAATATCAGTACTCGTACTTGAAGTTTTTTGCGGTACTCGAACTCGGAAGTTGAGTACTCGACTCCATCACTGGCGTGTTGTGCATGTCTTTATCGTAATTACTATATACCCTTACCGCTTCCACGCAGGTGCGTAGCCAGGAATTTGCAGTGGGGGGGACTGTTTTTGAGGCTGGAAACAACATCAAACGATTATAACCCAGATTTTGATTGGTCTTCACTCAGATTAAGTCGGTTTTCTTGACCAAATTAAGGTGATCTCCGCAAAAAAAAAGGTCTTCACTAAAATTGAGACGGTTTTTCTGTCGAAATTCAGGTGATCTCCAAAAAAAGCCTTCATCCTAGCTGAAAGCGAATGTTTCTGGTCGATATCACATAAGGTTCTTGACCAAATCTCATCGCCAATACCATTGGGGGAGCTATTTCCGTTTTTAGTGCAAAAATCGGCCTCAAAAGTGCTAAAAACAGGGTATTTTGCATACTCTTCAGGCCAATGGGGGGGAGAACTCGAGCCCCCCCCTACCCCTGGCTACGCTACTGACGCTTCCATGGCGAAGCAACCGTAATCGCATTTTACGCTTCCGCACAGCTACAGTATAACAATCCTTTTTAACGCTAAGTAAACGCTAATGATCACAAACATGACCACCTTAAATAAAATGCGTATTTGACTAACTTTCGGGAATAAATTCCACAGTTGTTTTTGCTGTATTGAAAGATGAATAAATGATCAACCATGTAGCGAAAGTTTGAAATTTCTAGCTTGTATAGTTTTCAAGTTATTATCGAAAAACCACTGTGGGCTTCAGAAGCCCTGCCGTTGAAAAGTCAATACTCTGGAAAAGGTTGAGTAACAAAATCGTCAACTAAACAGTTTTTTAGGTGAAAGTTTTTCGTTGCTGTACGACAACAATTGATAGAAGCATAGTTTTTTGGAACACTGACGCTGCCACAATCCTGGGATAAACACGAGCCACAACTGCCGGTCAAAGCTTAAAGATCTGTACAGCAAGATGTAACAGCATTGAATTTGATGATGTAAAGTGAGAAAATTTTGCTTTTGATGCTAAATTGCAGTAGCTAATATTACAACTCAAAACAATACGATGCTTTCTAGCTTGTAACAAAATTCAAATAACGCACATAGGCACACTGTAAATGAGGGGCCGTATTATGCAACGTTTTGTAAAAGTTGGGACATCGTAAGTTTTATTTGTGTCAAAAGCTTACGACGTCGTAATTTTTGCGCTGTGTTTCTTAAGAAACCCCCAGTAATAGCATAGTAAACGATTTATCACGGCAATAAAGTCCATAAGATGTAAATACGGTAGAAGCAAAACAGCAGCAGGCTTACATATTTAATATACGAATAAAAATGGCAGCATTGATATTTTTAAAATATGTAGTAGCGGTTTTGCTTTCTAGCTAGCATGAATTCGTGTTGCATCGTCTCACTTCGAACCGGTCTCCGGGACATCTTGATGCGGTTGATCTGCCCGGACCAGAACGACAACTCCTCGTTCTATACCGATAACCAATTCCACAAGACTGGCTACAACCGGTGAAAGGCGACCATTCGCTCCAATCGCCAAGACATTCCTATAACAATGCATAATGAAATGATTAAAATTGACTATACCTTGTGATTTGTGCTGAGAATAATAGGTCTACTTATTGTAAGAATATACACTAGACAGTACCCGATCGAATTCTATCATTGTTATACCAGGGATATAATTACATTATGAGATATGTTAAGAGATCGCTGATGGTTTAACTTTAACACAAAATATAGTAATTGTCTATTTCAAGTGATAGTTGCAGCATAATTATTGTTGATATACAGTAGTAAGTATTCAATCGTTTTACGTGCTTCTGGCCTAAGGGCTACCAATGCGGAAACCTAGGGAAGAGCCACCAGAACGGCGACTACTTAAAAACATGCAATGCAAAAAAGTTATCCTCCCACAGGATTTGAATCTTAAGTTGGTAATTCTTGTGGGAGGATAAGTTTTCACACTGCTTGTTTTTACGTAGTCGCCGTTCTGGTGGCTCTTCCTCAGGCTTCCGCTCTGGTAGCCTTTTGGCTAGAAGCACGCAAAACGATTAAGCATTAAAACTCTAGCCTGCAAACGTCAAAACCTCACAATTAAATTATTATCAGTTGGTAATAGTTGACCTTCTAGCAAATATTCATTGTGCTTAGGTATCGGATGGGTTTTCGCAGCTTAGCGACAGCTCCTGTTGACTATGGCAATAAGACAATAAACTAGTGACCATTTGTCCTTTTAAGCTTCAACTATTTTGAGCAAGTGAAGCATGCGACCACTTACGAAGGTTGCCAACCTTACAGTAGCTTCGCGTTGCTTTGCATTACTTTGCCTCCTCAGTAAATGCAGCTTAAGTTTTAACAGTTCCAGTGTTGTTTCCGCTCCAAACAATGTTTAACTACTGTCCCATTATCAAAAAGCAATCGCAGTATAACAAATCTAAAATCTCATAAAAGCACTATGTATCATTAAAGTTACAGTAGCCCATAGATGATCCATACTAATCTGTAGTTGATATCATGGTTCCAAAAAATGTTCAAAAACGAAGAGTTAGAGCGAATAGCAGACTGTCTCGTCAGGAATGAAAACGCTTATGTCTTTAAAGTTACTGCTCGACATCGGTTTTATTGAAGAAATAAAAACTACTTGAGAAAAAAAAGGTGCCCCAAAATTTTTTCCGCAATTTTCTTTGTTTGCGAAAATACGTTTTAATACGTTTGACTCCGCATCATTAGCAAACCTGCATTTGGCAAACCTGCATTTCGCAGTTTTGTGACATCACAAAAGGCGTACTGTAGATCAGCATCGCTGGTAGCGTAGGTCTACTGGTTCCATTAGCAGTAGCCAAATTTTCAGATTTGGTTATAGGGTACTCAATGCTACCAGTTGGTAATCACGTTTTTCGGTGTGCGAGAATTTTTGCAAAATTCTGCCTTTTGTGATGTCATAAAATTGCGAAATGCAGGGTTACCAACAGTATGAAGTAAATGATTTAAATCGCATATTCAAAAATAAAGGGAATTGTGGAAAAAGGTTTGGGGCACCTCTTTATCACCTCTGGTAGTTCTCATTTCTTTAATAAAAACGATTTTGAGCAGAGCATAATTCATAATAAAACTTTAATAAAACTAAGAAAACTAATAAAAGAGCAGAGTAAAATAAAATTAATAATGAAACTTTAATAAAACCGGTATAATCTGCTGTGATGATTCAACTTAGGTTGGAAATCTGTTTACGAAGAGCATATTATCATTTTCAACTCTTCAAAAACTTATTCAACTCACAATCCGATTGCAGGGAACATCACGAAAATCATTTCCTTCGCAATCTAGTCCAGGTTCATCAGAATTTTCACCCTGGCAAAATCTCCGTTGTCGAATCACTCCATCGCTGCCGCATGGTTCAGAGCAGTTTATTGTCCCACCGATTTCTGGATTAGGTGGATCAGGAAATTCAGTCCAACTTGCACATGAAATCTAATAAAAAAGAAACAACATCAAGATTAAATGAAGCACTGAAAATAATGCTAAGAGACTTTGTGAAGAATAAGAATGGTCGATTAGCGCACGAAATGATTTACAGCAAAATTTTTGACTGTTATAAGAAAAGTCATATTTGAATGCACAATTACAATCATTTGTAGTACTCGTAATACTGCTGGTAAATTGTCTGCTGTAGGATCATTAAAATTTGGAATTTCTAACCAAGTACAAGGACCATTAAAAGCTTTTATTTATAAAAACAAAGTTTGGTGGAAAAGCAGCATTTTTTGATTATTATTATTATTAGGTTATTATTTTTTTTATTATTTTCTTTTTTTGTTAATTTTTTTTCTTCTTTTTATAAATATTATTTCGTTTTTTTATTATTTTCTTTTCTCAAAACTTGCTTTCATCTTTTTTTCAAAATTACTTGAGGTTATCAGAAAGCACCTAGACTGGATAACTTTAGGGTTTTTTGGTGTTTTCTGGCTTATTGCAGTATTGTATTGTTAAGAATTGTTTTGTCTATACCTGAGGCGCTTTATTTACCATTGCGCAAATAAATTTGTGTATGTATGCAGCACACACCTTTATATTTTTATGGCCTTAACTTACATCTGCATTGCATAATTGACTTTCTTCGGCCGGGCCTTCACAATTTTGATCCTCATTAAACGTAATGCATATTCTCGTTCGGATTCGCACACCACCTTCGCAAGTGGAATTGCATTCGCTGAATGGAGACCATGGACTCCAAATTTCACAAGCCTGCAAAAATGTGTGTTAAAGAGACATTGCTCGAAATTGATTTTATTGAAGAAATAAGAACTACTTAAGGTAATAAAGAGGTACCTCAAATTTTTTCACAATTTCCCTTATTCGCAAACATACAATTTAATCCGTTTGGCTCAGTATCATTGGCAACACCTAAATTATTGAATAACTCAAAAAACAATCTCTTTAGCTTAAAAATAACCGTTTTATTGGATTTGGCATGGTCAAAAATGGGGGAGGGGTAGCAATTTACTGCATCCTCCTACCTCAACTTTGAGCGTTAGAGGTCAAAATCACTCATGCGTATCCTCAAAATTCACTTTTTCGCACAATTTTGAAAAGGTCGTATTTCAAGAGCGTCTTGTGCTAGAAAGGTAAAATTTTTTGCAAACAGATTTTTTTACTCTGTTCTACCCCCATGCCAAGTTTGGAGAAGATTCTAGAACATGGGTTGACATTTCACAAAAAAAATATAAATTAAGCTTGGATTGACCCCATTATATGGTATTGGGGCATTCCTTAATGTAGTCATGACACCGAAAAATTAATCAAGTTAAGTTTATCAACTCATTTCTGCAGGAACAACTATCAAAATTACTTACCATACCAAAAATATTAACGTGGGCTTTCGGGCCTACCATACAGTGTAGTCGCTACGGGGAAGCCGGGGGGGCGTGCCCCCTCCCCCATTTTGGTTTACTCAAGTTACTGTTTTTGAAACATCACGTAACTGCAAGACAACAACAATGATGGTAAAAGGAATAATTACGTTCAAACATAATTCTCCTTTAAAGTTTTTTTGATTCTTTGCGAAATTGCTGGCAACCAACTGCTGTACATAAATCTGACGTTAATAATCCGTCTTATTAACATACCTTTACGCATGTGTCGCGGAAGAGAGAAGTAAGCCAGCAGAATCGTTACCGGTACTTCGGTAGTGATCACGACATAAAACAATACGTGAAAACATTTTTTTCAAAGACCAGCTGTTTTGATTTTTAAAGTACGCTAAAGATTTTGAGGGCGCGGTCTGGTGCGCAACCTGGGTGAAGGGGCTTAAAGCTCCCTAAGCCAAGTCTATCAGAAATTTAACCTCAAAATACGAGCGTTTAAACGTATTTTAGACTTGATCTGAAGTAAGGGGGAGCAAAAGGGGCTAAGAAATTTAATTCTCCTTAGAAATAACTTCTGAATTTTAGCAATTTAGTAATTCGTATGGCTTTAAAATGTGTGAAATGCGATTAAAATGACGTTAAAATCGCTTCTTTGTAGGTGCGAAATCATAAAAATCGCCCAGCGGCTGGGGGCTCCGCCAAACTGATGGAACTCAAGCTGGGGGCTAAACAAACTGATGCAACTCATGAGTGTCACAAACGGGGCTCCGCCCCAGGCCCCCGTCCACAGTCACTATATATTTAGTGACTATGTCCCCGTTTGTGACACGCTTGACTTGCATCAGTTTGTTTAGCACGGAGCCTGAATCAGACAATTTTTGTGCAAAAAATTTACGTTTCGTTCACCCCTGTTTGCAAAATCCTGGTTACGTGTCTGGTAGCATTCTCTGCTGTAGATAGATGGGCAATTTTTATGATTTCGCACCTACAAAGAAGCGATTTTAACGTCATTTTAATCGCATTTCACATATTTTAAAGCCATACGAATTACTAAATTGCTAAAATTCAGAAGTTATTTCTAAGGAGAATTAAATTTCTTAGCCCCTTTTGCTCCCCCTTACTTCAGATCAAGTCTAAAATACGTTTAAACGCTCGTATTTTGAGGTTAAATTTCTAATAGACTTGGCTTAGGGAGCTTTAAGCCCCTTCACCCAGGTTGCGCACCAGACCGCGCCCTCAAAATCTTTAGCGTACTTTAAAAATCAAAACAGCTGGTCTTTGAAAAAAATGTTTTCACGTATTGTTTTATGTCGTGATCACTACCGAAGTACCGGTAACGATTCTGCTGGCTTACTTCTCTCTTCCGCGACACATGCGTAAAGGTATGTTAATAAGACGGATTATTAACGTCAGATTTATGTACAGCAGTTGGTTGCCAGCAGTTTCGCAAAGAATCAAAAAAACTTTAAAGGAGAATTATGTTTGAACGTAATTATTCCTTTTACCATCATTGTTGTTGTCTTGCAGTTACGTGATGTTTCAAAAACAGTAACTTGAGTAAACCAAAATGGGGGAGGGGGCACGCCCCCCCGGCTTCCCCGTAGCGACTACACTGTATGGTAGGCCCGAAAGCCCACGTTAATATTTTTGGTATGGTAAGTAATTTTGATAGTTGTTCCTGCAGAAATGAGTTGATAAACTTAACTTGATTAATTTTTCGGTGTCATGACTACATTAAGGAATGCCCCAATACCATATAATGGGGTCAATCCAAGCTTAATTTATATTTTTT
The DNA here is from genome assembly GCA_963965965.1 of Trididemnum nubilum. Lineage (NCBI taxonomy): Eukaryota > Metazoa > Chordata > Ascidiacea > Aplousobranchia > Didemnidae > Trididemnum > Trididemnum nubilum. The sequence goes on along the minus strand of OZ014482.1, from coordinate 19,004,044 downwards.
TTGTGAAATGTCAACCCATGTTCTAGAATCTTCTCCAAACTTGGCATGGGGGTAGAACAGAGTAAAAAAATCTGTTTGCAAAAAATTTTACCTTTCTAGCACAAGACGCTCTTGAAATACGACCTTTTCAAAATTGTGCGAAAAAGTGAATTTTGAGGATACGCATGAGTGATTTTGACCTCTAACGCTCAAAGTTGAGGTAGGAGGATGCAGTAAATTGCTACCCCTCCCCCATTTTTGACCATGCCAAATCCAATAAAACGGTTATTTTTAAGCTAAAGAGATTGTTTTTTGAGTTATTCAATAATTTAGGTGTTTCTCTTTGAGCCTCGATTATGCGGTGCTCTGACTTTTTGTTTTCTAAAAAATGTTTTAATCCCATCTTGAATGAATACTTTTCATGGCTAATACGAAACCAAGCTTTGTCAAACTGAATTAACATGTATTATAAAGTGTCAAAATTAATGAACCATGCATTTCTTCAGTTTTTCGTTTTAGAAACATGTCACACACGATAACCAACTTTTCCAATGCCGTTTTCTTAAATATAACTCTATTACTTTTTAATAGTAACATTTCTTTGTTTAAAGCATGCCTGAAAGGCAAGTCTTTGCTATTTATCAAAATTTGCTTGATACTTTGCAAGCTGTACATGGTCATACTCAGACATGGGCACGATCTGATCTTGAAGATCAAGATCGTGATCTGATCTTGATCTTCAAGATCAAATTATTTTAAGGATCTGATTTTGATCTTGAAGATCAGATTTTTTTTGTGATCTTGAAGATAAAGATCATTTTCATTTTTAAATGCCGCATAGGGTAAGCACCGCCGAGGCCAGGTTATGTGATATTCTGAAGCTATTTCACGGCTCCGATACGGAATGGAGTCTAAACTGGAGAAAATAATCCGCATTTGCTGTGATACAGACAGGACTGGTACGAAGCAGAACGAAAACATGGCCACGATCTTCAATATCAAATCGCGATCTTAAAGATCAAGATCGTGATGTGAACTTGATTTTCAAGATCACCTAAAGATGGTGATCTTGCCCATCTCTGATCGTACTAAACTTGTTGCCGTTGTTACACACAATACCGGTTTAAGGTCACCATGTAAAACTTCAACACAATGTCAGAAATAGTGTATCAGTAACCAAAAGCATTCAAGTCATTAACCTGATTTTTATGTATTTTTAACCCACCATTTGAGAATTCAATTAGACATAAAAAATAGCAAGTCTTTGAGTAAAAGCTAATAAGCTCACTATTAACGCTGCTAAATCTAGTGCATTAGTTATATATAACTCAAGGAGCTAAAACTGCCTTACGAAAACCAAAAATCTTACGTGTTGGTCGTCCAAAAGCTGTAAATAATAATGTCAGGTACTTGGGACTATGGTTTACAAAAACCTTAACTTTGTCATTCATCTCAAATTTGTTGAACGTAAAATCGTCTACACAGTGGGTATACTCAATAAATTGAAATGCTATTTCCCCAAGAAAATTCTTTTGCAGCTCTATCATGTATTAGTTTATCCTCATATTTTCCAAGCAATTCCCCTATGGGGTTCTATCTACAAATCTTATCTCTACAATATTTCAATTCTCCAAAACAAAGCTGTTGGGATCGATTACCCAGACAAAATGGAATTCCAGGGCAAACCCTTCATTTACCAACCTAAAGGTCTTAAAACTGAACAAACTTTACCAATATGGAGCTGGTAAAATAATGTATGCTATATACCATAAGCAACATCCATGTAACCTAAACCAATACTTCACAACGTCCAATGCCAGACATTCCCGCCCTACACGCAGTTCCACTTCTCTCATTCTTACTATCCCATTTATGAAAAGTACGAACAGCCACAATCTTTCTTATACCAGAGTATTAAAACCTGGAACTCAATTTCCCAGAACATCAAAAATTTCTCTTTCTCTTAGTTTAAATCTGATTCTAAGCAGTTCTTTTTATCATTATCTAACTAGAATTTTTACAAGAATTGTCTCATCTCATCTCTCTTAAAGCATCAACTTCAAATAGACCTGAAGCTCTTATGAGCAAGACGGTGCATAGTCGGGGGCTGTTTGACTAGATGACCGTAACAGGTCCCTTCCAGTCTCTGGTTGTGAAAAAAGTTATTTTTTGTTTTGCTATTGTAAACTATTTTTTATGCAGTGTGTCATTTAATGCATCTTAAAGCAACAAATAATAAATCGAACTTGAACTTAAGAAGATGCATTGGGATGTAGTTCAAAAGTTTCAAATGATGATAAAATAAATTAATAATTTTGAATTGATTGTACAATGGATTTGCGGAATGTAAAAAATAAAGTTTGAAGCTAATTAAACTTAGTTGTTACTATTTTCTTCAGTTGTTTTCAGGCTTAGTCTAGAAAGTTTGTGGATTCGTCCATTGCGTGAAGTAGAAGGAGAGTCAATTGCGCAAATAATTTGGTTGTTAGGAACAGTACAAATGTCATCTTGCTCAGGCTAATAAAATGATGTTGATGGGCCATGTGGGGCTGTGGGCATATAAATTTTACATCGACTTCCAGTTGTGGTTTATTTACACTTAAAATGAGATCCACCCACCAATGAAAGCTATACCAGCACGCGACAAAATCCATGCTCTTAACCTTTTGGTGTACTGATGGTGAAAAATCAAATGTTGCAGAAAAGTTTAAGTCTGAACAATTGTACTCGCATCCAATTTGATTCGCTGACATTAGGCGATAAAAATGATATAAACGTGTTCCAGGATATTCAAATACGGTTAGGGAAGCCTATACGTTTTGAATGTGGCAAATGAAAAAAAAGCTCTAAACAAAGCCCTAGCTATCATTTGATACCTGATAATACATGTTAATTCAGTTTGACAAAGCTTGGTTTCGTATTAGCCATGAAAAGTATTCATTCAAGATGGGATTAAAACATTTTTTAGAAAACAAAAAGTCAGAGCACCGCATAATCGAGGCTCAAAGAGAAACACCTAAATTATTGAATAACTCAAAAAACAATCTCTTTAGCTTAAAAATAACCGTTTTATTGGATTTGGCATGGTCAAAAATGGGGGAGGGGTAGCAATTTACTGCATCCTCCTACCTCAACTTTGAGCGTTAGAGGTCAAAATCACTCATGCGTATCCTCAAAATTCACTTTTTCGCACAATTTTGAAAAGGTCGTATTTCAAGAGCGTCTTGTGCTAGAAAGGTAAAATTTTTTGCAAACAGATTTTTTTACTCTGTTCTACCCCCATGCCAAGTTTGGAGAAGATTCTAGAACATGGGTTGACAGCCTGTCAAATTAAGCTTGGATTGACCCAATGGTGTGTTGTTGTGGAGGGTCTCGTGATGACGTCATAATCGCATGGAGGCTAACATGAAATATAAGATTGCTTTTACGGAAATGGTTTGATAAAAATTTTCGGTGTTACAATTGCATTAGAGAAAGCTCCAATATCATAATTATGATAGGAGTGTAGGGGGTCACGATGATGACATAGTTGTGTAGGATGGGGTTAATCAAAAACATCATGATACATGTCATGAAGGATATATGCTTAAAATTACTCAAAAACTTATAAGATATTGGAATACTTTTTAATGTATCATTATTGATGTAAGATATTTGAAACCATTTTTGGAAATATTGCTTACTGTAATAGAGTTCAATTTCCATCATCAGATATTTCTAGATGCCTGTTGATGAAAGGTGTAGCATCAATTACTGATGATTTTTCGGACTTTAGTTACTTATAGGTGACCGTTTACGTACGAATAATTTGTTATCATTCGCATAATTATACGTTGCAAGATTCTTCCAAACGCAAAAAAATTTCTTCCTATAGTTAATTTTTTAGGAACATAGTTACTGGTTTTAACGCAAAATTTAATGTTTATTTAAATGTCTCTTTTTTGCTTAATGCAAAACAGAAAACTTGTAATGCAAACGAAATTATCCAAATACTTGAAGATGATGAACATTATTTGAATGCTGATGCATTTTTAACACCCCCGAATGGGGGTATGTGCTCTGATGAGGATAGCGATGTTGAGAAAACAGCTTCTGCTAACCTTCTTTCTGGACCACAGTTGTCAGCGCAAGCACAATACAGAGTCAATTATGGACATGCTATTGCTGACAGCATGTTGGAAGAAGACACTTTGAAACCTGACCAACAAGTCATTGCAAATAATTATCCATGAGAAGATGCTGATAATACTATGAAGCAATTCGTCGACCCTTTGTTTCTTGTACCACAGCAAACAGAAGCCACGTGGGACAAAAGAGATTTATCGACAGGATGTTTTTCTAATCCACCCCCAAAAAAAGTATTTCAGAAATATTTATCTCCAACTGGTATATTTGATTTATTTTTCGACAATGAAGTGGTACAATATCTTGTGGACATGACAAATCTTTATGCTTACCGAGACAAAGGCAAACATTCGTTTAACATTAGTCGATCTGAAATGCGTCTTTTTATCGCTATCTTATTGCTTTCCGGATACAATGTGTTTCCTCATTGAAAAATGCACGGGGAAAATAGTGACGATGTCAAAAACGAATCTGTTTCCAGGGCAATGTCACGAAACAGATTTGGAGAGATCATATCAATGTTGCACTGCTGTGAAAACGAACAGCTTGATACGGATGAAAAAATGTCTAAGGTAAGACCTATATATAATGTGATCAACCAACGTTGTCTTCGATTTTATTCTGACTTGTCATTTGTTTGTGTCGATGAATCCATGATACCATGCTATAGACAACATAGCAGTAAGCAACGGATTGTGAGCAAACCAATTTGTATGGGCAACAAAATGTGGGTGCTGGCACAAAGTAACGGCTATGTGCTTCAGTTTGACCCTTAGTAGGGGGCAAAAGGAAAAAATTCGACTCGAAAATCGGCAGCATCTGGGTTTTTTTGTGAAAAGGTAGTTGTAGAGCTCTTGCGTCAGCTTCCACGAGAAGGAGCCTATAATGCATTTTGTGATAATTTTTCTCTTCTGTTTGACTTGTTTGTCATTTTTGTGATCAAAATGTGAAAATTAACCGGTACAATCAAAAACAAGCGATTAAAGGATTGTTAGTAATAAAACCGAAAATTTTAGAAAAAAACCCTCGCGGGTATTATAATCAATGCACCGATGGTATGAACAGAATAACTGTGGTTGGCTGAAACGACAACAAAGCTGTGTTCCTAGCGTCCAACAATCTTGGTTCCTTCCCAACAGCCTGTGTTGACCGCTATTGCAAAGATCAGCGAAAACGTGTCAAAGTTGACCAGCCAAGCCTGATCAATTAATATAACAAAAAAATGGGAGGAATAGATAGATGCAACCAAAATGTAAGCAACTATCGGGTCTCCATGAGAAGCAAAAAGGGGTGGTGGGCGTTGTTTGCTTGGGTACCAGACATGGTTATGCAGAACTGCTGGCTTCTATATCGAGCAGAAAAGGAGATCCTACACTCGACTTGCTGACGTTTCGGAGAGAGGTTGACTAGACATATTTGTTGAAAAAATACCATCAACCTCGATCGCAAGCTGGCAGATCTAGTCGTGGCAAAATACTTTCTGCAAACCGCCGTATTAGCATAGATGTTTGAACTGATAGAGTAGATCATTACCAAAGTTACCTGGACACGCAAAGCAAACGTGGTCTCTGCAAGAAGAACACCAGAAAAGGATGCAAAAAATGCTATTGTGGACTCTGTGTAGCTACATCCCTTTGATGCGTTATGATGTGACTTGAAGTTCTTAGCTTGACTTCTTGCATAAGGACATTGATGAACTGTACTGCTGGACGACATATATATTGCTTTCCAATTTTCGTTTTCATGATTACAAACTAAAACTACATTGATATTTTTCACCTTCAGTACAAGAGCATGTAGCTTTAGCGAAAGAAATAATGACTTACAATAAAAGAACATTGCAAATTTTCTCAAAGGAGCAAAAATTGAGGCGAATTCTCATTATCTAAGACATTGACTGATGCCAAAATTCTACCTATCCAAAAATGTATAATTTTATTTAGGCTAAGAGGTGGATTTGCAATACCACATTAAACCAATAAGCAGCAATTTTGCTGGATTCAACATTTTTATTAAAAAAAACATATCGAACGTTTTCGGCTTAAAACAATTAAGCCCTCATCAGGATATCATAAACAATAATACATAAACATCTGCAAAGGAAAATAGAAAGTATTTCCTCATATATTGTACGTTTTTAGTCAGTTATACGTAATTTATGTTGCCGTAATGCTTATATTTTCCTTTGCTGATGTTTATGTATTATTGTTTATGGTATCCTGATGAGGGCTTAATTGTTTTAAGCCGAAAACGTTCGATATGTTTTTTTTAATAAAAATGTTGAATCCAGCAAAATTGCTGCTTATTGGTTTAATGTGGTATTGCAAATCCACCTCTTAGCCTAAATTAATATGCCAAATTTATAAATTAGAAATATTAAAATTTATGTTTAAATATAAAAATAAAACTCTCCCAAACTGTTTTAAAAACTACTTTGTATTTCCATCAGAAACCCATAATTATCCTACCAGGTTTGCGTGTGATGACAACTGGGCTGCTGCATTTCAACATAAAAAGTCAACTTCAAAATGTTTGATTCAATATAATGGTTGTAAAGCATGGAATGAATTACCATTAGAAATTACAGGATTGCATAAAAAAAGCTATTTTATCTTTTTAAAAAGACTAAAAAATTTCATATTGGAAAATGAGTAACTATAGTTTCTTCTTACTTAAGAAAGCATTCAGACTTATTTTGATTAGATAGTTTTCCTGGCTGAATAATTTGTGATATTGGTTTTACACAGACACAGATGTCCTCGGCGAACTCTTACGTCTTCGGACAGATTGTTGTCATAGCTGTGTGATTAAATTTTTGTCTACGTGTGTATAGAGCGGCGTGTATTTTTATACTTGTTTAATTATTTGCATTTCTTCTAAATTTGCTGCACTATTTTTTATTAGTATATACTGAGTGGATCTTGTATGTGTGCTATCAATATTTTATACTGAAGTTGAGAGGTTGCAGACTCGACGACCTCACCTTTCCCGTAAAGAGCCTAGAGCTTTTCCCAAGAAATGGTTAATGGTCTTTTCGCAACCTCTCATCAGAAATGATTATTCTGTAATTTATTTTTTTGCCTCATTTTACTGCTTGACTTCGTATGCTTATTTATTTTGCAGAATATCTTTCTAAACAAAAATAAATGCTGATTGATTAACTTAGGATTAAGTTTATCAATCAAAAGAGCTTCTTGCAGTTTAGTTTCATACTCAGTATGGCATCTTTTTAAAATCTGGAAAGAGTTTACGGTGTACGTTTCCTCACGGCAAGTGGCACATGCGCGTATGTGGTCTGTTATAGCGCTCTTATGCGGTTTAGCTGAAACCAAACGTTCGCAATCTCTTGCAGCCAAAACCAAAAGTCGGGTAGTCATGCCTACGTAGGCAAGGTTCGTATCACACGAACATTGAAACTGGTACACGACATTTGAGCAGAGAGCATGCGGTGTTTTTATTTTCAGCTGGAAATAGCGATTGATCTTAAATGTATTGTAAACTACCCTTAACTTTCAACCAAATTCCCAATAAACAAGTTCAGACAGACTTTTTGTAAATTGTTTGGATGCAGGACCTATATGCGGAACTTTAAAAAACAAGTCTAGCATTCATCGCTGTTTTTATTTTCTTGAGTATGATGGAATGAAAGCGCAAAAAAGTTTGCGCAGTATTTTATCAGAGAACTCTGTGGGGTAATTGTTAGCTAAAAATAACGATTTAAGAATTTCAACTTCAATGAAAAATAACGAATCACTAGAACAAATTAACTTGGCATGGTGGAGCATACAAAACTCTAAACCAGATTTCTATATGATAGGACATATAGCAGCAAATTAAGGAATAAACACGTATTAGTAGGCTTTCTCCAGACCCATGTATCAACTCTATTCTCACTAATTTTGATATCAACATCAAGAAATTGCAAAGTGTTTGTGGACTTTTCAATAGTAAATTTAATATTATCATGTTGGCTGTTTAGAATATTCAAAAAAGACGAACACGGGTTAACATCATCAAAAACAGCAAACACATCATCAATATAGCGAACATATAACTTAGGGTGACAGACATTTTGATCTTTGAAAATTAACGTTTTAAGGTGTCCTCAAAAAAATTAGCCATAGTGCAACCGAACGGGGATCCCATACCAATACCATCTACTAGCTTGAACAGTTCATGTTTGAACAGAAGCGTACATTCAGTAGCCAGGTGCATCAGTTTCATAAATACCTCTAGAGTAATGGCAGGATGATCATTACGGTCAGAAGAAAAAATGTAATTAGCAATGATATCAATAGTTTGGCTTAAAGGAACGTTAGTAAATGGCGATTTTACATCAAAACTGACCAGAAATTGATTGGATGAGTTAAAATTGAAAGTAGTGATTTTGTTTAAAAATTCTTCGTTTGACTGAATAATGTACGAATCAGGGATATAGGGTTTGATGATGAAGTCCAAAATTTTTTTCAACTTTATTCTCAGGAGAACTCATCATGAAAACCACAGGTCTAGCTAAATTGCCTTCTTTGTGAACTTTTATCAGACCATACAATTTTCCAGGATTGCTTCCTGAGAGAATTAAGTTTCTGATGATTTCATTGCCACAACCTTATAAAATGCTAACATAGTAACTAATTGAATTTTATTAAGAACAATGTACTAAGAAAATTAATAATAAGCTATAGACAGTATACAGAGTCTTATAGGCACAATCAAATCTATGATTAACAGCCTAAGACATACTGTTTCGGAATCGACATTCGTCTTTTATTCCTCGTCAGTATAGCTAGGACTACAGGTATGAACATGAGCGTAGAAAGGCAAAAAATTGCAAATTAACCAGATCATGACAGACACATTTTTTTTTTTTTTCTTTCCCCAAAAATATAAAGTGACCACAATACTACAAGAGATAATTCTAATAGTTCAATGCAAAATAATTTCCTATAGCATGCCTTAGACAGCTGTTTCGCCCAATCTCAGGGCTCATCAGTAAGGCTAGCAAGGCCAAAAAGGACAAATATCACCAGTGATAAAAATCTTCAAAACAAGCATCTTTACCAATTTACCAATCAATGAATAAATCTTTACCGATTACGTTTGTAATAAATAAATCTTTACCCATCATTCCGTCAATTTTGCCAAAATAGATAAATCTTAGCTGAAAAATCCTTACTCAATAAAACTAGAGCTATTAATTAAATCTTTACCGAATGAAGCTATTGCAATAAATCAAATCGTTACCGACTGAAGTACAAATCTATCGCAGAAGAGCGATAGCCTAGCTAACAAAATAAATGAACCTTGACCGAAAAATTTTACCCAAAGAAACTAAAGCTATTAATTAAACTATTACCGAATGAAGCTATTGCTATAAATTAGATCTTTACCGACTAAAGTACAAATCTTACCTTACATCTCTCAGAAGAACGATAGGCTAGCTAACTCTCTACTCTCCTCATAGCTCGCCTTAAATGGCTACGTCTCCAGTAGGCTGAAAGGCTCAAAACTAGTGCCAAAATTCAGACTAGAGCTAAACTAGGCTAACAATCTTTAGAAATGAACCGCTATCAATTCCCTCTGCTCTCCTCGTAGCTCGCCTAAAATGGCTACGTCTCCAACAGGGCCGAGACGGATCTAAACTAGAACCAGTGACTCGCAGTAGTATGTACAGTGACTCAACAATGACAATTTATTAAGAACAATGTACTAAGAAAATTAATAATAAGCTATAGACAGTATACAGAGTCTTATAGGCACAATCAAATCTATGATTAACAGCCTAAGACATACTGTTTCGGAATCGACATTCGTCTTTTATTCCTCGTCAGTATAGCTAGGACTACAGGTATGAACATGAGCGTAGAAAGGCAAAAAATTGCAAATTAACCAGATCATGACAGACACATTTTTTTTTTTTTTCTTTCCCCAAAAATATAAAGTGACCACAATACTACAAGAGATAATTCTAATAGTTCAATGCAAAATAATTTCCTATAGCATGCCTTAGACAGCTGTTTCGCCCAATCTCAGGGCTCATCAGTAAGGCTAGCAAGGCCAAAAAGGACAAATATCACCAGTGATAAAAATCTTCAAAACAAGCATCTTTACCAATTTACCAATCAATGAATAAATCTTTACCGATTACGTTTGTAATAAATAAATCTTTACCCATCATTCCGTCAATTTTGCCAAAATAGATAAATCTTAGCTGAAAAATCCTTACTCAATAAAACTAGAGCTATTAATTAAATCTTTACCGAATGAAGCTATTGCAATAAATCAAATCGTTACCGACTGAAGTACAAATCTATCGCAGAAGAGCGATAGCCTAGCTAACAAAATAAATGAACCTTGACCGAAAAATTTTACCCAAAGAAACTAAAGCTATTAATTAAACTATTACCGAATGAAGCTATTGCTATAAATTAGATCTTTACCGACTAAAGTACAAATCTTACCTTACATCTCTCAGAAGAACGATAGGCTAGCTAACTCTCTACTCTCCTCATAGCTCGCCTTAAATGGCTACGTCTCCAGTAGGCTGAAAGGCTCAAAACTAGTGCCAAAATTCAGACTAGAGCTAAACTAGGCTAACAATCTTTAGAAATGAACCGCTATCAATTCCCTCTGCTCTCCTCGTAGCTCGCCTAAAATGGCTACGTCTCCAACAGGGCCGAGACGGATCTAAACTAGAACCAGTGACTGTACATACTACTGCGAGTCACTGGTTCTAGTTTAGATCCGTCTCGGCAATAGTCTCGGCAATAGCAATAGCTTCATTCGGTAATAGTTTAATTAATAGCTTTAGTTTCTTTGGGTAAAATTTTTCGGTCAAGGTTCATTTATTTTGTTAGCTAGGCTATCGCTCTTCTGCGATAGATTTGTACTTCAGTCGGTAACGATTTGATTTATTGCAATAGCTTCATTCGGTAAAGATTTAATTAATAGCTCTAGTTTTATTGAGTAAGGATTTTTCAGCTAAGATTTATCTATTTTGGCAAAATTGACGGAATGATGGGTAAAGATTTATTTATTACAAACGTAATCGGTAAAGATTTATTCATTGATTGGTAAATTGGTAAAGATGCTTGTTTTGAAGATTTTTATCACTGGTGATATTTGTCCTTTTTGGCCTTGCTAGCCTTACTGATGAGCCCTGAGATTGGGCGAAACAGCTGTCTAAGGCATGCTATAGGAAATTATTTTGCATTGAACTATTAGAATTATCTCTTGTAGTATTGTGGTCACTTTATATTTTTGGGGAAAGAAAAAAAAAAAAAAATGTGTCTGTCATGATCTGGTTAATTTGCAATTTTTTGCCTTTCTACGCTCATGTTCATACCTGTAGTCCTAGCTATACTGACGAGGAATAAAAGACGAATGTCGATTCCGAAACAGTATGTCTTAGGCTGTTAATCATAGATTTGATTGTGCCTATAAGACTCTGTATACTGTCTATAGCTTATTATTAATTGAATTTTGTTTTGCGATTATTGGGTGGATTTCTTGTTCTGTATCAATTTTGATAAATTTAGATTTACCTGCAAGAATGTTGTCTAGTTTAGCGTAATAATCATCGGAGTTCAGTACTGCCACACCACGACCTTTGTCCAATTTGCAAACTTTAATATTGGTATTATTGGAAAGTGACTGTAATGTTCTGTGGAGAAATTGATTGCGTTTCGATGCACATTGATGTTCGGCGTTTAAAGCAAATTTTTGAAACAAATATTTAATTTGGTCTTTTGTGTCTTCATGGAAAAATGGAATTTTTAGTTTTCTTTTAATATTTGAAAATAACCGTTCTGCATAGATTTTTAGAGAAGCCAAATTCAATTTCCGAGGTAATATGATCCAAACCAAATCGCAAAACTTCTTCTTCTTGTAAGGTTAACTTCTTAGAACTTAGATAGATGATACAGTTTGGACTGCGGATTCTTTGTTCAGCCAAAGATTGTAAAGTTTCTTTAGGTGGCTCTTAAGTGTGTTATTGATTAAATTTTGAAAATGCTTTTCCGGTAAATACACCAAAAATTGTTTTTCAAAAAATGATAATTGCTGAAAAATGATCTGTTTTGAGTTGAAGTATTTAGTTTGAGCCAGTTTAAGGGATGATCTGGTTTCTTTAATTTTTCTTTTGAGGCCTATGTTGTATAGTACGAAACTCAGTTATGTACATCAGTAAATGCTATGTTACAAGTATATTAATATATATCAAGATATGGTCATATATTATTTTATGTTTCTAGATTTTTAAAAAAATGGGCAAAGCTCGCAAAATTTTTGAGAAAATCTTAGCATTGAAACGACGAATTGTTAAACACTCCTAGATTTAAAAATAAGTTAGTTAGCTGCATGATTTATCTTTGAATTGATGAGGGAGGGAGCTAGCCCCTGATCTAGTAAATCTCATATGATCTAGTAAAGCTTTAAAAAGGTTTCTTAGTAAATGCTGGTTTCTTGAACCAAAAATTTTGTCATTCATTAAAAAAAAACTGCATCACGTTCAACTTTTGACGTTTGATATGAAAACCAAAGGGAAAACGGAAGCGGCACCCTTTTACCGCTTTCAGCTTCCGCTTCACATCCCTGGTCAGTTATGTACAGGAATTGCTCTTGCTTTGAAATTGCAAAGCTGCATTCCAGCTAATTTTTTCACTGCTGACCAAACTGAAAGAGTAAACCAAAAATGCATTCTCACCCAACTGGAACTGTCTTTGTCTACCCGTTTTCAAGATATTGCAATTCCAATTCAACAATTTTCTTTTTACTTCTGTGTTGCCATTTGGTTATTATTGGAACGACCGACGCTCGCGTCGCGTGTTCCTTTGTTTTTATTGGAACGACCGACGCTCGCGTCGCGTGTTCCTTTGTTTTTACTCGGCCATTTTCTAACTAACGAGTGCGAGATTTCAGACTTTTGCTTATAACTCGAGAACCGTTTGGTCTAACTACATGAAATTTTGACAGCAGTTTGAGATTAATGAGTTTTATGTTTGTACCAAATTTCGAGGCAATCGGTCACGTGACTTCGGGTTTATGACCCGAAAACCGCCCCGAAAGTTTGGCGTAAAAAGCGGTCTAAGTCAAAAACGGCTTAAGTACGGCAAAAAATATTTGTCATGGTTATATGTCTTAAGATATCCTTTCATCCCTACCAACCCACTTTCGGCCGCGATGAGGTTTTTTTCTTATTTTTTTCCTTTTTTTTCCTTTTTTTTCCTTTTTTTCCTTTTTTTTCTTCCTAAATCTTGTACGCTCGAGTTCTCCTAAACCACAAAACATAGAAATCTAATTTTTGTGTGAAGTTGTTGAGGTACATACGCAATTGTGTCTCCTGAAATTTTTTTGGGGCAACTCCCCCGGGGACCCCCCCAAAATGGGGCCCCAAAAAATCAATTTTTTGAACGGCTCAAGCTAGGGTGCCAGTTTTTTTGGATATCAGTAGATATTTGAGAGACAAATATTTTGACATAATTTGGAGGTACCACTCCCCCGGGGACCCCCCCAAATGGACCCCCCCAAAAACAAATTTTTTAACCATTTAACCTAGGGTGCCATTTTTCTTTGATATCAGTAGATATTTAAGAGAGAAATATTTTGACATGGTTTGGGGGTACCACCCCCCCGGGAACCCCCCCAAAAAATCAAATTTTTGAACGGCTCAACCTAGGGTGCCAGTTTTTTTTGTTATCAGTAGATATTTGAGAGACAAATATTTTGACATAATTTGGGGGTACCACCCCTTCGGGGACCCCCCCAAATGGACCTCCCCAAAAATAAATTTTTTAACGATTTAACCTAGGGTGCCATTTTTCTTTGATATCAGTAGATATTTAAGAGACAACTATTTTGACATAATTTGGGGGTACCACCCCCCCGGGGACCCCCCCAAATGGACCCCCCCAAAAGCAAGTTTTTTAACCATTTAACCTAGGGTGCCAGTTTTTTTTGATATCAGTAGATATTTAAGAGAAAAATATTTAGACATGATTTGGGGGTACCACCCCCCCGGGAACCCCCCCAAAATGGGGCCCCAAAAAATCAAATTTTTGAACGGGTCAAGCTAGGGTGCCAGTTTTTTCTGTTATCAGTAGATATTTAAGAGACAAATATTTTAACATAATTTGGGGGTACCACCCCTTCGGGGACCCCCCAAAAATAAATTTTTTTAACGATTTAACCTAGGGCGCCAGTTTTTTTTTGATATCAGTAGATATTTAAGAGATAAATATTTTGACATGTTTGGGGTACCACCCCCTCGGGAACCCCCCAAAATGGGGCCCCAAAAATCAATTGTTTGAACGGCTCAACTTAGAGTGCCAGCTAGTGTTTTATGATATCAGTAGATATTTAACAGACAAATATTTTGACATAGTTTGGGGGTGCCACCCCCCCGAGGACCCCCCAAATGGACCCCCCAAAAATCAATTTTTTGAACGGCTTAACTTAGAGTGCCAGTGTTTTATGATATTAGCAGATATTCAACAGACAAATATTTTGACATAGTTTGGGGGTGCCACCCCCCTGGGGACCCCCCAAATGGACCCCCAAAAATGAATTGTTTGAAAAGCTCAACTTGGGTGCCAGTCTGTTTTGATATCAGCAGATATTCAACAGAAAAATATTTTGACATAGTTTGGGGGTGCCACCCCCCCCCCCAGGGACCCCCCAAATGGACCCCCAAAAATCAATTTTTGAACGGCTCAAGCTAGGGTGACAGTGTTTTATGATTTCAGGAGATATTTAACTGACAAATCTTTTGACTCAACTTTTCTGGAGCTTCCATAATCAGATATTTTTGAATAATTGCTGATTTTAAGGTAGACAAAAAGTACTTTTGAGCGTCACAGCATTAGCTATGCGTCGGTCGTTCACTGGGTTTGCTGGCAAACTCCCATCTAGTTGTGAGAAAAGATTGACTTTTGGAAAATTGGCTTTCATTCAATTTACAACTTAAACCCTAATTTACAGTACTTTGTGTTGATTTTAACTCTACCGCAAAACACTAATTGAGAATTATGAAAAAATGTACAGTAACTGTTTAAAATTTTGTTTGTAATTGGCAACCCTGGCAAATATTCTGAGGAAAAAAAGCCTTTTCAAAGAAAAATATAAGCTATTAAATTTCTCAGCCGTTGCTACTGGAAAAAAAAATTGTTTAGTTAGGATTTTTTTATTGATCAATCTAAAATTTTCCAAGTTGGTAATTTTTTTATGCTTGTAAATATTTTAGTAATCATTATGAATCTAAAAGAAATTTTCTCTTCAAACAATGTTAATTTTTGAGGAACCGATCCCGCGATAGAAGCGCGTAGGATTTGCACAAAATCAAAAATAGGACTAGTTTGTCCTTATTACTGAAAAAGTTGTAGTTGCTACAGAACGCTAACTTCACATAAACAAATTTTATTACCCAAGAATTGCACATTCTAGTTTCATCTGAATTTCCCACACAACCAGGATTTCCAATTTCGCCATTTAAGCAAGTTCTCCTCCTCCTTTGTGATCCACTGCCGCAAGACTTGCTGCAGTCCTCCCAAGATGACCACTCGGTAAATCTAGCTTCGGGACACATCTGAAAAACATTTGAAGTTCATACTGTAGGTATTTTTATTGGCAAAATTGCTATCGGAACACGCAAGCATTTACCGTACTTTATTTAGATATCCCACAAATTAATATTATAGATTTTTATCATAATATTAGTAATAGGAAAAGGCATTCTACTACGTGGGCAGTTGTGACATAGAAGAAAATCATAGGCAAGTAATGCCGCTAGTATACTGTATGTATAACAATCATTATTAACTACTGACCAGCATACTCCTAATACTGAAGTTTGCAATTTTCAAGGTTTGAGTTGCTTGAAATTAAATATGTCACAATTTGAATCTCCAGCCGCCCGGATTTGAATCTGGAAAATTATTTTAAAACAGTTTCTTGAAAACTTTGCCGTACTTACTTGAGTATTGCAATCTTGACTTTCCCGGTCGCTTCCTTCACACACTCTTTGACCAGCCACCCTGTTAATGCAACCTCGAAATCGAAAAGTTCGTCCACCATTACAACTGACAGTACAACTGGTCCAGGATGTCCATCTAGTCCAAAATGGACAATTCTTGAAAAGTAAATGCTTTTATTTAAATTTTGTAAAAATTGCTTACAAGAAATAATACCCTATTCAAGCATGAATTAAAGCATGCATCAGCTATATAATCGTAACTGAACTATTACCTACCTTGTACAATAAATTTAGTAGCCTCCGACGAGTGCGCTGTCATTACATAAAAAAAACTACCGTAACATTTTCACTAAGTTACTTCAAATACGAACAGATATCAAATATCAGCAAGCTTACGGCCCGGGTACACTAAGCGTAAAATCGTAAGCGTACGAGCGTATCCTTAGTCTTTTTAACTAACTGACAGCTTTTATGCTGGTTAGGCGGTACGTCGAATGTACAGAATTTCTGTTCAAAACATACTAAGGATACGCTTTTACGCTTACGAGTTTACGCAAAGTGTAGACTGGGTCAAAACCTGTTTAAACTCAGCGTAAAAACGCTTGTTCTGGCCAAACGAATTTCTGTTTAAAATGAACTGAAAATACGCTACGCTTGTACGATCACAATCTGACGCACAGAGCTGAAGATCAGGCTCAGTAACTATTTTTTATGAAGTGAAAGTTAACAAATTAAAATTGTAAATTTAGATCGCTAATTAGCATTGTTGGGTTGTTCCAAATGGTTTAATTCCTCCTTGAAGAAAAACAATAGGCTCTTTGCTCAAATATATTTATCATACCAACCTCACTGTTGCATGTTTGATTTTGTCTTGAATTTCCTGAGCAGCCGCCGCTCTGGCCTGATATTTCATTTTCGCATTCGCGTAGACGATATCTTTGGCCGTTACAGCCAGCTGAACAAGTTGACCAAGATGCCCAATCAGACCAGACCGGGCACATCTGCAATTACAAAGAAGCCAACATAAGCCATTTGTAACAATCTTAAAGACAAAAGAAAGAAATGTACTAAAGAAAATAGTAGGTTAGTGAAAAAAATTATCGAATTTTGTATTTACAGCGGCATACAAGGTAGGGATATAACAAGCGTTGACTCTTTTGCTCGATAATTAAGTCACAATTATTAAAACCACACTCTCCTTTCTTTATTTTGACACACCTAGTACTTTCAGTATACCGTATTTTCCGGGGTATAAGTCTATTCGGGAGATAAGTCGACCTAACTGGGCCTAAAAACTAAAATTTCAAGATATACTCGCCGTGTAAGGCAACCCCCTTTCTTCTAGACTAACAGTATTTGCTGTATTTGCCAAACGATGATTTGCTGACGGGACTTACAGATGCAGAAACGTTAGAAATGTTTAAATCGGACGATAAGAAAGATGGAATTCGATTGATTTTAATTGTAGTGTAAATATGTAGTGTATATGTATAAATATTTCTCACTAAAAATAATTTTTCAATGTAGCCTTAAAGCCTACTCGGCATATAAGCCGACCCTGATATTTAAACAAAAATTTTAGGGGTCAAAAATTCGACTTATACCCAAAGTTGTAAACGTGCCAACTAGTTCAGGCCCGAACCCGAAAACTAATTTGAAGCCTAAATCGTGCCCGAAAAAGCCCGAAACTTAAGTTTGGTCTGAAAAATTTAGCATTGTTGCCAAGTTATTTTGATTATATTTTTTTGCATCTAAGACAAGAACTACGTTACAGGCCCGAATTAAGCCCGAAATTTCTGTCAACTTCAGGCCCGAACCCGGCCTGAACCCGAACCGAAAAGCCCGGCCCAACTTACAACTCTGCTTATACCCCAGAAAATACGGTAATGTTAATTATTTGTTTTAACCTGAGAATTGCATAATCCAGTTTCTTCTGAATTTCCTACGCAGCCAAGATTTCCAATTTCACCATTCAAACAAGTTCTTCTTCTCATATGTATTCCACCGCCACAAGACTCACTGCAATCTTCCCACTGTGACCATTCGGAAAATCTAGCGTTGGAACATACCTGAAAAACACTTAGTGCTGTATACTTCATATTTTACAATAACAACACTTTATTGTAACGCTCATGCATTAGGCAGTTTTCAAATTATTTAGGCTAATTCTGGTAAAATTAGCATTGAAATAAAAACATACCCGTACCAAGTTTAGGTAGTTTTGAAAAAAGAAAAGATAAGGAATATGCAATCATTTTAAGTTCATCACCCGATAGCCTACCTAGCGCTGAAGTTTTGTGATCTTAAACTCTTGATTTGAGTTTTATGCGAAGAATGGATATCCAAGCACTTGTCTACGAAGACTATAAATTGAAATACTTTGGAGCACAACTTGGCTTGAAACATATTCTAATTAACTCTGATTTTCAAACTGCACCGATTAAGCACTTGGGAATTAAAACTGATTGACTAGTTCGCAGTCCGGCAAACTTTTGTTACTTGAGTGTTGCAGTTTTGACTCTGTCGATCGCTTCCTTCGCATTCTCTTTGACCAGCCATTCTGTTTATGCAGCCTCGGAATCGAAGTGTCTGCCCTCCGTCACAGCTGACCGTACAACTAGTCCAAGATGTCCATCGAGTCCAAAATGAGCAATTCTTGAAATATAATAATTGATTTTATTAAAATTTGCAAAATCATGCTTCCTAGCAAGAAAGCGCGTAGCGTTGATAAAATCATAGTAGCTCTACCTAGTGAATTTGTTTCCTTAGGTCTGAAGATTTGGATTAACTCTCCACCGGGAAAAAGTCTGAACAGTAAGCATAATGCCACGAATTTTATTACGCGTTCTCAATACATAAACGAAAATATCAAAACATTTAGCATTTTAATATATGCAGATGTCAAACTTTAACAAGTTCGACATCGATTTTGGCGAGGCGAAAATGAACACAATTAATAAAAAAAATTCTCAACTATGAACTTTGACCTTCATTGTAAGACTTTTGCAAGAAGTTTAGTTTTTACTTGAAGTCAAACAATTGATGCGGCTTAACTGCGGTTCCATTTTTATTATACTAACCTCGCTGTTGCACGTCTCATTTTCTCTTGAAATTCCCGAACAGCCACTGCTCTGGCCTAAAATTTCATTTTCGCATTCTCGTAGGCGATATCTTTGGCCGTTACACACAGCTGAACAATTAGACCAAGAGCCCCAGTTGGACCATACCGGGCACATCTGCAAATTCCAGCAAGTTTGAAAGAACCCAGAATTAAATTCTGTTTTAATGATTTTGAATAAAAGATGAAACAAGTGCAATAGATTCGCAGCTGGTTGGAGACGCGCATCAATAACTTTTGTTCGTCAAGGTACGTCACAATGATCATTATTTTGCTTAGATTGTTTTTTTATCTTTCGCAGCCAATGGTAAGCTTACGAAAAATTTACGCTTAAAGCATTGTTAGTTGGTTAATGCGATTGGCAAACCCCAATACTAAATACGCCAATTGCTTTCACAAAATAATTTGGATGAAGATAACATGATTTGATCGATCTACAAAATTATCTACTATCTACATCGATCTACATTTGATATTCATAGCCAATTTATACAATAATTTGTTACAAATAATACATAGTATTTAAGTGCTCTCATACAAAATAGCACAGCCGAAAATCCACTTTCCGATTGATACAATAATTTCTTAGAAGCGAGTAGTGTTTACTAGGTACTTTAGGGCAAATATTTTACACACCTGTGTGTTGCATTCATTCACCATAAACGATCTGCCTCGACAGGGAGATCCGTCAACTCTCATGCACTCGCGCCGTCGAACTGATGAACCCACTCCACACGTGACACTGCAGGTGGGTGTGGTCCAAGGACCCCACATGGAGCAGTCATTGGAACTGCATGCCACCGTATCCTCTTCTGTACCCAGGCATCCACCTAAGCCTGCCGTGCCACCTAATACGTATTACAGTATAATTGTTGTGTCCTTTGATAAAACGTTTTACGTTGGTTGTAGTCGTAATTGCATTTTTATTTGCCAAGTTGCCTTAACCAGGAGACAGAAAAAGGATTTTTCGATCTTCGAGTCAAGCTGCCACCTGCCCACCTGTCTATCCCACTTGGTGGAGGCTTCACGCTGTCCTTTTCTATTTCTTAACGTCAAGCATAGAAGCCCTGAATACCAATTATTATTTTTTTGTGTTAAGTTTGACCCGACCTGGAATCAAACCCAAGTCCACCGTTTTAGTAGCAAACGCTCTATTGACTCGATAAATGATCGGTTTAAATTCGATGAATCGTTCTGATTGGCGGCTTGGAACGTGCGACCAATGATCGAGAATCAGATATATGTCATTGGTGCAACAAATTTACATTGGAAGAAAATAAATGCCAGCCGGAAAACTTGGAAAATGGTTAATAATTAATTATTGAATGAGCGTGAATTTGTTCAAAAGATTCCCCGGTCGCTTTCACTGAAAGATTAAAATTAGCTACCCTCTTACTTTTATACAGTAAACTGTTTACAATAGCCTTTTCTTGGGATCTACGATAGATTATATTTTCCAACTAAGCACAAGGACAGACACATTCAATTGCTCTTTTACACTTTACATCTCGAGAATTAGATACCAGCATTCCATTGATTACAAAATCAGTTTTTCGCAAATGTAGCTGTATTTAATATTTTTATCGGTAATTTAGCATCATTTGAACTGCGCGGAAACCAGTTGAGATGCGTTTGCTTTCTGAATATTGGCAGGTTAACTCTTGTTAGTTCTGGTACTTACCAATACACTGCCTTCTTCTTCGTCTGCTACCATTTCCACAAGTTACTGAGCAACGTCCAGCAAAAGACCACGAGCCCCAACTTCCGCATTCCGCCAAGCGGCAACTTCTGCTTTCCACGTGATCTCCTTTGCATGCTGCAAGAGCGGTACCTTCTGGAAGACAAGCACGTTCCCTGGTTTGCGAACCATCTCCGCATGTCACAGAACAAGAACTGAAAGCACTCCATTGTGACCAGCTGGCGCAGCGATTGGTATTACAGGACCGAACCTAGGTGTAAAAGATTAATTGCAAACTTAAACAATGTTTTTAAAGGCGTTGTATTTCATTGCTCAGCCATTTGCCATTTTCAAACCGTCTCAATAAAACACGTTACTCAGTTTTATAAACTCAATTTATCAAAACCCACGCAAGTTTAAAGCAAATTGTTTTGTTGAAACAGTGTTATTAAAGTCAAAACATTAACAATAAAACATTTGGTACTCTACCTTACCCGAAATAGAACGTACGTGTATCAAAAAACTCTACCTCTCTGCCTGAGCCTAGGCACTGGGAACTCCCTTGCACTCCGCTATCACACGTTCGAACTCTTCTTTGCGTTCCAGTTCCACACGTTACTGAGCAAGCAGTAAAAGAAGACCACGGCGACCACGATACACATGGTTGAGAATTACATGGTTCGGATTCAGATGGACTTCCAGTGCAGTCCACGGTGGGTGTTCCCCCAATGCAACGACTAAAATATATTTTGATGCTACCTCAGGGTCATATAGTTCTATTGCAAACACAGCGATCGGTTAAGCTTTCTAATACCACGATGCTCCAAGGTTTCAAACGATTTTGTCGGATTTCTTATTCAATCAGAATCAACTTCAATAAGAGTCTATTTGAATGAGAAACTGACAACGGTCTTTTGAAACCGAAATTTGTTTAAAACTGACGTTTTTATCCACAAAAGTCTATTTGAATATGATTTTACTTGAATAAAAACCAGTTGAAAGTGGTCCTTTGAAATCGAAATCCATTTTTATGAAATTTTTAACAAATTTAGTTGTTTTTACTGCTTTTTTGACTGAGCTTGTATAAACTTCCAAGGTTTTATCACTTTTGAACGGTCTTTACTAAATTGGCAGCTTGTACTTCTTCGGTCTGGATTTGATTCTCTGGATGTCCCCATCAGCGTGGTCAAATGGGTAAAGGCAGCGTGGCCGAATGGGTAAAGGCGTCATATTTACGACAACTCTCATTGAATGGTCTGAGTTCAACCCGCACCCTGGTCACGTTCTTGTGTTCTTGGATAAAACGCTTTACGATGATTATCTCTGCTTGGTGGCTTCGAACAAGCAGCAAATTGTGTGGACAAGAATTCCCAGGGTTGGAAATATCGATTAGTAATCGATACTACATTCTTTGCTTTTCTGTTATCGATTATCGCAGATGCTTTGCATTCAATTTTTTCTATCGATTAACGCCTTTTCTGTGCTTTTTGCTTATCTGTTATCAATTATTAGAATCTTTAATCTTTACTTTTGTTCTTGTTGAGTCTGCCTAAGCTTGCATTGTTTGGTTTCTCTTTATGCTGTATTGCTCTTTATAGTTATCCTAAAAGTGTATTTTTTATATCCTTTATAGGACGGTAATGATGGTTTTTCCACTCACAAGTTTCATTTAATGACCAATACAGCAAAAATTTTAGTGCCTCCTAGTAAAAAATATAATAAAAAACTTTGCTCGCATTTCGGCATCGATTACTATAATCTTTGCTTTTTGTTTTTGCTATCTTTGCTTTTTGTTTCTTTAGTCTTTGCTTTTTGTTTCTAATATCGACTATCGACAATTCTTTGCTTTTTGTGTGAACTATCGATATCGATTCGTCTTTGCTTTTAAACAGCATCGACTTCCAATCCTGAGAATTCCAAGAAATTCACAGGAACATTGGATCATCGGAAACTCCTAAGCAGGTGCGGATTCCTCCAATCCCGAAGTAGTCGTTGTAATAAAAAGTGTGCGGATCGTCCAATAAGTTAGCGTCTGCGGCTGTCCGGAGACTGGGGATAAATATGAGCTACAACTACAACAACAATCAACAATCACGTTATATAAAAGAGTATAAACAAAGCGCTCTATATTCACCAACACTAATACTGATTGATCGAATAGTTACTGTATTTTTGCAGTCACTTACCGAGTTCGTCTTGACAGACCTCCGTCGCAACTTGCCGAGCATGGTCCAAAGTCAGACCAAGCCGACCAGGTCACACAGGAAGGATTGTTACAATCGACCACCTCTGATGCAGGACCACGGCAAGTTGAATTGTCTAAACTAGTAGATACACACTCGCGGGTTCGCATCTAATGAAAATGCTGCTTTAGCAGCTCTACGTATTTTAGCAAAAGATCGAGCAGACCGATTACTTTAAACCGCTTATTTATTCGTAGTGAACACAACATACGAAGAAATAAGCGGTTTAACCTAATCGGTCTGCTCGACTTTTTGCTAAAATACGTAGAGCCGCTTAATTGGTGACCCCGACGTGATTTGATGGTCGACGCTGATATAGTCGACGTTGGCAGGTCTTCCTACCTCACCGCTTTCAGAAAGGGAGAACTGTGTCGCAGTTCTTGCTCCAGCCAATGACGGTGTGGAAGCTAGCAGCGAAATACCCTCAACCAAGAAATAATTGGAAACAATAGTTTCTTAAGGCAAGAGACCATTGTAGTACATAGGTTGTTTAACCGAGCAGGTTGATCGCAGAAGGAGCGCACTTCTTTTGACCCGCCACACTGCGTTAATGCATTTGTTAACAATTCACATCAACTATTATCATTAACAAAAACGATGTAACCAGCAAAGTTGGAAGTCGGGCCGAGATTTTCGGGTCGGGTATGGGTTCGGGCCTAAAGTTGACAAAACTTTTGGGTTTAATTCGGGCCTAAGACGTGCTTTTTGTCTTAGGTACACAAAAACATACTCAAAATAACTTGGCAACATTGCTAAATTTTTTAGACCTAACTTAACTTACGTCTTTTTTTTTGGCATGATATGGGCTTCAAATTAGTTTTCGGGTCCGGGCCAGGTTCGGGTTTATATTTTCGGGTTCGGGCCTGAACTAGTTGGCCCGTTTACAACTATGGTAGCCATTACTTAATATAAGCCAATACATCATAGCCAATAATTTAGAATTGAAAATACACCTTGCGTACCGTCACCAAATAACATTAATAAAACACGCAACAAACTAAAACTGCTAACACACATTAATGTATTTATGGAGGGGAGAATTGTATCAAGCACCTTTTTGCCCATAGCACAATGCAAAAAAACGTAGAAAATAGCGTGATTAGAATAAAATAAAACGTAAATGACGAAGAAAAAGGCTTTCGCTACATGTATTTCGGCAGCATTTTAGTCAGCTTAAAGGTAGGAGGAATGAGGATTTCAAGTTTTTTAGTTATGCCAATATTTTTGCTGCTTAAAAGTTTTTGCACTCAAGACAATAGACTTCTACCGTCTCCAAACACTACAGAAGGCACAACTCTATATTCGTACCCAACAACGTTAGAAGTAGAAATAGAGCTGTGACATGCGGCTTAAAGCCGTAAAAATCTTTGAGCGCTATAAACTCTACTCCCAGACCCCATCGGCCTTTGGCGGCTGGGTGCCCCCGCGCTGTTATGTAATTTTGATCTTTTAATACCCTCCTTTGAAATTCTTGTGTACGCTACCGGTTAAATAAACGAAATTATTAAAAATACAAATTAGAACCCTAAAAAAAGCAAATTTTTCCAATGAATTTGGTATTACAACACAAAACTCCTGTATGAACAAACTTTTAATGTTAACCTGCATTCAATTATTTAGCCCAGAAAGCTTAAACATTTGGAAAAATATAATGTATTTCAAAGTAGTCGTTGTTGGATGAAATCCTGTTTTCAAATAAATATCACTAGAGACTTACAATTGCTAGTTTCTTAAGTAGGTTCTGGCCTGCAAACTACCAATTCTTTGAGGGACTTACTCTAGTGTTACTCCCGCAGGTTGTAGGGCAATCAAGTTCCAGCCAATTTGTCCATGTGTCACAAGGGAGTGTTGCACAAATTCTGCTTGAAACGCTACCAGTTACTTCACATCCCGATTGGCCAATGCTTCCGTGCAAACAAGGACGAAAACGCAATTGTGTACCTAGATACGATATCCACAGTATTTTTGAATGAAAACACAATCGTCTGGTAGGACGTACTGTACATGACCTTAAATGTTTGAAAATAAAATGGATTTGTAAATCTATATCTTTCAATTTACATTTAATAGCGTTTTATACGGCAACTCTTGACCAAAATACTGAAATTAAAAAATCAGTACTGAAGAGAAATTCAAAAAATTTCCAATTTCGGGTAGGAAGTAAGTTGATGGTGCTGTATATTCCATAAATTTATCGCCTAGTTGCTAAAAATCGCAATCACCTTAGATAACCTTAAGTTGAAGTAATTTTACAAATTTAATTTATGATAAACAAATTCTTCAACTGAAACTGAGGAATCTTATCTTCTATACATCCTTTGTTGACAAGGTAGTTCAGTTGGTCGAGCGTCGGGTTAGTGATAAAAAGGCTAGTGACTCCGGGTTCAAATCCCCAACCAACAATGCGTCGTAGTGGTTTTGAGAAGCATTTTGAGCATTTTCTGCATTGGGGCTAAGCTGTTTACCCGTTTTGGTGTTTTAGCCAGATAAAAGACTTGCAATCAGTACTCAAAGAAGAGTGGTTATTGGTTAGATAAGAGTAATTACATCGTACGCATGAATGAACTCATTGTCATTTGGCTAAACACTTGCTAATTTGCGAGAGGATATTCATGTTTCTGGAGAACAATGCCATTTGAATTAGACACTAAATAGTGTACAATGGCTACTCTTCACTGCTCACCTCTCCCACAACGACTAGGGCAAGGAGAATAATCTGACCACGTTCCCCAAGAAGGACATAAGTTAGTTGAACATGCTCTTGTATCATTATTTGTGGGGCATATCGAGCCACCAGCGCAATTTCTGCGTGATCTACAACAATTAAAAAAAGGTTTGTTACAAGAAAATAACCAAAATTATTGCGTATCAAATTTATTCATTTCGATATATCACACATTGCCGGACTGCTTTATCCAACTATAGATAGGTGCGTGAACTATATGAAAGTTTGAGACAAAATGAAATACAGTCTTTTATGTTCTACAAGTCCAGAAACGCAAACTAAGACTTCAACTTTTGACATCATTATCTAGAAAACTGCAATTTAGTGTAAGTACATTTTGTTCACCAAGTTGCCTTTGTCAGGAATCGGCAAAGGACCTTTCGGTGTTTGAGTCAAGCTGCTATCTGCCTACCACGCACGGTGGAGACTTTACACTGTTCCTTTAATTGCTGAACGGCAATCATGGAAGCTGTGAATACCTACATTGTTATAGTCTCTGGTTTGACCCGACCGTGGGAATCGAACCCGAGTCTACCGTTTCAGTAGCAGAAGTTCTATTCATTCGACTATTGATCGGCTTGTGCTTAACAACTCGATCTGTTGCTTTGTTCATAGAAATATGGCTATCATCCTCATTATCTCTTTATCAACATCCAAATTGAGTATTAAGATGTGTTTACACTGGAGGCGAAGCAACCAAAATGTGACGTCATCAGCAACCTGCGACAAACTGCAACCGGTTGCAAATATCTCGAGCGGTTGTTTAACTTCACTTTGACAAAATTATTGATAAATGGTTGGCCTATTTTGAGCAAGAAGGTTGTCAACCTTCGCTTTGCGTCTTGTGCAAAAGCACTTGAACCACAATACAAATTATAATCAACGATTGGACGTTGTACAATGTACATGTATAAATATCTACTGTATGCGATGAAGCCTGTACTTCACATTGGGCTTGCTTTAATCATCAAACATTTAGCTTTCAGTTATCGTAACGATATTTTAAAGCTTCCGGGATGACTGATGGCGCAAGGTTCAAGAATTAAACGTCTTTTCGCATCGCAGACAAATTTTATGACTTTGTTTGTTATGGCAGAATAATTTCACATATGTTAATATGGTAAAACAGGTAGCCTGGCAGAAATTTTTTTTTAAAAGTCGTCGTATGTTGTATAGCCCTTATGATGTGTAGCCCAGACTATTCATCATAAAGTTCATGTCATACTACGCAAAAAACGTGTAACAATATCTTATAAGTTGCGACATCTTAAGCTGATTTAAAGTTAAATTATCCCTGAAGTGAAATAGGTAGAATTAATTTAATAGTTCACAGAGACATCACGTCTTACAATCCTACTTCATTTGACAACACCTTAATGCTGTCTCCGCGTCGAAATGGGTAATCATTTCAACCCCTAGTGACGCAGGTGAGGCGGAGCCCCCTATCGCGGGATTTAAAGTGTTTTAAATGATTTAAAGTGTTGCATTATAATACCCCAGAATCACAGGAATAACCTGCTTTGAATTCCTGTTCCACATGAAACTGAGCAGCCACTCCAAGCACTCCAAGCTTCTCTGATGAGAGTTGTAGATGGTGATGGCGATGGTTTTGTACACAAAAGTTTGAAACATACTTTTTGCTACAGATTAAAATAATTTTTACCCCTCTTGAAAACACTATTGATTGATAAAAAAATCATTTCAAGAGTTTTTATGGGGTTAAGTATTCCAATCATAAGGTTTCTAGAGCTACCGTTCTTCACTAAAATTAAGGCATTTTGGCCCAAACATCAAGTAATGACGTCATGAGACGTTTTTTTGACGTAATCACTTTGACTGATGCATTTTTTGCAGAGGTGGAGTCAAGGTTCCAACGATTGAGGCCAAGACCAAGAACTCAAAAGCAAATCCGAGGTCAAGGCCAAGGACCGACTTTTGGAGAACAGATCCTCTCGAGGCCAAGGACAAGAATGCTCGAGGCCAAGGCCAAGGACTTCAAAATGTGTCTTCGAGGACGTTCTTGAGGCTAAGTACGTCCTCGAGGACTGCACCTCTGATTTTATAATTCAAATTCAAAAAACATGCTTGTGAACAAAATATTTTGCATAAAGATCGTTAAGTTTTTTTTATCAGGCCGAGTCAAATTAAAATTGCAAATGTTCCTAAAAATCAGCAAGATAAAACGATATTTCGAAAACACATGGAAATAATATTTTTTTACCAAAATTCAATAAGAACGACTGCACGTACGTAGATTGTAGACTCGATTGAAATGAAGAGATTGTAGAATCAATTTAAAACATAACAAAATAAAAATAAATAGAAATAATAAAAGAAATAATAGCAGTTAAACAGAAATTATAGTAAAAATAAGCAAAAATATTGGAGCATAGTAAATGGACTTCTCGAATAGTTTAATCAAAAATTAAGATTACAGCCAAAATGCTGTAGGACATATTTAATGAGAAGTTTCGGTTAATTTTTTTAAACCATAGTCAATCTAGAACATAAAAATAAAATCGCAGCTGACTTTTACGGGAAAATCGCAGACTCAACGTGTAAAATTGGATTTTGTGATTACGATACATGTACTGCACATGATGTCTAGACAAATACGCGGAAAACACGTACGTTTATCAAAGCGTGAACTTTATTTAGTACCTCCAGCTTTTTCCTATTATGCCCTAGCCCTTCTCAAATTTGAACTGTGCTGGTGAGTAGAAAGTCTAAAAATTTTGATTAATACATCCCGATTACAAAACTTATCAATGATGAACTCCATAACGAACTTCATGATAAACTCCGAGTACAAAACTTACCGCCATGTTTAGTGCAGTTTAGTTGGATAAGTTATGCGGAAAGCTTCAATATTCTTAGTTGCTTACGGTAAGTTTTGTAATCGGGCTATATTAATCAAAGTTTTTAGACTTTTTACTCACTAGCACCGTTCAAATTTGAGAAGGTCCGGGACGTAATAGGAATAAGATGGAGACGCTAAATAAAGTCCACACTTTAATAAACTTAAGTGTTTTCCGCGTACCTGTCCAGACATCATGTATAGTTTATGTATGGTAATCACAAACTCCAATTTTTCACGTTGAGTCTGCGATTTTCCCGTAAGAATCAGCTGTGATTTTATTTTTATGTTCTAGATTGACAATAGCTTAAAGAAATTAACCGAAACGTCTCAATAAATATATCCTACTGCATTTTGGCTATAATGTTTTTAATTAAACAGAAGCAGAAGTAACAAAAACAATCACAATAGTCTTTGGTAAGAAACTATTAAGTACTGCTAATCAGAATATTACAGGGGTTATACTAAATCAATTCAAAGTAATTTCCAACAGAATGCCTTAGACAGCTTTTTAGGCGAGCTACGAGGAGGTTATAAATAGCGTTTCATTTCCAGAGATTGTTAGCCTAGCTAATCTCTAGTTCTGAGTTTTGGCACTAGTTATGTGCCTTTCAGCCTACTGGAAACGTAGCCGTTTAAGGCGAGCTATGAGGAAATTAGAGGGTTAGCTAGCCAATTGTTCTTCTGAGAGATGTAACGTAAGATTTGTAGATTAGCCGGAAAAGATTTGAGTCATAGAATATAGTTTCATTTCGTAAAGACTTAATAATTGCCTTTAGTTTCATAAAGTTAAGATTTTTTACTTAAGATTTACTTAGCTTGGCTAAAATTGATGGGTAAAACTTTATGCAATATACACATAATAGGTAAATATTTATTCATTAGTTGATAAATTGGAAAAAATGTACAGTATGTTTTGAAGATTTCTATCACTGGTGATATTTGTTATTTTGGCCTTGCTAGTCTTACTGAAGAGCCCTGAAATTCGGTGAAACAGCTGTTTAAGCTCTAAGGTATGCTATTGTAATTTACTTTGAATTGAACTAGCATACTTTTTGTAATTTGTGATTACCAGCACTTAATATTTTCAAAAAAAAGTTATATTCTGTAAGATTTTGGTTAATTTTTGCTTTTTTTTTGTTTGACAATGTAATTACTCACTTGGCGATTACTTCCTAAACAAATGGGAGATCCGGGGATTGATCCTGAGCATTGACGAATTCGTGTCATTCGACCGCGTCCACAGTAGGTTGAACATCTGCCCCATTGAGACCATGGAAGCCAACCTAGTCCTTTGAAACAACTCCATAAGGTTCACAGTACGCTGTAGCATGCCTGCAGCTCCAATATACTCTATCTTTCTTGATTAGTGTGTTTAAGACATTTGTAGGGTCCAGCAGCATATGATACATTTCGCAGCTTCCACTCTGGCTTTCAAGTTACAGTAATTTTAAAAACAATGAAATTTTTCGGTAACATCAAGTCAGTTCGTTTTTTTTTTTTATCTTAGTTTACTTCTTTTATTGCTCGCTGTTCTGTGAAGATTAGGGTAGTAGCTGCTTAACTTTGAACACACATTAGATGTACAAAATCTTAAGCCGTCTCTACCTTGCTGGTTTAAAATTAATGCTTCAAAATAGTTGAATTTGATTTATAGTTTCCTCCAAGTCTTTTTCCAACTAATTTGGCAAGACTTCGCAACCAAAAACAGTTTAAAAAACAACAACAAATATTCGATATCGTAATGCCAATTTCGTTTTTTTACAGTAAAATTTGTAGTAATGCTTAATTTAACTTGTAGCTAATACATCTTACGAAGTAAAATTATTTAACTTACTTGCGGAAGATATCGAAGAGTTGTTTGCTGTGACGATGCACAATTCATCAACTAAATAATTAGAACGAATTTATTGCTTTAGACATTCTTCAAAACAGTATTTTTGATTTTCCAACTATTTGCAGGTCAAATAAGCATGAAACAACTTCTTTCTTTATTACCCGCTTTTCTATGAGGGTTGCGAGGAGCATTAAACAACTAATAAGAAATAATGGCATTCTCCAGATATTACTTCTGTAACCATGAAACGACTGTGATGCTACTGTAGAATTTTAATGCGTAGTTAAAGGATTTCCAAGGCGAAACACAATCATAAGTAATTTCTGCTCAGCACAAAACCATTTGTAATCCATTAACTACTATAATATAAATATTTACACTTTACCGCATCACTCTGATTAAACTTTCTTCTCACCCAAAGGATAGAAGCACATTTTCAATTGAGGATCATAGCAACATCCTCGATGTCTTTCCGAGCATTGGCGTTCTGATATGCCGGTGGGAGAACAAACATACCTAAAGCAAAAAAAAGACAGCTGAATGGAACAACAATCCACAACCTGTGATACAAATCGCTCAGTAGATATAGCCTATCAATGCAGACAACTACTGAAAAAGAACGCATAAATAAAGGTTAATCAATGCAAGACGGAAACGTTTTTCTGCGCTTGAAATCGTCAGTTGCGTGCATTGTTGCATACTCGTTGGAATCCAACTTCAAGCGCAGTAAATTGAAGTCAGTTGAAGTTTTTGAAAAGTTTGTGGGACTTCAAACTCTTCACTTCAGACAGAGTGTTTAAATTGCTCTAAAGCAAACACGTAGTACAAAATCGCACCTGTCAGCTGAGTTAAACGGGCAGCAACCTGGGTGGGGAGGATGTTGTCGTGAAGTAACCTGCAAACAATAGATTTACGAGGGTAAAAAAAACATAAATACTGTGTATCCGAAAGCTTTAAAAAAGGATCAAGCAACATGCGCATGATAAAAAGCAATATAAGAGAAGAAAAAAAAATCGCACTCAGGGACCAGTAAGTGATGATCGATAACGACAACGAATTTTTTGTGCAAGAAATAAAGCCAACATGATAAAATGACAAATTAGATGCACCGACTAAGATACAATTCAGAGGCGATCATAGAGAGCAGCAAGTTGAGCTTGACTCCAAAAATGAAATAAAGCTGATATTATAGTAATTTGTAATCCTTCGAGTTGCAAGCGTCAGTCAATTCAGTTTAACGAGAGCAAAACATTCATCTATACTAATAACCAAAAAATGGGGAACCATCTAAAGCATGTCTTTTTTCCCAAGTTAGTAGTATGTTGTGCGCTAAAACGTGAGGTTTGAGGGTTACCACCTGCGGTGATTTTTAAGGAAGCCTACCAAATCTTCAGACCTTAACCACCGTAGGTGGTTCAGTTCCCAGGCAAGCTTTAAGAACTCTCAGGAAAGTCTTACAAATTTTAAACATTATGGTTGGGTAGTCTTTGTTGGTTTGGTCCTCAGGCAAGGTATTCTTCTAGTCTTGACCAAGTTCTGGGGTTCGATTCTTAGGGTTAGAGATCCAGAGTTAGAGCTAGGATTAAAACCATCATTTCGATACTGCAAAAAGCTGCAACCCGCAATTCCGCAACCCTCAAACCCATAAACCACACGTTTTGGTGAACTACATAGTATTCAAGTTTCAGTTTTCGACACTCTTTACTGTTTTCGATTAATTTTATTTCAAAGTTAAAAACATCTTTTCTGCAGTGTTGTCAATTAAAACAAAATTTTACAAAAATTTGTCCTCAACGTTTTTTTTTTATCATACTGATCGAAACCCAAGCTTTACAATGACAAATTTTCAAAATACTTGTAAAAAGATTACTTTATAGATTCTAAATAAAGTATAGATGTAATTTAATTTACCGTGTTTTACCTAAAATAAGACCTAACCCGAAAATAAGACCTAGCCCGAATTTTAAAAATGATTTTAATATAAGCCTTACACTAAAAATAAGACCTAGGCGATAAAGAGAAACTTTTTTGTCCTCAAGTGTGTTTTTACTGCTTGAAAAGTTATTGTGGGAATTTAGGATAAAAAGTAATGCTAGTTAATGAATAGATTAGCTAAATAATGATCATATTCACATCATTAATTTAAAAGATGCGGGAGACGAAAAAGTTTAATGACCTGAGATAACAAGAAGATCAAGCCACTTTTTTAAAAGAAATAACTTATTTTCAAAGTTTTTTAATAAAATGTGTTATTTATCAGAGGTGGAGTCCTCGAGGACGTCCTTGGCCTCAAGGATTATAACTAATTTTATCTGTTATTTATAACTAAATGGATATTGCTTTTCATATTTTGTGTATTTGAAATTCTCATAATTTTCTACTTTGCAATTTTGTTTTTGATAAATGAAAATAAATGTTATTCCCTTAAAATAAGCCCTGGTGTTATTTTTCGAAAAAAAATTAATATAAGACCCTATCTTATTTTCGGGAAACACGGTAATAGAATCTATTTGAGTAAGATTATTCTCCAGGCGAGTCGAAAAACGAGACAGGCTGCAGGGGATCTAGTTTTAGATTTTAAGTTTTTATGGTCTGTGATTGTTTCTGAATAGATCTGAGGTATCATCAAGCATTTTCTAGAAGCACAAAGCTACGCAATCGTTCAGTTTTTAAAAATTTATTGATGCCCTCATGCACAATCATGCAACACAGGTTACTTACCGACAAAGAAAGCTCTAAAAATGGATAAAATAAGCGTAAACAATTGTAAAATTTTAATTATTATCGTAGAGCGTATAAAGGTGTAAAAATAAGGGTTTAAAGGCAAGGGTTTAAAAGTAAGTGTTTAAAATCTCACATTTCCACTAAAAGTGGTTCTAGTGGTCTGCCAAGTGCTTTCAGGGAGTCCGAAAAAATTTAAACTTTCCAACAATATGCAACATAGTAGATCGAATTGATTAATTCTCATTTTTGAAATTGGCACTCTATTGAGGAAGTGATTTGGTCTTGAACATTCCGCATGCTGAATCATTTCTTAATTCCAACAGCTCATCTTGAAGTAGACACACCACTTACTTTTCAAATTCAAAGCTTTTGCACGACTATATTTTTTAGGCTATTGGCAACGTTTTGCCAGCCCATATAAGCTGGCTTCGTCAGGGCATTGTACAAAGCTACAAACAAATTAAACTCCTTACAAAATGAAAACGAGCAGTATGCCTACATTAGCTTATCGTATTCAACAAACCTTTTTTTGCCACCTAACCTAACGTATATTAAAAACTGGTCTAGGACCGATTTTTCTCCTGATAGGAGAGGGAAGGGTGCTAACCCAGTGTTCGATAGATTAAATGGCAGAATGCAACAAGCAAAGGCTGGTAGACCGCTCTTTGTCATTTTGTGATTTGTTTAATATGTTTATAGCTTTGTGTAATGCCCTGACGAAGCCAGCTATTATGGAGTGGAAAAACGTTAGCAATAGCCTAAAAACACCAGTTATGCAAAAAAAATTTGCATTTGAAGAACGTCTCGAGTCTAATTCTAAATGAGCTGTTGGATTTTAATTTGATTGATCTGTTTGATTTGATTGATCTGTTTTGACTGGATTGATCTGTTTCTAATTCAAGATGAGCAGTTGGATTTCGTATAGCTCGTTCTTATCATTTTTGACTTTCCCTCTTTCCTAAACTAAAACCTGACTACGCCCTGTGTGCAGTAGCGTAGCCAGGGGGGGCGGGGAGGCTCGAGCCCCCCATTGGCTTGTGAAGTATGCAAAATCGCACGTTTTTGTTGCTTTTTAGGCCGATTTTTGGTGAAAAATTGAAAACAGCCCCCCAAGTCGTGAAGTGGATGTCGTGATTCGGTACGAAAAAGTGTTTGAATTTCCGATTTTGGCCGAAAATTCAGACTCAATTTTGGTGAAGACCTTTTTTTTCCACCTGTTTTTGAGCGGAAAAAACGTTTGAACTTCAGAGCTTTCCAAGAAATTCCAACTCAATTTTCGGAGAAACCGTGTGAAACTGATTCAAGAACAATAAAAATTCGGGTCAAGGTCGTTTGCACTTTTCTCACTCTTTCAAAAAAGCCCCCCCCTTTTCCAAATCCTGGATACGCGCCTGCCTGTGTGTGCGTGTATTGTAAAACAACCTTTCATGCATGCACAGCGCCGAAGTCTGGTTTTAGTGTAGATTGGAGAGAGACCCAAAAATGATGATAAGAATGAGCTACAGTAAGAAGGAAATCATTTAAAAAAAAACGTCATTTTTGAGAATTATTTGAATGCGAAAAATTCTTCAGCAATTCTTTTGCACGAAGCTAAAGGGCATTGTGCCGTGCTTATACAGTAGATGGTTGTGGTTCTCAGAGAACTTTCAGGAGGAATTGCTCTTCCTGCTTCCCCATCCGTTTCCCTATGCTTCTGAGTTCTGAGCAATAGCGTTCCATTTTTGTTATAATAACTTAGACCCATTACAAGAAAAATTTTTATCGCTTTTACTAGAAGGCTACCTGAATATTTCATTTCAAGAGCTACTCGAAAGTGAAACTGATGAAGAGTTAAACCCGCTGAAATCGAAAATGCGGTCTATAGCAAAGCGTTTAAAAATTTGTTGAGTTGAAGTCTCTTTGTTATGACTGAATGTTTGATCGATTTTCATATATTGACTCAAACCCAGCATTAATTTGATTGTAAAACGACTGAATTAGAAGGCAGGGGCCTTGCTGTTTCACTCAAACGATAAAGCCCACCGGTATTTATCAAACCGCTTTTACCTTTTGATACACAGACAGAACCAAAATAGCCATTAGCGCAAATACATCGGCGTCCTGAGCGGGTTCTTTCGCACCTTCCACCGTGTAAACATGGAGAAGGAAAGCATGATGTAACTGCTAAAAATATCAATAAAAATAGGTGTAATCGTTTGCGTGCATTAATTCTGACCTAAACGCTATCAGCGTGGAAAGCTAGGGAAGAGCTAATATAACGGCGACTATACTTAAACCAAGTAACGTAAAAAAACAAAGTCATAAAATAATAAAGTAATCAAAAATAAGGTGATTCAAAGACTGCAGGTTCGAATCCTGTGGAAGGACAACTTTTTTGTAATGCTTGTTTTAAGTAGTCGCCGTTCTGTACGATGATTTCTAGACTTCCACGCTGATAGCCTGTAGACCAGAAATCATGAAAACGATTAAATATTAAAAGTCTGTCCCGCAAATGTCCAGACATCACATCACCATTAAATTATTATTGAAGATAAGTTTATTTTGTAAAGGGATCAAAGTACAGTTTGCCAAAATGTGAAAGTGAGAACGAATGGCAACATGACGTTATTTTTTCATTGACGTCATAAGTCTAAAATTTTGCTCTTGCTGTATATAAAGTTTGTTTTCAGAATGTGAAATATAAAAGTTTTCACAACTGTAGGTAGCATTTCACTCACATATCGGCTTTCTTATAAGGCTTGTGTGTTTCATCGACATCTAAATTCACACAAAGCCTCTCCA
Source organism: Trididemnum nubilum (assembly GCA_963965965.1). NCBI lineage: Eukaryota > Metazoa > Chordata > Ascidiacea > Aplousobranchia > Didemnidae > Trididemnum > Trididemnum nubilum. The sequence goes on along the minus strand of OZ014482.1, from coordinate 18,968,009 downwards.
GGCAACCCACCCGAACCTTCAATCCACACTGCACGTAGGCAATTTCTGCATTTGATATTGTATCCTTCTCTCAGATTTCTCTGATCAAAGTGTGACAAAAACGTCACCGGAAAGATGATTCTTGCAGGTGATTAGCCAGAAATTCGCAATGGAGGGGGGCTGTTTGGGGGTCTGGGGGCGGAGCCCCCAGCGCTCGAAAATTTTGCATTTTTTTGCAAAAATAACTTAATTTTAGGACTATTTTGATTAAAAAATGATGCTTTTAAAACGTGGCTTAGAAATTGGCAGCGCAAACAAAATTAAACTGGTGGCATAAATGAGCTATTTGGGAGATGGCTACTGGTAAAATGTTAGTTCTCTTGTTTAGATGCTGTTAAATTATAAAATCGAATACTTTAATCAAACTCACACGGAGTATTCTATTTCGTATACAGTTTATAGAGAAAAAAATTGGGGGGAGTCTAATGAAAAGAGATTTGGAAGAAATGATTGGTAATTAACTAATACTGCATATCCCCCCCCTATTCCTTATTTTATAGTATATTTGTTGATGACACCTATGTTTAGCATTTTTATACTTGCGATCAAATTTGATTGTTTATTTTTTACCATTTTTCAAAGTTTTCATTTATTTTTTGGTTTTATTTTTGACAAATTAGCTCCCCCTTGAACATTTGTTTCAAAAGATGTTTTAAATCACTATTTAGTCCACTCCAGTGCATAAAACAGTCTCAAAAGTGCTAAAAACGTAGTGTTTTTCTCATTCTGCATTTTGGTCGACATGCCAATGGGGGGGGGGGGGGGGGCTATAGCCCCCCTCCCCCCGGCTACGATACTGGATTCTTGGCCAGCATTACACTGGCACTGCCTAAGTTCAATCGCATTGCGCTAAAAAGTTAAGTAGAAAAACATCCTATGTACCGCATGAGATATAAAATTACCCAAGTCTAAGAATTATGTCATGAAATTGTCTTATTGTGTCATAATAAGTGTGTATCAAAATTTTGGCTCCAAAAATCTCAATGTTAGAGCACTAACCTCAATCTCTTATTGGCGGCTTAATTTTCAAGAGTTTTTGAGATGCAAAGTCGAAACTGTTGCCTTGAAATTTCATTTGTTAATTCAATATTTATAGCTATTTTACATTTTCGCCCCCCTCTCGTTTTTTTTTTTTTTGCGATAAGTTCCTTCAGAAGCAAGCTTTTTTCTTTAGACCTACGTGACTTTGAGTCAAATTTCATCATAAATAACTTTTAGAAATTTGAAGGTGTGTAGGTAAGTTTACCAGTTTTAAAAGTTTCCAAAGTCACTTTCCGAAATTTAAGCATTTTTTGGCTAATATTTAACTTAAATGACGTCATAGGACGTTTTTTTGACGTAAGTACTTTGACTTGATGACGTCATCAACCCAAAATAAAATTTTTCAAAAAATTTTGGTAAACACCAGTCCGCTTGCCAAATTTGGTGCTTTCATGATGGCTGGTTAAGGAGTTAGATAGGGGGCATTTTTGCCCCCTCCCTCTGTGTAAAATGTGTTGGTTGAATACCTGTGTAAAATAGGGTTAAAACAGTTGCTTTAAAAAAAATCCAATGACATGATCCAAAACGTTTAATCATAGCGATGCTCTAAAGTGTGTTCAAAATAAAAATTCATTTTAAGATAAAGATTATGAATTTATGATAGGGTGTTGAATTTATGCAAACATTTTATGGAACAGAGAATAAAAATGTGAACAAAATCATTTTGGCTTCGTTTGTTGCAATAACTTAAGCTACAGAATGTTACTTGGTGTACTGCAGATGAATCCTGAATATCCTTCTTTACACAAACATCGAAATTCTGACATGGACACAGGTTGGCATTGACCGTAGTTGACACATAAAGAAAATCTACATGGTTCTACAAAAGAAAAATTCATTTTTAATTTTTTTTCTGAATACTTATTACTTCAGCTTTTTTTTAAACAAAAGCAACGACTAATAATAATTAATTTGCATGTTTTTCAAAAATTTGTAATCGCCCATGGTAATACTCAAATTCCAATTGAATGGCTAGCGCGAAATGATTTTCAGAACCTACATAATTAAGTTTACTTTTCTTTTTCAAATTTCTTTTTTAAACGCCTCCACTTACATGGTTTAATCTAAAACCATATTTCGAATCATACAAAACCCAGCTTGCACGCCTTTCACAAACCGATAGTCAATTAGAAACACCAGTTCTGTCCAAGGTCTACAGTAAATAGTTTTCGAATTTGATAGGGTAATTTTGAACGTTACTTATCCCTGTTTTGAGCAATATCGCGTAAGTTTCTTTCGATGCTAAAGTTATTACAACGGATCAATAAACCACAGCCACGTTATAGCCAAGCAACAAACCGGAAAAGTGTGTTAACGCTCGTATAAAAATGCCAAAATTCTCGTGAGTTTATCCAGAGATTCACTCTGAGCCCTAGTGTTAAGAACAGGGTTAAGAAACATTGATTTCATGCACCGTATACTTGTCGAATCGTCCTAGAAAATTCCCTTGGCATTAGGTATGTAAAGTAGTTTTCTATATCTCGTGCTTGATTTCTCCAAATAAGGTGGTTAAATCTTTGTTCTTTATTTCTTAATTATTTTTTCTCTTTTTTGTTTTTTTATTATATTGCATTATTGCTAATGCGTAAAAGAACAGTCATGTGATCTAGTTAACTAATGAAAGAACTTAAAATCCTTGAATTATCACGTTTGTGGCTTTGCTTATACTCATTCATGCTTGACGATAGAAGTCTACTAACTCTGCTCTTACCGTATCCCTGAACATCGCTTTGACAGATTGCATGTTTATGAGTCCAACAACTACTATCAAACCACGTTCCATTGAGATCCATAACTCGATTTTCGTTGTTATACAGAGCACTGATGTACATGCATTTGAAATCTGCTTTCGCTCCCAGCCCAAACACTTCTACATCTCCTTCAAATTCGCTATGCCAATTTTGATATCCGCTCGTCCCCTGCCCAGTTGGAAGCCTTGTTCCATTAATAAACCTCCAAACTCCTTCAACGAAGTCAAATCCACCAACCCAAAATCCAACGTCTTCAGGATTATCCCACTGGCTGTCATAAGGAAGTGGTCCAATGACGTCACGCATATGGCTTACTACAGCTTGCTGGATTTCGGCACTGTCGATGAACAAAAGTTTTCCTCTTATTTTACTGCAAACTTCCAAAGCATCAACAAAATAGATGCGATCAAAAATGTAAGTGAAGACTTGATTTTGGTATGGAATCCTCCGAACTGCAAAATAACAACTACAGTATAAAAAGCTGGTTATGATGTTGCCAGTGTCGTCGCTTCGAGGGGGCAGGGGGGCCTTGCCCCCTTATCGGCTGCTTGTGCCCCCCCAGTTTGGTTTACTCAAAATACTGTTTTTGGAACATCACGTAAAGACAAGACAACAGATAATGACGGTAAGGGAATAATTACGTTCAAACATAATTCTCCTTTGACGTTTTCTCGATTCTTTGCGAAATTGTTGGCAACCAGCTGCTGTGCATAAATCTGACGCAATAATCCGTCTTCTTAACACGCCTTTACGGGTGTGTCGCGGAAGAGACATAAGTAAGCCTGCAGAATGGTTACCGGTACTTCGTTAGTAATTATGACATGAAACAATACGTTAAAACTTTTCTTTTCTAAGGCCAGCTGTTTTAATTTTTAGAGCACACTCAAGATTCTTCTGAATTTCATCAAGTTAGTTATTTATCTGTCTTCAAAAAATGCGAAATGTGATTAAATTGGCGTTAAATGGCGTTAAAATTGCTATTTTTTTGCTGCAAAAGATAAAAAATACGCCCAGCAGCTGGGGGCGGAACCCTCAGGACTCCTTCCACAATCACAGAAAATTTCGTGACTATCCCCCGTCTGTAACACGCTTGAGTTGCATCAGTTTGTTCAGTACGGAAGCTAAATAAAAACACTTTACTTTTGGTTCACCATCTTAGAAAAAATTCTGTTTGCATGTCTGGTACCATTCACTGCTGCAGATAAATTTTTCAAGCGATTATGGATCGCAGACCAAACGAGCTAAAAAACGCTGCCCGCCCGATTTTAAAATTGCCCATATATTTGTTGCCGTACAAAATCTAAACATCAGATTTTATATGCAAAAGTTCAGTTTATTTTAATGCACCCCATTTTCAACTAGTGCCCCCTCACTTCGTTTGCTCTGGCGACGGCACTGGATGTTGCTGAAAATATATATAATTTCGAATTTTGGGTTAAATTCATCTAAAGCATGAAATAAAGCTACTCTGTTAAAGTACGTTTAGATTGGGAGCGAAGCGAAGATTGCCAAACTTCACGAATGGTCGTTTACGGCACTTGCCAAAATAGACCAACCATTCAAAAACAATTTTTTATAAGTGAAGTTAAGAAACGGCTCACAAAGTTTGCGACCGGTTGAAATCTTTCGCTAGTTGTCAAAGACGTCAAATTTTGGGTTGCTTCGCGTCCAGCGTAAACACGCCTTCAATGGGCAACAGTTTGGTTACAGCAAGATTCTGAAAAAGAACCCAATCGCTTGATCTGTTGGGTTTAACGTATGCCAAAATTGTCATGTTGCGAAACTTTGTCGCGCTGTCAGACTATTAAAAAGACTACAGATAACTACCTTTGGTTAACTGGTTAGTAAAGTTTCAAACAAACATACAATTTACAAGAAACGGAGTTAAAAATCAATCCACAATTTCAAAACTGCAGAGGACACTCTTTTGCGGTTGCGAATTTGTCCATAGAACATTACAAAATTAGGTTTATGGAAAGATAAAGATAAAAATAAAGTCATGTAATTAAAAAACTAAACCAAAAGTCATGTCGATTAGAGAAAACTTGGTTTTTAGATAGCCATTTTGATCATGAGAATCCTGCAAAAAATTAGCCATTTTAAAGTGTTGAGAAAAAAAGCAGTTTGCGCTACGAGCAACTTGCGAGCTACTTTGGGAAAAATTCATCTTAGGCTGTAACTCAAACGTGAAGTTCCAAAATACAGTAAAATATCTTACACACAAAATTAAGGAAAAAAATTGAAATTTTTAAAATTTGCTGTACGACACATTCCTTTAAAGATACATTTTACATATACATGTGCTACTCTTAGATTGGTTACTTCTGTATGTGTTTTGTCCACTTTCAAGATTCACATTAATCGTTGCTGTATGTTGAGCAGTAGTTAGTGAGAATGCATACAACAAAATTGCGGAAAAATAAACCTGTATATTCATGATTTTCAACAGATCTTATGGAATGTAACTCTTTTCACTATTATTATTCACAGTACTGTACACTGTAATTTTTAAAATAAAAAAGTTTTAAGTTGACGAAATGAGTATGACTTTGCTTAAATCTTTTTTAGAAATAACATAGAAAACACTTATTTTAAGTAAATGGTAATATAGTTTGTTTTGATTTTCTCAATTATGGCAATATTACCAAAATCAATTTTATTTCCAAATAAAAAAGAACTAACGCCACTTTACACTGTGATTTAATGCTGTGCAGATGCCAAACAATTATCAGTTAATCTTATTTGCAAGGAAATCTGCTTTTTATCTTTTTTGTTTGAAAAAGTTCATTTAGGGATTTTTTTGTACATCTACAGCATAATAAAGCATGAATATTGTGAAGTGGTGATAAGTAGTCTGAGCTAACTAGTAAAACTTTAATAATTCTCTGATCCAGCTTTAGTTTATTGAGCAGCTTTTCTGGTGAGAAAAATGGCCATGGGCTCCATCATAGCAGCGCTAGTGCTTTCGAAAAATTTTATTCGTTTACAGTCAGTCTTTGCTATTTTAAGTCTTAAATTTTCAAGATTTTGTGTATAGAATTCATTTCACAAAGTTCAACACAATAAACAGAAATCTTTAAGATATAGCTCTGGTTAAATGCTAAAAGTAAATTTACGTCGTATTTCTCAACTAACGCAAAACGGAACCAAATGAAAATAATCGTGAAAGAATTTGCTATTTAATAAAAAAATTCATTTTCAAATGCCCAGAGGCAATAATTATCATACCTTAATTACAACACAGTTCACAACCAAAATTTAATCGAAAACAAAAAAAAAGATTTGATGAGTTGCAATCCAATTGCCGAAATCTACGTGTCCCAAAAAATGCATTTTCAAATGCCCAAAGGCAATTATTATATCGTGTTAATTGCGACACTTTTAATAACCAAAGTTTTATTGAAAGCACAAAAGTTTTGATAAGCTGCAAATCCAATGGCTAAAATCCACGTGTCCAGAATGATATAGCTGAGTGCAGCAATTGATGGTATAATAAACTGTTGCAATCATGTCAAAACACATTTGGAGTTAATTATAATAAGATATGCTTGCCACTTTATGATCGAAAAATTTGGTCCAGTTTTTTTTAACTCTAGCATTAATTACAGCCCTAATTTTAGAGCTGATTGAAAAGTAACGCTGAAACTCTAACCCCGATCCAAATCTTAACCTTAAGCTTCAACACTATAATGGAAAGAGAAAAAAAAAGCCCATCTTTCTCTTTTTTCGCACTCAACATTTTTTGGTAAAATAGTCACTTTAATTTAAAGTTTTGTACGCAACATTTTTAAATACGGTACTTTAAACAGAAAAATGAAATAATGTAGAAAAAAAAAAAGAATTACAAGTATTCTATTGTTTATAGACCTTGTTATATAATCAAATACGAAATAGCTATTTAGGCAGCTAAGTTTTTTAGAAAAAAAAATTGATTTCTGCGTAGTCGAGCCGGTTGTTGCTACAATGGTGACCCTGACGAGATGACGTTGCAGGCAAACTTTTTTGACGTTCATTGAAGATGCTTATTAGTAACGATCCATCTCAATTGGTGCAATCAATATTATAGACCTTTTTACGCTAGTCAAAATTGTGTCGTTTTATGGCACCCACTTCGGAGCAATCTGAAATTTACCACAAAAGTGGCTTTTGATACACTGAATCGAAATCCATGTTACTATGGAGCGTCGTTTGTCTAAAGTATTTTTTTCATTTTATAAGGACAAACTTTGCTGCGATGTGACATATTTATTTCAATATGCCACTTATTGCTGCAATATACCACATATTGCTGCAATATTATGTCACGTATTGTTGCAATATGTCACATTTTGCTGCAATATGTCATGTTGCAGTAGATATGTTACATATTGTTGCACTATGTCATATTGCAGTAGATATGTCAAATTGTAGCAAAAATTGTCCTTTCCAAAATGAAAAAAATATTTTAGACAAACGGTGCCCCATAAGTTTGTTCAAACGCGCAAGTCGGCAAGTTTGTTCAAACGCCCAAGTCGACCATCTGACGTCATATTTACGTCACTCTGTCAAAACTAAAGCTATTACTTGCAATACTTCATTTGCATCCCATTTCTTTTCTTGTTAATGCCCAAATTTCAAACTTCGTCCAAATTAGTTTGTTAACCAACCGACCTTAACCAATGAAACTTATGACGTCACAGACACTGACGTAATAAAATAAACTTCTGTTTTAGTTGAAAAAACTTAAATTTTGCAAATTTTGATTGGTTACGTTTGCTCTTATTTTTAAACGTAATTAGAAAACCCAACAAAACTAATTTTAGGAAAAAACATAAGTTCTTGACTACAAACTCTGCGGTTTGTGTTGAAATTAGCCCACGTCTTCCATTGATATTCATCAATTATTGCAAGCCACCAGATTATCACGCAACATATAATTTGCAAGATAAATCGCATATTAATTGCAAAAATAATGATGAAACTTTCTTGTATGGGCTTAAGTCTACTGCTAAAGTTTACGACACATCCACAAACTTGAAAAGAGTCAATGACGTCATAGACTGATGACGTCATTGTTCTTTGGATATCGAAATATACACTCCATTGGGGCTCAAGTTTAAATGCGATTTGTTTTTGTCTGCTTGATACGAAATCCTCAAACATTGTCAAAAGAAAGCATGAGTAATAAGCTACGTAGTCACCAATTTTCATAGAGGTTAGTCGATCTTCGATAAAACTTATCGACCATCACAGATTGCAAACTTGTCACGTGTCTTTATTCCACATGAACACTTGCGGTTTGTCAGCTGAGTAAAACGAACCCAAATTGTACAAATCCCATCTGTAACAATCGGAGACATAAAAAGTTTGAAAATTTTCATTGACATCACACTATGATGACTTCACAATTCCCTAATTTTTATGAAATTTGTTCTTTTTCCTGCTCCTTAGGTTTAATTAAAGCCATTGCTTACGGTAAGTTTAAATGTTTTAAAAAGTCAATCATTTCGGACAACTTTAACCGCAATTAACAGCAACTGGCGTCACACGATTATGACGTCATCATCTTGTTTCATATCTTGCACAATGTACTTTAACGCTAAACAGCATTTTATTTTTGACAATTTGCAATGTTGAGACTGTATTGTTGCAATTAATAATTTTTAGCAACCTTGCTGGGCGGCAATAGTTACCGCAATTTTTTCAAGATCGAACAAGACGGAAATTAAAGATTTTTAGGTAATGAATGAGCTGGAGTAATTTTTTCATTCGTTTTGTACACCTTTACAGAACAAATCAAGTAGTTTTGTGATATGCAACCAAACAAAGCAGTTATTTGTTATTCGTACCCCAGAACTTTACGTAAAGCAAGTAAGTTAGTGTAAGCTACAGCAAACAATTTTGATGTTTCAAACAAATTATTTCGTTGATCTTTAGTAACCTTATATTCAAATAAAAAAAACATTTAGTTGTTTTGTGGTTTTGGAGAAGAAGAGCGAACAAGATTTAGAAAAAAAAGGAAAGAAAAAAGCTCATAGCAGACAAAAGTCGGTTGCTATACAAATGAAAGGGCCGGTTTCTTAAAACGTATGACCAAATTATATATTTTTCCGTACTTTTGAAAATGCTCTTATTGAATCAAACCGTCTTTTTAAATCAAGCTTTTGGGGCGGTTTTGAAGTCCTAAAACCAAAGTCACGTGACCTGTCGCTTAGAACTTTACTCCAGCCACCAGAGTAACAGCCATAATCTAAATCGGGTCGCAGTTTTGTTTAAACAATAAACCTATACGTGCATTTCTACTCGGCCATGTTATGCTGCATGTACACAAGGGCAATGACTAAAAATTTTTTTGCAGAATTTTAAATTGCCTGCTATGGCATGAAATGAGTTTGTTATTATGTATGAAAGATTTCAAAACAATTTTTGAAAATTTTACAAAAAGGTCCCCCACAACCCATTTTTCTGACCCCACATGCCCAAAATTTTGTTTTTTTTGGTTTATGGTGCACGTCAGCGACAATTTGCAAGCTTAAAAACCCCTAAAGAGGATGGGCCTTAAAACTACACACAGTTTGAAAAAAATTTGAACAGAATCGAGAAATGGGGTCAGAAGTTATGAGCAATAAAGTGCTAAACTTTTGAAATGCTACCTCTAGCGGCAGAAATACAAAACGCATTATAATTGGTTTATTATAGAGTAAAATTAATGTCAAATTTTATTTTAATGATCAGGAAACAATTAAAGCAAGCATTTTAGTAAAATTTTGCCATTTAAAAGCAATATACATGATTGTTTGTGCTTAGGTTGACATACTTTTAATTTGTTTAAGCTTATTATAGTTTCAAATTTCAATTTTGAGTTGTAAAACTCTTTCTCAACGTTGCCCTAGTTTTGATTATGTCATTGCAATTGTCTTCACAAAAGTTTACGGTAGAAAACTAAAACCATCAGTTTTCTAATTTGTACACTAAGGTAGTTCAAACACATTCGAACTATCAAGGATATTACAAAAGATTGATGTGAACTACCGTACTACATTGATTTTCTTAAAGGCCTTGTTACGGTGTCCAAAATTGTATCGTCTCGTGATACCCATCGAGGTATCTCTTAAAAAATTTTTACAAATAGATTTTTAATGCCTGATTAATGATTGAAATGTCTTCAGTTGCAACCAGGTGCCGTTTTTTTAGATATACCGCTTTTACTCGAACGCGTATGAATATCTTAAAATCATGCGATTGATTATTTTCTTTTATTATTAGTGTTGCCGTTAAATAATTCACAAATTTCAACAAAGATATATCCTATCTTTGTTTAAATGTAAAAATTCAAAATATGATAAATTTAAACAAAATAATCAATCATGATTACAGCAGGATGCTGAAAAAGAACCCGATCGCTTGATCTGCCGGGTTGGACGTATGCCAAAATTGTCATGTTGCAAAAGTTAGTCGCGTTCTCACACTATTAAAAAGGCTATGGACAATTACCGTTGGTTAGCTGGTTACTAAAGTTTCAAACAAACGTAAATTCAAACAAACGTAAATAAAGAGTTAAAAATCAATCCACAATTTCAAAACATCATATTCTACTCTTTTGCGGTTGCCAATTTATCCATAGAATTTGACAAAACTAGATTTATGGAAAAGAGAAAGACAAAAATAAAGTCATGTAACCAGAAAACTAAACCAAAACTCAAGTTGATCAGAGTAAAATCTTTTTTGAGATAGCCATGAAAAAAACCCAGCCATTTTGATGTTTTGAGAAAACAAGCAGTTTGCGGTAAGAGCAACTTGCGAGCTACTTTGTGAAACGCCCATCTCAGGCTGTAACTCAAACGTGAAGTTCCAAAATGAATATCTTGAACACAAAATTAAAAAAAAAATTGAAATTATTTTGATTTGCTGCACAACGCATTCCTTTAAAGATGCATTTCAGTATATACATACTCGTATACTGCTCTTAGATTGGTTACCTCTGTATGTGCTTTGTCCACTTTCAAGATTTACACTTATCGTCGCTCTATGTTGAGCGGGTACCGTAGTTTATGAGAATGCATGCAACAAAATTGCGCAAAAACAAACCAGTATATTCATAATTTTCAACAAATTTTACAAAAATAACTCTTTTTACAATTATTATTCACAGCACTGTATACAGTAAGTCTTTGAAATAAAAAAAGTTTTAAGTTAACGAAATGAGTTAAGAATAGCATAAACTTGCCTTGCTTGATTAAACCTTTTTATGAATGGCATAGAAGGCACTTATTTTACGTAAATGGTAATATAGTTTGTTTTAATCGTCTCAATTATAGCAATATTAACAAAATCAATTTTATTTCCAAATAAAAAGAACTAACGCCACCTTACACCGTGAGTTAATGCTGTGCAGATGCCAAATAATTATCAGTTAATTTTATTTGCAAAAAAATCAGCAATTTTTCTTCTTTTCAGGTTGAAAAAGTTTATTTACGGATTTTTGATCTACAATACAGCATAAACATTGCGCAGTGGTGATAAGAAGTCTGAGGCGCTACCTTGTGTAACTTTAATATTCCTCGTATCCAGTGTGGTTTGTTGAGCAGCTTTTCTGATGAGGAAAATGGACTTCATCATTACCAATTGTACTAACCAAAAGGAAAATGGCTTTCAAAAAATTTTACTCTTTTGCAGTCAGTTTTTCCTATTTTAAATCTCGAATTTTCCAGAACCTTTATATAAATACACGTAATAAAGCTCAACTTAATAAACAGAAATCTTGAAGATATAATTCTGGTTAAATGCTGAAAATAAATTCACGTCGTATTTCTCAACTAACACTAAACAGAACCAAATAAAAATAATCATGAAAGAATATGCTGCAGTATTTATTAAAAAATTCATTTTCAAATGCCCTGAGACAATTATTATCATGCCTTAATTACGACACTGTCAACAATCAAAATTTAATTGAAAACACAAAAACAAAAGATTTGATGAGTTGCAATTCAATTTCCTAATTCTACGTGTCCCAAAAAATGCATTTTCAAATGCCTAGAGGCAATTATTATATCGCGTTAATTGCGACACTTTCAATAACCAAAGTTTCTTTGAAAACACAAAAGTTTTGATAAGCTGCAAATCCAATGGCTAAAATTCACGCGTCCAGAATGACATAGCCAAGAGCAGCATTTGATAGTATAGTATACTGTTGCAATTATCTCAAAACACATTTGGAGTTAATTATAATAAGATATGCTTGTCAGTTTATCACCGTAAAATTTGATCCAGTTTTTTTTTTTATTAACTCTAACCTTAAATACAGCCCTAATTTTAGAGCTGACTTGAAAACTAACCTATAACTCTAACCCTGATTTATATCCTAACCTTGACCTTTAAAACTATGATGGAAAAAGAAAAAAAGCCCATCTTTCTCTTTTTTCGCCCTCAACATTTTCGGTAAAATATTCACTTTAATTTGAAGTTTTGTACACAATATTTTTAAATACGGTACTTTAAACACAAAAATGAAATAATGTAGAAAAAAAAACAAAAAAAGCTACAAGTATTTTATTGTTTATAGACCTTGTTATAAGTTTGCAATCAATATTTAACAAGCTTATTAGAAATTTTTACTCCATTTAGCTTTGAAGAAAATTTGAATCTATGACGTATAGTTGGTGGAATAATTCAAATCAAGCTAAATCGGCTTAGATAATAAAGAAGAAGTTTGTTATCTAATTCGAAAGAGATTTCACCAGCCAATTGACGAGAGCTATTTACCTTTTTCACATTTTATTTGCGATTTAGCTTTTCCTATCAATAATGTCGTAATCTAGTATTTGTTCTATTTGCCATATTTTGTTTGAGAGTTTTTGGTATAAGAGGAGAAAGAAATCGCTTTCGCTAATAAATAAAAAAAACTGGAAAACCCAAGTTTGGACATATCAAAAACTTTCAAATGTATTTGATTTTGAAAACTGTTAGTTTTTATGTTTTTTTAAATGGTAGAAAAAAAAACTACTACTACTTACTGTTTATAGCAGAGTTGTAAACAGGCCGACTAGTACAGGCCCGAACCCGGCCTGAACCCGAAAACTAATTTGAAGCCCAAATTATGCCTGAAGCACCCGAAAGTTGAGTTAAATCTGAAAAACTTAGCAATGTTGCCAAGTTGTTTTGATTATATTTTTGTGCACCTATAACAAAAAGCACGTCTCAGGCCCAAATTTAGCCCGAAATTTTTGTCAACTTTAGGTCCAAATCTAGCCCAAACCCGGCCCGAACCCGAACCGAACCCAAAAATCCCGGCCCGACTTACAACTCTGGTTCAAAGTATGATTTTGTAACTACACAGTACACTACACTAAATTATAAAACTTCTACTTAAAAGTTCACAGCATATATTTTTTCGAACGTTTATGATATATTTCTAATGATAGAGCACTACGTTAAATCGCTGAAGAAGAAATTTAAAGTTCATCTTTTTCTTCCATTCGTTCCAACATCGCCTCACACGACTCCTTACTGCAATTATCTGTCTTGCAGCTCGCTGAGCAGCAGTCACTGAAAACAAATTCGGGGTGATTATTTTCCCGGAAAATAATTTAGATTAAAGTTCGACTTAGAGTTAGCCTTATAGTTAAATTTAGGCCTAGTTTTAGAGTAAACATAGGACTTTATAGATTATATTTGGATTCGAATAAACAAATAAACAAGTACAGCAAAGCAGATTGAATTTTTTGGTGAAATACTTCTTTTCCAATAAAGATTATATTGGTTTGATATAATCATTTCCTTCTGCTGTTTCCGATTTTGGCGTCCATACTCCATATCATAAGACGTTACTTTCAAATTTGTCTTGTATTAAATCATTCAAAAACTGATGTTCTCCCATTGTTAAAATACTTACAGGGAATTATCAATTAATGTCTTTTAACTGGCAGCAATAGTTTGCTAGCATCACAATGCGACACATACTAAAAGAAGAACATGAGCTTACTGCATTTGAAGCTTAAAAGGACTGCAAGGGCAATCTTCAAATGACAGGTAATCTTCGATGATGGAGCATGAGAAAATCGAATGCACTATGTCGCTGGTGCACGTGCTGACTCCAAAAACAACTGTAAAATCACAGACATATGATGCAGAACTATATAAGTAAATGTGGAAACAATACGTGGTTGATGCACAAAGCTGCACAACAACGCCATTCTCTCATCTCTACCATCAGTATCTCTCTCCTTAACATTTCCAAAATAAGCAAGTCTACTTTTCGGTTTGACACGAACGGAGTATGCCACAATGTACTGTACAGCGGCGAACGATTTATTGAGTTTGAACAATTTTTTGCTTGTAGTACTAGAAGAACGTACAAGAAAAATTTAAACTACTAAGCTTTTGTATTAAAAAGAGTGCTCACAAGCTATCTCTATCCGCATGGCTACCAGAACTTACACTGTAAAAGCTTGCACGTCATTCTTTTACAGGTTTGATATTCGTGTGACGCAGTTAGGAAGTTAATAATAAACAATAGGTCTGCTGATTGTACCCCCAATTTTAAGTTGGCTAATAACACCATATGAAATTTGAGCAATTTTTTGGTCAATATTTAACTTAAATGACGTCATAAGAATTTTTGCCACTTAAGTATATTAAAGTCGCAAAAAACAAACCAAAGTATAATATTTAAACCGTCGATATATGATGTCGTTGAAAAAACGATGTCATCTTTCGAAACTATGGATCTAACGTCACTATAATAATGTCACTAACTCAAAATCATTTTTTAACAAAATTTAGGTGAACAAAAATCCACATACCAAATATGGTGTTAGCATGATTTTTAATTTAGGAGTTAGATCAGGGAGGAGGCATTTTGTCGCTCCCTGCATAAAATGCGCGGGTCAAATAGCGTAAAAATAGCATAGGGTTAAACAATTGAACACTTTTTGAAAACATAATTTTTGACTTGTCGCACTTTTCTATATATTTTTCTATTCTTTTAGTAAAACACGATTAACTAACGTTGTTCGACGTGGAAGTTTTTATGCAGAAGAAAATGTGGTTTAGAAGTTATGGTCTTTTCTTTAACATTTTTTTTTTATCTTTGTTGATCTTCTATAGAAAAATTTGGTTAGATCAGATCTTCTCAAAAAAGGAAACTGAATTAGAGAATCATGTACAAAAACAAACAGAAGAAAATTGAAGCTATTAAGTCACAAACTAATCAGCTTCCAGCTGTCAGAAAAAAAGACTGTTGACTGTATATGGATAGGACTTCTTAACCGCATAATGGACAATTTACTTAGTATAGCATGTCTAAGCACGTCATCAAAAATATACTTGTTGCGTCATCAAAGATATTTTACCTGGTACGTCATCAAAAAAATGTAGAGTGGCATTCATTTCCAATTTATAGCACACATTGTCATCATCAATGCATTCGGACAGTTGCTTGGAACCAATCACGTATCTTGCACATGAGGGTTTGGAGTTTTTGCATGGTTCTACTTCGATTTCAGTTATCGGACCATTCGTTAATGAATTGAACATCTTTATGTACTTTACTGCTTTTTTAGCCTCATTCAAGTTCTTCACATCCTGTTCGAAAACCATCTGACCGGGACATTTTAATGATTTCACCAAGTTGATTGAAATAACACATAGAACGGTTCCCATAACAAACAATTTCCACATTATGACTTTGTAATAATTCCAGTTACGTACAAGCAGCGATGTACTAATTAATATTTATTTTTACTAAAAGTAAATCGGAAAATAAACCACATTCTGTCTCGGAGATTCACGCTGCTAAGACTACGGCATAACAGCACCTGCGAATTTAATGCTTGGGTGGAAAGCTTATCTTGGTCTTCAAAATTTTAGCTGCATTAAGATACTTCGCTCAGAGCCGCTTCTCTACTTTAAGTATATTACTTGAACAGATCTGAGAGAGATCTAAACCAAATCAAGTCAAATCTTTCATTATACTCGCTGTATTACGCCGAAGCGTGTAACGAGTTTGCGGGCTCATCTTTGGGTCATTGCACCCGGGCAACACATCTCATTTAGCAGAAATGTTGTAGCGGTAGCGAGCCGTTGGCTACTCTGTGTCCGATTTGACCGGTCCAAGGTTTGAACCTCAGACCTTTCGATCCAAAGACAAACGCGTAACCGCTCGATCAACTGGCTGGTGATAGAGATCAGCCACCATCGATAAATTCATTTTGATTTGAAGAAATGTCAAAATATGATAATTTCTACATTGCAGTTTGAATTTTGTTTGTTGTAAACAAATATCTGAACAGACAGCAGGTTCAGAGTTTCTGATAACTGGTAAGAACTACTCGTATTAAGAGCGTTTAGCAGTGACAATTGTTTCAAAAATATTGTTGTTCAGCTACATGAATTGAAACCAATATACATCGTTTCGGAATTTACCTGTTTATTTTGAAATTTTGTTTAGCAGTACTTATATTCAACAATCTTATATTGTTAATATGAGAAAAGTTGTAAGGTTTGTAATTTTCTGCCTTGGCTTTTCATTATTTCATTGTGAATCTCAATATATTAACAAAAAACTATGAAAGGATAACTCTTGCACACTCTGACGCTGTCAAGTGTGCAAAGTCTCTTCTCCATGTTCATATGCAGAGAATTATACTTTTTTGAGGATTCTCATTTTTCTGAATTTTAGAAATTCTCCAATGTTCTTTACTTCCTGCAACGATCATCGAAAAAGAGGTTTGTTTTTTAACTCCAACTGAACCCATTTGCAACTTAACTACTTCGCAATTCTACCTACGACTTTAAAAAGCAAAAATTCATGTTTGGACAGACAAGCCACAAAATGGGTCCTGCATGGAACTTATCTGTTAGTAGGCCTATTCACCAAACAATGGTTTCGAAAAACGAATAAAGCCTTGTTTTTTTCATATTTGACATATTTACGTACAATCAAAGCGGAATTTTTTATATTAGTCACGTATTATTTGATTTTAAACAAAGCACACGTCACTCTACAAATATCATTTAACAATTGCGCTATATTTTGAACTTCTACTATTTTTCTTAACTTTTAGGGCGATCACTTTTATAACTTTTAGGACCCATTTGTCCGGGATCCATTTGTCCTCGGACCCATTTATCCAGGACCCATTTGCCCAGGACCCATTTGTCTGGGACCCATTTGTCCCGGACCCATTTGTCCGGAAACCTATTGTGTACGTCGTTAACTTAGTTACTGCCATTTATGAAGATGGCGTATAATTTTTCCAAGCTTGATTGGTACCGCACTGGTGGCGTACTAACATATAAAGAAAACCTCCAAGAAAGAATCTTGAAATTACAAATTATTTCCGCCCACCTCCACAGTATAATTGCAATGGCTTAATATTTCCTCATGGTTTGAACTCACAAACTTTTTCTTTGCATTACGCCTCGATAAGCGCTTCATGCCATAATTTGCAAAAAGCAAAATTTGCAAATGTCTCGATAATTTAAATTTATATTTTGTTCATTCATTATTTGAAATATTGTAATTTTACCTTATCGCAATAAGCAATTAATGCCGAAAAAAGTATCGTTAACGTGTCATGTAATTAAATCGAGAAATTCGTGTAAAGCTCGGTCTCAACAGTATGGGGATTTTACCGATCACGCGTATTTGCGCGGCAGAAATACGCTTATCATGTAATTGCATGCATTTTGCCTTTTTTTTCTTTTTGCATATACGTTGAAAAGGATATCATGCGTATTTCCCTTTAAACATACGCGTGATATATGTCTTAAAAAAGCTTCGTTGCGTCCTTGAAAAAGAACTTTAACTTTTACTTTCAATTATGAACACTCCTACCGGCTGTAATGGAACCATAGACTATTAGACAGCTTGATAAAAACAGCTTGACAAAAACTTAAAAAGAAAGTTCGAGATTCAAACCACAGGACCATGTTGCTGTGGTTTGTCATGCACAAAGTACAGAAGTACACAGTGCCTGCTTCATGGGCATTTATGAACCCATAAAAAAAGGCGAGTTTCAATCTTTTTTTTTTCCTTAACGTGGAACCATTATGAAGGGTTTTTATTTTATAAATTGCTTCTTGACTCTTATTTTATAAAGCAAATAAAACTTTTGATACCAAAACAGTTTTTCAAAAATATCAAGTTCCAGTTACAAGTTACATTGCTAAAACAGAGCAAACGATATTTTTCAAGCTTCACGTTCCTTTTGCATAAAAAATTTTCTAAAAATATTTTAACTGTTTTATTTCCCAAAGCATGCACTGTAAACGGTTTAACAAGGATATCAATGAGACAATGCGATTGTAAAAATATTAGAGTCAAACAAACACGTACTTTTAAGAACAAAGCAACTGGAAGAGTTTCCAAAACAACGAGAACTTATAAAATTGGTTTTGAGACTACTGCATTAAAGTGAAACTTCTGTCACCTAACCACACGTGGTACCGCAATCAAGCGGAGCGGTCGAAGCCTGCAGGGCCTCATAGAAAAATTTTGACTGGGGATACAAAACTGAAAATTACCGTTTTGGTCCACCGGAAATTAGGTGAAGAACAAAAATAAAGGTCTACGCCGGAAATCCTACTACTTTTTGGCCTGTCATTAAGTGAAGATTAGAAAAGGTTTTCACCAGGATTTGAGTTTTTGGCCTAAATCACAAACTTGGTGTATCGCTTCTAATTGAGTGCTAAGAGTTGAACTACTACTGATTGAGAGCTGAACTTAGGTTCTTCCGAGCCCTCCTAGATCAAGGCCCGGGTACGATTTATCCCCCCAAACCCTCTCTCGTAGACCTGGGTGGTCGCGTTAGCTGCAAATGTTATTTGGAAGCATCATGTTTGTATCAGTTGGACTTGCAATCTCAAATTGAAAACAAAATACAATTTCTACAGTTTTTTGAAAGAATAAACATAATATTCCAAAATTCCTTGCGTTTTATAGACCCTTCTTCACACTAATGATGAAGTTAGTTAGTTGACTTTAAAACACGGAAATGTGCCCGCGATGGGGGCTCCGTCTCATTTGCGTCACGAGGATTGATACCAATACCCATGCAGACGTGGAGACAGCATTAAGATGTTGTCAAATGAAGTAGGATTGTAAGACGTGATGTTTCTGTAAACTAGTAAATTAGTTCTACCTATTTTGCTTAAGGACTAATTTAACTTGTAAATAAAACACCAATTTATATTGGATTTACTGCAGCAGAAAAAAGTCGCAAGTAGATGTTAGTCATAATGCATTAAGTTGTTGACGTTTTAGTGGACTAAAATTTGTAATTTTGGACCAAAAATAATGTGATTATCCTGTTTGATTCATTCTCATTTAAATTTGTTAATAGTTCCAGTGAAATCAGCTAAGCAAGAAAAAAAGCATAGGTACCAGAGGTGGAGTCCTCGAGGACATATTTTGAAGTCCTTGGCCTCGGCCTCGAAGGTCAAGTCCTTGGCCTTGGCCTCGAGACCTCAAGTCCTCGAAAATTGGCCTGTCCTCGGCTCGAGGACAGCACTATAAATTCTGTGGAGCGGTTGAAAAATTTTTTGGAAAACGTTTTTTTGTGGAGATCGCCTGAAAAATTTTTGTGAAGACCTTTTTTTTTTTTTTTGGAGAGCACTTGCGCTTGTGTCCTTGGTCCTTGGCCTTGGTCTCGAGCATTCCTGTCCTTGGCCTCGAGAGGTTCTGTCCTCGGAAAGGCTGTCCTTGGCCTTGGCCTCGGATTTTTTTTGTGTCCTTGGCCTCGAGCCTTGTGTCCTCGACTCCACCTCTGATAGGTACACACAAGGTTTAATCATCCGTTCGGTTATTGTTGCTGAAAAGAAAAAATCTGCCATTGATTAAAAAGTTTTGCGTAGGATAGGTTTGCGTTGTCACAATACGTACTACTTGGCTAACCCGGAAATGCGGGATGTTTTTAATTGCTGCTTTTATCTTGGCAACCAAACTAGCAAGCAAACTAATTGTTTAATGTCAAAACATCCATAGCAGAGGTGGAGTCCTCGAGGACGTCCTTGGCCTCGAGGACACATTTTGAAGTCCTTGGCCTTGGCCTAGAAGCCTCAAGTCCTCATAAATTGCCCTGTACTCGGCTCGAGGACAACACTATTTTTGAACCGTTGAAATTTCGTTGGAAAACGCCAGAAACCTTGCGGAAAATCTGTAAAGACCTTTTCTTGGTTTCCTCAAGTAGAGATAGCCTGAAAAAAAATTTTTGAAGACCTTTTTCGACCGAAAAAAAGTTTTGAAGATCTTCTTTTTTTGAGATCGCCTGAAAAACAATTTTGAGGACCTTTTTTTTTTTGAGAAGACTTGTGTCTGTGTCCTTGGTCCTTGGCCTTGGCCTTAGCCTCGAGAGGGTCTGTCCTTGGCCTTGGCCTCGAAATTTTTTTGTGTCCTTGGCCATGAACTTTGTGTCCTCGACTCCACCTCTGATCCATAGTGTGTCAAATTCAATTCCGTGTTTGAACTAACTTATCGTAACAGCTCAAAAAGCACGCTTGCGTAAGCATGATGCAATTGGTTCACAACTGCAGTCGATCGTAAAAAAGTATTTTCTTCTTCATGCATATCCTCCGAGAATTATGGAAAATGATGCTGCAAAAACAATAACTTACTACAGTCGAAATAACTACTGGTAGGTAGATTTAAAATTCATCTTTTCCCTTTATCTCAGCGCAGGCCTTCTTGTTGCAGCCATCTGTAGCGCATGAAGCATCACAGCAATTTCTGAAAACAAAATTAGTCGTGGTAGTTATGGTTTGAAACAAGTACAGAAATTAGTCACACAGATAGATATTATGTCGCATAATTGCCGGAATTGTTTTCTTTTTCTTGGTGTTGTTAATTTCTTTTCTAGCCTGTAGCTCAAATGACATGGTTTGATTAGTTTCTCACTTCTCATTATTCTATTTACATGATTTATTACCCCTGATGAACCTATTAACGGGTAAAACAGCTGTTTTGTTTTACGGCTTTTAGTTTTTAATGTTACCACTGTGGTAATCTACTGTGATATTTGCTCTAACTCTTCGTTATCGAGCACTTTTTGAAACCGTGATATCAGCCATCACGAACTACTGTATAGTCTTTCATTAACATTAGTTTCTGTATAAATGTGCGTTTAGACTGGACGCGAAGCAACGCGAGGCGAAGGTTGGCGAAGAAGGTTGGCGACCTTCACCAACCCTCGAGAGTGGTTGCTTACGTCACTCGCGAAGGTTGCCAACCTTCGCAAGTGGTTGCTAATCTTCGCAACAGGTCGCTTCATGGGCTAATTTTAATAACTTAGTTTTAAAATGTACAGTATTTAATGAGAAGAAAGCGTTGTGTACTTTATTATTGAAGCGGTATTATAGTAATCACAGGTTCTGTTTCGTTATAGCGCGCTGGAAGTAAAACGAAGATTGAGTTTGTATTATGTTATTACGCAATAACCGTGAAGAAGAGTCTAGACTAATAGCCTAGGTAACAAAACAATCTTGAGAAAAAAGTTTTTAAAGTATCAGTAAAAAACAAAGTACAGTAGATCGAATTTGGAAATGAAAAGACAAGTCATTTCTTCAGAAACGTAGTAGTACTTAGCTTATTGGCTAGCTATCGATGCTTTGTTTAGATCCTTCCTCTAAAAACTTGTCATAATCTGTTTTGACGATGACAGTTCTGGGCTTTAATGCAGAAACGCCAAAAGCTGGAAGCAGATCTCAAAAGTTCTCTTTAGGTGTTTACTCAGTTAACAAATTCTTAAACGCTTTCACCATCCAAGTCTCATTTTGGTACTGGTAGATCTGTCTTGTGGAGTGCAGGCCTAGACCAATAGGCTAGTCTACATGTACATTTAAAGCGTAAACTATGTTGTTTTTTTGATGTGATTTTTCTTTTTCAGGCAAGAACGTTATGACACTTGTAGTAAGCTTAAACAGTTGTTTGTGTTGGCTATTTAGTGCTGTTTATGAAGACTCCCAATGCTAACGCTATGAGTAAATCTGAAAGCTGATATTGTCATCAGTTAGGCATATGTAATGGATTTTTTGCTTATTGTGCAATGGATTGCTGTGTTGGTTTGCTGGAGAAAGCAAAAAATCATTGCAGAGTTTGAATGATTTGACACTATCATCAAAGGACAAGAATTTAGCATAGTAATACCAGCATTTGCTTTGAAGAAAAGTCAGCCCCTAAGACTACGTTTGGTTTTTCATTCACTAGCGGAGCGCTTGTCGATGTTTAGTGCGAAGTTAAATGCTTTCAAGAGCATTTTATTAGTTTGCATTTTCTTGTGATGCCAGCAGTAGCGTAGCCAAGGAGGGGGGGGGGGAGGGGAGCTGTAGCCCCACCCATTGGCATGTCGACCAAAATGCAGAATGAGAAAAACACTACGTCTTTAGCACTTTTGAGACTGTTTTGTGCACTGGAGTGGACTAAGAAGTGATTTAAAACATTGTTTGAAACTTATATTCAAAGGGGGGGGGGCTAATTTTCAAAAATAAAACCAAGAAATAAATAAAAAATTTGAAAAATGGTCAAAAATAAGCAATCAAATTTGATTGCAAGTGTAAAAATGCTAAACAAAGGCGTCATCAACAAACGTACTATAAACTAAGGAATAGGGGGGGGGGATCTATTTCGTATTAGTTAATTACCAATCATTTCTCTCAAATCTATTTTCATTTGCCCCCCTCCATTTATTTTTGTCTGTAAACTGTATACAAAATAGATTACTTCGTGTGAGTTTTATCGAACTATTAGATTTTATAATTTACCAGCATCTAAATAAGAGAACTAAAACTTTACCATTCGCCACCTCCCAAATAGCCCATTTATGCAACCAGTTTAATCATGTTTGCACTGCCAATTTCTATGCCACATTTTAAAAGCATTATTTTTTTATCAAAATAGTCCTAAAATGAAGTTATTTTTGCAAAAAAAGGCAAATTCTTGAGCGCTTGGGTCTCCACCCCCAGACCCCGGTGCCTCCGGCGGCTGGGGGCTTTGCCCCCAAACCCTCAGCCTCTGGCGGCTGGGGGCTTCGCCCCCAGACCCTCAAAACAGCCCCCCCATTGCGAATTTCTGGCTACGCGCCTGGATGCCAGTACGTTGTGACGGTCACGTTTACCTCAAAGGGCTTCGCTCCAAATCACCGTTTGTGAGATACAGACAAATTTATAGCTGTAAGGTCAAGCCCCCTCTTCTTAACAAGTTTTAGGTTACGCCCCAGATAAAAAAAAACATTTAGATTTTTTCATTTAAAAATTGTTACTCAAGCATCTGAATAAAAGTCTTGTTAGTTCTCACATTTTCATGTAACTGATACTTCCTTCCCAAGTCCAATTATTATTATTATAAATGCTGCATCAAGTTTTTTGTTTAGTGATGACTAATGAGCATGGAACAATATCAGATATTAATGGACAAGCTAGACAGCTACTTCTCTACCACTGACAGTAACCTCAGCAAAAAATAAAACTCACTTTCTACTCGTTAGATGTATATTGGCTTTCTAGTTTAATCTGATTCAGATCTAGTTTTTCTAGATTCAGAAGAAAAAATTCCATGTTTGTTGCTATTCAAAGAAGTAATTACTAATTAGGCCAATCCAAACGTTCATACAAATTTTTTGATTTTTTGTATCTATCTAGCTCTTGTGTGTAGCTTGAAACCAATTCTAAATACAGTTTTATTCACCAAGTTGGCTTGGCCAAGTAGACAGTGAAAAAACTTTAGCGAGTTTTCCAGTATTCGGGCAATTGTTCAATTGTGGTTACTTTTAAAACAACAAGCTAACAAACAATGGGTAAAAACATAGATGGGCACAAGTCCGTTAATCCGTTAATAACGAAGCTAACTTTTTCATTAACTCGTTAATCCGTTAAAAAGTTTTTTCATGTTAACGGACTAAATTAACTTCCGTTAAGTTCTGTTAACTTCCGTTAAGGTTTTTATTGTTAATATCTTGCACCATTTATTTATTGTACCGGTGCAAACCAGTTTGCACTAGTAACACCTGTTGCGTTTTAGCACGAGTTTTATAGAAAAAAGCGAAGAAAAGAGCTCATTTTTGTGGCTAATAATAAGCTGCAGCCTCAATAGTCTAATTATTGCTGTTCGCAATTTCCAAAGGTTTTCCGATCGCAGCTTCATTAGTGCATTTGAACTTATTTTTATCTTGAAATTAGATTAGACTGCAAAAGATAACTTCCTAAACACAAAAAAACCACCATAGCAATAAATTTTTCCTTGCAATCAGCTCAACAGCGTCAATACATGTTCCAGAAGTGAGTGAATAAAAAGAAATGTAAACCACACGAAAAATATAAACGAATTAACGGACTTGATTAACTTCCGTTAATTAAAGCTGAAAATAACGGATTAACGTTAACGGAGGTGTGAAGTTTGTTAACGGACTAGTGGTTACCGAAGCTAACGTTTTGCATTAACTTGCCCACCTATGGGTAAAAACATTATCAACACATTCAAAACTAACTATCCTGTTGGTGGGTTAATTTATATTCTGCGAAAAAAACACCATGTTAGCTAAAGACAAAAAAGCAAAAGTTGCTCAGCCAAAAGAACCACTGGACTGATACAATAGCTTCTGCTATGCTGCACAGAATAAAAAGTTTTGTTTTAAAAGCTGCGGTAGATGTCGTGGGGCTAGGCCTACTGCTTTGTTGAAATCATTATAATGAAGCTCTTAGATCAAGCATAGCTATGAAAAATCATTCTAGGATTTACAGCCTTAACTGTCTAAATATCGTAGTAACTTGGTCAAATTAAGTTGGCTAGCCTTGGGCTATCCCGAATCTAACTTTGTCATTAACTTACTCTTTGGACCGATAATAGGCGCTAAACCATACAAATATGATATTTACATTATTTCCTAGCAAACTGCAATCGTAAAAATCCGATCAGTGATTTAGTGGGTTATCCTACTACAGCCTGCAAGCAAGTGAAGTTGCGCAACTGCTCGCGAAGGTTGCAACCGGTTGCAACCTTTCGCGAGCTGTCGATGACGTCAAATTTTGGTTGCTTCGCGTCGCTTCGCGTTGCTTCGCGTCCAGTCTAAACGCACTTTAATGCTCAACGGAACACATCGTTGATACAAGCACGGTGGTATTTTTTCATTCGTTGTATCTCAGTCATAACAGATTAAATCCCCGCCAGTAGTTGGTACTGCGAAACAAACTAACGCTAGTTGTTAAAAAAAGCCATGCAAGAAAATCCATTAGCAAAACGCCTCCACACTAGAGTGTCCCTTATTTGTGGTCAAATTTTGAAATTGGTATTTTTGCAACTCCGACCCCCTCAAAAGTTTCCATTGTACCAAAAACTGCCTCATCCAAAGTTTTGTAGCTAAGTTTTCATTTTCAGAGGTGGCGCAGTGATCTTAAAGTAGGCTTAACAAGCACCATTATATGCACATAGGAAGTTTTCTAATCTGTACAATACTCATGTTGAGAGAAAAGTAATAGCAGCACAAGAGTAGATTTCTTCATATTCGGAAAAATGGACTGGTTATTTTTTAACAATCTGTAAAGCATACTGCTTTGTTTTTATTTTGGAGCGGCTTGATTGAGTGGTGGTGCTACCCAATTCCTTTCGAGGGATGGAGAAGCAAAATAGGCAAGAGCAAAATAGACCCAACCGTTGAGCCACACGCCTGGGTGCATACTGCGGAGTCAAAGATAGATTTGCATAGAGGCTCAGATGCAAGACAGTCGAGAAAGAGATGATTAAGATCCTGTAGAAAGTGTCCACCGGCGCTGCAGGAAGAGTTTTTCTTACGACTGACTTACGACAACTAATAGTAGGAGTATTTGCTGGAAGCGAAGGCGGTGGGCTAAAAGCATATCGGACGTGAGAAGATCAATTCCTCCGCAGAAAATGTTGGAACGGAACAGTTGAAATGTGAGGGGGAGAGTGGAAATGTGACGTCTCCATTTGTGATTCTGGGTGTGACGGGTTTTGGCGATAGCTGGGGAGAGGGACAACGAATCATCGCAGGAGGCAGAGAGGCTCCAGCTTTGGGAAGACAATCATCATGCTTATTTTCAGGAATACCAGCATGACCGGGGACCCATTTGAGGTTTAAAATGAATGGCACTGTTGGAAAAGGAGTAGACAAGAAACCAGAAATTTTAGAGGGGTCTTGATTAGATATATAAGGGGGCCTTTGGAAGTAGGAAAACAGCCAATCGGGAGCCGTAAACGGATTTACTGAAAGTGGCAAGTTGTCTTGTTGACCTGACAAGTCCGTGCTCTAGGGATGGGTTTCAGCTGTGAAACTAAAGGTAATTGGTCCAGCAGAGAAAAAGAGTCAAAGATATTGCATTCGGAGTATATGGCATACACTCTGGTGCCACCCGTCCTCTGAGGAAAGGAACAGATCTATCGACCAATACATAACGTCTGAAAGCTTCCAAACTCGGTTTACGTTAATCAATTCTAAACACCGGCAGTGTGTACAAATTTCAACTTTCCACGCCAAGCGGTTTTTGAGTTAAAGGCGAATTAATAAATTTTCATGCCAAAAATCGCCGTTTTTTATGTTCTTTGTGTCTCAATTTACAATCACGTGACCTAGGATTCCCAAAATTGGCAAACATGACGCTTTTATTACTTCTTATGTTGAGTCCAAATTTCAATTTTCTAGGTTTTATTGTTAGTTAGTTATTGGCAAATCAATCCTCATCTGCCAAAATTGGCGAACAAAAACAAAGGTACTACACGCTCACGCAAAATCCCAATAGTGACGTAACGTCAACAAAAAAGCTATTAAGAGTTTTTAACAACTTTTCATTTTATAATGAAATATTATACACCGATCTTTAAAATTCCAGCGCCTTTATTATATCAGCCAAACTTAACACTAAACACGGCAAGAAATATGCACGCATTTTCAGCTATTCCTATCAGAGTTGTAAGTCGGGCCGGGCTTTTCAGGTTTGGTTCGGGCCTAAAGTTGACAAAAAATTCGGGCTTAATTCGGGCCTGAGACGTGCTTTTTGTCTTAGGTGCACCAAAATTTAATCAAAATAGCTTGGCAACATTGCTAAATTTTTCAGGCTTAACTTAACTTTTTTTTTTTTTTGGACTTAACTATTTGGACTTCAAATTAATTTTCGGGTTTGGGCGTATATTTTCGGGTTCGGGCCTGCACGGCCCGTTTACAACTCTGATTCCTATTCCGAGAACGCTATTTAGCAGTGCGACCAAAAGGCCAGCATATTGGATATTGTACAGTATATTGCATTACATCCATTATTCAGCACGTAAACTTTCTTAAATTGCTAAAAAACTTTGAAGAGCAAGCGGAAGTTTTTTCAACGTCACAAGTGACAGTTTAGTAAAACAACTGGGCCATCCAGCTTAAATCTCACAAAACCATTTAGCTCAAATACTTCAACGTCTGAAAAATATTGGAGTAATCCCATAAATTTAACTCTTTTACTTTTCTCTGATACCAATTCATAGCAAAAATTTGTCTTAAACAGTAGTTTGAAGGTCCATTTAAGGGCTGATTGTCCAACATGGCACTGCCAAGTTTGGCATGTTGTATCTTTTTCTCATATTAGCCTACCGGTACTCTTAAAATTTGACATGAATAGCTGAAGTACTACGTAATAAAGATTTAAAAATTTTAAGGAGCCCATTTGGTGTGGTCTCGTCAATGTGGCTAATTAAGTTTTGTTATCTTTAATCTTCGATTTGTATTAATTTATCCGATAGATTTAACTTTTTAGCATTAATTTTGTAATTAATGGGAAGGTGTTAACACAATTAGAGGACCCTTATTTTTTTCATTATATATTTTTACCTATGCTAAAATTTTAATTTGTCTAGCTTGAGTGGTTAAAAATTTTGAAAGAGCGGTTGGAGGAGGACTACCCAATTGTGGCAAATGAAATTAGTCATATTTTATTCACCGATTCTGATTTTATTTTTCTTTTATATTAACCTCTTCTGAAAGTTTCATGTGTCTAGCTTGAATGGTTGAAAAGTTTGAAAAACCCCCATTTTGGTACCTCAAGTTTTGTCAAATTTAATCTTTCCATCATATTTGCTTGCGTATCCTGAAATTGTGATGTGTGTAGCGTAAACAATTAAAAAGTTGGAATTTTGGCGTCCTTGTTTGAGGAAGACCCCACTTTGGGTACCCTTAAATTTTGTCAAATTTTATTTTTCGTATTGAACTATTATGAAAATTTAATTAGTCTAGCGAAACTGTTTAAACTTTTTCCCATTTTCCGCCTGTAAAATTTTGGTGACGTAACCTAGGTTATGTTGAATCGATTGTGTTTTCGCTTCAATAATATAGTTTAATATTGCGCTTTCGCTTCGACGAAAAACAAAACATCATAAAATCTCTTTATTTTTTGGATTATTGCTGCTTTTAACAATCACAAATATAATAATAAAAACAATGCTATTAATGAGAAAACTAAAATGCAGATAGAAATAAGTTGAATTACTCGTGAAGTGAAATAGGCAGAATTAATTTAATAGTTCACGGAGACATCACGTCTTACAATCTTACTTCATTTGACAACACCTTAATGCTGTCTTCACGTCTAGATGGATAATTGTTTGAATCCTTAGAGACCCAAGTGAGGCGAAGCCCTAATCGCGGTAGCATTATAAAATATAATAATAGAAATACAAAAAAAAATGTCGCTGATAGAAATAATCAAGCCATACGACAAAATACTACAAAATTAATACCGATAATGGTATTATTTTTGTAGTATTTTGTCGTATGGCTTGATAACAAAACGCATGCGAACATTATATAATAGATAATACGAGCAAGAAGTTTAATTTTTTTTTTGTTTGAAACTTTAAAAAGTTTTGATTTAGATTATGCAGTAGCTTGTACACACTGCATCCACTCCAACAGCAAAACCAACAAAACCCAACCGAGTAACTCTGTTAAGTCATTACACTGCAATTCCTCCCGTTTTTCAACACCCCGAAAGTTCAGTTTATTAATCGTTGCAACGTACATTCATAGACAGTATAAAGTGACAAATTGATGCTATACCGCATTTCACAAGCATGAATTAGTTTTTTTTAAATGAAGAGAACAGGCTTTGCAAAAAAACTTTGGAAAACATAGAGGAAAAACTTTTGAAAACTTTCTAAAGTTAGAGAAATGTCGTACATTGCGAAAATCAGTCTTATTAAACATCTTAAGTAAAACTTGCTAATGGTTTCCTTTGAATCAGAAATGGAACCGGTCAGGATTTTCTCGACCCGACCGGTAAATTTCAAATTCATCGCCGGTTGACCGGTTTCTGACCGGCCCAGTCGACCGGTTTTTTTACAAAAGGTTTTTGTTCACTGTTCAATGTATCTAATGAAAAATTTTCAAAAGGGGAGCATGGTTGAGGTGTTAAAATTTGTGACTTTGGACTGGGGTCTCAGAAAAAAAGGAAAAAAAAACTTTTGCGGTTTTTGCAAAAATGAAGTTTCGGTTTGAATGACCTGTTTTGAGCAGCGCAAAACGTGCACAAAATAAGCATAAAAAGCACTGGAGGGCATGACGTTCTTTCTAATGATATTTTGCAAAAGGCCAAAACATGAAGTTACAATTTTTAGCTATTGGTGACAGATTATTTGTAATTTACTGAGCAGCAAACACTAAACTTTTTTTCGGCAGTGTTGCCTTTGCAGCTACAAAAAGATAAATAAGAAAAAAAAATAACAGTGTAAGATAGGTAGCAGTAAAAACATACGAACATCACAATACTTGTACTATTGCACCCAAAAAAATTAAAATGATGGAGCAATAACATCATATATTATTGAAAATTATGTCACTAACAGCGTGAAAAATATTAATAATATTCATAACAACCATAGGCTGCTTCACCAACAGTTTGAGAAAGTATGAAAAGGATCTATTGCAAAACATTATGTACTGGAAAAGCTTTTTAGCTCCACAGAGATTTATTTACGGACGGAGCAATAAATATAAATCTCTGTGGAGCTAAAAAGCTTTTCCAGTACATAATGTTTTGCAATAGATCCTTTTCATACTTTCTCAAACTGTTGGTGAAGCAGCTAGTTGTTACGAATATTATTAATATTTTTTTCACGCTTTTAGTGACATAATTTTTCGGTATTCCTTTTTTCACGTTGTTAGTGACATAATTTTCAATATTGTATAATGTTATCGCTCCATCATTTTAATGTTTTGGGTATAATAGTACAAGTATTGTGATGTTCGTATGTTTTTACTGTTACCTATCTTTCGCTGTTATTTTTTTCTCATTTATCTTTTTGTAACTGCAAAGGCAGCACTGCCAAAAACTGTTTTGAAGAAGCTTTCCGGTTTGGGAAACGTCAAACCAATAAATAAAGTCATCGGTAGTATGAAGTCGTTATGAATAACTATCCCGATGAACGCAACGCGTACGTTATTTTCATTGAAAACACTATACTGTTATAACATTGGCTAGAAAACATTCGAAATATAATGTGCCCCAGCAGTTTGTAGAAATGCTGCTACTTCAGAACAAGCCATGGTTAGTTAGATATAAAAAAATAAGAGCTATGTCTTTCTTGCCCAGTGTAGAGTGTGGTAAATTTAAGTCGAAACAAGCTTTTCAAAGCGGCAAGATTTTAGCATGTGGTAAAAAATCTGAAATCTGTGCCTCTACTACCCTTAAGCTGATTAAAATGATGCTAAAATGCCAGGTAGCGCAAGCCTCTTCCACATTCATGCTTTATTAGAATCTGATTACGCATATAAGTATATTTTGCACTTTTTTGCTTTATGCCGTGGCCCAAAGTCGGGAGGCATGGCAAAATACTACCACCCTAAATACGTCCCTGGATGTGCATGTCTTAATGGTCACAGCATATTAGTCACAGCTTGAAACCATTCAACAAGTGTTTTCCAAAGATGTGGTTTGTTGATACTGATTTTTTATACAAAGTTTTATTTATGATAAAATATGTAAGTATATTTCAATTGGTGCTTAGGTGTCTTTTAGTTGCCAGAAAGGAGAATTCGACCGGTTTTTCAACCGGCTTGACCGGCCGGTCGTAGAATCTCGACCCGACTGGCAACCCGAGCGGCCGGTCGACCAGACTGGTTTCCATCTATGCTTTGAATGATTCATTTGCCAACGAGTGTGGTGATCTCAAGTTACTTGACGTAATCAATCATTGTTTTGGTAGTAGCTACGAGAACACAGATGCAAGTTTATTCCTCACAAAAATTCCGTTACAAGCTGTTTCCACAAACTTTCTTAGTAATCTGTTTTAGTCAAAATCCGTCACATTATAAACTTCTACTTCAAACGATGTCAGGGACAAGAATTAATAAAAGCTATTTATTACCGTAAACTGATTAAAACTGAAAAAAAATTTTTTCTCACGGGAAACATATTTAGTAAATAAAGGCAAAAATATGACAAACTCAATTTTTGAAAAATGTTGCTTATGCATTTTTGCCAAAACGTGCTTTAAATAGAACCCCCAAAAATCAATTTTTTGAATGGCTCAACTTAGGGTGCCAGTTTGTTTTGATATCAGCAGATATTTAACTGACAAATATTTTGACATAGTTTGGGGGTGCCACCTCCTGGAGACCCCCCCAAATGGACCCCCCAAAAATCAATTTTTTGATTGGCTCAACTTAGGGTGCCAGTCTGTTTTGATATCAGCAGATGTTTGACAGGCAAATATTTTGACACAGTTAGGGGTTGCCACCCCCCGGGACCCCCCCAAAAATTAGTTTTTTGAATGGCTCACCTTAGGGTGCCAGTCTGTTTGACATCAGCAGATATTTAGCAGACAAATATTTTGACATAGTTTGGGGGTGCCACCTCCTGGAGACCCCCCCAAATGGACCCCCCAAAAATCAATTTTTTGATTGGCTCAACTTAGGGTGCCAGTCTGTTTTGATATCAGCAGATGTTTGACAGGCAAATATTTTGACACAGTTAGGGGTTGCCACCCCCCGGGACCCCCCCAAAAATTAGTTTTTTGAATGGCTCACCTTAGGGTGCCAGTCTGTTTGACATCAGCAGATATTTAGCAGACAAATATTTTGGCGTAGTTTGGGGTTGCCACCCCCCGGGGACCCTCCAAACGGACCCCCAAAATCAAGTTTTTGAACGGATCAACTTAGGGTGCCAGTCTGTTATAATATCAGGAAATATTTAACTGACAATTATTTTGACTCTACTTTTCTGGAGGTTCCATAATCAGATATTTTTGAATAATTGCTGATTTTACGGTAGACAAAAAGTACTTTTGAGCGTCACAGCATTAGGTTTGCGTCGGTCGTTCACTGGGTTTGCTGGCAAACTCCCATCTAGTTTGTTCTACGATTTTGATAGTTTTTGGTATAAGTTGCAACAGAACATGATTTCGCTAAATAAAAAAAAAAAAAAATGGAAAAACCCAAGTTCGGACACAACAAAAACTTTCAAATGTGTTTTACTCTATTAGTCTATTTTTACATAACGTTCAA
This sequence comes from Trididemnum nubilum, assembly GCA_963965965.1. Classification (NCBI taxonomy): domain Eukaryota; kingdom Metazoa; phylum Chordata; class Ascidiacea; order Aplousobranchia; family Didemnidae; genus Trididemnum; species Trididemnum nubilum. Next base: position 18,935,719 of record OZ014482.1, on the reverse strand, counting down.
TTGATTTATTTAAGTATTATTAGTTTTTATGTTCTTTTCGAAAAAAAATTTACCACTACTTTCTGTTCATAGCAAGGATGGTAGTACGGTACGGTACGTTCAGAATTTGCGTACTACGTACCTCTCATCTTGAACCGTACCGTACCAGCGTACCATACTTCAGTTTAATTTTTAAAGCGTACCGTACCAACGTATCGTACCCGCACCGTTCCAAAAAAGGCGTACCGTACTTCTTAGCAAAAATTGAAGGATACCGTACCGTACTTACGTACCGTACCGTACTGCCATTCTTGCTTTCAACTACTCGCAACTTTAACTGACTTTAAAATCACTAGTCTATAAATCAACGATCTCAATTCACACATTTAGCGTCAGCTTCAGCTGTCTTTTACCTCTGCATACAAAAATCCGGTGCAACGTGCGAAAAGTCTGGTATTTTTAACTCAAACAGCGTACCAACGTACCGTACCCGTACCATAACAAAAAAAATGTACCGTACCAACGTACCGTATCCGTACCATTACAAAAAAGGGATACCGCACCAGCAGGAGCGCCGAGAGCCAAACGTGGGCCCGGGACCAGCTCAAATTTGACGGATTTCTGGTTTTGTGAAGTCCAAAATAGACGGAGAAAATCCTGCAGTTTGGTCCGAAAAGTCATGTGATCTCCAAAAAAAAAAGGTCTTCACCGAAATTCTAACGGTTTTCCGGCCGAATGTAGGTGATCTCAAAAAAAAAAGGTCTTCAGGGCTCCACTTGCTAACTTTTCAGTGCCATTTCGATGGGCCTCCTCTCGAGCTCATGGGTCCACCGAAGCCACAATGGGCCCACTAAAGTCCATGGACCCCCGGGTCATTGTCCCCCTTGCCCCCTCCCTCTCGGCGGTCCTGCGTACTAGCGTACCGTACTTCTTAGCAAAAATCGAGGGTACCGTACCAACGTACCGCACTGCCATCCTTGGTTCATAGTATGATTTTACAACTATACAATACAACACCACATTATAAAACTTATACTTAAATTTCACAGTATATTTTTTTGCAACGTTTATGATATCGTCATTCTAATAAAAAATAAATGTCTAAGTTATATTTTTCTCAGTTTTGGAAAAACGAAAAAAACTTTCTCATTTTTTAGTGAAATGATCTACAGTTACAAAACTTTGGCAAAAAAACATCAAAATGATTATATCAAAGATGACCAAAGTAATTTTTCTTGCAAACAACCCGATGCACTTAACTTGATGGCAAAGTGACTTAGGAAAAAATAATACAAAGTTTTCTATGACTTAGGCAAAAAAATATTAATTTTTTCTTGATTAGCATTGCTATTATTTCTTTAATATCTACTGGAATGGTTAAAAATTAGGCCTAATTAGTGCAGAGACAAACTGCAAGAAAGAACGAATTTCACGTTGTTGTTTTTTTGTTTTTTTCTTCATATAGCCTACAGCAAAATCGTTTTTAGAATTTTGGAGTAGTTGAAATCTTCTGAAGATCACCAGATTAAAGAAATAAGCTAAAACTGTAGTTTCTTCTTATGAATGCCATGGAACTGCATCGATTACTTTTTGGTAGGCTGTTGATCAAAGTCGTAGAGGTAGGATTTTAGATTGGGGGGAGGGAACAAACCACAAATCACATGCAATGACGTCATCAGAAATCTTTTTTAATTAAAATGTTCGACTTCGAAGATTTTCGTCTGACGCTTGTCGAGAAAAATCTTCAGAATGGAAAGCGCAGGAAAAGGAGCGGCTATTTATAGGATAAAGCGGAGCCGTGATAGCCTGGAAAAAAGCAATTGAGAGAGCGTCATTAGTGAATTCTTTTTGTCGGCAGAGGGCGGTGTTAAAAGTTTGGAAGAAAGTGGTTTCAAAAACAGATAGATGGAAAAGAGAGCAGTCTTGAGCAAGAATAGAGAATCTACTGTCATCATAATGTTGAGCACGGACAGGATTTTGTAAAAAATGAAGTCCTATGGCTGAATCACAAGCAAGATACTGAGTATGGGTCTCGGTGAAAGAACTACACCGACAGTCAGAAAGTATGCGTTTCTGGGAAAAAGAGCAAGACGGATAAATTTGGAGACGTGTTGTTTAATTCTGTTCTGCTGTCTTTGGAAGGCACGGCCTACATACCGACTGCAACAGTGGCATGAAAATCGGTAAATCACTTTGCTTTTTTGTAAAGCAGGCAGTACATCCTTGTTGGTAGCGGGAGAAGCTCGTTGGTAGAGCAAACAACGCTTGGTTTCTCAGCGGAAAAGCACTGCTTGATAGCAGATTTTAGTTGCCTTTCAAACCGTGTAGAAACAGAACCGAGCCATGGGAGACGTAGATAGACGGGGCATTTCTCCGGTTCGAATTTAGGCAGAGCTTTAAATTGCTATATCTTCTTAGCTACAAGCGACTTCATAAAGTGCTCCGAGTATCCATTAGCCTGTATTGACTGGTGAATGTGGGTTTTCTGTAGGTAGAGGTGATGAACTTGGAAAGAGATTTTTCAACCAGCACGTCCAGAAAAGGAAGAGCCAGGTTGGATTCTTTTTCAAAAGTAAAGCGAAGAGAAGCGAGTTGAGGCTGTCAAAAAAAAGATTGCACTCATTTTTGTTGCTGATGCGAAAGTGTCATCCATGCAGCGGTAATACATCTTCGGATTGGAAGAGGTTTGGAAAAGTTTAGATTCATAGTAGCCAACAAAATATTGACAAGGGATGGTCGAAGGGGTGATACCGCAGCGACCCCGTCAACCTGGCGAAGCATGATGTTGCCAAAGCTAAACTCGACAGAGGAAATAACCATCTTCTTAAGTTCAACAAAGATTTGCCGTGGAAAAGGTGCAGGAGGATGTTCCGAACTGTAGAAAGCGTCAGCACAGATTTGAATAGTTTCCGCTGGGAGATATTAGTAAATAAACTCGAAATGTTAAAAGAGCAGAGAAAGACAGCGGTTGAAGTTTTAATAATCAGCAAAGGTGAAAGAATCCCGTATGCAGCTGCTCGAGTAGAGGGTGAGAACCGGTTCGAGAAGAGAAGAAAGATATTTGGCCAACTGGTGCTGAGCTGAATCGGTCATAGATTTTTCATAAATTTTCGAAAGAGGAACGTGTTGTGGAACAACGATATTGTAGAGTGGAAGATCGGACTCCGAGGCCTAGTTTGCCAAAAGTTAAACTGTCTAAATTCGGAGACGCGTTGAGTAAAGCAATAATGTTACTCAATCGTATCAATGACGGGGGTCTGGAGGGAAGAGCCTCCAGCTGCTGGAGTCTATAGGGGCTCTGGGAAGCTGTTGAGGCTATAGGAGTATAGGGAGTATAGGGGATTTAGGGTACAGATGCCGGAGGCTATAGGGGTATCAAAAACGGGGGTCTTTTGGCAGAGCCCTCAGCTGCCGGAGGCTATTGGGGTTTTGGGGGCGAAGCTCACATTTCGCTCGCGTTTAAAGCCATTTGACAGAACTAAATTTTTAACTTGTGAACGTCAGTTAAAAAAAATTAATTGTTCAATTCTTCTTTTATTTTTTACAGTTTAAGTCCAAAACACGTTTAAAATCTTGCATTTTGGGGTTAAATTTTGTAAGTGATTTGGCCCAAGCAAACGAAAGTAATTAGGCACATTGCCTCCTGCAATATTTTAACGGTAAACAATAATCCACTGGAAGAAATATCTTAGATATTTTTGTTTTGTCATTAAAATAACCAGTTGTTGAAGTACATGTACGGCCAAGGGGCCCAGGCCCCTCGATTCAAATTCATATTCAACGATTTTATTTCCCCTAGCTGATTTTTTTTTCAAAAGTATTTTGACGCGTAAAAACTGGCGAGGTGGAGGTAAATGGTAATTGAAAAATGGTGCCATAGAATGATGGTTACGCTTACTAACCCTGTTATTGCCCTGGCCGGATTTTCATTGAGCAGGGCCTTTGGCACTTTGAATATTTTCACAACATCTTCTAGCCAAATGTACGTGAAAACCAAGAAAAATTCTTACTATCTGAGCGCGTGACCCCGGGCAAATCCGACCCTGGTTATTGCATTGCATCTATAAAAATTTTGGATGAGGGCCTGAGGTAGCAACTTTTAGGACAAAAACCCTTAACTTCAACTGGGTTATGCATTTAAATTGGTTGGCAAAAATTGAACTCAGGGGGCCCGGGCCTTGTGGTCGTCACTACTATTGTTAATTACTGTGGTACACGAGAAATACGAAAAGAAACTAAATTTGAAGAAATAATAAACTTTTTTGTCACATTTTTATCATTGGTTGCACTTTAATAGGGAGTCCCGGGCTCCCTCCAGTCTACTCTTATAATGCTGACTCATAGAAGTATGGATTTAGATTACTGGTTGCCGTACCTGGTGAGTAACATCAAACTGAGCTGAAGCGTATGCTGGGCACTGGCCTATTTTTCACAAAGCGCAGCTCTTGGAAGTAAACTTAACTAATTGCAGTAACTTATAATCACAGTAACTGCAAAAACAAGTACTCACTGATTACCATAAGCAGCAGATTAGTTATCACAGGCAATTATTTACCCACGTAACGCCAAAAATTGTTTTTGCTCTTGCGGTAGTGCAGTTGTTATAGATTGATGGCTGTGTCCTAGGTGGAATGCCTAGGTCTTCACTGTCTGGTGTTGCGTCCAAGAGGCTAACAAAGGAGATTCCAAAAACAAACTTGTATTAATAAAAAGGCAAATAAAAAAGACCATTCCAGCAAAAATTTATCGAAGATTACCCGGCTGGGCGATAAACACTTAAAACTGAAAACTTAATTTAACAGCGTTTAATAAAAAACCTCTTGACGCTACTGTTCAAAAATAAGACTAAGTTAACAACTGTGCTCAAATTAAAACGTTGCTACAAAAAGGTGATCAGCAAACGGCAAAACGGGCACGTCTTTCACACAACTTTGCAGAGTTTCTACCGAACGAATAATGAAAGACGCGCAACACAAAGGTAATATGCAAATAAGGTAATGGACGTGTTAACGACAGAACATAAAAAACCTAGGTTCGAATCCAACTATAAACGATCGTGCTGTAACAGCAGTACTGTGCTGTTTTCAAAAAAATCTTTTCTGTTTTTAAAGAATTTTTTTTTTTTGAAAGCGAATGTACTTTTTCAATGCCTGAGTCAGCATCGACTGACATATAGGTTAGTCATGAAATTGCCTAAGTTCGTCTTTGGACTTGGACATTTTTATTATAACGCTATGCCCTCTGGTGGGAAATTTTGAAATCTGAAAAGTTTACCAAGTGCGCTTTTCCACACTGATCATTTTGGTATAAACAACTCATTTTGCCCAAAAAGTGACTTAGACATTTATTTTGTTGGGCTGACTATATAATGCTAATGATACACCACGACGTAAAATCGCTGAAGAAGAAATTTAAAGTTCATCTTTTTCTTCCATTCGTTCCAACATCGCCTCACATGACTCCTCACTGCAATTATCTGTCTTGCAGCTTGCTGAGCAGCAGTCACTGAAAACAAATTTGGGGTGATTACTTTTCCGGAAAGTTTCTGGTTGAAGATAGTAAAATAAAAATGAGAAATATTTATCTGTGAATTTTCTATTAAGTTTGCGCTTTTAAGGATTAAGGTGTGCTTACAAAAGACGCGATGTAACGCGAAGCAACCAAAATGAGACGTAATTGACAACTTGCTAAAGGATGTAACCGGTCGCAATCTTCGCGAGTAGTTGCTTAACTTCGCTTAGACAAAGTTGTGGATGAATAGTATTGGCCTATTTTGAGTAAGTGACGTGAGCGACCAATTGTGAAGGTTGCCAACCTCGCTTCGCGTCCTCTGTGCAGGGCCTCCGAGAGGGGGGGCAGGGAGGTACAATGACCCGGGGCCCATGGACTTTGGAGGGCCCATGAGGGAGCCAATGAGCTCGAAAGAGGCCCATCGAAATTTCGGTGAAGGCCTTTTTTTTTGAGATCACCTAATTTTGACCAAAAATCAGTAAGTGTTTCCGTGAAGACCTTTTTTCTTTTGGAGATCACGTCATAATTTGGACAAAACTAAAGTTCACAAAACCGGAAATCCGTCATATTTCAGCGGGCCCTAGGCCTACGTTCGGCTCTCGGCGCCTCTGCCTCTGTAAACTCATCTTTAGGTGAGAGTTTGAGTGAGGGTTAGGCTTATAGTTAGATTTAGGCCTAGCTTTAGAGTAAACGTAGGACTTTATAAATTATATTTGGATTCGAATAAACAAACAAACAAGTACAACAAAGCAGATTGAAATTTTTGGTGAAATACTTCTTTTCTTCCGATAAAGATTATATTGGTTCGATATAATTGATTCCTTCTGCTGTTTCCGATTTTAGCGTCCATGTTATAAGACGTTACTTTCAAATAAATTTGTCTTGTATTAAATCATTCAAAGATTGATGTTCTCCCATTGTTAAAATACTTATTGGAAATTATCAATTAATGTCTTTAAAATGGCAGCAATAGTTTTGTGGCATCACAATGCAACATATACTGAAAGAAGAACATGAGCTTACTGCATTTGAAAGAAGGACTGCAAGAGCAACCTTCAAATAACAGGAAATTTTAATTACGGTACACAACAAAATCGAATGCACTATGTCGCTGGTGCACGTGCTGACTCCACAAACAACTGTAAAATCACAGATAGGCTATATTATCCAGAACTATATAAGTAAAAATGGAAATGATACTTGATTCATGCACAAACCTACACAACAATGCTACGTATTTCGTCTGTTCTCTCTCATCAGTATCTTTTTAACGCTCCCAAACCAATAACTCTACTTTTCGGTTTGACACGAACGGAGTAAGCGCTAATGTCTGGTACAGCGGCAGAAGATTTATTGAGTCTGAACAATTTCTTGCTAGCGGTACTTGAAGAATATACAAAGAAAGTACCGCTGAGCTCTTGTATTACAAAGTGCTCGCAAGCTATCTCTACCAACATGGCCAAGAAAACATAAACTGTAAAAGCTTGTTGCACGTCAATCTTTTACAGTTTTGATATTCATGGTTAGGCAGAAAAGAAGGAAATGATAATCAATAGGTTTGTTGATTGCAGTCGCAAAAAAAAAACAGCAGCCACAAAATTGTCGCAACCTTATTTTTGGGGTAGGAAGAGCAAAAAATTTTTTGTGATGGATTTCTTCAAAAAAAATTTTTTTTGACTTTGGTTCAGCTTGACTTTGAGTCAAATAGCTTACCCCTAAAAACCAGAAGTTGCCAAGGTAAGAAAAAATTCCTCAATTTTGACTTTGCCGATGACACTTTACGAAATATGAGCATTTTTTTGGCCAAAATTCAACTTAAATGACGTCATAAAAATTTTTGCAACGTAACTAGATTGACATTACAACTATATTGAAGTATCAAAAACCTAACCAATGTAAAAAATTTGAACCGTCTTTATACATATAATGTCATTGAAAAAATGATGTCATCTTTCGAAATCATGGATCTAACGTAACTATGATGACGCCACTAACTCAAAATCGTTTTTTGAACAAAATTTAGATGAACAAAAATTCACATGCCAAATTTGGTGTTAGCATGACTTTTAGTTTAGGAGTTAGACAAAGAGAGAGACGTTTTTGACGCCCCTCTTGTATAAAATGCGCTGGTCAAGTAGCGTAAAAGTAAGCCACTGAACGCTTTTTGGAAACATAACTTTCGACTTGTCGTACTTTTCTATATATTTTCTATTCTAGCAGTAAAAACTCGATTTACTAAAAATATTCGACGTGGAAGTTCTTTTACAGAAGAAAATATGGTTTAGAACTTATGGTCTTTTCTTTGGCGTTTTTTTTTATCTCTGTTAATCTTTAATAGAACGATTTGGTTACTACTGCGCTACACGAAAAATGGAAAATCAAAAAAGAGAATCATGCACACAAACAAATAGAAGAAAATTAAAAGTCACAAACTAGTCAGCCTCCGGGTGTCAGAAAAACTGATTGTATATGGATAGGACTTCTTAACCACATAATGAACAGTTTACTGAGTATAGCATGACTAAGGACGTCGTCAAAAATACATCTGTTACGTCATTAAAAATATTTTACCTGGTACGTCATCAAAAAAATGTAGAGTGGCATTCATTTCCAATTCATAGCACACATTGTCATCGTCAATGCATTGGACAACTGCTTGTAACCAATCACGTATCTTGCGCATGAGACTTTACAGATTTTACAGGGTTCTACTTTGATTTCGCAGTTATCGGACCATCCATTAATAAATTGAACATTTTCATGCATGCTACTACTTTTTTAGCTTCATTCAAGTTCATCACATCCTCTTCGAGAAACATCTGACCGGGACAATTTAACGATTGTAACATTGAAATAACACATCAAACGGTTCCCAAGCGTCTTGATTGAAATAACACATCAAACGGTTCCCATAACAAACGATTTCCACATTATGACTTTGTTATAACTCCAGTTATGCACAAGAAGCATTGTATTAATTAATGTTTATTTTTGCTAAAAATAGATTAGAAAATAAACCACATTCTATCTTGAAGATTCACGCAGCTAATACTACTGCATAACAGCACCTGCAAATTTAATCTATGAGTGGAATACTTCGATCAGAGCAGCTTCTCTACAGTATATATTTCACTTGAACCAATGACATAAAACTAGACAATCCAAAACTGCGCGAATGCGCTCATTTTATTCTCTGCTTGGTCACGCTTGGCTGCTGCAAATTTGAAATGAGCGAGCCTAGATCCTGGTCGTTTATGTACTCCTAAAACTGGTTATTTTTATGATAAAACAAAAATCTCCAAGGCAAATCTTTGAGTGAATTAGTATTTACTAGCTGCTAAAAATATTGCAGGAGGCATTGCATCTTGCTTCACCCTACCTGGACCAAGCCACTTGCAAAATTTAACCTAAAAATGCAAGATTTTAAACATGTTTTGGACTTGACCTGCAAGTAAATGGAAGATTGAGCAATTTAATTTTTTCAGTTGGCTTTCAAATCTCAAAAATTTAGTGATTTTAAATGGATCCACAAACGTGCGAAATGTGATCCAAATTGCCTTAGAATAGCAATTTTTTTCCGAAGCATAACAAAAAAATCATTTAGCGGCTGGGGGCATTGCCCCCAGACCCTAGTCTGTGAAACATTAAAGTTACACTAGTTTACTCGCCATCTCTCCCAATTTACAATTTTTTGAAAACTTTTCAAGTTTTGGTTTAAGTTCTGACCCCCTTTAGCAAAATCCTGGTTACATGGTAACCCAGGTTTCTGCTTCTGATCCTCCATTTTACGGTATCTTTGTCCCATTAAAAATTCCTTTTGAAAAGTACTGATGACGTCATTGCTTTGCGGTTTGGGCTCCACTAATCAAAAATCCTAGCTACGCCTATGACGCCGAGCACTTTTTTGGGTTCTAATTGCAAGTCTTTCCTCTGACTGGGCCTCCACTGCGGGTAGACTGCTTGGCCCTAATGGAAACTATGCGTTAAGTGTCTTTCCCAAGGACACAAGGACGTATAGCAGTCACTAATTCTGAAAAAAAGGTGCGTTGACGCTTTTTCGCAAGAAGTTGGTAAAATATATGAATCTTCAAAGGTAGAGGGGTTTAAGTAAGATATCTGACGACATTTAGAGTTTTGATCGCATGCTGTAGCTGATGATTTATTTTAGCTTTATCCTGCTGTCACGAAACAACAGTGGCGCTGTATATTAGACAAAACTGCATCTGCTTTGGAGTTTCTCTGCTATCAATTTCAAAACATACCCGTGATTTTTCACTAAATTATTTTGGTGAATTCAACTTTTTTTCATTAAAATGTCTCAAAATTGATGGTTTTCTTAATGAAAAAAGCAAACATTTCTTGAGCGGCGACCCTCCAAAATAAAAATTGCCGCCGAAATTTTACGCAAAAGTATTATAAAATCAATCTTTTTTGCAAAAAAAAGCAAGATTTTTCAGCGGCAAGGACTCCGCAGTATAAGTGAATGTTTTTTTTTATAAAGATACTTCACCATTGAATAACATGTCTTAAAAAAAAGAAATCAAAAACGCACAAACTAATTAATCATATACACTCTTTTCTAGAACAATTTTATAAGAACACTAGGCTCATATTTGCTCAAAATTTAGAACAAATTAAGAAAAATTCCAGCCTCAGTAGCAAAAATAAATTAAGGACAAACGAAAAAGAAAAAAAAAAATCCAAATTAATAAAAGAAACTAAATCCTGTCTGATTCAAAACGATAAAATTTCAGTATTTTTCTAGTATTTGCGAGCAAAATTGCAACTATTATACTAGATTAAAGAATGCTGTTGCGCTCTATGCGAGTAACTGAGAAAATTTTTGGCAGTCGTTCAAGTCGAAAAAAGAGCAATTTGCGTTGCGGCAAAAGCAGTAAAAAACGTTCACTCAAGCACACAAAGCTTTGGGACTAAATAACTTAAACAGTTTTACAAATATGGTTACTAAAATTAACATCTTAAACAGTTGTACAAATGTGGTCGCTAAAATTAACATCCGTGTTTTCAAAATTTAAGAACAATGGAGGCTAAAATTCGGAAAAAAAAATACAAACAGCCAGCCTTAACTTAATATTTATTGGTTGTTATAAAAAAAAAGTACATTATATGCCGTAAAAAAACTGCGGCAAGTTTTTTTGACATTATTCAATTCAGTTTATTTTTGCCATTTCTGGCATGGAAGCAACGAAAATTGACATACGCTCTTGACTCTTCAAAGTTCAATGCTACCGTAACAACAAAACAAAATGAAACATAAAACTGACACTTACATATTTAGAGTAGTTCAATAAATTTAGTGTGAAACATTAAACATATTTTGACTCAGAAAAGAAGAAGAAATGAGAAACTACAGCAATCAACAAAAAAACAACACTTTTCATATTTACATTTTAGTGATGTCGTAACATTAAGTTGTGATAACACGTTGATATTTAAGTACTTTACGCAAAACTTGTTCGAAAATTGAATTTTGGGGGTAATTTAGTAGTTGACAAAATTTTACGTAAATTACGCAAATCCACAACTTCCAGAGACAACGATATTTGTTATAATTGCTATCTATTTATTAGTTGAGCAAGGCAAATGCTGTACAATACAGTCATTGTCAGATTAGCGCGGGCAAAGACAGAGCAAAAATCCGCACAATAAAGAAACAAAGAGGAAAAAGAGTGGGAAAAAGAGTTGCGTATCATCTAGTTTTATGTCATTGCTTGAACAGATCTAAAAGAGATCTAAATCAAATCAAGTCAAATCATTAATTATGCTTGATGTATTACGCCGAAAAGTGTAACGAGTTTGCGGGCTCATCTTCGGGTCATTGCACTCGTGCAACACAGCTTCTTTCGAAAAAATGTCGCGGCGGTGGCGAGCAGCATTGACAGCACTGCGTTCGATTTGACTGGCCCGAGATTTGAACCTTAGACTTTCCGATCCATGCACAAACGCGTTACTGCTCGATCAACTGGCCGGTGATAGAGATCAACCACCATCGATGAATTCATTTTGATTTGAACAAATGTCAAAATATGATATTTTCTACATTGCAGTTTGAATTTTGTTTGTTGTAAAAAAATCTCTACAGACTGCAAGCTTAAAGTTACTGATAACTGATGAGGACTACTCGTATTAAGAGCGTTTAGAAGTGATAAATTGTCTCAAATATATTGTCATCCAGCTATATGAACTGAAACCAACATAAACAAAATATGTGGATTTACTTTTGATTTGTTAAATACATTATTTTGCACCTTTGTTTCGAAATTTACCCGCTTTATTTTGAATTTTTGTTCAACAGTACTTATATTCAACAATCTTATTTTGTTCATTTGAGAAAAATTTAAAAGTATGTAATTTTCTGCCTTGGCCTTTCATTATTTCATTGAGAATCTTTATATATCGACATTGAACTTGAAAGGACAACTCCTGCTCACCCTGACGCTGTGAGGTGTGCAAAGTATCTTCTTCAAGTTCTTATCCAGAGAATAATGCTTTTTTCAGGGTTCTCATTTTTTTGAGTTTTAGAAATTCTCCAATGTTCTTAAACTGCGAAGATAATCGAAAAAAGGTTTGTTTTCCAACTCCGACTGAACACATTTGCAACTTAACTACTTCGCAGTTTAACCTAAGACTTTAAAAGGCAGAAATTCATACTTTGACAGACAAGCCACACAATAGATCCTGCATTGAACGTATCTCTCGGTATTCACCAAACAATTGTTTCGAAAAACCAATAAAGCATTGCTTTTTTCAGTAAATGTGATACATTAAAAAATTACTAATTTTAAATGAAAACGAAACAGCTAATTTGCTAATTTTAGGTGAAAACGAAACAACCTTAAGATTAAGTTTCAATTTAAATGTTTCGAACTAACTTATTTAATTGTCAGTTAAAGAGTAAATATCTTGTAAATTCAATCTGAACTAATCAGACACTGGAATTAGCGAACCGTTATTTTCTTTTCACAATTTTTGGTACACTCAATGACACTCCAATCGGTAAAATTTAGTTCAGTCTAGCTGACGAAAGCGTGATCAGCTACGTAAACTAATCATTGAATTCATCTTAATAGATCGTTATGGCAAAGTTTTCCACAGTGTTCGGTTGATATGAAAACATTCTATGAAACCTTACTCTTCTAATTGCGTGCTTTGAGTAAAACTACTCCTAATTGAGGGCGTAAGCTTGGGTTCTTCGAGGCTCCTAGATCCAGGCCCGGGCACGATTCCCCCCCTCAACCCCCTCTCTTAGGCAGGCGCGTAGCCAGGATTTGGAAAAGGGGGGGCTATTTTGAAAGAGTGAGAAGTGTGCAAACGACCTTGACTCGAATTTTCATTGATCTTGAATCAGTTTCAGACGGTTTGTCGGAAAATTGAGACGAAATGTCTCGGAAAGCTCGGAAATTCAAAGGTTTTTTTCTCCCAAAATTAGGTGATCTCCAAAAAAAAAAAAAAAGGTCTCCGCCAAAATTCAGAGTGATTTTTCTTCCAATTTCGCAAATTCAGACGTTTGAGGGGGGCTCTTTTCGTATGTGGGGGGCTATTTTTCACAGAAAATCGGCCTCAAAAGCACAAAAAACATGCGATTTTGCATACTTCACAAGCCAATGGGGGGGCTCGAGCCCCCCCGCCCCTCCCCTGGCTACGCTACTGCTCGTAGGTCCTGGGTGGTTGCGTTAGCTACAGATTTTATTTCGAAGCATCATGTTTGTATCAGTTGGACTTGCAATCTGAAATTAAAAAACAAAATACAATTTTTGCAGGATTTTATTTCTTCTCATTTAAATTGGTTAATAATTCCAATTAAATTCCCAAGCAAAAAGAATAGCATAGGTAAACACAAGATTTTATCATCGGTTCGGTTATTGTTACTAAAAAGAAAAAATCTGCCCTTGATGAAAAAGTTTTGCCTGGGATATAGGTTTGCGTTGTCACAATACGTATTAATTACTGCTTGGCTAACCCCGGAAATACGGTAAGTTTCAAATTGCTGCTTTTATCCTAGCAACCAAACAAGCAAGCAAACTAATTGTTTAATATCAAAACATCCATTGGGTGTCAAATTCAGTTCCGTGTTTGAACTAGCATGTCGTAACAGTTCAAAAAGCACACTCGTGTAAGCATGATGCAATAGGTTCGCACCTGCAGTCAATCGTAAAAAAGCATTTATCTTCTTCATGCATATTATCTAAGAATTATGAAAAATGATGCCACAAAAACAATAACTACATTCGAAACAACTACAGGTAGGTACACTACAAATAATATTTTTGGTTTATTTGAAGCACAGTTAGATTTAAAATTCATCTTTTCCCTTCATCTCAGCGCAGGACTTCTTGTTGCAGCCATCTGTAGCACATGAAGCATCACAGCAATTTCTGAAAATAAAATTAGTCGTGGTAGTTATGGTTGGGAACAAGCACAGTATTTAGCCACACAGATTGATCTTATGTCGCATAATCGCTGGAACTGTTTTATTTTTTTCTTTATGTTGTTAGTTTCTTTACTAGCATGTACCTCAATTGACGTGGTTCGATTTGTTTCTCATTATTCTTTAGGGATAACAAAGTAGTAGCAATAGGAAATCCTTCTACCCTGAGTGGAATGCAGTAATCACGTATTAAAACAAAAATTGGAAAGGGAACACCATTTAAAAGGTACATTACCAAAGCAGTTGAACAAACATCAAAATTCACAAAAGACATTGCTAAAATCAGACCAAAAAAAAACTATTTACGGGTGAAACAGACTGTTGGGTTTTACAGCTTTTAATTTTTAATGTTACCTCTGTGGTAATCTGCTGTGATATTTGCTTTAACTCTTCGTTATCGAGCACTTTTTGAAGCCCTGATATCAACCATCATAGTCTATAGTCTTTCATTAACATTAGTCTCTGTATAATGTTCAACGGAAAACGTTGTTGATGCAAGCACGGTGGTCTTTTTTTCGTTTGTTGTATTTCAGTCACAACAGGTTAAATGCTCGCCAGCAGTTGGGACACCGAAACAAAGTAACACTGGTAGTTAAAAACGCCACGCAAGAAAGTCGACGACGTCATCATAGTTCTATGCAAAGTCGCAATTAGACGAATTGACAAAGGCCTCTTAACATAAATACAGTATGCTGTACTAGTAAAAATTAAGTTAGTATAGGCCTATGTAGGCTAAGCTACGTCGGGTTTGCTAATAAAAATTATAATTAGGGCGCCTACGTCGTGTTTGAAGTAGAATATCTCTGGAACGGCTGACTCAAGAAAGATGGAGTCAACGTTTCTTATACTATTGCCTTATAACTTCAGCACAATTTTGATCTTTAAGATCAGATCGGTATCTTGAAGACAAGATAGTGATCTAATCTTGATCTTCAAGATCAAGTTATTTTAATGATCTGATCTTGATCTTAAAGATCACATTTTTTGTGTGATCTTGATCTTGAAGATCAAGCTCACTTTCATTTTTAAATGTCGCGTAGAGTAAGTATCGCCGAGGCCAGGTTATGCGATATTCTGAAGCTATTTCATGCCTCCATAACGGAATGGAGTCTAAACTGGAGAAAGTAATCCACATTTGCCGTGGTACAGACAGGACAGGTACAAACCAATACGGCAGTACCTAACCTGCTGACTTGAGGAGAAAATTAATCACAAATCAGCTTCTTTAACAATGGAATGTTTGCAGATTTAAGGCATCCTATCGACAGACATGGACACGATCTTGACCTCGATCTTGATCTTTATCTTCAAGACCACAGCGTTTGAGTTATCTGATTTTTGATCTTCAAAGTTACATTCTTTGGATGATCTGATCTTGGTCTTCAAGATCACCAAAAAGTGATGATCTTGCCTAACTCTGGATACCCACATTGATTTTGCCTTCAGTTCTCGTAAGTACAACTTTTAGATACGCATGTCTAAGAGAGTTCTTTTTCATCAGAGCGTAGCATTGCTATACAGCATTTCTACCATAACTAAGTACAATTTGTCGACCTTGTCTTGTAGTGTGCTCTACCGCACAGTAATACAATAACTTATATCTTAGCAGATGTTTGTTCTGTTCGCATTAATACGTATACACTATGCAGTATAAAATATTAATGACATTACGATCATGGCAACACAAGTCAATTTTTGTGAGCTGATATATCGTGGGTGGTGGCTATTTCACCAAAAGTTTTAAGAGGATAAAAATAAAATGAGGAATATTCATCCTCGGATATTCAGTTACTTTTAAGGGTTGAGATTAAAGTTTGGATTAGGTGCAGATTTAAATTTAGGGTAAGGATATGAGTTTGAGTTAGCTTTCACTGCCTTTCAGTCATATTAAAAAAGTAGATGGAAATTTCTGGTGAAATAGCTTCTTCCTATTTCATATAGGTCAGTTTTCGCTTATTCAGGTTACTGTTCTGCGTTTCTTTAGGACAGTGTCCCTGCGTACTACTTGATTTTGGATTTGGTAATGTATGTTTTCAGCCTACCGTATCTGGAGTCGAAAAGGGCAGCATTCGCAGTCTTCATTTGGGAAGTTCTGTTTCAAACTGGAGCAAGTAAGCATTGAGCTCAAAACTGGGTCGGGGCAGCCGGTTATTCCGTAGACAACTGAAAAATAAATAATTTGCAACCAAAAAGTAATGTACCGTAACGTATCATCACAAATTAGCATGCCCCAAGAGTCTGTTTTACCTGTTTGTGAGCCTTTCAGAAATTTTATTAATTGCTTTAGCGTTGTAGGTTCATTTATCATTAAAATTTAAAATTAATTATTATTGATTAATTAATTCAGGAACGCAACCAAGAATTTGCTTTGAAGGGAGGAGACTTGAACCAAAAAAAAAAAAATTTGTGTTTGGAAAAGATCTCATTTAGGCTGCGTGCTGAGCAAACTGGTGCAACAAAAGTGTATTGCATAAGAGACGGAAGTGTGGCGGAAGAGTCCTTAGCCGCGGGATGTCCCAGCTGCTGAGTAATTTCTGTAATTTTTCAGAAAAAAAAAATTTTTTTACGCCATTTGGATCACATTTTGCACGCTTTAGAGTCATGTAATCTTGCTTTACTCGAAGTTTTCGGCCAACGCATTTTACATGGAGGGGGAGAATTTTTGCCCCTCTTTCTAACTCCAAAACCAAATGTCATATGGGAACACTAAATTTAGCATGTAGGTTGGTATTCACCAAAGTTTTTCAAAAAATTGGTTTTGAATTGATGTCATCATTATTGCGACGTCACGGCCATGTTTTTGAAAATGACGTCATTCTTAAGATCACGTCACAGGCGGTTCAAATATTTCACATAGTTTTGTTTTTGGTTCTGAATCATCAAAATATTCAGTCAAGTTAGTTACGTCACGAAAACGTCTTACGATGCCTTTGAAGTATTGGTCAAAAAATGCTCAGATTTCGGAAAGTGACTTCAAAAACCTCCAAAATTAGAAAGCTTCCCGCGGACATAACAACTTCAAATTTTCAGGAATTATTTTTAATGAATTTTGACTCAAAGTCAAGTTGATTAGAAATAAGAAATTTACTTCTGAAGGGACTTATTAAAAAAAAAACGAGATGAGGCAAAAATGCATCCCCACTCGCGTAAAATACGGTTGAAAAAACTAAATTGTCAAAAATTCAGAAGCCATCTAAAGGATTTAAACTGCTTAGCCTTCCTTAAGCCAACAGCGCGTTTAAGCACGTGTATTTTTGGTTAAAATAATGTTTCAAATGACTTGGCTTAAGAGGAAAAACGCTTTCGAAAACAAGCTAAAGCCCCTAGTCTGCGCCACTGAGCATAAACTGCTGATTTTTGAATTTAATTTTAGCGGCAGGTAATTCTAAATATTAGAAAAATCTTAGTAAACCTTAGTAAAATAGATAATCCTTAGTAAAATAGAGAAAGCCTTAGTAAAATAGAGAATCCTGAATGACATCAGTATTAAATTAGCTTAAAACAATCTTGACGCTCCCACTCAAAACAAATGATTGTTTTGACGACAATTTAAGTTCGTAATGCCCAGCTTTACAATCACCAGAGATGCTGCTCAAGATCGGTTTTATTCAAGAAATGAGAACTATACTTGACTTGAGGTAATGAAGATGTGGCCCAATCCTTGTAGCACTTTTTTTTTATGTGCGCAAACAGATTTTATCCGTTTGACTCCGTACCAATGGCAACCCTGGATTCCCAAATTTTATAACATCAGAAAAGGATGATTATGTAAAACTTCTTACGGAACAAGCAACCCGATCTTCGATGATATCAAAAAAAGATGACTTTGGAAAATTTCTTGCTGAATAAGCAATCCAATGTTTGATGATCGAACATCACGTTGCTTATTCTTCAAGAAGTTTTGCAACGTCATCCTTTTTTTAATGTCGAGAATGCTTAAAACGCAGGGTTGCCAGTTGAACGAAGCCACATTAACAAATAAAATCTATTTTTGCGAAAAAGAGGATTGGTGAAACAATGTTTAGGGTACCTTTATATTACCTCAAGTATAGTTCTCGTTTTTTCAGTACAACCGATTTTGAGCAGTATATCCCTTAAAGTAAAAACTGAAAAAGATAATGTAGTTATTGCCAAGCATTACCTTAAAATGACATTTGGTTTTATCTTTTCCTTTTGTTCTTTTTTAAATAACCCTATTTTTATCCTGAGACATCTTGACACATTACTGAGATATCATATATATTGTTTAAGCTTAAGTTCTTTTTCTAGAAATCTACCTGGTACAATTTCATCCATTATTAGAAGATTTACTTCCATTTCGAAACTGTGGCACCTGTTATACCCAAAAATGTGATTGCAGCTTGCTTCTTTCATGTCAAATTCGTGTCTCACACAGGAGCTGCTTTTGGAGTTTTTGCACGGTAATGTTTTCAGGTCAATTTCGCGGCCAGTCAAATACGTGAACAAAATTTTTGAGAGCTCCGCGCTGAAATTTGAGAAAATTACAATATTGTCAATTTCAACTGATTCAGTATAGAAGGCTTGTTGACAGTTCAAAGGCTGTACGAAGTCAATCGGAACAACACAGAAGAAAAAAGCAACTACAAGAAGTTTGTACATCTTGAAATCTTTGAATGCAGCTTATAAATACACTTATTGCACTTATTAAAACTTCTAGATGTTAAGAATAAATAGATTTCAGTGACATTTTACAATCATCGCGTATAGAGACATAGGTGGGTGCCAATTCATTAATCGCAAATCCGTTAATAACGAAGCAAACTTTTTCATTCACTCGTTAAATCGTTAAGAAGTTTTTTTATGTTAACGTACTAAATTAACTTCCGTTAAGTTTCGTTAACTGACGTCAAAGTTCTCATCGTTAATTTCTTGCACCATTTATTTATCGAACCGATGCAATACAATTTGCACTGGTAACACTTATTGCGTATTAGCACGACATTTATAAAAGAAAAAGCAAAGAAAGGAGCTCTTTTTGCGGCAAATAATAAGCTGCGCCTCATAGGTCTATTATAATTATCACTTTTCGCAATTTCCAAAGATTTTTCCATCGCAGCTTCGTTAGTACATTTGAACCTATTTTTTTTTTGTCTTGAAATAACAGTATAGTTTAGACTGTAAAATGTAACTTTCAAAACACCAAAAGACCATCGTAGCAAAAAATTTTTCCTTACAATCAGCTCAACAGTAGCGTCATTACGTGTTCTAGAAGTGAGTGAATAAAAAAAAAAGAAAATTACACTCAACATGTTAACGAATTAATGGATTTTATTAACTTCCCTTAATTAAAGCTGAAAATAACGAATTAATTTTAACGGAGGTATAAAGTTTGTTAACGGACTTATGGTAAACAAAGCTAACATTTTGCATTAACTTGCCCATCTATGTATATTATCACGTATCAGACAAAAGCAAAAAGTTTTTCGACTTATATCAAAAAAATTTTCAATTCCGGATGCTTTTGAAGAAAATCGTGACTCTCAGATATACGACACTGGACGGTATAATGAAATAGCGCAAAATAGTAAAAAACTAAAAAAGACAAAAGGTATGACGATAACGATTAGTTACTAAAAAACAAAACAAAAATTTCAATACCCTAAGCGTTTTGTTTGCTATTTTTTTGGGGAGGAGGGGGTATAAGTTTGTCTTGTTAGACGGAACAGTTCGGCTCTGTCTACCATCAATAAGTACTGATTTGAAAAGACAAAACAAGTTAGCTTTTTGGTTTCTTGTACTAACAACGTGCTTGGTTCTCTAGAATAGATCTGTTTTTTGTCGTATACTCATTGTATCATATGCGAGATTGGTAGCTTTAAATATTCAGACGATTGCCTCGTCCTCGTAAACGATATGAGTTGTTTTTTTTCTGCGTTTTTTCTACTCTGAAGATATTATTTTTATACTGCAATCTGCCGTTGCAAAAAGGAACTGAAACGTTTTCTAAACACTCTTTTGTGGTGTGTCTGATAGACTTTTTTGCTTGTTTATTCTCAATAGAGCATTTTGAAGATTTTTTTGTAGTCAGTTGCTGGGGTGCAAGTATTTGATCGTTTAAAAATGAAGTTGCGTGGGCAGCAGTTCATGCACGGCTGACTTTCGAATTGCTAAAATATTCCTGATCTCATTTAAGCTTACCAAATTATTTTGTTTTGTGTAAAAACATTTAAGGTGTCAAATTTTATTTCAAAATCAAAGCAATTTTTTCTTTTTTTATACCATTTATTTATTTTTCACAATCTATTTTTTCACTACTTTTACGTGATTCGTTTTTTCGCAATCTGTGCGTGACGGTTGTGGACACTTTGGTGAAAGCAAGTTAAAAACTAAAATTAGTAAAAACATTAAAAGTTAAAAGGCCTAACATAAGGTACCCAATAGGCTATTTGGCCGCTAGGCTATTCAGGAGGGTTGACACTAAATCTGAACATTAATAATATTAAAGTTCAAATAAAATCTAGGCAATAGATGGTTGCACTGTAATGTTGTACAGTTCGCAATATTTTTTTTCACTATAACTGTTTAAAAAGTTTTAAAATTTATACGGAATAAGGTTTACCCGGGT
Organism: Trididemnum nubilum; assembly: GCA_963965965.1. NCBI lineage: Eukaryota > Metazoa > Chordata > Ascidiacea > Aplousobranchia > Didemnidae > Trididemnum > Trididemnum nubilum. Next base: position 18,915,194 of record OZ014482.1, on the reverse strand, counting down.
GAGAGCGCAGTCGAGTAGAAAATGCTTTTCCAAGTTTTGAAGTGGCTCCAAAAAATCTCAATGTTGGAGCACTATAACCTCGATCTCGTTTTGGCGACTTAGTTTTCAAGACTTTTTGAGACGCAAAGTCGAAACTGTTGCTTTGAAATTTCATTTGTTAATTCAATATTTATCGCTATTTTATATTTTTGCCTCAATCTCGTTTTTTTGCGATAAATTCGTTCAGAAACAAGCTTTTTGCTTCAAACCTACGCGACTTTGAGTCAAATTTCATTATAAATAACTTTTGGAAATTTGAAGGTGCTTAAGTAAGTTTCCCAGTTTTAAGGTTTTCCGAAGTCTCTTTCCAAAATCTCAGCATTTTTTGGCCAATGTTTAACTTAAATGACGTCATAGGACGTTTTTTGACATAACTACATTGACTTGATGACGTCATCAACTCAAAACAAAATTTTCAAAAAAAATTAGGTGAACACCAGCCCGCTTGCCAAATTTTGTGCTTTCATTATGTTTGGTTAAGGAGTTAGATAGGGGGCATTTTTGCCCCCCTCTCCCGGTGTAAAATGTGTTGCTTGGATACCCCGTGCAGTATAATAGGGTCAAAACTGTTGCTTTAAAAAAAAAATCCAATGACATGATCCAAAACGTTTGATCATTGCGATGCTCTAAAACGTGTTTAAAATAAAAATTCCTTTTAAGATAAATATTATGATAGCATGTTGTATATTTAAGCAAACGTTTTATGAAGCAAAAAATGAAAATATGGACAAAACCATTTTTAGTTTTGTTAGTAGCAATAATTTAAGCTACAGAATGTCACTAGGTATATTGCAGATAAATCCTGAATATCCTTCTTTACACAAACATCGAAATTCTAACCTGGACACAGGTTGGCATTCACCGTAGTTGACACATAGAGAAAATCTGCATGGTTCTACGAAAGAAACATTCATTTTTATTTTTGTTTTTCTGAATACTGTGATTATTTCAGCTTTGTAAATAAAAGCAACGACAAATAATAATTTGCGTGTTTTGTCAAAAACTTGTAATGAGCATAATTAGACTGTACAATAGCAAAAAGCATCGCCCATGGTAATAGTCAAATTCCAATTGAATGGCTAGCGCGAAATAATTTTCAAAATGTACTTAAACAAGGACTAAAGGCAAAATCAATGGGGGTATCTAAAGTTAGGCCAATCGCATAGGACTACATTAGCGTTGACTCCATCCTTCTTGACCCATCCGTTGCAGAGATATTTTACTTCAAACACGACGTCGGTGACTCCACTGTAATGTTATAAATTTTAATGATTTTTACTGGCAACCCTGTCGTTGATAAGCATTAGCGTCTTGGCGGCACCTTTCCAGTTCTATCCTAAAGCAACGGATTACGCTACTGCATTGGGTCGTTTCGCTGCCCACTAATCAGTTTGATCTTGTCAGCAGAATAGGTCCGAGCTGGAAAAATGAGTGGACTGTACGATAGCTGAGGTAACAAACGTCTAGCAACAAGCAAAAGTAAGGCTAGTGGAGTTATTAGAGTAGGCTAGTAGGCCATTGTTTTCAACGTAGATGGAAAAGTTTATTCTAGAACCACAAAATACCGTAAGCAAATACAATAGGCGTCAAGTATTGGTAGTCTTATTATCAGGTATGAGTTTGTATTGTGTAGCCTATTAATAAAAACCTTATCGCTAGGCTAGGCTAAGATTTATACTGAAATGTATCGGCCAGCTTGATTTTTACTGAAATCGTTAGGCTACCGAAAAGGCTATTCTTTTTACCAGCTCAGATCTGTTGTGCTGATAAGACCAAACTATTAGTGCGCAACGAAACGACCCAATGCAGTAGCCTAATCCGTTGCTTTAGGATAGAACTGGAAAGGTGTCGCCAAGACGCTAAAGCTTATCAACGACAGGGTTGCCAGCAGAAATTATTAAAATTTATAACATTACAGTAGAGTCACCGACGTCGTGTTTAAAGTAAAATATCTCTGCAACGGATGAGTCAAAAAGGATGGAGTCGACGCTAATGTAGTCTTATGTGATTGGCCTAACTTTAGATACCCCCATTGATTTTGCCTTTAGTCCTCGTTTAATTATTTTTACTTTTCGTTTATAAATTTTTTTTCAAACGCATCCACTTACATGGTTTAATCTAAAGCCATATTTCGAATCATATAAAACCCAGCTTGCACGCCTTCCACAAACCGATAGTCAATGAGAAACACCATTCCTGCCCAAGGTCTACAGTAAATAGTTTTTCGGGTTTGACAGGGTAATTTTAAACGCTACTTATTCTTGTTTTGAGCAATACTGTGTAAGTTCCTTTCGATGCTGCAAAAGTTATTACAACAGATCGATAAAACACAGCCACATTATAGCCAAGAAACAAACCGGAAAAGTGTGTTAACGCTCAACTAGAAATGTCACAATGCTTGTGGGTTTATCCTGCGGTTCACTCTGAGCCCCATTGTTTGGGGTTAAGAAACATTGATTTAATGCACCGTATAGTTGTCGAATCATACTAGAAATTCCATTGGCATTTGCTATGTAATGTACTTTTCTAAATCTCGCACTGAATTTCTCTAAAAAAAAGTGGTAAACTTGCTGGTTTTTATTCCTTTCTTAGTTTTTCTCGTTTTTCTTTTTTTTATTATATTGCGTTATTGCTCACACGTGAAGGAACAATCATGTGATAAAGTTAATTAATGAAAGAGCTAAAACCCTGGATTTATGACGTTTTGGCTTTGCTTGTACTCATTTATGCTTGACAATTGAAGTCTACTAATTCTGCTCTTACCGTATCCCTGAACATCGCTTTGATAGATTGCGTGTTTATGAGTCCAACAATTCCCTGCAAACCACGTTCCATTGAGATTCATAACTCGATTTTCGTTGTTATACAGAGCACTGGTGCACATACATTTGCAATTTCCTTGCGCTCCCAAACCAAACACTTCTATATCGTCTTCAAATTCGCTATGCCAATTTTGATACCACGCGTCCCCTGCCCAGTTGGAAGCCTTGTTTCATTGATAAACCTCCAAACTCCTTCAACATAGTCAAATCCACCAACCCAAAATCCAACGTCTTCAGGATTATCCCATTCGCTGTCATAAGGAAGTGGTCCAATTACGTCACGCATATGGCTCACTACAGCTTGCTGGATTTCAACACTGTCAATGAGCAAAAGTTTTCCTCCAATTTTACTGCAAACTTCCAAAGCATCAATAAAGTAGATGCGATCAAAAATGTTAGTGAAAACTTGATTTTGGTATGGGATCGTCCAAACTGCAAAAGAACAACTACGGTATAAAAAGCTGGTTGTGATGTTGCTAAACAATATTTCGAATTTTGGGTTAAATTCATCAATAGCATGAAATAAAACTAATACTGTGTTAAGGTAGGTTTACATTGGGAGCGAAGCAAGCCCAAGCAAAGGGCGCCAATTAATTTTTGCAAATGCTCGCTTACGTCACTTGCTCAAAACAGGCCGACCATCCAAAAACAATTTGTCTAAGTGAAGCTAAGAAACCGCTCGCAAAGTTTGCGACGTTTCGCTAGTTGTCGATGACGTCAAATTTTAGTTGATTCGCGTCCAGTATGAACGAGCCTTTAATGGGCAGCAGTTTGGTTACCGCTGGATGCTGAAAAAGAACTTGATTGCTTGATCTGTTGGGTTCAACCTATGCCAAAATTGTCATGTTGCGAAACTTAGTCGCGTTCTCAGATTATTTTAAAAGGCTGTAGACAATAACCTTTTGTTAACTGGTTAGTAAAGTTTCAAACAAACCTAAATTTTACTAGAAATGGAGTTAAAAATCAATCCACAATTACAAAACAACGTATTCTACTCTATTGTGGTTGCAATTGTGTCCATAGAATATTAAAAAATTAGATTTATGGAAAAGATAAAGATAAAAATAAAGTCATGAAACCAAAAAACTTAACCAAAAGTCATGTCGATCAGAGTAAACTTGCTTTTGAGGTAGACATAAAAAAAATCAGCCATTTTAAAGTTTTGAAAAAAAAAACGATTTGCGCTACGAACAACTAGCAAACTACTTTGCGGAAAGCCCACCTTGGGCTGTAACTCAAACGTGAAGTCCCAAAATGAAATATCCTAAAGACCTAAACGCAAAATTAAATAAAAATTGAAATTTGTTTGATTTGCTGCTCAACACATTCTCTAAAGACGCATTTTAGTAGATTCACATTCTGCTCTTAGATTGGTTACCTCTGTACCTGTTTTGTCCACCTTCAAATTCACATTAATCGTTGTTGTATGTTGAGAATGCATGCTATAAAATTGCGCAAAAATAAACCGGTATATTAATGATTTTCAACAAATATTGCAGATTATAACTCTTTTCGTATTTATTATTCACAGTACTCTGTACAGTAATTCTTTGAAATAAAAAAAGTTTAAGTTGAAGAAATGAGTTACGAAAGCATGAAAATTGCTTTGCTTAAATCTTTTTAGAAATGGCGCAGAAAACACTCCTTTTCAGCAATTGGTAGTATAGTTTGTCTTGATCTTCTCAATTATAGCAATATTACCAAAATCAAGTTTATTTCGAAATAAAAAAGAACTAACGCCACTTTACACTGTGATTTAATACGGTGCAGATACCAAACAATTATCAGTTGATCTTATTCGCAACGAAATCTGCGTTTTTTTCTTCTTTTTTGTTTGAAAAAGTTCATTTAGGGATTTTTTGTACATCTATTATGCAGCATGAACATTGCGCAGTGGTGATAAGTATTCTGAGCTAACTAGTATAACTTTAATACTCCTCGGATCCAGCTTTAGTTTACTGAGCAGCTTTTTTTGGTGAGAAAGATGGACACCATCATTACCAGCGCTAGTGCTTTCAAAAAATTCCATTTGTTTACAGTCAATTTTTGCTATTTTTAGACTTGAATTTTCGAGAATCTGTAGGCTATATGGAATTCACTTCATAAAGCTCAACATATTAAACAGAAGTCTTGAAGCTATAAATCGTTTTAATACTAAAAATAAATTCACCTCATATTTCCTTACTAACAGTAAACGAAACCAGATGAACATAATCATAAAAGAATATGTTGTTTAATAAAAAATTACGTTTTGAAATGCCCGGCAGCAATTATTATCATGCCTTAATTACGATACAGCTAACAACCACAATTTATTTGAAAACACTAAAACAAAAGATTTGATAAGTTGCAATCAAATTGCCGAAATCTACGTGTCACAAAAAATACATTTTCATATGTCCGGAAGAAATGATTATATCGTGTTAATTGCGACACTTTCAATAACCAATCTTTTATTGAAAAAACAAAAGTTTTGTCAAGCTGCAAATTCAATGGCTGAAATCCACGTGCCCAAAATGGCATATAGCCGAGCGCAGCTGCATTTGATAGTAGTAAACTGTTGCAATTATCTCAAAACACATTTTGGAGTTACAGTATGTATAATAAGATACGCTTGCCAGTTTATATTACCGGAAATTTGGTGTAGTTTATTTTTTATTAACTCAAACCTTAATTACAGTCTTTATTTCAAAACTGACTTGAAAACTAATCATATAAGTCAAACACCGATCCAAATCTTAACCTTAAGCTTCAAAACTACGATGGACAAAGAAAAAAAGCGCTTATTCCTTTTTTTCGCTCTCAACATTTTTCGGTAAAATAGTCACTTTAAAGTTGTGTTGTACCGCTTTTGGTTGCTACAATGGTGACCCTGACAAGATAACGTTGCAGTCAAACTTTGTTGACATTCATTGAAGATGCTTTAGTAAAGATCCATCCCCATTGATGCAATCAATAATAAATATTAGAAAATTTTATTTTCTAATATTTATTATTGATTGCATTTCTAGGTTTGTAAATTTTCTAATATTTATTATTGATAAAATTTTCTAATATTTGGTTTGGAAGAAAATTTGAGTTTATGACGTTTAAATGGTAGAATAAGTCATATCGAGCTAAATCGGGTTGGATAATAGAGAGGTAGCTTGATACCAAATGCAAAGTACTTTTTAGCAGCCAATTGACGACGGCTACTTAGCTTTTTCACATTTTTTTGCGATTTAGCTTCTATCAATGCCGTCATCTATGTTTGTTTTATTTGCCATATTTTGTTTGAGAGTTTTTGGCATAAGCGGAGAGAGAGAGACTAGTTTATTGTGACGATAAACACGCACAACAAAGCACACACAATTTACACAAAAATAAATGATTTGAAGAGTTGATTGGTGGTACAGAACTTGAGAATTGCCTTGATTAAAATGTTCATATCTTCGAAGCTTTTCGTCTGACCCTTGTCAAGAAGAATCGTCAGAATGGAGAGCGCAGAAAAAGTTGGCCAAAACTCGTGGAAAGCTCAGATCTCTACAATCCTCAATAGCCTTTTTAAAGACTGTCATTTCTCAAAGAGTTGTTCCTAAATGGATTTACGCGCGTATTGATAAGTCACGCGCTCGACTCAGGCCCAACATGGAGAGCGCTTTCATGCGCGATGAAATCGAGAAAAAGCGTTCTCTTATCAAAATGCAAAAGAGTCATTATCGCACGCTAAGGTCACATGTTCGAACAATTCTTTCCTTCTTTGACCTACTGCGTTTTTGTCGCTACGTTGCCAAGGTCGACAACGTGAAAGAAAAAAAAATCTGTCGAAAAACGAACGCAACCTTCGTTTACTTTGACTGCAACGATTTGGCAACACAGCTAACCCAGACCACAAAAACATCACTAACCTTTCCGATTACAAACTTTCACCAACAGAAAAATTCGTGCTTTCGCACGGACTCAACTTCTGCCTTCCACCTACTGTACCAACTCGAAGAGAGAAGGAATTTTTGCAGAGTTCGAAGTACTCATTGCTCAACTTCAGCACCATCGACCTCAATCACCCGAAAAGCACTCCGCTTTGAAAGCCAAACTGAGCGATTTGGCGCACGCTTACTGCGGCACGCTTGTTGATGCCGGCGATTTTCTCATGCACAGGGAATGTCTCAGTGCTATCAAATCCCTGCGATCAAACAGCAATATTCTGATTACCAAACCAGACAAAGTATCCGGCTTGGTGATTTTGAACAAAACCGACTACATCAAAAAGATGAACTCCATTCTTGAAGACGAAACGAAATTTTTGACACTCGGCCCATCAAGTGAAAAGGACAACACTTCAAAGATCGAATCCCGGATACAACGCAACCTGCTGCAGTAGCACAAAGACGATTTGCTCCCTGCAAATTTATATGATTTTCTTCGACCGACTGGCTCTCAACGGCCGCGCATGTACGGCCTTCCCAAAACACACAAAAAAGATGTGCCACTCCGACCCATTCCGTCTATGACCGGTTCAGCGCAACACCAGCTAGCCAAATATCTCTCTTTTCTTCTCGAACCTGTTCTCACTCTTTATTCGAGCAACTGCATACGGGACTTTTTCACTTTCGCTGACATCATTAAAACTTCAAATTTGGACCCTTCTTCCGTCTTTCTCTGCTCTTTCGACATTTTGAGTTTATTTACTAATGTCCCTCTAGCGGAGACTATTCAAATCTGTGCTGACGCTCTCTACAGTTCGAAACACCCTCCTGCACCTTTTCCATGGCAAATCTTTGTCGAACTTACGGAGATGGCTACTTCTTCTGTTGAGTTTAGCTTCAATGACACCATGCATCGCCAAATCGATGGAGTCGCCATGGGATCACCTCTTGGACCAGCCCTTGTCAATATTTTTGTTGGCTACTAAGAATCTAAAGTTTTTCAGACCACTTCGAAACCGGAGATGTATTACCGCTATATGGATGACACCTTCGTAGTATTCAGCAACGAAGATGAATGCGATCTTTTCTTAGATAGCCTCAACTCGCTTCACCCTTCTCTACGCTTTACTTTCGAAAAAGAATCCAACCTGGCTCTCCCATTTCTGGATGTTCTTGTTGAAAAATCCCCTTCCAAGTTCGTTACTTCCATCTATCGGAAACCCACATTCACCGGTCAATATCTACGCTGGAATTCCTTCCGTCCTCGGAAACGCAAAACTAACCTAATCCTGACATTAACTCACCGGGCTTTGCCATCTATTCTCCTGAAAGATTGCCATCGGAACTAGACAAAATCAAGTCCATTCTACTGACTAATGGATACCCTGAGCAGGTGATCAAGTTGTTTATGGCTATGAAGATGAAGCAATTTCACGCTCTGCCCAAATTTGGACCCGAAAAATGCCCTGTTTATTTACGTCTCCCATGGCTCGGTTCTGTTTCTACCCGGTTTGAAAAGCAAGTTAAATCTGCTGTCAAACATTGCTTTTCCGCTATGGAACCACGTGTTGTTTACTCCACCAACGAGCTTCTCTCCGCTACCAACAAGGTTGTACTGCCTGCTTTACAGAAAAACAACGTGATTTATCAATTCTCATGCCACTGAGACAGTCGTATGTAGGCCGTACTCATCAAAGGCTGCAGGACAGAATCAAACAACATGTCCCCAAATCTATACGTTCTTGCTCTTCTTCCCAAAAACGCTTACTTCCTGCTTGTCGGTTCAAATCTTCCACCCAGACTAATACCCAGTCTCTTGCTTCTGATTCAGCCATTGGACTTCATCTTTTACAAAATCCTACCTGCGCTCAACATTAAGATGACAGCAGATTTTCTATTCTTACCCAAGGCCGGTCACCTTTTCATCTATCTGCTCTTGAAGCCACTTTCATCAAAACTTCTAACCCCGCCGTCTGCCGACAAAAAGAATTCGTTTACAGCATAGGTGGGCACAAGTCCGTTAATCGTTAATCCGTTAATAACGAAGCTAACTTTTTCATTAACTCGTTAATCCGTTAAAAAGTTTTTTCATGTTAACGGACTAAATTAACTTCCGTTAAGTGCTGTTAACGGACTAAAGTAACTTCCATTAAGTTCTGTTAACTTCCGTTAAGGTTTTTATCGTTAATATCTTGCAAATTTCATTCATCGGACCGGTACAAACCAGTTTGCACTGGTAACACTGGTAACAATTCTTGCGTATTAGCACGAGTTTTATAGAAGAAAGCGAAAAAAGGAGCTCTTTTTTGAGGCAAATAATAAGCTGCAACCTCATAGGTCTATTAATTATCGCTGTTCACAATTTCCAAAGATTTTCCTATCGCAGCTTCGTTGTGCATTTGAACTTGTTTTATCTTGAAATTAGATTAGACTGATTACACGCAAAATGTTAACGGATTAACGGACTTTATTAACTTCCGTTAATTAAAGCTGAAAATAACGGATCAACGTTAACGGAGGTGTGAAGTTTGTTAACGGACTAGTGGTTAACGAAGCTAACGTTTTGCATTAACTTGCCCACCTATGGAATACAGCTTAAAGATTGTACGCTAATGACGCTTTCTCATTGGTCCTTTTCCAGCTAATAACGGCTCAGCTTTTTCCTATAAATAGCCGCTCATTTTTCTGCGCTCTCCATTCTGACGATTCTTCTTGACAAGTGTCAGACGAAATGCTTCGAAGATATGAACATTTTAATCAAAAATAAATAACTTCATGCAGAAGCATCAGTCACCTGAGTAAGCACGAAAGAGCATGGATGCGGTCCAAGACCGGAATGTCGCTGAGTCTGCACCTACTCGTTTGTCACTGGAGAAAGAACTTGCTTCCGCTCATAAATAAAAAAAAACTGGAAAAACCCATGCAAGTTTGGACATATCAAAAACTTTCGTATAAATTTTACTTTAATTTTATGTTTTTTCATAACATTCAATTGATGCATTTCAAACTATTAGTTTTTATGTTATTTTAATTGCTGGAAAAAATAATTCTTCTTACTTACTGTTCGTAGTATGATTTAACAACTCTGCAATATAACACTACATTATACTGTAAAGCTTGTACTTAAAGTTCACAGTACATTTTTTTTGGAACATTTATGACACAATTTTAATGATACAACACTACATTAAATCGCTAAAGAAGAAATTTAGAGTTCATATTTTTCCGCCATTCGTTTCAACACCAACTTACAGGACTCCTCACTGCAATTATCGATTTTGCAGCTCGCTGAGCAGCAGTCACTGAAAACAATTTGGTGGTGACTACTTTCCCGGAAAACTTCTGGTGAGTGAAATGAAAATGAAAAATATCTATCCGTGAATTTTCTATTAAGTTTGTTCGTTTAAGGATTAATGTGCCTTTACAAAGGACGCGACGTAACGCGAAGCAACCATAATGAGACGTCATTGACAACTTGATAAAGGTTTGCAACGGTCACAATTTTCGCAAGTACTGTAGTTGCTTAATTTCGCTTTGACAAAATTCAGTGGCGTTTCTAAGTATGGTGGCACCCGGGCGGGATTTTGTGGTGGCACTTTTTTTCGGTCCCAAAATTGGTGAAGACAAAAAAAAAAGATCTTTGCCGCAAAATCAGTGAGTTTTCGGCCCAAATGAGGATAGACTCAAACTGAGTGAAAAAAGGCGTTCACCGCAAATTGGTGGAGTTACGGTTTCACATCATATTATGGTGGCTCACCGAATTGTGTCACCCCTAAATGGTGACACCCTGGGCGGGCCGCCCCGCCCCCCGCACCCCCCCATCGCGATGCCACTGACAAAATTGTTGATGAATAGTTGGCCTATTTTGAGCAAGTGACGTGAGCGACCACTCGCGAAGGTTGCCAATCTTTGCTTCGCGTCCTCTACAAACGCACCTTTAGGTGAGAGTTTGAGTTAGGGTAGAGTTAAATTTAGGCTTAGTTTTAGAGCAAAAATAGGACTTTATGATTTATGTTTGGATTCGAATAAACAAGTACAACACAGTGGATTGAATTTTTTGGTGAAATACCTCTTTTCTTTTAATAAAGATTATATTGGCTCGATATAATCGATTCCTTCTGCTGTTTCCGATTTTGGTTTCCATAGTATAAGACGTTACTTTCAAATTTGTCTTGTGTTAAATCATTAAAAACTTGATGTTCTCCCATTGCAGAAAATACTTATCGAGAATTATCAGTTTATTTCTTTAAAGTGGCTGCAATAGTTTGGTGGCATCACAATGCAACATACATTAAAAGAAGAACATGAGTTTACTGCATTTGAAACTTGAAAGGACTGCAAGGGCAGCCTTCAAATGACAGGAAATTTTCAATGACGCAACACGAGAAAATCGAATGCACAATGTAGCTGGTGCACATGGACATAGTGACTCCAAAAATAACCGTAAAATCACAGACATATTATGCAGAAGTAAATATGGAAACAATACGTGATTGATGCACAAAGTTGCACAACAACGCTATATCGTTTTTTTTTCTACCAGCAGTATCTTTAACGTTCCCAAACCAAGCAAATCTACTTTTTTGAATGGATGCGAACGACGTTAGCACAAATGTCTGGTGCAGCGGCAGAAGCTTTATGGAGTTTGAACAATTTTTTGCTTGCGGTACTTGAAGAACACACAAAAAAAAACACCGCTGAGCTCTTGTATTGAAAAGGGCTCGCAAGCTATCTCTCTTTACATGGCCAAGAAAAAATGAACTGTAAAAGCTTGTAGCACACCATTCTTTTACGGTTTTGATATTCATGGTGAGGCAGAAAAGAAGGAAATGATAAACAGTAGGTCTGCTGATTGCACCCAGCAGTCACAAAATTGTCGCATCTGTATTTTCGGGGTAGGGGGAGCAAAAATTTTTTGTGATAAATTTCTTCAGAAAAAAAGATTTTTAATTTGATTTAGCTTGACTTTGAGTCAAATAATTAACCCCTGAAAACCAGAAGTTGCTAAGGTAAGGAGAAGTTTCTCAATTTTGATTTTGCAGATGACACTTTCCGAAATCTGAGCATTTTTTTGGCCAATATTCAACTTAAATGACGTCATAAAAATTTTTGCAACGTACCTATGTTGACATTACAAACTATATTGAAATATCAAAGAACAAACCAATGTAAATTATTTGAACCGTGTTTATATATGATTTCATTGAAAAAATGATGTCATCTTTCGAAATTATGGATCTAACGTCACTATGATGACGTCACTAACTAAAAATTGTTTTTAGCAAAGTTTAGGTAAGCAATAATCCACATGCCAAATTTGGTGTTAGCATGACTTTTAGTTTAGGAGTTAGACAAAAAGAGAGACGTTTTTGACGCTCCCCTTGTATAAAATGCGCTGGTCAAAGAGCATAAAAATATTACTGGGTTAAAAGAGCATTCACGTCAAGTTTTCCACTGTTGACCAAATTGTTGGGATATGTCTAAGATATTCTCACCAAATTTGAAGTTTCTACGCCTTCCGTTTTCAAGATATTGATGTTCAGAAATAGCCATTTTGCACTTACTTTAGTGTTGCCATTTCATTAGTATCGTGACAGAAGATTAATTTCGGAAGTTTATGTTTATTATGTTTATTTGGTTTGTGTTTATTAAAAAGCAGCTAATTGTACAGTTCTAAGCCTATGCTTTGTTTTACAATAACTCTGCCGCGAAATGTTTACGGAGAATCAAGAACATGCAGTCAATTTTTGAAATTTTGTTTCTAATTGGCAACCCTGGCAAAGTTTTTAAGGGAAAAAGCCTTTCAAAGCGAAAATCTAATCTGTTATATCTCATAAACGGAAGGTCGCAGAAACTTCAAATTTGAAGTTGGTCGTTGGATCTGTCCAAATTTTTTAACAAAAAATCGAGCAAAAAATTTCTGACCTAAATGCGTTTTTGCGCAACTAAACGCTTTTTGGAAACAACTTTCGACTTGTCGCACTTTTTTATAAATTTTTCTATTTCTTAAGTAAAAACACGATTAACTAAACATGTTCGACGTGGAAATTTTTATACAGAAGAAAATGAGGTTTAGAATTTATGGCCTTTTGTTTCGGGTTGTTTATTTATTTTGTTTTTTCATCTCTCTTAATCCTTTATAGAAAAATTTGATTAGAATCAAGCTACTCGAAAATTGGTAAATCAGAAAAGAGAATCATGCACAAAAACAAATGGAAAAAAATTGAAAGTCACAAACTAGTCAGCCTCCAGTTGTCAGAGAAAATGATTGTAAGTAGATGAAACTTCTTAACCGCATAATGGACAATTTACTGAGTATAGCATGTCTAAGTATGTCATCAAACATATACTTGTTACATCATCTAAAATATTTTACCTGGTACGTCATCAAAAAAATGTAGAGTGGCATTTATTTCCAGTTTATAGCATACATTGTCATTGTCATCCTCAATGAGTTCGTAAAGTTGCTCGTAATCAATCACGTATCTTGCGCATGAGGATTTCGAGTTTTTACGTGGTAATACTTTGATTTCGGTTATCGGACCATCCACTAATAAATTGAACATCTTCATGTATTTTACTACTTTTTTAGCTTCATTCAAGTTCTTCACATCCTGTTCAAGAAACATTCGACTGGGACATGTTAATGGTTTTACCAAGTTGGTAAAACCAACGCATAAAATAATTGCTCTCAGAAACAAATTCCACATCATGAATTTACTGTAACTTATTCAGTTGCGCGAAACAGCGATATACAAATTAATACTTTTGTTTTTGCCAAAAATAGATCAGAAAATGAACCACATCCTGTCTCAAAGATTCACGCTGCATCGGCTGCAATGACTACTGCATAAAAGCTCCCGCGAATTTAATCTATGGGTGGAAAACTTATTTTGGTCTTTAAAATTTTAGCTATATGTAGAGATACTTTGCCCAGAGCCGCTTCTCTGCTGAAAGTACATCACTTGAGTAGATCTGATAAAGATCTAAATCAAATCAAATCTTTTATTATTATACTAGCTGCATTGCGCCGAAGCGTGTAACAAGTTTGCGCGCCCATCTTCGCGTCATTGCTGCCTGCTGACAACGCAGCTCATTTTGAAGAAATGTTGCAGCGGTGGCAAGCTGTTGGTAACACTGCATCCAATTTGGCAGGTCTAAGACTTAAAATTTAGCCTTCCAGATTCAAAAACGAACGCGTTACCGCTTGACCAGCTGGCCGGTGAAAGAGATCAACCACCGATGAATTCATTTTGATGTAAAGAAATGTCAAAACATTAGGTATTCTGCATAACAGTTTGTATTTCTTTTGTTGTTAAAAAAAAATTTTGCTGGCGGCAGGTTCAGAGTGTTGTCGATAACTGATAAGCAGTAATAAATTGCCTCAAAAATATTCGTCTCCAGCTATATGAATGAAACCAACATTCTCTTTTCCAGGTACATCTGCAGAGAAGTATACTTTTAAAGAATTCGATCTCATTTTCTAAATTTTTAAAATTCTCCAATTTTTGTTGTTCAAAAACTGCTAAGATGATCGAAAAAGGGTTTTGTTCACCAACTTCGACTAAACACGTTTGGAATTTAACTACTTTACCGTTTCACCTACGGCTTTAAAACACAAAAACTTATGCTTAAGACAGACAAGCCACACAACAAGTCCTGGAACGTATCTGACGATATTCACCAAACATTGATTTCGAAAAACCAATAATGCTTTGATTTGTTTTTTCACATCACATATTTACTTACAATCGAAACGGGTATTTTTTTATATCAGTAATTTATTATTATCTGATTTTGAACAAAGCAAAAAGGTCACTCTACAAACACAATTTACAATGGCGTTATATTCTGAACTTCTACTACATGTATTTTTGTTAACTTTTAGGCCAATCATCTCTAAATAATGATTCTGCTTGATTGTTTAATTGGGCTGTAATATAAATTTTACTTTGTTCACTTATTATCGGAAATACGATAATTTTATCTCTTCACAATGAGCAATTAATGCCGAAAAAATATCGTTAACATAACAAGAATTTAAATCGAGAAATTTGTGTGAAACTCGGTCTCTACATTGAAGGTCTTCATTTGCAACCATTAGCCTATCGAAACGAGCTTTCTGTTGTGATTTGTGCAGTGAAGCGGGTAAAACATTGAGCGTTGAATTATCAGTTATCACAACGTTGCTGACGCAGATTTGATTCCCAACCTACCTATGATTCGTTGCGCCCTTGGAAAACAACTTCAACTTTTACTTTCAATTAAGAACTAACCTACCGGCCATAGTAGAACTATATAAGCTCCTCGAACAGCCTGACTAAAACTTAATAATAAAGTTCAAAATAGCTTTGGGCTGTGTTGGTGCGGTTTGACATGCACAAACTACAGTGCCTACTTTATGGGCACAGATGAACCTACAAAAGAGACCAGTTTCAGTCTTTTTTTTCTTATTACATTAGAAAGAAACCGACTTGCTGCTTGAATTTTATTTTTATAAAGCAACTAAAATTTCCAACACAAAATTAGTTTTTCATAAATATAGAGTTCCATTACAAGTTTTATAGCCAAAATAGAGTGAACGATACTTTTCAGCCTTCACATTACTAATAAGGCATAAAAAATTTTCATAAATTATTTCAATTGTGTTATTTTCCAAAGTACTGTAATCGATTTAGCAAAGATATCAGCAAGACAATGTGATTGCAAAATAGCAGAGTCGAACCAATCACGCATTTACAAAGCTACTGCAAGAGAGTGCAGAACAACAAGAATTTATAAAAGTAGGTTTTAAGACTACTTTATTACAGTGAAACGTTTGCCACCTGACCGTACATGGGACCGCAATCAAGCGATCGAGTAAACGGGGTAATCGCAGTGCCACCGACAAAAATTTTGTCTGGGAGGTACGAAACTGAAAATTACAACTGTGTTCCGCCGGAAATTAAGTAAAGACCAAAATAAAGGTCTACCCTGGAAATCTGAATAGTTTTTAGTCTGACATTAAGTGAAGACCAAAAAAAAAATTCACCTGGATTTGGGTTGGATCTAGCCTAAATAACGAATCAGATGTATCACTTCCAATTGCGTGCTTTGAGTAAAACTACTCCTAACTGAGGGCATAAACTTAGGTTCTTCGGGCCCCCTAGATCCAGACCCGGGCACGATTCACCCTCTGAACCCCCTCTCGTAGGCCCTGGGTGATCGCGTTAGCTGCAGATTTTATTTCGAAGCATCATGTTTGTATCAGTTGGACTTGCAATCTGAAACTGAAAACAAAATACAATTTTTGCAGGGTTTTATTTCTTCTCATTTAAATTAGTTAAAAAATTTCAATTAGATTTCCACGCAAGAAGTAAAGCATAGATAAGCACAAGATTTAATCATCCGTTTGGTTATTGTTATTAAAAAGAAAAAATCTGCCCTTGATGAAAAAGTTTTGCGTGGGATATAGGTTTGCTTTGTCACAATACGTATTAATTACTGCTTGGCTAACCCCGGAAATGCGGGATGTTTCAAATTGCTGCTTTTATCCTAGCAACCAAACAAGCAAGCAAACTAATTGTTTAATATCAAAACATCGATTGGGTGTCAAATTCAGTTCCGTGTTGAAACTAGCTTGTCGTAACAGTTCGTAACAAAAGCACACTCGTGTAAGCATGATGTAATAGGTTCGCAACTGCAGTCGATCGTAAAAAAGCATTTATCTTCTTCATGCATATTATCTAAGAATTATGAAAAATGATACGACAAAAACAATAACTACATTCGAAACAACTACAGGTAGGTACACTACAAATAATATTTTTGGTTTATTTGAAGCACAGTTAGATTTAAAATTCATCTTTTCCCTTCATCTCAGCGCAGGACTTCTTGTTGCAGCCATCCGTAGCGCATGAAGCATCACAGCAATTTCTGAAAATAAAATTAGTCGTGGTAGTTATGGTTGGGAACAAGTACAGCATTTAGCCACACAGATTGATCTCATGTCGCATAATCGCTGGAATTGTTTTCTTTTCTTTGTGTTGTTAATTTCTTTACTAGTCTGTACCTCAATTGACGTGGTTCGATTCGTTTCTCATTTTTTTTTTCAAAAGAAAGGGAGAACAACGCTGTAGCATTAGGAAATCCATCCACGCTGAGTGGGGCGAAGTAATCACGTATTAAAACAAAAATTGGAAAAGGAACACCATTTAAAAGGTACATTACCAAAGCAATCGAACAAACATCAAAATTCACACAAGACATTGCTAAAATCAGACCAAAAAAAAACCTATTTACGGGTGAAACAGACTGTTGGGTTTTACAGCTTTTAATTTTTAATGTTACCACTGTGGTAATCTTCTGTGATATTTGCTTTAAATCTTCGTTATCGAGCACTTTTTGAAACCCTGGTATCAACCATCATAGTCTATATTCTTTCATTAACATTAGTCACTGTGCTTAACGAAAAACGTTGTTGATACAAGAACGGTGTTCTTCTTTTCGTTCGTTGTGTCTCGTCACAATAGGTTAAATGCTCGCAAGCAGTTGGGACAACGAAACAAAGTGATATTGTTAGTTAAAAAAGCCATGCAAGAAAATCCACTAGCAAAACGTCTCTACAAATATATAAGTGAACTATCAACAACAGTCGAAAGAGGCAACTGGCTTTAAACGACGACTGAAGACAAAATCAATGGGGGTATCTAAAGTTAAGGCAATCGTGTACGATTAATATAACGTTGACCTTGTCATTCCTGAACTAACCGTTGCACCGATTTTCTACTTTACACACGATGTAGGGGCCTCACTAATCATAATTTTATAGCAACCCTGACGTTGATTGCATCGACGACGCCATCTCAGTTCTATGCACAGTCGCAATCAGACGAAGCGACAGAGGCATTTTAAAGTACGGTACAGTATACTGTGTATAAGCTAAGTTAATATAGGCCTCTGTGGGCTTAACTACGTTGGGGTTGCCAACAGGGGCGTATTTAGAGGGGGGGAGGTCATTGTGCCATGGCCCCTCCGTTTGGGGTGCCAGTAGTGCATAAATACCTAAGAATATTGCTCAAAACCGAGTCATTGCCTTTCCCCTTTGGAATTTTGGCAGAAAGTCTGGGCAGAAAAAAGGGCTGAATTTGAGTAAGAACTTTTTTTTGGTCTTCATTATTCTCAAATTTTCTGCCCCCCACTCTTTCGAAAATCCTGCGTACGCCACTGGTTGCCAATAAAAATTATAATTAGGGCCCTTACGTCGTGTTAGAAGTAGAATATCTCTGAAACGGCTGCCTCAAGAATGATGGAGCCAAAGTTTTTAGTACGATTGCCCTACCTTTAGATACCTCCATGGATTTTAACTTTCAATCCTCGTAAATACAACTTCTGGATACAGCATGTCTAACAGAGTTCTTTTTTATCAGAGCGTAGCATCTAACATCTCGATCATAACTCAGTCCAATTTTTTGACCTTGTCGTGTAATGTGAACTGCCGCGCAATAACGTACAGCTTTTTTTTGCATTAATATGAATGCAAAGTGAAATAATAACGACATTGCTTTTATTTCGACGCAAGCCAATTTTTGTGAGCAGATATATATTATAGGTGGTGACTTATTTCACCAAAATTTTAAAGAAGATAACAGTAAACTGAGGAATATTTATCTGCGCATTTTTAATAGCTTTTTCATGGTTGAGATTGGGGTTTGGATTAGGTTTGGAGTTAGATTTAGAGTAACGATATGAGTTTGGGTTAGCTTTGGGTCATATTAAAAAAGTTAATAAAAATTTTCGGTGAAATAGTCTCTTCCTATTTCATATAGGTCAGTTTTCGCTTATTCAGGTTACTGCACTGAGTTTCTTTAAGACGGTGTCCGTGTGTACTGATTGATTTTGAATTTGGTTATGTATGTTTTCAGCCTACCGTATCTGGAGTCGGAAAGGGCAGCATCCGCAGTCTTCGTTTGGGAAGTTCTGTTTCAAACTGGAGCAAGTAAGCATTGCGCTCAAAACTGGATCGAGGCAGCCCGTTACTCCGTAGACAACTGAAAAATCAAATATTTGCAACCATAAAGTAATGTACAACAACAGATCACCACAATTTAGCATGCCACAAGAGTCTGTTTTACCTGTTTGTGAGCCTTTCAGAAACTTTATTAATTACAGTAAAGTTATAGGCTGACTTATTATCAAAATCCAAAGTTAATTCTTAAATAAAAAATTGTTAATTTTGGAGCGCAACCAGGAATTGGCTTAAGAGAGAGGGAACTTGAATCAAAAGATAACTTTTTGTGTTTGGAAAAAATCTCATTCAGGCGGCATGCAGAGCAAACTGGTTCAACACGAGTGTACGTACAGTATTGCATAACAGACGGAAGCCTGGATGATGTGTCCCTAGCCGCCGGAGACCGTGGAAGTCTGAGGGCTTTGCCAGCCGTTGGGTAATTTTAGTGATTTTTCAAAAAAAAAATATTAATTTTAACGCCATTTAAATCACGTTTTGCACGCTTTTAGAGTCATTTAACTCTATTTTACACGGGGTATTTGATCAACACATCTTTGCTCCTCCTATCTAACTCCTAAACCAAATGTCAAGGGAGAACCAAATTTGGTTTATGGGTTGGTGTTTACCAAAAATTTTCAAAAAAGTTGGTGTTGAGTTGATGTTGTCATTATTATGGCGTCACGGCCATGTTTTCTAAAAATGACGTCATTTTTGCGATGAACTATTAGCTTAAACGGTTAACTTATCTCTTGAGAACGGTTAGGTCTAGCTACATGAAATTTCGACAGCAGTTTGAAACTAGATGGGAGTTTGCCAGCAAATCCAGTGAACGACCGACGCATAGCTAATGCTGTGACGCTCAAAAGTACTTTTTGTCTACCGTAAAATCAGCAATTATTCAAAAATATCTGGTTATAGAATCTCCAGAAAAATAGAGTCAAAATATTTGTCAGTTAAATATCTGCTGATATCATAATACACTGACACCCTAGCTTGGCCCGGGGGGGGGGGGGGGGGGGGGGTGGCACCCCTAAACTATGTCAACATATTTGTCTGTTAAATATCTGCTGATATCAAAACAAACTGGCACCCTAAGTTGAGCCATTCAAAAAATTCATTTTGAGGGGTCCATTTGGGGGGGTCCCCGGGGGGTGGCACCCCCAAACTATGTCAACATATTTGTCTGTTAAACATCTGCTGATATCATAAAACAATGGCACTTCAAGTTAAGCCATAGAAAAAATTGATTTTTGGGGTCCATTTGGGGGGTCCCCAAGGGGGTGACACCCCCAAACTATGTCAAAATTTTTTTCTGTTAAACATCTGCTGATATCAATACAAACTGGCACTCTAAGTTCAGCCGTTCAAAAAATTGATTGTTGGGGGGTCCATTTGGGGGTCTCTGGGAGAGGGGGGGGGTGGCACCCCCAAGCTATGTCAAAATATTTGACTGTTAAATATCTGCTGATATCAAAATAAACTGGCACTCTAAGTTAAGCCGTTAAAAAAATTGATTTTTGGGGGTCCTTTTGGGGGGTCCCCGGGGGGGTGGTGGCACCCACAAATTATGTCAAAATATTTGTCTGTTAAATATCTACTGGTATCAAAAAAACTAGCACTCTAGCTTGAGCCGTTCAAAAAATTGATTTTTTGAGGCCCCATTTTGGGGGGTTTCCGGTGGAGATGCCCCAAAAAATTTCGGGAGAAATAATTGCGTTTGCAGCTCAACAACTTTACACAAAGATTAGATTTCCATGTTTTGTGGTTTAGGAGAAGAAGAGCGTACAAGAATTAGGAAGAAAAAAAAGGAAAAAAAAAGGAAAAAAAAAAGAAATGAACCTCATCGCGGCCAAAAGTGGGTTGGTTGGGATGAAAGGGTATCTTAGACATACAACCATATGAAATATTTTTTGCCGTATTTAAGCCGTTTTTGACTGCGACCGCTTTTTACGCCAAACTTGCGGGGCGGTTTTCGGGTCCTAAAACCGAAGTCACGTAACCTATTGCCTCGAAATTTGGTACAAACATATAACTTATTAATCTTAAACTGCTGTCAAAATTTCATGTGGCTAGACCCAACCGTTTTTGAGTTATAAGCAAAAGTCTGAAATTTCGCACTCGTTAGTTGGAAAATGGCCGAGTAAAAACAAAAGAACACGCGACGCGAGCGTCGGTCGTTCCAATTAATGAGTTGCATGTATGTATCAAATTTCGAAGCAACTAGTCTCGTGAATTCGGTTCAGGATCCGGAAACCGTCTTGCAAGTTTGGCTTAAAAAGCCGTCTCATTCAAAAACGGCTTAAGTACAGCAAAAAACCTTTCAGACAGTTATATGTCTTAAAATATCCTTTCATTCCTACCAACCCACTTTTTGCCGCGATGAGGTGTTTTTTTTTCCTTTTTTTGTTCCTAAATATTGTACGATCTTCATCTCCTTAACCACAAAACATTGAAATTTAACTTTTGTGTAAAGTTGTTGAACTGCAAACGCAATTTTGTATCCCAAAACTTTTTTTGGCCACTTTTTCTGTAACCCCCAAAAACTAATTTTTTGAACGGCTAAAGCTAGGGCGAAAGTTTTATTTGACATCAGCACCTATTTGAGAGACAAATATTTTGATATAGTTTGGGGGTACCACCCCCTCGGAAACTCGACCAAAAATCTATTATTTTGAACAGCTCAAGCTGTAGCACTAGTTTTTTTGATATCAATAAATATTTAGGAGACGAATATCTTGATATGGTTTGAAGGTACCTCCCTATATGGATCCCCCAAAAGCAATTTTTTAAAAAGCTTAAGCTAGGGTGCTAGATTTTTCAATATCAGCAGATACTTAAGAGGCAAATATTTTGACATAGCTTGAGGGTCGAGAACTCTCCTAAGTTTGAGGGTCGAGAACCACCCCCTTGAGAACTCTCCCAAATGCACCCCCCAAAAATCAATTCTTGGCATTTAACATGCGTCGGTCGTTCAATGAGCTTGCTTCTCAGTAGGCTCCCATCTAGTTTAGGCTAAGCATTGGCCAAAAAATGCTCAGATTTTGTAAAGTGACTTCGGAAAACCTCAAAAATCGGGAAACTTTCCGTGACCTTAGCAACTTCAGTTTTTCAGGAGTTATTGTTTATGAATTTTGACTCAAAGTTAAGTTGATTCGAAATGAACATCTTATTTTTGAAGAAACTTGTCAAAAAAGTGGGTGTGAGGCAAATGTTCCCCTGTGTAAAATAAGGTTAAAAGAACTAAATAACTAAACTTCGGAAGTCATTTAAAGGATTTAGATTGCCCAGCCCATCCAGTCTCTCTTAATAACAGGTTAACCCCAAAACACGTACTTGTATTTTTGTTTAACATAATGTTTAAATTGACTTGGCTTTGGGAAAAAAACTTTCGAAAACAAACTGAAGCCCATAGGTTGCGCCATTGAGCATAGCAAGCTGGTTTTTAACTTTAAAATTTCAGCTGCTGGTAATCTCTAAATAAAAGCCTCAGCAACATAGAAACTCTTGACAGAGGTAGAGTCGAGGACAAAAGGCTCGAGGCAAGGGCCAAGGACACAAAAAATATCCGAGGCTAAGGCCGAGGACAGCCATTCCGAGGACAGACCCTCTCGAGGTCAAGAACAGGAATGCTTGAGGTTAAGGCCAAGAACCAAGAACACAGGCGCGTGTTCACCAAAAAAAGGCCTTTAAAATTTTTTTCAGGCGTTCTCCAAAAAATAGAAATAAAAAAAGGTCTTCAAAAACATTTTTCAGGCAATCTACAAAATTTTAACGACTCAAAAAATAGTGCTGTCCTCGAGCCGAGGACAGGACAATTTTCGAGAACTTGAGGCTTTGAAGCCACGGACTTGACCTTCGAGGCCATGAACTTGACCTTCGAGGCCAAGGCCAAAGACTTTAAAATGTGTCCTCGAGGACTCCACCTCTGACTCGTCACTAACACCACTATTAAATTGTTTCAAAGCAATTTTGACACTTCTATGCAAAACAGAATGATGATGATTGTTTTGACGGCGATTTATGTTCCCAATGCACAGCTTCATAATCACTAGAGATGCGGCTCGATATCAGTTTTGTTGAGGAAATAAGAACTTCTTGAAGTAATGAAAAGGTTGTACAAACTAGAGATGGCGCGGATAACAAAAAATGCATCCGCACGCTACGCTGTGTCTGCAAACCTTATCCGCATGCTGCGCTGCACCGCATCTAAACACAACTAACTTAACGCTACATCGCACCGCACCGCAAGTTATCGATTCTTTAAATTTCAACAAACATCAGAAAAAAATTAGCTCTCTAGCTAACAACATACAAAAAAATTGATTTTGGGGGTATCGTTTTCGACGGTTTTCAGAGGGGTGGCCCTCTCAAACCATGTCAAAATATTTCTCTTTTAAACATGTGCTGATATAAAAAAAAACTAGTGCCCTAGCTTAAGCAATCTAAAAAATAATTTTCGGGGCCCCGTATTGGGGGGCTTTTGGAGGAGAGACCCAAAAAAATTTCGGGAGACAAAATTGCGTTTACAGCTTATCAACTTTACCCAAAAATTAGATTTTGATGTGTTGTGGTTTAGAAGAAGAGTGCACAAGATTTATAAAGAAAAAAAAAAAAAAGAAAAAAAACTTATCGGAGCCAAAAGTGAGGTGGCAGGGATGAAAGGGTATCTTAAGACGTACAATAACCCTTTGAAATATATTTTGCTTTATTTAAGCTGTTTTTGAATAAGACCACTTTTTACACCAAATTTTTGAGATGGTTTTTGGGTCCTAAAACCACAGTCACGAGACTCATTGCCTCAAAATTTCACACAAACATATAACTTATTAACCTAAAACTGTTGTTAAAATTTCATACAGCTAGATTTAACTGTTCTCGAGTTATAAGTAAAAGTCTGAAACTTCTCACTTGTTAATTTTAAAAATGGCCGAATAAAGACAAAAAAAGAATGACGGGAGGTCAGTCGTTCTAATTATACTGTTTTTTTCTGCCTTGTGTTTGTTTTCTATCAGTTTTTCTGCACCATCTTTTTGCAATCAAAAACAATCTACCAGTCTACCTGATGATTCATGCAACTACTGCACTAATTCTGAACCCATAGGCTGTTTTGGGGGTCTGGGGGCGGAGCCCCCAGCCGCCGGAAGCCAATGGGGGTCTGGGGGCGAATGCCCCAGCCACTGGAGGCTGGGGGTTTGGGGGCAAAGCCCCTAGCCGCCGGAGGCACCGGGGTCTGGGGGCGGAGACCCAGCGCTCGAAAATTTGCATTTTTTTGCAAAAATAACTTCAATTTAGGGCTATTTTGATTAAAAAATAATGATTTTAAAACGTGGCTTAGAAATTGGCAGTGCAAACATGATTAGCCTGGTGGCATATATGGGCTATTTGGGAGGTGGCTAAAGGTAAAATGTCAGTTCTCTTGTTTAGATGCTGGTAAATTATAAAATCGAATAGTTCAATAAAACTCACACGGGGTAATATATTTCGTATACAGCCTATAGAGAAAAATAATTGGGGGGGGCTAATGAAAAAAGATTTGAGAGAAATGATCGGTAATTAACTAATACTGAATAGCCTCCCCCTATTTCTAAGTTTATAGTATATTGGTTTATGGCACCTATGTTTAGCATTTTACACTTGCGATCAAATTTGATTGCTTATTTCTTACGATTTTTCAAAGTTTTCATTCATTAGTTAGTTTTGTTTTTGACAAATTAGCCCCCCCTCCACTGAATATATGTTTCAAAAGATGTTTTAAATCACTATTTAGTCCACTTCAGTGCATAAAACAATCTCAAAAGTGCTAAAAACGTAGTGCTTTCCCCATTCTGCATTTTGGTTGACATGCCAATGGGGGGGGGGGGGCTATAGCCCCCCTTCCGCCCCCCTGGCTACGCTACTGCACTCATATTTAACTGTCTAACTTCATAAGAACAACTTTTCTGCCTCCCAACGTAAGCTTATATATGAGTATTAAATATTGGGTAAACTACCGGTAGCTTACTTATCCATGAACCATGAACCCTTTAATCATCTGCTACTACGTAGGCTATTCTGTTATTGCAACTTTGTGTAGCCTAGTCTTCCAATTCTACCAAATAGGCTACAGACATATAGGACCGAAATCCTAATGCTTGATGCCATGTCTCGTTGACGAATAGGTTACACTGAACTAACTTTGTCACTCTGAAATGCAAGCGCATGTGTAGTAGAACCTGTTATCTAGCCGTGGGCTTATACCATATACCATAGGCCTACTACATGCAGGGTGGGTATGTGGCTAGGTTATGTGCATCTGCTCTGATGATTGCTTCCCACAAACCTGTTTCATCTACATTTTTTTGTCTACCTTTGTTTCATCTTCTCACCAAACGTCCTAAACTTTTCCTAGTCTAGCCTACCAAAACCAAAATCTTTTTGTTGGTGTCAAGAAACATGTTCAGCTAATCAAAACTAAATTTGTGTGGTCAAAAAAGCCTATTTTAGGATAATCCGAATTCTGAAAAAATAAACTTGAACCGCAGGCACCTTTTACCGTTTTAGTAGCCTAATCCTATGTATTGTCACAATATGGTATTGTTATTGTATTCCACACATACTATAGTTATATCATGACTAACCATTGTTGTACATAAAGAAATAATTCACCAACAATAATTGTAACAAAACGTAAAAAATTATAGTACGCGGCGCTGCAATGACGCTGTTACGTAATGCAGATTTTAGTTGCCACGCTGCGTGGCGCGGCGCACAAACAACAGCGCGCTGCCGCGTACGCTGCGCTGTTGCATCTCTAGTACAAACATTGTTTCCATCAGTCCCTTTATCTGAAAAACAAATTTATTCCATTTGATTTCATACAATTGGCAACCAGTGGCGGATTTAGGGGGGGGGGATGGGGGAATGCATCCCCTCACCAGCCTAAACATAACGTGCATATGAATAATACTTAACTTATTTAAAAAAAGCAATCAGTGAATAGTCGTTAGCCCGTGTGACTGTGATATAATTTGAACAGCCAAGGGGATGGGGGGGTGCAAGAAAACAGTATTTGTGCTGCGAAGTTTTTACAAAACAGAAATTAGTCTTTTACTGGTCCGATTGATTTGAAGGCGCCAAATCAGCAAAACTCACAACTTGCACTTTTCATCGATAAAGGCATATGAGCACAACCAGTGGCGGAGTTATGGGGGCGGATGGGGGGTACATCCCCCACCGGCGTAAACATAACGTGCATATGAATATTAAACTTATTTGAAAAAAAGCAATCAGTGAATTTTCGATTGGCCGTGTGACTGTGATATAATTTCTAAAGCCCTGTAAGGGGAGGGACAGAAAAATGTAATTTTTACAGCGAAGTTTTTACAAAACAGAAATTAGTCTTTTACGGTTCCGATTGATTTGAAAGCGCCGAATTAGCAAAATTTACAACTTGCACTTTTCAGCGATAAAGCCTACACAATGCAAATCATTTCTTAAGTGACATATTAGGCTTATAAAAAGTGAGTATTAAGCGAGGTCAAGAACATTAATCCTAAGCAGTCAGTAGCGTAGCCAGGGGGGGTTGGGGGTGGGCTCGATTCCCCCCCATTGGCCCGAAAAGTATGCAAAATAGCACGTTTTTTGTGCTTTTGATGCCGATTTTTGCTCCAAAAATGAAAATAGCCCCCCCAACGAGATTTGGTAGCAGAAGTTGTGAAGAACTTGCAGTTATTTGGACCAGAATAGTGGAGTTTTTTGGTTCTGGAGCTCACCCAAAGTCATTGAAGACCTTTTTCATCTAATTTTGACAGCTCTTTCGACAGAAAATCAGGAGATCACCTAATTTTGACAACAAAGCCGCCTCAATCTAATTCAAGACTAATGAAAATTTGGGTCAAGTTTGGCTAGGGTTGTATCAAACTTCCAAAAAAGCCCCCCCCCCCCTTGCGAAATCCTGGCTACGCGACTGTAAGCAGTAGTGTAGGCGGGAGGGGGGGGGCTGTAGCTTCTCCATTGGCCTGTCAACCAAAATGCAAAATAAAAAATATCACGTTTTTAGCACTTCTGAGACTGTTTTTTGCTCTGTAAATGACCAAAAAGTGATGTAAAGCATTTTTTGAAAATATGCTAAAGCGAGGCTAATTTTTCAAAAATAAAACTCACAAATCAAAAAAAACTTTAAAAAATGACCAAAAATAAGCAGTAAAATTTAATTGCTAGAGTAAAAAACTTGAACACGGGTTTCATCAACAAATATGTTATAGGCCTAAACTCAGAAATGGGGTGGAGAGGCTATTCAGTATTGGTTAATTACCAATCACTTGTCTCAATTCTCTTTCCATAAGCCCCTCTCCAATTATTTTTCTCTATAAAATATAGATGAAATAAATTACTCTGTGTGAGTTTTATTGAACTACAAGATTTTATGCTTATGATTTACCAGCATCCAAATAAGAGAACTAAAATTTTACCATTAACCACCTCTCACATAGGCCATTTATGCGACCAGTTAAATCATGTTTGCACCGCCAATTTCTGTGCCGCATTTTAAAAGCATTATTTTATCAAACTAGCTCTAAAGTTAAATTATTTTTGAAAAAAATGCAAAATTTTGAACCGCTGGGGGCTCCGCCCCCAGACTTCTAAAACCGCCGCTCCATTGCGAATTTTTGGCTACGCGCCTGGTTACAACACATCCGAATTTTTGAGGTTTTGTGCTTAAAATTTTTATCATTCCTCCCCACCAAAATTTTCTGGATCCGCCACTGTTGGCAACCCTTCATTACCAAATTTTGTGACATCAGAAAAGAAAGAGTTTGCAAAACTTCTTACGGAATAAGCAACGCGATGCTCAATGATCAAACACCGCGTTGTTTATTTTGCAAGAAGTTTTGCTACATTATCCTTTTGTAATGTCAAGAAAGTTTGAAACGCACAGTTGCCGATTGTACGGAGTCAAATTAACGAATCAAATCTATTTTTGCGGATAAGGAGAATGCTGAAACATGTTTAGGGCACCTTTATATTAACTTAAGTAGTTTCTCACGCATATTTTTAATAAAACCGATCTCGAGCAGTATCTCTTGAAAGTAAAACCTGAAAAAGATAATGTAGTTATTGCCGAACAATACCTTACAATGACAATATACTTTTATCTTTGCTTTTTTTTTTTCAATAACACTATTATTACCTTGAGGTATTATTTAGATATTATATTTGTTGTTTAAGGTATTTCAAGTTCTTTTTCTAGATATCTACCTGGTACAATTTTATCCATTATTAGAACATTTACATCCATTTCGAAACTGTGGCACCTGTTATACCCGAAGATGTGATTGCAACTTGCTTCTTTCATGTCAAATTCGTGTCTCATACAGGAGCTGCTCCTGGAGTTTTTGCAAGGTACTGTTTTCAGGTCAACTTCGCGGCCAGTCAAATACGTGATTAAAATTTTTGAGAGCTCCGCGCTGAAATTTGAGGAAACCACAAAATTGCCAATTTCAACTGATTCAGTATAGAAGCCATCCTGGCAATTCAAAGACTGTACAAAGTCAAATGGAACAACACAGAAGATAAAAACAAAAACTAGAAGTTTGTACATCTCGAAATCTTTGGATGCGGTTTATAAATACACTTCATGTACTTACTGCAACTTTTAGATATCAAGAATAAATTTCGGTGACATTTTACATTCATCGCGTTTAGAGACAAAATACAGTACGTATTGAATAATCGCAAAAAGTTTTTCAATTATACGTATCAAGAAAAACTTTCAACTCTGTATGTTTCTGAAGAAAATCGTGACTTCAGGTATTACTAATAATTGTAATTACATCTTATTCACCAAGTTACCTTGGCCAGGAGACAGCGAACAGACCTTTCAGTTTTCGAATCAAGCTGCCACCTGCCTACCTGTCTACCACACACGGCGGTGGCTTCACACTGTCCATTTAATTGCTGAACGTCATGCAGGAAAGCTGTGAATACCAAATTTTATGATCTTTGGTTGGACTCGACCAGGAATCAAAACCGAGTCTACCGTTTCAGTAGCAGACGCTCTATCCACTCGTCCACTGATAGGTAAATGCAATAGCACAAACTAGTACAAAAGACAAAAGGTATGACTTTAACGATTAGTGACTAAAAACGCAAAAAAATTTCAACGCTTATTTGGGGCCGCATTCTATGCTAACGCATTGTTATTTTGTTGAAAGTCTATTCGGCCAAGTACATCGTAAACACTATGCGCCAATCGCTAAGCGTTAAGTCTCGTATAGAAACGTCAATTTTTGGTATTTTGTGCTCTGCTTTTTAAACTCACGCATCATCAAATTTGACCACAGAATTCGCTATGCCACCAGATAATTATTACGTAATATTCGTTAAGCGTCATATCACTTAACGATTTGTTAACTTGTTCTACAGTATTTTCTGCTATCGTCGTTACAATACGCGCAATCAATACGTTAACGACATGGTGACGTAACATAGGACAAACTTCGCGCCACAATCATGTAGCTTACTTACTTAATAGTTGTATCAAAACTGCTTTTGCAGTGGTGCTGACTGGAAAAACATTGTTGAATCAAAAATGCTTTTCTATAGGTGGAGACTGGTAAAGCATTTTTGATACAACTTCCGTACAGTTTGTGCATAGCTGCTGTTATCGAACTTACATAATGACTGAGCTAAGATGGCGTTTTACTCCTAGCGAAGACTGCAAGCTTGTTAAGTTCATTAAGGATAATCATCGCGTTCTTACGAAATTTTGTACCATAGTAAGACTAAACAAATGGTTTATTTCAAATGGAGAGAGGTCACCAAAACAATAAATTTTCTTGATGAAGAATGCTCAACGCTAACTATTGACCAAGTCCGAAAGAAATGACCAGACATTAGATGCATAAGTAGAACCAGGCGCGTAGCCAGAAGTTCGCAATGGGGGGGCTGCTTTGGGGGCAAAGCCTCCAGTCGCCGGAGGCACCGGGGTCTGAAAATTTTGCGTTTTTTTACAAAAATAACTTCATTTTAGGGCTATTTTGATTAAAAAATAATGATTTTAAAACGTGGCTTAGAAATTGGCAGTGCAAACAAGATTAAACTGGTGGTAAAAATGGGCTATTTGGGAGGTGGCTAATGGTAAAATTTTAGTTCTCTTGTTTAGATGCTGGCAAATTATAAAATCGAATAGTTCAATAAAACTCACACGGAGTAATCTATTTCGTATACAGTTTATAGAGAAAAATAATTGGGGGGGCGGGCTAATGAAAAGAGATTTGAGAAAAATGATTGGTAATTAACAAATACTGAATAGCCCCCCCCCCCCCTATTCGTTAGTTTATAGTATATTTGTTGATGACACCTATGTTCAGCATTTTTACACTTGCGATCAAATTTGATTGCTTATTTCTTACCATTTTTCAAAGTTATCATTTATTTGTTGATTTTGTTTTTGACAAATTAGCCCCCCACTGAACATATGTTTCAAAAGATGTTTTAAATCACTATTTAGTCCACTTCAGTGCATAAAACAGTCTCAAAAGTGTTAAAAATGTAGTGTTTTCCCCATTCTGCATTTTGGTCGACATGTCAATGGGGGGGGGGGGGGGGCTATAGCCCCCCGCCCCCCAGGCTACGCTACTGGCTAAAAACGTGGTATTTTCCTTATTCTGCATTTTGGTCGGCAGTCTATTAGCCCTCCCCCCCTAAATAAACGTTTCAAACTATGCTTTAAAGCATTTTTTAGTCTAATCCAGGGCAAAAGACAGTCTTAGAAGTGCTAAAAACGTGGTATTTTCCTTCTTCTGCATTTTGGTCGGCAGGCCAATGGGGGGGGGGGGGGCTATAGCCCCCCCCCGCCCACCTGGTTACGCTACTGAGTAGAACTGCGGTTATGAAGTACAATAAAACCATGTCAGCAACTGCTTGGGGGGGAGGGGGAAACAAATAACATGAAGGAACCCGCTGAGTTTCAATACACAGTAGGTTCAATTATAAGCTCCACTGCCACACATGGAACTTTTGGAGAAGGAGGCTGCGATTCCAGTAAAAACCAGTAACCAGTAGGAAGCTTTGAGCTTGCGACACTTTGCATAGATGAGTTCGATTACGAAAACACGCTCAAGTCCTTATGTTGAAACGATGAATAGCGTGAACTTTTAGAACATTTTGAGCAATGATTTTGGTTATTGCAAAAACCAAATTGCTTTGTCTAAGTCACTTAGGTGCTTTGTCTTTATTTTTTGTTGGAAACATTTGTAGGAATTTATGTTACCTCAAATATTATTAATTAGAAATCAATTCTGTTGTGTTAGCTTAATCATGAGAGGCTGCAAACTCGACGACCTTGCCAGTCTTTTCAGAATGGCATTTTTTGTCTTTCGTAGCCTCTCATAAGGAAATAGCTTCAAGAATTTTGTACGCATTAACTTGCTATTTTATCCTGTTGGCTGTTTTTCCTGCAATAAAAAATTCGTTATGATTATCATTAAAGATAAAGAAAAAATTTTAGGTGTTTTGTATTTGATTAAAAATAACTCTAGTTTGAAGGCGTGTAATCTTCTGTAGATAGAAAAAATTTTGTCGAAAAACTCTCTTTAGGAATACTTTTTTCGAAAAAGAGTAAATATTTTTTGGCATACTAAATTTATCATCGGGAATAAATAATTAAAATTATTAATCAGTGTTTAATAAATTTGCTTACTTTTGATATCACATTGAAACTAATAACCCTTGAAATAACCGCTGAGAACGATAACAGCTGCACGTCAAAAAACTGAAATTTTCTTTGCAAACCTCCCTTTGGAACGGAATGCACATTATAGCAAAGCAGCGAAGCGAAAAAGTTAACCCTTCAAAGTCTACGCAAGTGGTTGTCTAACATTTTCTTCCTGCAGCGCACTAAAAAACTTTTAAGAAATTCTCGGCACCCTAACAGAAAAAACAAACTTACTTTGACAATTTTATTTTGCAAACTTTAATACGATGTATAAGCCTGTTTTTGAATACAAATAAGATCGAAACGAGGTTCTGTCATTGTCAAATCATAGACTCTTTATTAATAAACTGGAAACTGATAGTTTTGTCTTTTTTTTTACACGGTTTATTCGCGCTACGAATATGTCCACAGCGTGACTTTTTTCTTCACGTTTCGCAATGGAGCGCCGTATGCCTAAAACATTTTTTTCTTTTTATAAGGACAAATTTTGCCCCGATTTGACATATCTACTGCGATATAACATATTGCAACAATATGAGACATATTTGCAGCGATATGACATATTGCAGCAATATGTGACATATCTACTGCGATATGAAATATTGCAGCAATATATGACAAATTGCAGGAGGATGTTACTGATCTCTTGCACGATTGAACAGTTGGCGTCTTTAGGGTGCTTTTTGTTTGTTGATTTATTTCGCTACCATAACGTCGTCCGGTGCGTTGAATCACTTGAGCGTGAAGACATGGTCTTGCCATTTCTGCTGGCATAGCCTAGGTAGTCTAGAGTATGCAGGTACGGCAGGCTAGGAGCTGCGATAGTGCCGATACGAGTAGGTCAGTATCTCTGTCAGTCTGGAATGTGGCCTTGTCAAAAATGGTATCTGCTTTTGCGCTCGTTGAACGCTAAGCATTTAAGTGCAGCGCCGTGGGTGAAATGAACAGAGGAAATACGGTACCGTAATTACGACAGTGATTTAAATTAAATTCCGGCCAGGCGCTACAATTTTAAAATTCCTACCAAACGTCTGCTAAAAATTCGCTATTAGGCTGAAATCCCTATGAGTGGTAACTTCCTATATGTTCCTAATGCCTCAGACTTTCAGACATGCACTAACTATAAGTAGCCTATAAAAGCAAATACCAATATATTGGTACCCACCGGTACCAACACAGGCATTACTGGTATGTACCAAGGCCTGTTTGCAAGTAGCCTACTCAGTGCTTGATTTCATTCTGCATTGATCCCAGTTGTTAAAATGACGTAAAAAGATTCTAATTGCCAGCAGAAATGGCAAGACCATGTCTTCGCGCTCAAGTGGTTCAACGAACATGACATCGTTATGGTAGCGAAATAAATCAGCAAACAAAAAGCACCCTAAAGGCGCCAACTGTTCACTCGTGCGATAGATATGTCACATATTACTGCAATATGTCATATCGCAGTAGATATGCCACATTGTGCTGCAATATGTCATATCGCAGCAAATATGTCTCATATTGTTGCAATATGTTATATCGCAGTAGATATGTCAAATCGGGGGAAAATTTGTCCTTATAAAATGAAAAAAATGTTTAAGACAAACAGCGCCCCATATTTCATTCGCGCTGCGAATATGTCTAAATGGTGTAATCAAATTAGTCGAATACGCGTGACCGCAAAAAACTTTCCCAACAAGAGCAAACTTTCGTTCTTCAATGCTCTTCTCTTTTTCTCGGCGTGCCTGTGTCTAATAATAAGTCTATGGACTTCTAATTCAATTTTCAATTCTAATTCAATTCTGATTCATATCTAGTTCAATTCTAATTCAATTCTAATTCAATTCTAATTCAATTCTAATTCAATTCTGATTCAATTCTGATTCAATTCTGATTCGATGCTAGTTCAACTCTGATTCAATTCTAATTCAATTCTAATTCAATTCTAATTCAATTCTAATTCAATTCTAATTCAATTCTAATTCAATTCTAATTCATTTCTAATTCAATTCTAATTCAATTCTAATTCAATTCTAATTCAATTCTAATTCAATTCTAATTCAATTCTAATTCAATTCTAATTCAATTCTAATTCATTTCTAATTCAATTCTAATTCAATTCTAATTCAATTCTAATTCAATTCTAATTCAATTCTAATTCAATTCTAATTCAATTCTAATTCAATTCTAATTCAATTCTGATTCAATTCTGATTCAATTCTAATTCAATTCTGATTCAATTCTAATTCAATTCTAATTCAATTCTAATTCAATTCTAATTCAATTCTAATTCAATTCTAATTCAATTCTAATTCAATTCTAATTCAATTCTAATTCAATTCTAATTCAATTCTAATTCAATTCTGATTCAATTCTAATTCAATTCTAATTCAATTCTAATTCAATTCTAATTCAATTCTAATTCAATTCTAATTCAATTCTAATTCAATTCTAATTCAATTCTAATTCAATTCTAATTCAATTCTAATTCAATTCTAATTCAATTCTAATTCAATTCTAATTCAATTCTAATTCAATTCTAATTCAATTCTCATTCAATTCTAATTCAATTCTAATTCAATTCTAATTCAATTCTAATTCAATTCTAATTCAATTCTAATTCAATTCTAATTCAATTCTAATTCAATTCTAATTCAATTCTAATTCAATTCTAATTCAATTCTAATTCAATTCTAATTCAATTCTAATTCAATTCTAATTCAATTCTAATTCAATTCTAATTCAATTCTAATTCAATTCTAATTCAATTCTAATTCAATTCTAATTCAATTCTAATTCAATTCTAATTCAATTCTAATTCAATTCTAATTCAATTCTAATTCAATTCTAATTCAATTCTAATTCAATTCTAATTCAATTCTAATTCAATTCTAATTCAATTCTAATTCAATTCTAATTCAATTCTAATTCAATTCTAATTCAATTCTAATTCAATTCTAATTCAATTCTAATTCAATTCTAATTCAATTCTAATTCAATTCTAATTCAATTCTAATTCAATTCTAATTCAATTCTAATTCAATTCTAATTCAATTCTAATTCAATTCTAATTCAATTCTAATTCAATTCTAATTCAATTCTAATTCAATTCTAATTCAATTCTAATTCAATTCTAATTCAATTCTGATTCAATTCTGATTCAATTCTAATTCAATTCTAATTCAATTCTAATTCAATTCTAATTCAATTCTCATTCAATTCTGATTCAATTCTCATTCAATTCTCATTCAATTCTGATTCAATTCTGATTCAATTCTGATTCAATTCTAATTCAATTCTAATTCAATTCTAATTCAATTCTAATTCAACTCTAATTCAATTCTAATTCAATTCTAATTCAATTCGATCAATTCTAATTCAATTCTAATTCAATTCTAATTCAATTCTAATTCAATTCTAATTCAATTCTAATTCAATTCTAATTCAATTCTAATTCAATTCTAATTCA
The DNA here is from genome assembly GCA_963965965.1 of Trididemnum nubilum. Lineage (NCBI taxonomy): Eukaryota > Metazoa > Chordata > Ascidiacea > Aplousobranchia > Didemnidae > Trididemnum > Trididemnum nubilum. The sequence continues at coordinate 18,880,291 of OZ014482.1, read as the reverse complement.
ATTCTAATTCAATTCTAATTCAATTCTAATTCAATTCTAATTCAATTCTAATTCAATTCTAATTCAATTCTAATTCAATTCTAATTCAATTCTAATTCAATTCTAATTCAATTCTAATTCAATTCTAATTCAGTTCTAATTCAATTCTAATTCAATTCTAATTCAATTCTAATTCAATTCTAATTCAATTCTAATTCAATTCTAATTCAATTCTAATTCAATTCTAATTCAATTCTAATTCAATTCTAATTCAATTCTAATTCAATTCTATAATTCAAATCTAATTCAATTCTAATTCAATTCTAATTCAATTCTAATTCAATTCTAATTCAATTCTGATTCAAATCTAATTCAATTTTAGTTCTCAATTCTAATTCAATTCTAATTCAATTCTAATTCAATTCTAATTCAATTCTAATTCAATTCTAATTCAATTCTAATTCAATTCTAATTCAATTCTAATTCAATTCTAATTCAATTCTAATTCAATTCTAATTCAATTCTAATTCAATTCTAATTCAATTCTAATTCAATTCTAATTCAATTCTGATTCAATTCTGATTCAATTCTGATTCAATTCTGATTCAATTCTGATTCAATTCTGATTCAATTCTGATTCAATTCTGATTCAATTCTGATTCAATTCTAATTCAATTCTAATTCAATTCTAATTCAATTCTAATTCAATTCTAATTCAATTCTAATTCAATTCTAATTCAATTCTAATTCAATTCTGATTCAATTCTGATTCAATTCTGATTCAATTCTAATTCAATTCTGATTCAATTCTGATTCAATTCTAATTCAATTCTAATTCAATTCTCATTCAATTCTCATTCAATTCTAATTCAATTCTAATTCAATTCTAATTCAATTCTAATTCAATTCTAATTCAATTCTGATTCAATTCTGATTCAATTCTGATTCAATTCTGATTCAATTCTGATTCAATTCTGATTCAATTCTAATTCAATTCTAATTCAATTCTAATTCATTTCTAATTCAATTCTAATTCAATTCTAATTCAATTCTAATTCAATTCTGATTCAATTCTGATTCAATTCTGATTCAATTCTGATTCAATTCTAATTCAATTCTAATTCAATTCTAATTCAATTCTAATTCAATTCTAATTCAATTCTAATTCAATTCTAATTCAATTCTAATTCAATTCTAATTCAATTCTAATTCAATTCTAATTCAATTCTAATTCAATTCTAATTCAATTCTAATTCAATTCTAATTCAATTCTAATTCAATTCTAATTCAATTCTAATTCAATTCTAATTCAATTCTAATTCAATTCTAATTCAATTCTCATTCAATTCTAATTCAATTCTAATTCAATTCTAATTCAATTCTAATTCAATTCTAATTCAATTCTAATTCAATTCTAATTCAATTCTAATTCAATTCTAATTCAATTCTAATTCAATTCTAATTCAATTCTAATTCAATTCTAATTCAATTCTAATTCAATTCTAATTCAATTCTAATTCAATTCTAATTCAATTCTAATTCAATTCTAATTCAATTCTAATTCAATTCTAATTCAATTCTAATTCAATTCTAATTCAATTCTAATTCAATTCTAATTCAATTCTAATTCAATTCTAATTCAATTCTAATTCAATTCTAATTCAATTCTAATTCAATTCTAATTCAATTCTAATTCAATTCTAATTCAATTCTAATTCAATTCTAATTCAATTCTAATTCAATTCTAATTCAATTCTAATTCAATTCTAATTCAATTCTAATTCAATTCTAATTCAATTCTAATTCAATTCTAATTCAATTCTAATTCAATTCTAATTCAATTCTAATTCAATTCTAATTCAATTCTAATTCAATTCTAATTCAATTCTAATTCAATTCTAATTCAATTCTAATTCAATTCTAATTCAATTCTAATTCAATTCTAATTCAATTCTAATTCAATTCTAATTCAGTTCTAATTCAATTCTAATTCAATTCTAATTCAATTCTAATTCAATTCTAATTCAATTCTAATTCAATTCTAATTCAATTCTAATTCAATTCTAATTCAATTCTAATTCAATTCTAATTCAATTCTAATTCAATTCTAATTCAATTCTAATTCAATTCTAATTCAATTCTAATTCAATTCTAATTCAATTCTAATTCAATTCTGATTCAATTCTAATTCAATTCTAATTCAATTCTAATTCAATTCTAATTCAATTCTAATTCAATTCTAATTCAATTCTAATTCAATTCTAATTCAATTCTCATTCAATTCTGATTCAATTCTGATTCAATTCTGATTCAATTCTGATTCAATTCTAATTCAATTCTAATTCAATTCTAATTCAATTCTAATTCAATTCTAATTCAATTCTAATTCAATTCTAATTCAATTCTAATTCAATTCTAATTCAATTCTAATTCAATTCTAATTCAATTCTAATTCAATTCTAATTCAATTCTAATTCAATTCTAATTCAATTCTAATTCAATTCTAATTCAATTCTAATTCAATTCTAATTCAATTCTAATTCAATTCTAATTCAATTCTAATTCAATTCTAATTCAATTCTAATTCAATTCTAATTCAATTCTAATTCAGTTCTAATTCAATTCTAATTCAATTCTAATTCAATTCTAATTCAATTCTAATTCAATTCTAATTCAATTCTAATTCAATTCTAATTCAATTCTAATTCAATTCTAATTCAATTCTAATTCAATTCTAATTCAATTCTATAATTCAATTCTAATTCAATTCTAATTCAATTCTAATTCAATTCTAATTCAATTCTAATTCAATTCTGATTCAAATCTAATTCAATTTTAGTTCTCAATTCTAATTCAATTCTAATTCAATTCTAATTCAATTCTAATTCAATTCTAATTCAATTCTAATTCAATTCTAATTCAATTCTAATTCAATTCTAATTCAATTCTAATTCAATTCTAATTCAATTCTAATTCAATTCTGATTCAATTCTGATTCAATTCTAATTCAATTCTAATTCAATTCTAATTCAGTTCTAATTCAATTCTAATTCAATTCTAATTCAATTCTAATTCAATTCTAATTCAATTCTAATTCAATTCTAATTCAATTCTAATTCAATTCTAATTCAATTCTAATTCAATTCTAATTCAATTCTAATTCAATTCTATAATTCAATTCTAATTCAATTCTAATTCAATTCTAATTCAATTCTAATTCAATTCTAATTCAATTCTGATTCAAATCTAATTCAATTTTAGTTCTCAATTCTAATTCAATTCTAATTCAATTCTAATTCAATTCTAATTCAATTCTAATTCAATTCTAATTCAATTCTAATTCAATTCTAATTCAATTCTGATTCAATTCTAATTCAATTCTAATTCAATTCTAATTCAATTCTAATTCAATTCTAATTCAATTCTAATTCAATTCTAATTCAATTCTGATTCAATTCTGATTCAATTCTGATTCAATTCTGATTCAATTCTGATTCAATTCTGATTCAATTCTGATTCAATTCTGATTCAATTCTGATTCAATTCTAATTCAATTCTAATTCAATTCTAATTCAATTCTAATTCAATTCTAATTCAATTCTAATTCAATTCTAATTCAATTCTAAATCAATTCTGATTCAATTCTGATTCAATTCTGATTCAATTCTAATTCAATTCTGATTCAATTCTGATTCAATTCTAATTCAATTCTAATTCAATTCTCATTCAATTCTAATTCAATTCTAATTCAATTCTAATTCAATTCTAATTCAATTCTAATTCATTTCTAATTCAATTCTGATTCAATTCTGATTCAATTCTGATTCAATTCTGATTCAATTCTAATTCAATTCTAATTCAATTCTAATTCATTTCTAATTCAATTCTAATTCAATTCTAATTCAATTCTAATTCAATTCTGATTCAATTCTGATTCAATTCTGATTCAATTCTAATTCAATTCTAATTCAATTCTAATTCAATTCTAATTCAATTCTAATTCAATTCTAATTCAATTCTAATTCAATTCTAATTCAATTCTAATTCAATTCTCATTCAATTCTGATTCAATTCTGATTCAATTCTGATTCAATTCTGATTCAATTCTAATTCAATTCTAATTCAATTCTAATTCAATTCTAATTCAATTCTAATTCAATTCTAATTCAATTCTAATTCAATTCTAATTCAATTCTAATTCAATTCTAATTCAATTCTAATTCAATTCTAATTCAATTCTAATTCAATTCTAATTCAATTCTAATTCAATTCTAATTCAATTCTAATTCAATTCTAATTCAATTCTAATTCAATTCTAATTCAATTCTAATTCAATTCTAATTCAATTCTAATTCAATTCTAATTCAATTCTAATTCAATTCTAATTCAGTTCTAATTCAATTCTAATTCAATTCTAATTCAATTCTAATTCAATTCTAATTCAATTCTAATTCAATTCTAATTCAATTCTAATTCAATTCTAATTCAATTCTAATTCAATTCTAATTCAATTCTAATTCAATTCTATAATTCAATTCTAATTCAATTCTAATTCAATTCTAATTCAATTCTAATTCAATTCTAATTCAATTCTGATTCAAATCTAATTCAATTTTAGTTCTCAATTCTAATTCAATTCTAATTCAATTCTAATTCAATTCTAATTCAATTCTAATTCAATTCTAATTCAATTCTAATTCAATTCTAATTCAATTCTAATTCAATTCTAATTCAATTCTGATTCAATTCTGATTCAATTCTAATTCAATTCTAATTCAATTCTAATTCAGTTCTAATTCAATTCTAATTCAATTCTAATTCAATTCTAATTCAATTCTAATTCAATTCTAATTCAATTCTAATTCAATTCTAATTCAATTCTAATTCAATTCTAATTCAATTCTAATTCAATTCTAATTCAATTCTATAATTCAATTCTAATTCAATTCTAATTCAATTCTAATTCAATTCTAATTCAATTCTAATTCAATTCTGATTCAAATCTAATTCAATTTTAGTTCTCAATTCTAATTCAATTCTAATTCAATTCTAATTCAATTCTAATTCAATTCTAATTCAATTCTAATTCAATTCTAATTCAATTCTAATTCAATTCTGATTCAATTCTAATTCAATTCTAATTCAATTCTAATTCAATTCTAATTCAATTCTAATTCAATTCTAATTCAATTCTAATTCAATTCTGATTCAATTCTGATTCAATTCTGATTCAATTCTGATTCAATTCTAATTCAATTCTGATTCAATTCTGATTCAATTCTGATTCAATTCTGATTCAATTCTAATTCAATTCTAATTCAATTCTAATTCAATTCTAATTCAATTCTAATTCAATTCTAATTCAATTCTAATTCAATTCTAAATCAATTCTGATTCAATTCTGATTCAATTCTGATTCAATTCTAATTCAATTCTGATTCAATTCTGATTCAATTCTAATTCAATTCTAATTCAATTCTCATTCAATTCTAATTCAATTCTAATTCAATTCTAATTCAATTCTAATTCAATTCTAATTCATTTCTAATTCAATTCTGATTCAATTCTGATTCAATTCTGATTCAATTCTGATTCAATTCTAATTCAATTCTAATTCAATTCTAATTCATTTCTAATTCAATTCTAATTCAATTCTAATTCAATTCTAATTCAATTCTGATTCAATTCTGATTCAATTCTGATTCAATTCTAATTCAATTCTAATTCAATTCTAATTCAATTCTAATTCAATTCTAATTCAATTCTAATTCAATTCTAATTCAATTCTAATTCAATTCTAATTCAATTCTAATTCAATTCTAATTCAATTCTAATTCAATTCTAATTCAATTCTAATTCAATTCTAATTCAATTCTAATTCAATTCTAATTCAATTCTAATTCAATTCTAATTCAATTCTGATTCAATTCTAATTCAATTCTGATTCAATTCTAATTCAATTCTAATTCAATTCTAATTCAATTCTAATTCAATTCTAATTCAATTCTAATTCAATTCTAATTCAATTCTAATTCAATTCTAATTCAATTCTAATTCAATTCTAATTCAATTCTAATTCAATTCTAATTCAATTCTAATTCAATTCTAATTCAATTCTAATTCAATTCTAATTCAATTCTAATTCAATTCTAATTCAATTCTAATTCAATTCTAATTCAATTCTAATTCAATTCTAATTCAATTCTAATTCAATTCTAATTCAATTCTAATTCAATTCTAATTCAATTCTAATTCAATTCTAATTCAATTCTAATTCAATTCTAATTCAATTCTAATTCAATTCTAATTCAATTCTAATTCAATTCTAATTCAATTCTAATTCAATTCTAATTCAATTCTAATTCAATTCTAATTCAATTCTAATTCAATTCTAATTCAATTCTAATTCAATTCTAATTCAATTCTAATTCAATTCTAATTCAATTCTAATTCAATTCTAATTCAATTCTAATTCAATTCTAATTCAATTCTGATTCAATTCTAATTCAATTCTAATTCAATTCTAATTCAATTCTAATTCAATTCTAATTCAATTCTAATTCAATTCTAATTCAATTCTAATTCAATTCTAATTCAATTCTAATTCAATTCTAATTCAATTCTGATTCAATTCTAATTCAATTCTAATTCAATTCTAATTCAATTCTAATTCAATTCTAATTCAATTCTAATTCAATTCTAATTCAATTCTAATTCAATTCTAATTCAATTCTAATTCAATTCTAATTCAATTCTAATTCAATTCTAATTCAATTCTAATTCAATTCTAATTCAATTCTAATTCAATTCTGATTCAATTCTGATTCAATTCTGATTCAATTCTAATTCAATTCTAATTCAATTCTAATTCAATTCTAATTCAATTCTAATTCAATTCTAATTCAATTCTAATTCAATTCTAATTCAATTCTAATTCAATTCTAATTCAATTCTAATTCAATTCTAATTCAATTCTAATTCAATTCTAATTCAATTCTAATTCAATTCTAATTCAATTCTAATTCAATTCTAATTCAATTCTAATTCAATTCTAATTCAATTCTAATTCAATTCTAATTCAATTCTAATTCAATTCTAATTCAATTCTAATTCAATTCTAATTCAATTCTAATTCAATTCTAATTCAATTCTAATTCAATTCTAATTCATTTCTAATTCAATTCTAATTCAATTCTAATTCAATTCTAATTCAATTCTAATTCAATTCTAATTCAATTCTAATTCAATTCTAATTCAATTCTAATTCAATTCTAATTCAATTCTAATTCAATTCTAATTCAATTCTAATTCAATTCTAATTCAATTCTAATTCAATTCTAATTCAATTTTAATTCAATTCTAATTCAATTCTAATTCAATTCTAATTCAATTCTAATTCAATTCTAATTCAATTCTAATTCAATTCTAATTCAATTCTAATTCAATTCTAATTCAATTCTAATTCAATTCTAATTCAATTCTAATTCAATTCTAATTCAATTCTAATTCAATTCTAATTCAATTCTAATTCAATTCTAATTCAATTCTAATTCAATTCTAATTCAATTCTAATTCAATTCTAATTCAATTCTAATTCAATTCTAATTCAATTCTAATTCAATTCTAATTCAATTCTAATTCAATTCTAATTCAATTCTAATTCAATTCTAATTCAATTCTAATTCAATTCTAATTCAATTCTAATTCAATTCTAATTCAATTCTAATTCAATTCTAATTCAATTCTAATTCATTTCTAATTCAATTCTAATTCAATTCTAATTCAATTCTAATTCAATTCTAATTCAATTCTAATTCAATTCTAATTCAATTCTAATTCAATTCTCATTCAATTCTCATTCAATTCTGATTCAATTCTGATTCAATTCTAATTCAATTCTAATTCAATTCTAATTCAATTCTAATTCAATTCTAATTCAATTCTAATTCAATTCTAATTCAATTCTAATTCAATTCTAATTCAATTCTAATTCAATTCTAATTCAATTCTAATTCAATTCTAATTCAATTCTAATTCAATTCTAATTCAATTCTAATTCAATTCTAATTCAATTCTGATTCAATTCTAATTCAATTCTAATTCAATTCTAATTCAATTCTAATTCAATTCTGATTCAATTCTAATTCAATTCTGATTCAATTGTAATTCAATTGTAATTCAATTCTAATTCAATTCTAATTCAATTCTAATTCAATTCTAATTCAATTCTAATTCAATTCTAATTCAATTCTAATTCAATTCTAATTCAATTCTAATTCAATTCTAATTCAATTCTAATTCAATTCTAATTCAATTCTAATTCAATTCTAATTCAATTCTAATTCAATTCTGATTCAATTCTGATTCAATTCTGATTCAATTCTGATTCAATTCTGATTCAATTCTGATTCAATTCTGATTCAATTCTGATTCAATTCTAATTCAATTCTAATTCAATTCTAATTCAATTCTAATTCAATTCTAATTCAATTCTAATTCAATTCTAATTCAATTCTAATTCAATTCTAATTCAATTCTAATTCAATTCTAATTCAATTCTAATTCAATTCTAATTCAATTCTAATTCAATTCTAATTCAATTCTAATTCAATTCTAATTCAATTCTAATTCAATTCTAATTCAATTCTAATTCAATTCTAATTCAATTCTAATTCAATTCTGATTCAATTCTGATTCAATTCTGATTCGATGCTAGTTCAACTCTGATTCAATTCTAATTCAATTCTAATTCAATTCTAATTCAATTCTAATTCAATTCTAATTCAATTCTAATTCAATTCTAATCCAATTCTAATTCTAATTCAATTCTAATTCAATTCTCATTCAATTCTAATTCAATTCTAATTCAATTCTAATTCAATTCTCATTCAATTCTAATTCAATTCTAATTCAATTCTAATTCAATTCTAATTCAATTCTAATTCAATTCTAATTCAATTCTAATTCAATTCTGATTCAATTCTAATTCAATTCTGATTCAATTCTAATTCAATTCTAATTCAATTCTAATTCAATTCTAATTCAATTCTAATTCAATTCTAATTCAATTCTAATTCAATTCTAATTCAATTCTAATTCAATTCTAATTCAATTCTAATTCAATTCTAATTCAATTCTAATTCAATTCTAATTCAATTCTAATTCAATTCTAATTCAATTCTAATTCAATTCTAATTCAATTCTAATTCAATTCTAATTCAATTCTAATTCAATTCTGATTCAATTCTGATTCAATTCTAATTCAATTCTAATTCAATTCTATATCAATTCTAATTCAATTCTAATTCAATTCTAATTCAATTCTAATTCAATTCTAATTCAATTCTAATTCAATTCTAATTCAATTCTAATTCAATTCTAATTCAATTCTAATTCAATTCTAATTCAATTCTAATTCAATTCTAATTCAATTCTAATTCAATTCTAATTCAATTCTGATTCAATTCTGATTCAATTCTAATTCAATTCTAATTCAATTCTAATTCAATTCTAATTCAATTCTAATTCAATTCTAATTCAATTCTAATTCAATTCTAATTCAATTCTAATTCAATTCTAATTCAATTCTAATTCAATTCTAATTCAATTCTAATTCAATTCTAATTCAATTCTAATTCAATTCTAATTCAATTCTAATTCAATTCTAATTCAATTCTAATTCAATTCTAATTCAATTCTAATTCAATTCTAATTCAATTCTAATTCAATTCTAATTCAATTCTAATTCAATTCTAATTCAATTCTAATTCAATTCTAATTCAATTCTAATTCAATTCTAATTCAATTCTAATTCAATTCTGATTCAATTCTAATTCAATTCTAATTCAATTCTAATTCAATTCTAATTCAATTCTAATTCAATTCTAATTCAATTCTAATTCAATTCTAATTCAATTCTAATTCAATTCTAATTCAATTCTGATTCAATTCTGATTCAATTCTGATTCAATTCTGATTCAATTCTGATTCAATTCTGATTCAATTCTGATTCAATTCTGATTCAATTCTAATTCAATTCTAATTCAATTCTAATTCAATTCTAATTCAATTCTAATTCAATTCTAATTCAATTCTAATTCAATTCTAATTCAATTCTGATTCAATTCTGATTCAATTCTGATTCAATTCTAATTCAATTCTAATTCAATTCTAATTCAATTCTAATTCATTTCTAATTCAATTCTAATTCAATTCTAATTCAATTCTAATTCAATTCTAATTCAATTCTAATTCAATTCTAATTCAATTCTAATTCAATTCTAATTCAATTCTAATTCAATTCTAATTCAATTCTAATTCAATTCTAATTCAATTCTAATTCAATTCTAATTCAATTCTAATTCAATTCTAATTCAATTCTAATTCAATTCTAATTCAATTCTAATTCAATTCTAATTCAATTCTAATTCAATTCTAATTCAATTCTAATTCAATTCTAATTCAATTCTAATTCAATTCTAATTCAATTCTAATTCAATTCTAATTCAATTCTAATTCAATTCTAATTCAATTCTAATTCAATTCTAATTCAATTCTAATTCAATTCTAATTCAATTCTAATTCAATTCTAATTCAATTTTAATTCAATTCTAATTCAATTCTAATTCAATTCTAATTCAATTCTAATTCAATTCTAATTCAATTCTAATTCAATTCTAATTCAATTCTAATTCAATTCTAATTCAATTCTAATTCAATTCTAATTCAATTCTAATTCAATTCTAATTCAATTCTAATTCAATTCTAATTCAATTCTAATTCAATTCTAATTCAATTCTAATTCAATTCTAATTCAATTCTAATTCAATTCTAATTCAATTCTAATTCAATTCTAATTCAATTCTAATTCAATTCTAATTCAATTCTAATTCAATTCTAATTCAATTCTAATTCAATTCTAATTCAATTCTAATTCAATTCTAATTCAATTCTAATTCAATTCTAATTCAATTCTAATTCAATTCTAATTCAATTCTAATTCAATTCTAATTCAATTCTAATTCAATTCTAATTCAATTCTAATTCAATTCTAATTCAATTCTAATTCAATTCTAATTCAATTCTAATTCAATTCTGATTCAATTCTAATTCAATTCTGATTCAATTGTAATTCAATTGTAATTCAATTCTAATTCAATTCTAATTCAATTCTAATTCAATTCTAATTCAATTCTAATTCAATTCTGATTCAATTCTAATTCAATTCTAATTCAATTCTAATTCAATTCTAATTCAATTCTAATTCAATTCTAATTCAATTCTAATTCAATTCTAATTCAATTCTGATTCTATTCTGATTCAATTCTGATTCAATTCTGATTCAATTCTGATTCAATTCTGATTCAATTCTGATTCAATTCTGATTCAATTGTAATTCAATTGTAATTCAATTGTAATTCAATTCTAATTCAATTCTAATTCAATTCTAATTCAATTCTAATTCAATTCTAATTCAATTCTAATTCAATTCTAATTCAATTCTAATTCAATTCTAATTCAATTCTAATTCAATTCTAATTCAATTCTAATTCAATTCTAATTCAATTCTAATTCAATTCTAATTCAATTCTAATTCAATTCTAGTTCAATTCTAATTCAATTCTAATTCAATTCTGATTCAATTCTGATTCAATTCTGATTCGATGCTAGTTCAACTCTGATTCAATTCTAATTCAATTCTAATTCAATTCTAATTCAATTCTAATTCAATTCTAATTCAATTCTAATTCAATTCTAATTCAATTCTAATTCAATTCTAATTCAATTCTAATTCAATTCTAATTCAATTCTAATTCAATTCGATCAATTCTAATTCAATTCTAATTCAATTCTAATTCAATTCTAATTCAATTCTAATTCAATTCTAATTCAATTCTAATTCAATTCTAATTCAATTCTAATTCAATTCTAATTCAATTTTAGTTCTCAATTCTAATTCAATTCTAATTCAATTCTAATTCAATTCTAATTCAATTCTAATTCAATTCTAATTCAATTCTAATTCAATTCTAATTCAATTCTAATTCAATTCTAATTCAATTCTAATTCAATTCTAATTCAATTCTAATTCAATTCTAATTCAATTCTAATTCAATTCTAATTCAATTCTCATTCAATTCTAATTCAATTCTAATTCAATTCTAATTCAATTCTAATTCAATTCTAATTCAATTCTAATTCAATTCTAATTCAATTCTAATTCAATTCTAATTCAATTCTGATTCAATTCTAATTCAATTCTAATTCAATTCTAATTCAATTCTAATTCAATTCTAATTCAATTCTAATTCAATTCTAATTCAATTCTAATTCAATTCTGATTCAATTCTGATTCAATTCTGATTCAATTCTGATTCAATTCTGATTCAATTCTGATTCAATTCTGATTCAATTCTGATTCAATTCTAATTCAATTCTAATTCAATTCTAATTCAATTCTAATTCAATTCTAATTCAATTCTAATTCAATTCTAATTCAATTCTAATTCAATTCTGATTCAATTCTGATTCAATTCTGATTCAATTCTAATTCAATTCTGATTCAATTCTAATTCAATTCTAATTCAATTCTAATTCAATTCTAATTCAATTCTAATTCAATTCTAATTCAATTCTAATTCAATTCTAATTCAATTCTCATTCAATTCTCATTCAATTCTGATTCAATTCTAATTCAATTCTAATTCAATTCTAATTCAATTCTAATTCAATTCTGATTCAATTCTGATTCAATTCTGATTCAATTCTGATTCAATTCTGATTCAATTCTGATTCAATTCTGATTCAATTCTAATTCAATTCTGATTCAATTCTAATTCAATTCTAATTCAATTCTAATTCAATTCTAATTCAATTCTAATTCAATTCTAATTCAATTCTAATTCAATTCTAATTCAATTCTAATTCAATTCTAATTCAATTCTAATTCAATTCTAATTCAATTCTAATTCAATTCTAATTCATTTCTAATTCAATTCTAATTCAATTCTAATTCAATTCTAATTCAATTCTAATTCAATTCTAATTCAATTCTAATTCAATTCTAATTCAATTCTAATTCAATTCTGATTCAATTCTGATTCAATTCTAATTCAATTCTAATTCAATTCTAATTCAATTCTAATTCAATTCTAATTCAATTCTAATTCAATTCTAATTCAATTCTAATTCAATTCTAATTCAATTCTAATTCAATTCTAATTCAATTCTAATTCAATTCTAATTCAATTCTAATTTAATTCTAATTCAATTCTAATTCAATTCTAATTCAATTCTAATTCAATTCTAATTCAATTCTAATTCAATTCTAATTCAATTCTAATTCAATTCTAATTCAATTCTAATTCAATTCTAATTCAATTCTAATTCAATTCTAATTCAATTCTAATTCAATTCTAATTCAATTCTAATTCAATTCTAATTCAATTCTAATTCATTTCTAATTCAATTCTAATTCAATTCTAATTCAATTCTAATTCAATTCTAATTCAATTCTAATTCAATTCTAATTCAATTCTAATTCAATTCTAATTCAATTCTAATTCAATTCTAATTCAATTCTAATTCAATTCTAATTCAATTCTAATTCAATTCTAATTCAATTTTAATTCAATTCTAATTCAATTCTAATTCAATTCTAATTCAATTCTAATTCAATTCTAATTCAATTCTAATTCAATTCTAATTCAATTCTAATTCAATTCTAATTCAATTCTAATTCAATTCTAATTCAATTCTAATTCAATTCTAATTCAATTCTAATTCAATTCTAATTCAATTCTAATTCAATTCTAATTCAATTCTAATTCAATTCTAATTCAATTCTAATTCAATTCTAATTCAATTCTAATTCAATTCTAATTCAATTCTAATTCAATTCTAATTCAATTCTAATTCAATTCTAATTCAATTCTAATTCAATTCTAATTCAATTCTAATTCAATTCTAATTCAATTCTAATTCAATTCTAATTCAATTCTAATTCAATTCTAATTCAATTCTAATTCAATTCTAATTCAATTCTAATTCAATTCTAATTCAATTCTAATTCAATTCTAATTCAATTCTAATTCAATTCTAATTCAATTCTAATTCAATTCTAATTCAATTCTCATTCAATTCTCATTCAATTCTGATTCAATTCTGATTCAATTCTAATTCAATTCTAATTCAATTCTAATTCAATTCTAATTCAATTCTAATTCAATTCTAATTCAATTCTAATTCAATTCTAATTCAATTCTAATTCAATTCTAATTCAATTCTAATTCAATTCTAATTCAATTCTGATTCAATTCTAATTCAATTCTAATTCAATTCTAATTCAATTCTAATTCAATTCTAATTCAATTCTGATTCAATTCTAATTCAATTCTAATTCAATTCTAATTCAATTCTAATTCAATTCTGATTCAATTCTAATTCAATTCTGATTCAATTGTAATTCAATTCTAATTCAATTCTAATTCAATTCTAATTCAATTCTAATTCAATTCTAATTCAATTCTAATTCAATTCTAATTCAATTCTAATTCAATTCTAATTCAATTCTAATTCAATTCTAATTCAATTCTAATTCAATTCTAATTCAATTCTAATTCAATTCTAATTCAATTCTAATTCAATTCTAATTCAATTCTAATTCAATTCTGATTCAATTCTGATTCAATTCTGATTCAATTCTGATTCAATTCTGATTCAATTCTGATTCAATTCTGATTCAATTCTGATTCAATTCTGATTCAATTCTAATTCAATTCTAATTCAATTCTAATTCAATTCTAATTCAATTCTAATTCAATTCTAATTCAATTCTAATTCAATTCTAATTCAATTCTAATTCAATTCTAATTCAATTCTAATTCAATTCTAATTCAATTCTAATTCAATTCTAATTCAATTCTAATTCAATTCTAATTCAATTCTAATTCAATTCTAATTCAATTCTAATTCAATTCTAATTCAATTCTAATTCAATTCTAATTCAATTCTAATTCAATTCTAATTCAATTCTAATTCAATTCTAATTCAATTCTAATTCAATTCTAATTCAATTCTAATTCAATTCTAATTCAATTCTAATTCAATTCTAATTCAATTCTAATTCAATTCTGATTCAATTCTAATTCAATTCTAATTCAATTCTAATTCAATTCTAATTCAATTCTGATTCAATTCTGATTCAATTCTAATTCAATTCTAATTCAATTCTATATCAATTCTAATTCAATTCTAATTCAATTCTAATTCAATTCTAATTCAATTCTAATTCAATTCTAATTCAATTCTAATTCAATTCTAATTCAATTCTAATTCAATTCTAATTCAATTCTAATTCAATTCTAATTCAATTCTGATTCAATTCTGATTCAATTCTGATTCAATTCTGATTCAATTCTGATTCAATTCTGATTCAATTCTGATTCAATTCTGATTCAATTCTGATTCAATTCTAATTCAATTCTAATTCAATTCTAATTCAATTCTAATTCAATTCTAATTCAATTCTAATTCAATTCTAATTCAATTCTAATTCAATTCTAATTCAATTCTAATTCAATTCTAATTCAATTCTAATTCAATTCTAATTCAATTCTAATTCAATTCTAATTCAATTCTAATTCAATTCTAATTCAATTCTAATTCAATTCTAATTCAATTCTAATTCAATTCTAATTCAATTCTAATTCAATTCTAATTCAATTCTAATTCAATTCTAATTCAATTCTAATTCAATTCTAATTCAATTCTAATTCAATTCTAATTCAATTCTAATTCAATTCTAATTCAATTCTAATTCAATTCTAATTCAATTCTAATTCAATTCTAATTCAATTCTAATTCAATTCTGATTCAATTCTGATTCAATTCTAATTCAATTCTAATTCAATTCTATATCAATTCTAATTCAATTCTAATTCAATTCTAATTCAATTCTAATTCAATTCTAATTCAATTCTAATTCAATTCTAATTCAATTCTAATTCAATTCTAATTCAATTCTAATTCAATTCTAATTCAATTCTAATTCAATTCTAATTCAATTCTAATTCAATTCTAATTCAATTCTAATTCAATTCTAATTCAATTCTGATTCAATTCTGATTCAATTCTAATTCAATTCTAATTCAATTCTGATTCAATTCTAATTCAATTCTAATTCAATTCTAATTCAATTCTAATTCAATTCTAATTCAATTCTAATTCAATTCTAATTCAATTCTAATTCAATTCTAATTCAATTCTAATTCAATTCTAATTCAATTCTAATTCAATTCTAATTCAATTCTAATTCAATTCTAATTCAATTCTAATTCAATTCTAATTCAATTCTAATTCAATTCTAATTCAATTCTAATTCAATTCTAATTCAATTCTAATTCAATTCTAATTCAATTCTAATTCAATTCTAATTCAATTCTAATTCAATTCTAATTCAATTCTAATTCAATTCTCATTCAATTCTAATTCAATTCTAATTCAATTCTAATTCAATTCTAATTCAATTCTAATTCAATTCTAATTCAATTCTAATTCAATTCTCATTCAATTCTAATTCAATTCTAATTCAATTCTAATTCAATTCTAATTCAATTCTAATTCAATTCTAATTCAATTCTAATTCAATTCTAATTCAATTCTGATTCAATTCTGATTCAATTCTAATTCAATTCTAATTCAATTCTAATTCAATTCTAATTCAATTCTAATTCAATTCTAATTCAATTCTAATTCAATTCTAATTCAATTCTGATTCAATTCTGATTCAATTCTGATTCAATTCTAATTCAATTCTAATTCAATTCTAATTCAATTCTAATTCATTTCTAATTCAATTCTAATTCAATTCTAATTCAATTCTAATTCAATTCTAATTCAATTCTAATTCAATTCTAATTCAGTTCTAATTCAATTCTAATTCAATTCTAATTCAATTCTAATTCAATTCTCATTCAATTCTAATTCAATTCTAATTCAATTCTAATTCAATTCTAATTCAATTCTAATTCAATTCTAATTCAATTCTAATTCAATTCTAATTCAATTCTAATTCAATTCTAATTCAATTCTAATTCAATTCTAATTCAATTCTAATTCAATTCTAATTCAATTCTAATTCAATTCTAATTCAATTCTAATTCAATTCTAATTCAATTCTAATTCAATTCTAATTCAATTCTAATTCAATTCTAATTCAATTCTAATTCAATTCTAATTCAATTCTAATTCAATTCTAATTCAATTCTAATTCAATTCTAATTCAATTCTAATTCAATTCTAATTCAATTCTAATTCAATTCTAATTCAATTCTAATTCAATTCTAATTCAATTCTAATTCAATTCTAATTCAATTCTAATTCAATTCTAATTCAATTCTAATTCAATTCTAATTCAATTCTAATTCAATTCTAATTCAATTCTAATTCAATTCTAATTCAATTCTAATTCAATTCTAATTCAATTCTAATTCAATTCTAATTCAATTCTAATTCAATTCTAATTCAATTCTAATTCAATTCTAATTCAATTCTAATTCAATTCTAATTCAATTCTAATTCAATTCTAATTCAATTCTAATTCAATTCTAATTCAATTCTAATTCAATTCTAATTCAATTCTAATTCAATTCTAATTCAATTCTAATTCAATTCTAATTCAATTCTAATTCAATTCTAATTCAATTCTAATTCAATTCTAATTCAATTCTAATTCAATTCTAATTCAATTCTAATTCAATTCTAATTCAATTCTAATTCAATTCTAATTCAATTCTAATTCAATTCTAATTCAATTCTAATTCAATTCTGATTCAATTCTAATTCAATTCTGATTCAATTGTAATTCAATTGTAATTCAATTCTAATTCAATTCTAATTCAATTCTAATTCAATTCTAATTCAATTCTAATTCAATTCTGATTCAATTCTAATTCAATTCTAATTCAATTCTAATTCAATTCTAATTCAATTCTAATTCAATTCTAATTCAATTCTAATTCAATTCTAATTCAATTCTGATTCAATTCTGATTCAATTCTGATTCAATTCTGATTCAATTCTGATTCAATTCTGATTCAATTCTGATTCAATTCTGATTCAATTGTAATTCAATTGTAATTCAATTGTAATTCAATTCTAATTCAATTCTAATTCAATTCTAATTCAATTCTAATTCAATTCTAATTCAATTCTAATTCAATTCTAATTCAATTCTAATTCAATTCTAATTCAATTCTAATTCAATTCTAATTCAATTCTAATTCAATTCTAATTCAATTCTAATTCAATTCTAATTCAATTCTAGTTCAATTCTAATTCAATTCTAATTCAATTCTGATTCAATTCTGATTCAATTCTGATTCAATTCTGATTCAATTCTGATTCAATTCTGATTCAATTGTAATTCAATTGTAATTCAATTCTAATTCAATTCTAATTCAATTCTAATTCAATTCTAATTCAATTCTAATTCAATTCTAATTCAATTCTAATTCAATTCTAATTCAATTCTAATTCAATTCTAATTCAATTCTAATTCAATTCTAATTCAATTCTAATTCAATTCTAATTCAATTCTAATTCAATTCTAATTCAATTCTAATTCAATTCTAATTCAATTCTAATTCAATTCGATCAATTCTAATTCAATTCTAATTCAATTCTAATTCAATTCTAATTCAATTCTAATTCAATTCTAATTCAATTCTAATTCAATTCTAATTCAATTCTAATTCAATTTTAGTTCTCAATTCTAATTCAATTCTAATTCAATTCTAATTCAATTCTAATTCAATTCTAATTCAATTCTAATTCAATTCTAATTCAATTCTAATTCAATTCTAATTCAATTCTAATTCAATTCTAATTCAATTCTAATTCAATTCTAATTCAATTCTAATTCAATTCTAATTCAATTCTCATTCAATTCTAATTCAATTCTAATTCAATTCTAATTCAATTCTAATTCAATTCTAATTCAATTCTAATTCAATTCTAATTCAATTCTAATTCAATTCTAATTCAATTCTGATTCAATTCTAATTCAATTCTAATTCAATTCTAATTCAATTCTAATTCAATTCTAATTCAATTCTAATTCAATTCTAATTCAATTCTAATTCAATTCTGATTCAATTCTGATTCAATTCTGATTCAATTCTGATTCAATTCTGATTCAATTCTGATTCAATTCTGATTCAATTCTGATTCAATTCTAATTCAATTCTAATTCAATTCTAATTCAATTCTAATTCAATTCTAATTCAATTCTAATTCAATTCTAATTCAATTCTAATTCAATTCTGATTCAATTCTGATTCAATTCTGATTCAATTCTAATTCAATTCTGATTCAATTCTAATTCAATTCTAATTCAATTCTAATTCAATTCTAATTCAATTCTAATTCAATTCTAATTCAATTCTAATTCAATTCTAATTCAATTCTCATTCAATTCTCATTCAATTCTGATTCAATTCTAATTCAATTCTAATTCAATTCTAATTCAATTCTAATTCAATTCTGATTCAATTCTGATTCAATTCTGATTCAATTCTGATTCAATTCTGATTCAATTCTGATTCAATTCTGATTCAATTCTAATTCAATTCTGATTCAATTCTAATTCAATTCTAATTCAATTCTAATTCAATTCTAATTCAATTCTAATTCAATTCTAATTCAATTCTAATTCAATTCTCATTCAATTCTCATTTAATTCTGATTCAATTCTGATTCAATTCTAATTCAATTCTAATTCAATTCTAATTCAATTCTAATTCAATTCTGATTCAATTCTGATTCAATTCTGATTCAATTCTGATTCAATTCTGATTCAATTCTGATTCAATTCTAATTCAATTCTAATTCAATTCTAATTCAATTCTAATTCAATTCTAATTCAATTCTGATTCAATTTTAATTCAATTCTAATTCAATTCTAATTCAATTCTAATTCAATTCTAATTCAATTCTAATTCAATTCTAATTCAATTCTAATTCAATTCTAATTCAATTCTAATTCAATTCTAATTCAATTCTAATTCAATTCTAATTCAATTCTAATTCAATTCTAATTCAATTCTAATTCAATTCTAATTCAATTCTAATTCAATTCTAATTCAATTCTAATTCAATTCTAATTCAATTCTAATTCAATTCTAATTCAATTCTAATTCAATTCTAATTCAATTCTAATTCAATTCTAATTCAATTCTAATTCAATTCTAATTCAATTCTAATTCAATTCTAATTCAATTCTAATTCAATTCTAATTCAATTCTAATTCAATTCTAATTCAATTCTAATTCAATTCTAATTCAATTCTAATTCAATTCTAATTCAATTCTAATTCAATTCTAATTCAATTCTAATTCAATTCTAATTCAATTCTAATTCAATTCTAATTCAATTCTAATTCAATTCTAATTCAATTCTAATTCAATTCTAATTCAATTCTAATTCAATTCTAATTCAATTCTAATTCAATTCTAATTCAATTCTAATTCAATTCTAATTCAATTCTGATTCAATTCTGATTCAATTCTAATTCAATTCTAATTCAATTCTAATTCAATTCTAATTCAATTCTAATTCAATTCTAATTCAATTCTAATTCAATTCTAATTCAATTCTAATTCAATTCTAATTCAATTCTAATTCAATTCTAATTCAATTCTAATTCAATTCTAATTCAATTCTAATTCAATTCTAATTCAATTCTAATTCAATTCTAATTCAATTCTAATTCAATTCTAATTCAATTCTAATTCAATTCTAATTCAATTCTAATTCAATTTTAATTCAATTCTAATTCAATTCTAATTCAATTCTAATTCAATTCTAATTCAATTCTAATTCAATTCTAATTCAATTCTAATTCAATTCTAATTCAATTCTAATTCAATTCTAATTCAATTCTAATTCAATTCTAATTCAATTCTAATTCAATTCTAATTCAATTCTAATTCAATTCTAATTCAATTCTAATTCAATTCTAATTTAATTCTAATTCAATTCTAATTCAATTCTAATTCAATTCTAATTCAATTCTAATTCAATTCTAATTCAATTCTAATTCAATTCTAATTCAATTCTAATTCAATTCTAATTCAATTCTAATTCAATTCTAATTCAATTCTAATTCAATTCTAATTCAATTCTAATTCAATTCTAATTCAATTCTAATTCAATTCTAATTCAATTCTAATTCAATTCTAATTCAATTCTAATTCAATTCTAATTCAATTCTAATTCAATTCTAATTCAATTCTAATTCAATTCTGATTCAATTCTGATTCAATTCTAATTCAATTCTAATTCAATTCTAATTCAATTCTAATTCAATTCTAATTCAATTCTAATTCAATTCTAATTCAATTCTAATTCAATTCTGATTCAATTCTAATTCAATTCTAATTCAATTCTAATTCAATTCTAATTCAATTCTAATTCAATTCTAATTCAATTCTAATTCAATTCTAATTCAATTCTAATTCAATTCTAATTCAATTCTAATTCAATTCTAATTCAATTCTGATTCAATTCTAATTCAATTCTAATTCAATTCTAATTCAATTCTAATTCAATTCTAATTCAATTCTAATTCAATTCTAATTCAATTCTAATTCAATTCTGATTCAATTCTGATTCAATTCTGATTCAATTCTGATTCAATTCTGATTCAATTCTGATTCAATTCTGATTCAATTCTGATTCAATTGTAATTCAATTGTAATTCAATTCTAATTCAATTCTAATTCAATTCTAATTCAATTCTAATTCAATTCTAATTCAATTCTAATTCAATTCTAATTCAATTCTAATTCAATTCTAATTCAATTCTAATTCAATTCTAATTCAATTCTAATTCAATTCTAATTCAATTCTAATTCAATTCTAATTCAATTCTAATTCAATTCTAGTTCAATTCTAATTCAATTCTAATTCAATTCTGATTCAATTCTGATTCAATTCTGATTCAATTCTGATTCAATTCTGATTCAATTCTGATTCAATTGTAATTCAATTGTAATTCAATTCTAATTCAATTCTAATTCAATTCTAATTCAATTCTAATTCAATTCTAATTCAATTCTAATTCAATTCTAATTCAATTCTAATTCAATTCTAATTCAATTCTAATTCAATTCTAATTCAATTCTAATTCAATTCTAATTCAATTCTAATTCAATTCTAATTCAATTCTAATTCAATTCTAATTCAATTCTAATTCAATTCTAATTCAATTCTAATTCAATTCGATCAATTCTAATTCAATTCTAATTCAATTCTAATTCAATTCTAATTCAATTCTAATTCAATTCTAATTCAATTCTAATTCAATTCTAATTCAATTCTAATTCAATTTTAGTTCTCAATTCTAATTCAATTCTAATTCAATTCTAATTCAATTCTAATTCAATTCTAATTCAATTCTAATTCAATTCTAATTCAATTCTAATTCAATTCTAATTCAATTCTAATTCAATTCTAATTCAATTCTAATTCAATTCTAATTCAATTCTAATTCAATTCTAATTCAATTCTCATTCAATTCTAATTCAATTCTAATTCAATTCTAATTCAATTCTAATTCAATTCTAATTCAATTCTAATTCAATTCTAATTCAATTCTAATTCAATTCTAATTCAATTCTGATTCAATTCTAATTCAATTCTAATTCAATTCTAATTCAATTCTAATTCAATTCTAATTCAATTCTAATTCAATTCTAATTCAATTCTAATTCAATTCTGATTCAATTCTGATTCAATTCTGATTCAATTCTGATTCAATTCTGATTCAATTCTGATTCAATTCTGATTCAATTCTGATTCAATTCTAATTCAATTCTAATTCAATTCTAATTCAATTCTAATTCAATTCTAATTCAATTCTAATTCAATTCTAATTCAATTCTAATTCAATTCTGATTCAATTCTGATTCAATTCTGATTCAATTCTAATTCAATTCTGATTCAATTCTAATTCAATTCTAATTCAATTCTAATTCAATTCTAATTCAATTCTAATTCAATTCTAATTCAATTCTAATTCAATTCTAATTCAATTCTCATTCAATTCTCATTCAATTCTGATTCAATTCTAATTCAATTCTAATTCAATTCTAATTCAATTCTAATTCAATTCTGATTCAATTCTGATTCAATTCTGATTCAATTCTGATTCAATTCTGATTCAATTCTGATTCAATTCTGATTCAATTCTAATTCAATTCTGATTCAATTCTAATTCAATTCTAATTCAATTCTAATTCAATTCTAATTCAATTCTAATTCAATTCTAATTCAATTCTAATTCAATTCTCATTCAATTCTCATTTAATTCTGATTCAATTCTGATTCAATTCTGATTCAATTCTAATTCAATTCTAATTCAATTCTAATTCAATTCTGATTCAATTCTGATTCAATTCTGATTCAATTCTGATTCAATTCTGATTCAATTCTGATTCAATTCTGATTCAATTCTAATTCAATTCTAATTCAATTCTAATTCAATTCTAATTCAATTCTAATTCAATTCTGATTCAATTTTAATTCAATTCTAATTCAATTCTAATTCAATTCTAATTCAATTCTAATTCAATTCTAATTCAATTCTAATTCAATTCTAATTCAATTCTAATTCAATTCTAATTCAATTCTAATTCAATTCTAATTCAATTCTAATTCAATTCTAATTCAATTCTAATTCAATTCTAATTCAATTCTAATTCAATTCTAATTCAATTCTAATTCAATTCTAATTCAATTCTAATTCAATTCTAATTCAATTCTAATTCAATTCTAATTCAATTCTAATTCAATTCTAATTCAATTCTAATTCAATTCTAATTCAATTCTAATTCAATTCTAATTCAATTCTAATTCAATTCTAATTCAATTCTAATTCAATTCTAATTCAATTCTAATTCAATTCTAATTCAATTCTAATTCAATTCTAATTCAATTCTAATTCAATTCTAATTCAATTCTAATTCAATTCTAATTCAATTCTAATTCAATTCTAATTCAATTCTAATTCAATTCTAATTCAATTCTAATTCAATTCTAATTCAATTCTAATTCAATTCTAATTCAATTCTAATTCAATTCTAATTCAATTCTGATTCAATTCTGATTCAATTCTAATTCAATTCTAATTCAATTCTAATTCAATTCTAATTCAATTCTAATTCAATTCTAATTCAATTCTAATTCAATTCTAATTCAATTCTAATTCAATTCTAATTCAATTCTAATTCAATTCTAATTCAATTCTAATTCAATTCTAATTCAATTCTAATTCAATTCTAATTCAATTCTAATTCAATTCTAATTCAATTCTAATTCAATTCTAATTCAATTCTAATTCAATTCTAATTCAATTCTAATTCAATTTTAATTCAATTCTAATTCAATTCTAATTCAATTCTAATTCAATTCTAATTCAATTCTAATTCAATTCTAATTCAATTCTAATTCAATTCTAATTCAATTCTAATTCAATTCTAATTCAATTCTAATTCAATTCTAATTCAATTCTAATTCAATTCTAATTCAATTCTAATTCAATTCTAATTCAATTCTAATTCAATTCTAATTCAATTCTAATTCAATTCTAATTCAATTCTAATTCAATTCTAATTCAATTCTAATTCAATTCTAATTCAATTCTAATTCAATTCTAATTCAATTCTAATTCAATTCTAATTCAATTCTAATTCAATTCTAATTCAATTCTAATTCAATTCTAATTCAATTCTAATTCAATTCTAATTCAATTCTAATTCAATTCTAATTCAATTCTAATTCAATTCTAATTCAATTCTAATTCAATTCTAATTCAATTCTAATTCAATTCTAATTCAATTCTAATTCAATTCTGATTCAATTCTGATTCAATTCTAATTCAATTCTAATTCAATTCTAATTCAATTCTAATTCAATTCTAATTCAATTCTAATTCAATTCTAATTCAATTCTAATTCAATTCTGATTCAATTCTAATTCAATTCTAATTCAATTCTAATTCAATTCTAATTCAATTCTAATTCAATTCTAATTCAATTCTAATTCAATTCTAATTCAATTCTAATTCAATTCTAATTCAATTCTAATTCAATTCTAATTCAATTCTAATTCAATTCTAATTCAATTCTAATTCAATTCTAATTCAATTCTAATTCAATTCTAGTTCAATTCTAATTCAATTCTAATTCAAATCTAGTTTAATTCTAATTCAATTCTAATTCAATTCTGATTCAATTCTAATTCAATTCTAATTCAATTCTAATTCAATTCTAATTCAATTCTAATTCAATTCTAATTCAATTCTAATTCAATTCTAATTCAATTCTAATTCAATTCTAATTCAATTCTAATTCAATTCTAATTCAATTCTAATTCAATTCTAATTCAATTTTAGTTCTCAATTCTAATTCAATTCTAATTCAATTCTAATTCAATTCTAATTCAATTCTAATTCAATTCTAATTCAATTCTAATTCAATTCTAACTCAATTTTGTTACAAGTCTAATTCAATTCTAATAGATTCTAATTCTATTTCAATTCGATTAATTCTATTGATTCAAATAATTTCAATTCAATTTTACTAATAAAGACTCTATGGTCAAACACACCCGCATTTCATCGTCAATTCCAACTCTTTTGCTTTTAATCTCTGTCAAAGCAGAAAACCCATAATTGCAGATCCATGAAGATGCAAATGGCAGCACTAATTTAAAGGCTTTGACACCGATCATTGGATAAGATTTGTAAACAGTTAGCCAAAACTTCTCCAAGCTTTTTTTGGAAAAAATGCTTGAAAAAGCAAGTCATTTCGTAAGTCTACGAGCTGCTCTTTTTTTGCGGTAGAAAGGTTGCGTGTTTTGTTGATTCTAAATGGATTAGCTCCCTATCCAAAGTTGTTTTCAGCAAACTCGGGGAAACAGCGACTGCTATAGTCTTGGCAATGTGCACATAATTTCAGGAACAATTTTTTTCGGAGGGGACTTATTAAGTGTGGGAAACGAATTTTCTTCCAGGGTAATTTTAACAAAAATTTTGAAATATGGCGAAAAATAATAAGTATACACTATGTCGCAACGTTTACACAAACAGTAAACAAGATTAAGAACATTCCAAGTCTATCACATGGTGTATATCTTAATTGAAATACCAGCATATTTTCCAAAATTTCAAAAAGCTACGCGACACACCTCAAAATCTCTTGACACAGTTTGAAAACGACTGGTCTGCACTCTACACAAATATAATACATCTCCTCTTGCTAAGCGGAACTCTTTTAAAAACTGTTCTTCGCTTGTAGTCCACCACGAGACTTGATATTTTTTATAGCGACCGTTTTCTTCCCAGCTATAGATAAGTTCAAAGTAAAAAGACACGCACCCATGCTTTCCCAAGTAAGTAACTTGAAAATAAAGTGACTTAACGACAATTTCAAACCAGTCGTTAAATATGCAACGATTTTATCCAAAATCGTTAACTTTTATCGCAAATTCGTTAAAACTATACAATAAATGTGAGAAGGAAATAGCAAGTTAATGACATTTTTTATTGCACGACACATACCGATTGCGAATAGCGATTGCAAAAATTCATCTCATTCATAACGATTGCGATTACGCCAGTAAAAATCCAACACGCTTGTAAAAATTTCTATATACATTGTACGATTAACGCTGAAGAGAAATAGCAACTTAGCGATTTTTCACGAGCACGTGTTTTAATGATTGCGAATAACGACAGCGATAATCACGGAATGCGGCCTCTAGTCTTTTTCAATTCTGAAGATATCATTTTTATGCTACTATCCACCTTTGAAAAAAGGGACTGAAAAATTTTCCAACTGCTCTTTCCCGGTATTGCTGTTAGCTTTATTGTTTGTTTACTGCCAATAGAGCATTTAGAACAATATTATTTTAGTCGGTTGCTGAATGCTGAGGTCGCAAAATTTGACTGTTTTAAACGTAAAGATGTTTGGCCAGTCCATTCACGCACGCCTAAGTCCTGAAATGCAAAATAATCCTGAGCATCCAGAAGAAATTTTTTCGTCGGCTATTGGTAAGGTGAGAAAATTTGACCGTTTTAAACATAAATTCACGCACGGCTACCTCCTGAATTGCCAAATATTCATGATCTTGTTTAAACTTACCAAATTATTTTGTTTTGTGTGAAAACATTTAAGTTTTAAATTCTGTTCCAAGATCAAATCAAGGTTATTTAACAATTTATTTATCTTGCTCAATCTGTTTTTTCACAACTGCTGCGCCATTCTGTTTTCTTTCTGTTTATGTAAGTTTTGAACTAGTTTATTCTTTTTTTTTAATATACACTTAAAGCCATGACTGTATAATCTACCTTGATTTAGCTCTTGATTAAAAAGCGCAAGCTGTTAATTTACAGATTTGCAAACGTTGAAACTTGCCAAATCCCTTTGTGTTAAAAATATTTATTTGTTTTTTAATGACGTAAGAACAGGGGCGTATTTAGGGGGGCCATTGGGCCATGGCCTCCCCCTTTGGGTCGCTAGGATTGCAAAATTGCATAGAAAAGTGAGCAAAATTGAGGCATGCCCCCCCTTTGCAAGTTGGGCATCAGGCTTTGGGTTCGAAATCACCTGATATTGGGCAAAAAATGGGACGAAATTTGAGTGAAGACTTTTTTTTTGCTCTTCACCTGATTTTGGGCGAAAAATGGGACGAAATTTGAGTGTGACAATTTCAAATTCTGATCTATGTTCCTCTCAAGTTTTCTGAAGTTTCTGGCCCCCCCCCCCTTTTCAAAATCCTGCGTACGCTACTGCGTAAGAAATCTTTGATCAGTCTTTTCGAAATTGCTTTCGTTTGACCTAATTTGTATGTGAATTTTGTGTTTGTATGCAGGAACTTTGAGATGTCAAAAACAGTTTCTAGTTAAACTGTAAGTGGAAAGCAGAGGCTCACGTTTGTTTCTGTTAGGGAAGAGTCAGTAAGCAAGGTACGATTTCGAGTTATCGCTGCATTTGCAGCATGTCTTAGAAAACTGTTTGGTCGTTCTATGTTGAGCTGTTGCTCAGGTGCCAATTGGCACCTCTTGGATACCGACTAATTGGCTTCCTGACTCGACTCCGCTCCAATTTTTTTTATGCCCTTCTGGAGTGCTGCTGTGCTGTTTTTGACATTACGCAAGATTTCAGTGTGGAAGTCAAGTATTGGATTCCATAACTAAGTTATCTACGTGCTACGTCTGCGACGTAAAATTCATTAAAACTTTGTAACGGATTCAATTTAATCTACGCGTAAGTCTGCTACGCAATTCGTAACACGCCAACGAATAAAAGATTGATTCACAATCTAGTCGCGTGTTTCGAATTGCGTACCAGACGTAGATTAAATCGAATCCGTAACAACAACTTTTACGCATGATCCAATTTTGTTTTTTCATAACTTTGATGCATGATCCACTTTTAACAACCTATATGCGACTGTTGTACAGCACTGTTTTAGAGTAAGTGTTTTTTGTGCTAAACCAGGTAAAAGCTTGATGACGGTTGGTCTGAGCAAGTTAAAAATTAAAATCGCTAAAAACACTAATAAGTAAATATAGGCCTAACATAATGTCTCCAGCAGACTAATTGGGTGCCAGGCTATTCAGGGGTTTAACAGTAAATCTGAACATTAGCATTATTAAACTTCAAATAAAATCCAGGCAATAGAAGGTTGAACTGTAATGAATACGACTGTGTGTTGTGCAGTTCAAAAAAAAAAAAAATTTTTTTTTCATTATAAATGTTTGAAACTTAAAAAATTTATACAGAATTAGTTTTGCCCGGGTAAGAGCGCAGTCGAGTACAAAATGCTTGTTTCGATAACAATCCCACCATTATGAAACAACTAGTGTATTTAGTAAATTTTTAGTTGCATATTCGATCAACTAAAGTTACGAAAAACAAATTCCAATCCAAAGCAGTCAACCCTAATATCCTAGTAAATTAACACGAGAGTCATTTGGGAAAATTGGCATCTCTAACGATCTGTCAGCATGTGGCACAATGCATCAAAAAATGCTGCTTAATCCTGCGTGTTCGGTACAAGATTCGGCGCTACAGTTTTTTTCTACAGTCCTTGATCCATTCCTTTCCACATCGTCTCACATGACTCCTCATTGCAGTTATCCGTTTCGCAACTTGCGGAGCAACAGTCACTAAAACAGCAGTAAAATGCTAACAACAGTCTAGTATGGGGAATTTATATACCGGTAATACATACCGGCCATTTGATCAGGCAATATTTTGTTCGTGTCTGGAGCGGTAGGTCAGTGGTCCAAATCTCGCGCGGGTTAAATCGGCAACAGTGTTGTCACCTGCTTGCTACCGCTTGGGCATTTCTTCGAAAGAAGCTCTGCTGCCCGGGTGCAGTGGCAAGTAGGTTTGGACCGGTAAACACGTTTCGTCGTAATTCAGCGAGCATAATGAAAGATTGGATTTAATTTGGATTGATAATACATTAAAGAGTAATAATTAGAAACAGCGCGAAAGAATTTAATTTGAAAATCACAGCAACAAAAATTTACTCTTGCGCTTGAACAGGAATCTTTGTTTAGCTATGCTGCTGCGCGCGTACAGTGCACACTGTCCAGGACAAGACGTTTTTCCCATTAACCCTATTTTACATATGGGAAGAAGAGCATTTTTTTCCCTTATCGTTTTTTTCGTGATACAACCCTTCAACAAAAAGTTGTTTTTTTTCGAATCAGCTTGACTTTGAGTCACATTTCATCGCTACTCCTGAAAATTTGACGTTGCTGGATTGTCAGAAACTTTTCCAATTTTGAGGCTGGCGAAAGTCACTTTCCGAAATCTGAGCACTTTTTGCTCAGAGGTTAGCTTAAATGACGTCATAAAACGTTTTGTGACCTAACTACTTCAACTTAGGCATTATATGATTCAGTTTCAAAAAACAAACCAATGCTCGAAATTTGAACCTCCTGTGACGTCATCGCAAAAATGCCGTCATTTTTCGATTATGCCGTATTTTTCGAAAATATGACGTCATCATTGCCACAATAATGACGTCATCAACTCAAAACCAGTTTTATAAAAAACTTGTTAACCGCCAACCCGCATGCCAAATTTGGTGTTTCTATGACTTTCAGTTTAGGAGTTAGATAGGGGTCAAATTTGCTACCCTCCGCGTAAAATAGGATTGAAGCACATTCAGTGTGTGAAGCGTCTGATCAAAAGGATACTGGCCAATGCAGCTCGATTGGCTCGGTGCCTTGTACAACGCAAAAAATCTTGGCTAATGCACCAGGGATATTCAATAAAACGATGTATTTACTATAATCACAAACCTTATTTTGCAAAAGCGCTTTGTCCAACATTTTTCACGCAAAAGGAAAAAGCAACCCACACGCACTACCTACTTCTAAATCAAAAAGCATGAAAACATCAAATTTTGAATGTAAGTAAGTTTTAACCAAGATTTTTATAGAAAGATTGGTTTTGAGTTGATGACGTTATAATAGTGACGTTACGGCTCATTTCGAAAAAATCACCTCATTTTTTCAGTGACGTCATAGTTGCTGATTCAAATTTTGTCAGCAAGTTATTTGAATTTAAATAATACTTAAATCAAAACGATTATGTCACAAAAACGTCTTGTGACGTTTATTTAAGTAAAATATGGGCCAAAAAATTCCAAGTTTTAAATTTTGGTAAACCTCAAAGTTGGGAAATTTTCTTACTTTAGCAACGCTATCTTTTTAGGAGTTTTGCAAATAAACTTAAATTAAATTCTAGTCAATTTGAATAAAAATCTTTTTATGAAGGGATTTATTTCGAAAAAAAAAAAGACGAAAGAGGAGGGCATTCTTGCTCCCACTCTCTATCAAAATAGGGTTGAAAAAACACAATAGAAAACTTACTGCATTTGAAACCTAAACGGGCTGCATAGACATTTTTCATCTGGGAGGTAGCTTTCGATGTTTGAACAAGAAAAGGTAGAAGGAATATCGGATTTGGCGCAGCCAGTGATTCCATAAACAACTGCAATACACATTGTAAACACTTATTTGAAGGAAAGCCGATTGAACAAATTATTACCTCATTGTTTTTTTCTCGGGTGTATTACAGGGACTGGGGTTAGAAAATGTAGGGTACATGAACTCAATGATATTGTAAAAAAAACTTGGGGCAGCAATTCGTTTGCAAAATTTGCAGAGATTGATTGAATTTCACCGAAAAAAACTTCACAGTTTAGTTGCTACTTTCAGACTATATTTTTCTACTTGCATTGTAAAACTATATATACAGGGTAAGTAATACGCTACAATTACGAAGTTATGCCAGTACACTCTTTTTTATAAGAACAAGTAAATTTTAGGTTGAGTCTGGTTGTTTTTAAAGTTTCACTAATTTTCAACCTTCTTTGTTTTTGATTTTTTCTTAGCAAGTGCATTTTTGTAAAACTAGTTAGTGAAATGCTGTAGAGCAATTTTTGTCGGTGGTCAAAACTGCAAGAATACAGCAGCACAATATTTCTAAAACTTCGCTGTTATTTCGTAAAAATACGGTATAAAATACGGCACTAAAAACTTTTTCAAGCAAATTTAGCCCAATTTTTTAATTATATTTTTTAAACTCGAGGCTGGCATTTTTACTAGTGAACTTGGTGTTAAAAATTTTTTTAAAAAAAGTGTAGTTTTCATACCAGGCTGCAAAATTTGAAAATGAAGCTCGGAGCTCGTTCATCGGGATACAATATATTTCAAGCAACGTTTATTATTTTTATTCTGGCTGACGTTTCGCTCCCCAGTCTGGGGAGCATCTTCAGAACAGCAACGTATTTCTTGTTTGCAAAAATAAAAATTCATAAAAATGGTAAGAAAAATTACACAGGCAGCCAGGAATAAACTCTTGTGACGTAACAACCAAAAGATATACAACGTTCGTTACTACAACATGTAATATCACAGAAAAATTATTGCATCTGCCAAAAGTATCAATTCACGTGAAATTTATAATAAACTATACAATACTTTGGCAGATGTAATAATTTTTCTGTGATATTGCATGTGTTGTAATAACAAATGTTGCATATTTTTTGTTTGTTACGTCACAAAAGTTTATTCGTGGTTACCTGTGCTTTTCTTACTAGTTTTAATAATTTTCATTTTCAGAAGTTACATAGCAGATTAGAAACATAAACTTTTTTCACTACTGTGAGGTAGCACTTACCTCACACTTAAAAGCAGATATGTGAGGTAAGTGCTATCTCACAGTTGTGAAACAAAATTTCATTTTTTCAAGCAAGATAGCGTCACTAAAAAATCCCCTCTAAAAAATGAAGAAACGTTAACCTGAATAAAAACAATACATCGGAGAACGTAGCTTCAAGTAGACTGCAAATTTCTAAAAATCCAATTCGTCAATCCCGATTTTATGTTATTTTGCACATTTTGTTTTTGAATCATACTTGAACTGAAAAGCAATGGCAACTTACAGGGAATATCAAGAATAATACGCATGGTTGCATTCATTTCGATTTTGTGGCACACATCTCCTGTTTTGCATTCGATATCTTCTTGGAAATCAAACACGTATTTCGCACACGTCTTTTTGGCAGTTTCGCATGGTATTTCTTTCGCATCTTTAACATTAATTCTGCGTCCATCGAAGAATGGCTTAGGAGTCTTCACAAACTCTGTTAGGATAGTTTTGCCGACATCCAAAAAATTGAAATGGTTTTCAATGTAAAGACTATGGGAACATTTTAAACTTTCCACCAAGTTAGTTAAAACAACACAGCTTAGAAAAAGAACTAACATAACTAGTTTTGCCATCTTCCTAATTAACTGGTCTTCTACAACCTCCTACTATATAGTTAAAGGGGGTGAAACATACAGCCAATTACGGTAGGTTATAACAGCTAAAATTAGAACATAATTTTGGAAATTTGTTGTTCTCATTTTGGGGCTGCGGTTGCAAAAATATTCGCCAGGAGATATCCCCCCTAAAAAAATTGAGTTTGTTCTCTCAGCCTGAATTTCCTGTAAAAAAGAGAAAATGGATAATAATATTTAGTATTAACCCTTCCAGTAGCATCTTGTGGCTAATCCAATTTTGGTGTCTCTCTTTTTTTCTGGAAATTCAAGCTTAGGGTTTCAAAAAACTTTTTACCGGGCATATTTCTTTGTATTTGCTGAATATCTCTGCAGCCGCAGCCCCAAAATCAAAAAAAAAAAAAAATTGAATTATATTTCAATTTTGGCTTCTGTAAACTATCAGTATTGGTTGGATGCTTCACCCCTTTTTGTAGTGACCGTAATTTTGAAGAAGAGAAAAAAAGAAATTGTGACATTACGATTTAGTCTTGTAGCACATCACGTCATAAAGTTTTTCATTTCTTTAGGAATAAGTTTTACCTAAATTTATTATATGTCATGCTTTCTGTGATATTCATGATATAAAATCGATGAATAGAGGACTGAAGACAAAGTCAATGGGGTTATCTAAAGTTAGGGGAAACTTATTAGATTACATCGGCGCTGACTCCATCCTTCTTGACCCAGCCGTTTCATATTCTACTTCAAACATAAGGTATAGGGGCCTTCCTAAGTATAACTTTTATTGGCAATCTTGACGTTTCAATGCAGTTATCTCGCCAACAAAGGCCTATTTAATATTAACCTATTATCGGTTAAAAGGTCTTTGTGCTTCAGCCTAATTGCGACTTTGCCTTAACATAGAACTGAAATGGCGTCGTCAACAAGGATGGCAGTACGGTACGGCACGCCTCAATTTTTGCTAAGAAGCACGGTGCGCTGGTACGGTACGCTTTTTTTTTTAATAGTACGGGTACAGTACGTTGGTACGGTATGCCTTTTTTGTAATGGTGCGGGTACGCTACGTTGGTACGCTATTTGAATTAAAAATTCCAAACTTTCGCACATTGCGCAGGTTTTTTGTATGCAGAGGCAAAAGGCAGCTGAAGCCGACGCTAAATGTGTGAATTGAGATCGCTGATTTACAGGCTAGTGATTTCAAAGTCAGTTAAAGTTGCGAGTAGTTAAAAGCAAGGATATCAGTACGGTTCGGTACACCTCAATTTTTGCAAAGAAGTACGGTACGCTGGTACGGTACGCTTTTTTTGTAATGGTACGGATACGGTACGCTTCAAAAATTGAAATAAAGTACGGTACGCTGGTACGGAACGGTTCAAGGTGTGAGGTACGTAGTACGCAAATTCTGAACGTACCGTACCGTACTGCCATCCTTAGTCGTCAACGTTGTGAACGTCAAGGTTGCCTATGAGAATTATGCTCAGGGAGGCCCTTTGTAAGTCGTGTTTGAAGCACAGTAGAATATCGCCTAAATTGGCTGGGTTAAGAAGGATGGAATCAACGCCAATCCAAATTTAATACGATTGCCTTAACTTTAGATATACCCATTCATTTTACTTTTAGTCCTCTTTTAAAGTAGTTCTAAGCGTCCTAAGCTGCAGCAACTCGCACTTCAGAAACATAAAAAACAAATTAGTATACTCAGCATATTCATAGTTACTCTTATTCAGCCTGTTTGCTGCACCTGAGCTTTAACATTACTGGTACATCAATTGATGTTCGTCATCAAGCTCAGGTTTCAAAGAACTTTAAAGGTTGAGTTGATAGCTTACATACTGTACACTGCACAGTTTGATATTGAAAAATTTTTTTATATTGGAAAACTTTTGAAACTTGTTACTGTTCTGTACTCTAATAACGTACTGTTATGAGTTAAGGCTTTGTGATGCTGGTTCAGTGAATTGCTTTATACTGTATTTCAGTGATCCATTTCTTTTCAAAATTATAGAACTATTGAAAACATGCCGAATGTAATATGAGATGGTGGCTTTTTGTTATCTATGAAAATATGCTGTAAAAGAGAATTTGATTTTCAGCTCTTTTGATATTACCGTATCGTAGTCGAATATGACTTGTGCTTTTGCGCCTTTTTGGGCTGCGATGAAAGGTTTTTAAGTCCCTCAAACTTATAATTTTAACTGACTACAAGTCACCGTGTACTTACAGCTTTTTAGTAAATCTGTCTACAAGCCAGTAATGAGCAGGTTTGGATCCATTCATTTTGTTTTTAGATTTTAAACTTAAATTCATTGACTTTAAACAACTAAATTCGAATTCATTGACTTTAAAAAACTGAATTCAAATTCATTGACTCTGAAAAAACTAAATTTGAATTCATTGGCTAAAGCTGAATTTAAATTCATTGACTTTAAAAAAACTAAATTCAAATTCATTGACTAAAAAAACTACATTCAAATTCATTGATTTTGAAAAAACTAAATTTCAATTCATTTTCAAATTCATCATTGACTTTCCGAAAATTGATTTCAAATGTAATTTTTCTTCAGTTTAATTGGACTGATATAAATTATACGTTCAAATCTGTAGTTACCACTTCTAAATTATTAAAATTCGATGCTTCAAACTTACCCC
Organism: Trididemnum nubilum; assembly: GCA_963965965.1. Lineage (NCBI taxonomy): Eukaryota > Metazoa > Chordata > Ascidiacea > Aplousobranchia > Didemnidae > Trididemnum > Trididemnum nubilum. Next base: position 18,844,788 of record OZ014482.1, on the reverse strand, counting down.
ATATTTTACTAACCAGACTATTGAGAAACTAACTTAAATAGGAATAGGATTGGAAAAAAATAAGATTTTCGAGTTGTTCTTGGAAGTTGTGCAAATTAATTTTAGTCAGGGAATTTGTAAATTAGGTAGGCCTTACTCATGGTATAAGACAGTATCACATGTACAAACTCATAATTTTTATCGAAAAAAATATGTAAATAAACGAAAAACAGACATAATAAAAATACACGAACAAGTTTTGAACAATTAGTTGTGTTCTATCTGATTTTGAGTGTTTTTGACCAGTTTATGAATCGCTACTTTCACAGTGTAAATTTTGATTTGAGAAAATCAAATTCACCGAATGTTTAATTAGGACATTCAAATTTATTGACTTTGCAAAACTAAATTCAAATTCAAATTCATTTTGCAAAAACTAAATTCAAATTCACTGCCTTTGCAAAAGTTGAATTCAAATTCATATTCAAATTTATCAATAACTCATGAGCGGATTCAAATTCAAAATTCAAATTCAATCCAACCCTTCTAAATCAAATGAGCTTACAAGTCTTTCTAATTCCCAACAAACTCCTCAACTTTTAGAACATCAACAAAATTAAAATCCTAAAAAAGCTACAAAAACAAAAATCATTCAAACGATCCGTCCTGTGCTGACAAGTTACAGTAGTAGATTTGTATATAGAAACATGTTGCTTTGCTTATTTATTCACCAAATATGCTTGATACCCGCCCGGTATTAGAGATAAATTGGCACCGTTGGGTTTTCGCCGATGTACTACCAATGCTTGCCAATATTTTTGTAGAAGTGGTAACCCTTATGAGAGTATACGTTTTTTCGAATTTTTTACAGTTGCTTTATTTCTAATTTCTTTCACAGCATAGTAGGTATTAAATTTGCCAAAAATGCAGTTTTGTTATTGCATTTCAACCACTAATCTAGGTGAAACGTTAGTTGGCCAACATTTGTTGCCAACATCGCAGTACTTCGGTATTATATTTAGGATACCATTTGGTTGGAGAATTCTACACGGTAGACACTACAAAGTACCATAATTTGCATTAATTTCAGCGCCACTTTAAAGAGAGTATCTCGCTTTCACGGTTTTATTAAAGATGTTTCGAAAATTTGCAAACGTTCCACTGTTGGATAGAAGCATGCCAAGTTGGACGTAGCCAGTATTTTGGTGCAATGCGACGTTGGAACAACTTTGACAAAATGCTGGCATTAGCAACTTGCCTACATTGGACTAATAATTCAATGTTTGCTGTGTTTGTTGGGAAAACAAGTACTCGATATTGCACTTTAATAATCACAAAAAGGAAATACGCTTTTTTATTGGTATTTAGCACTCACTAATTGTCACTGAATTACGAGTCGTATTACTGAATACCGAGGGAGCAGTGTACACTTTTTTTATACGACACAGTAAACTTTGAGTTAAGACTGGCTGTTCTTAAATTTTCGCTAATTTTCAGCTCTGTATGTTGTTTTTAATTTGTTTTAAAATTTTATTCAGAAATCGAGTGATGCACAAAATCTTGCTTGATTGAAAGTTTGTCGCTTGTTACAGATCATGATTACGAAAATACTGAAATAGTCTAAAGATAATTTATTAACAATAACATTATAGAGAAGACCAAGAAAGCTTTGCTGATTACTTACAAATGAATTGCACTGGTATTTGTTGTCAACTCTTTTTTACATGTCGAGGCTTGGAGTGTCCTTGATTTGTTATTGAATTTGGAGCCAAAATGAGCCTCGTGTTCTTTTATCATTTTGCGCCTAAAAAGTGTGTAGGTCTTTTTCAGAGATTTTTGCAAAAAAAGGTTCAGTCAAACGCGTTTATTTGGTGCTTGATTTGTCTAGACTCTGTAGATGGTAACAGCAATTGGCGTTTAGAGACATGATTAGTAATTGTGCAAATAAATCCAATTAAATAGTCAATTGCCAAGAGCAAACATTTTTATTAAAAATATCGATAGAACACGCTGGTCGCTGCAGCATGTGCGTTACAGTCGTAGCAAACAAGCAACTCTGAATTAAAAGTTTGATGTGTTTGTTGTACTTTAATACATAAAATAGTCCACAAATTAAAAAAAATCAACACGCAAACAACAAAGATAATGCTTGTAAAAATTTACACCCAATAATAATTCCATGCAATAGAAATTCCATTTACAAAACTACTGAATCGATTTAGTTTTCTCTGTTGATTTCGCGTCATTTAAAGATTAAATTGACGTCTGCGATTTGCAAATTATGACATCCGGGTAAAAAAACAACCAACTTTGCAATAGCGCTAAAGAATTATTTTTGTTATGTTAATGTATTCAACATTGAACAATTTTTAAAAGTCGCATTTGATTCTAAAGCAACAAGAAATATTACGACAATAATACTGTTTTTCTCGAGTTCAGTTTTTAAAGTTCGGATTTTTTCTTCATTTTCCTCGAAATTGCGTCACAGGGATTTTGATTGCAATAATCAGTAGCACAGCTTGCAAAACAGCACTCACTGAAAACAACAAAGCTTGTGACAAAAAAATCTTTTCATGAAGTAAAGGAACTGATAAAGAGTGTGCAGGATTATTAATAGTTGCTTGCATTGTTAGTTTTAAAATAATATTTCACCGAAAATACGTAACGCATAAATTTCTGTAATACATAGTTCGTCGAGCGGTAAGGCGCTCGTCTCTAGAGCGGTAGGTCTGTAGTTCAGATCTAGGGCCGGTCAAATCGGACACAGTGTTGCCAACGGCTTGCCACCGCTGCGACATTTCTTTAAGAGAAGCTTTGTTGCCAAAAAGCAATGACGTGGAGATGGGCCCCGCCAACTCGTTACACGCTTCGGCGTAATTTACCTAGTATAATGAAAAATTTGATTTTTTTTTGATAAAAACTTGATTGTAAAATTAAACTCTCTACGATAGTAGTGTTTAAACTTTTCGATAGCGAGCCAAATTGAATCTTGCGAGGTTGAATCGGACCTATTAAGTCCACAAAAACGGAATTGGGGCAAAAGAACTCAACTGCTTTTGGATGGATACATTTTTTTCTATTTTTTTTTTTTTGAAAGTCAAAAAAGGTCTTCATTATTGCTCTTCGGTTATTGTAAGCGGTGAAGGATATAAGTTTGCCTCACCAGTATCTTTTTTTTGTAAAATTGCTGGCGAAAATTTTGGTGTCAGGACCAAAATTGCATTCGGATTAAATTTCTTCGCGAGCCACAAATTGCCCGCAGGCCGAAATTTGAACACTCCTGAATCCTGATGTAGCACAATTAAATAAATATCATTGCCGATACTGTTTCATTTTAGGTCCTCTCTTCTGTGGTAGTATTGTAATCAGCTATGCCTAAAGTTGGCATCGACGATATTATGAACCTCAATGCTGTAGCCCACAACAACAATTGTCAATGTTGCACTAAATTGGAGGACGTGACAATTTTTTAAGCATCGAATACCATTGAAACAATTGGGTCGGAATTAATACAAATATGTATAAATCAAGTAGTGTTACAGCCAAATAGCTGTTCTGTGTTTCTTGAGAGGTCTCCGCTAATGATGTTTGGAATGGATTAGTTTAATTTTGCGGAACCCGTCGTGCTTCATTGCATGGCGTGGTCAAACAATAGAGTTTATCACATGTCTAGTTCGTAGCTCCTCGATTCAAGTCATTTTGTATTTGACGTGGTTGCGAGAGAACGCATATTTTTCGGAGCTCTCCTTTTGAGTACAAAGCAGCATGTGAGTACGATGTCAGTTAAAGATTTGATATAAGTCTACAGCATTGGAAATAGTCTGATCAATATTTGAGGTTAAAAGTTATCTATCGTGAATGGTGAAATTGTAAACCTGTAGTTTTCACTACTATTTGCGACAATTTATAGAACTACGTATAGCAGTTGCGACGGAACACTTTGTTAATCGTATGAATATTGTTTTTCAGAATCAACTCGCAACAAAATTTAAATCGCGAGTATTTGGCCCATTAATTTCAAATTTGTGTTTGTAGTCGTAAAAGAGCACCAAGGCCGCACCTTAATAAATCTGTGTTTTATATTTTCAAGTCTGTGGGCTGTCCGCGCATTTAAACGTTGCGCTTTTGTCCTGCAGTGCGTCGGCAGACTACGCAGTTCGCCGGGCACTGGTGTAGGTTCGCCAATTCCCCCCAGAGTCGGGATAGCTCCTACAAGTAGTTTTGCCGTAACTAAATTTTCGAAACACAAGAAATTTCGTCCCTTGTCCTCCACTTACTCTATTTGAAGTTGAATAGGGCTGCAGAGACAAGTTTCGTCCGGAAAATAATTCCTGACGCTGGTACAAGAAAGCATTGATTCCACGCCATCAAATCCACAATTGGTCATTCCCCAAGAAACTGAAAAGAGCAGAGGACATGAGATTTCTACGAATGCTCTTCGTAGTTGTTTAAGTTTCAATTTAGAAAGTCGATGGAGGTTACATTTTTTACTGGATTTTGTCAAATGCGATTAAACGAGCTCATAAAAGTCAATAAAAATAGTTAGCAGTGAAAACTTTTTGTTTTGTAAAAATTTAAGGAAACGTGCGTTCTACTGTACCTCATCTGTAATGGTGCTACGCCACTTTCAACAGCTTAACTAACCTGCCGCCATTTATAAGTTTCTTTGTATCAGGTAAGAAGGCACCAGTTGGGCATCACCATATATTTGCAACATAAGTCCTCTTACCTATGTCGTAGGCTTGTTTAACCAAATAGTTTTTCATGTACACTAAAAACTTCACTTTTGTCGGGACCTTTTTGCAAGTTAGATTTATTTATCGCAGATGGAACAGCACTTGAAAATGTAGTTGCTTAGCAATATTTGCATTTATCCGAATAATATTCGAGTAAGGTTTATTTAGACAAATTTCAGAACTAACTATGCTGTAATCAGGGCCAGATTTAACAAATGGCACAATGGCAATTTGTCATGGGTCTAGTGCTTAGATGGTAAGGCCTTCTTTTTAGTCTTCCCCTAATATTGGCAGAAAAATACAGCAAATACCGTATTTACTCGTTTTACCGCCCGATCTTGATTAAGGGCCCATTTGAATAGCCGCCCGTGTGAGCAGAACAAAAAAATAAATAAGGGCCCGTGCTTTAATACCCGCCCGGTGCAAAAGCTGATTTTTCAGTGGTAGAGAACCAGGGTGTCGAACCGAACCTGAACCCGAACCGTAAACCCGAATGAACCGTTTCATTTTGGTGAACCCGAACCGAACCTGAACCAGCAAAATTTTACTTCAGTAAACCTGAACCAAACCTGAACCCTCAAAATTGTGCTCAAGTGAACCCAAACCGAACCTGAACTCCTAACAAAAGTAAGAATATATTTTTCCATATCCGGATGCCGCTGGCGCTGGTACACGCACAATAAGAGCAGTGGTGATCATCAACAGGATCGGCAATTTCTCCTTTTTTTTTCTGGACGAAACGAGTAACGACAGTCAAATTTTAAGTCAATGAACCCGAACCGAACCTGAACCAGTAATATTTTACTTGAGTGAACCTGAACCAAACCTGAACCTCGAAAATGGTCCTCAAGTGAACCCGAACCAAACCTGAACCGCTAAAATATTTTGAGCAGGAGCTAAACCTGAACCCGAACCGTTATTTGAAACGATTCGACACCCTGTAGAGAACAATAGAAAATAAGAAGCTGCTAAGAAACGCTTGTGTCACAACGCTGTTGAATTTTAAGCGCTAGTAGACAACAGTCACGCCTTAGACGTCCAATCGCATAACAGATAGCATTGATTACGTTTTGGCAGACAACACTAACGCCTTAGACGTCCAATTGCATAACAAATAGCATTGATTACGTAACAGGTAGTATTGATTACGGCTCCCATTTGTCTACTGCTGATTCATTCAGAATATTGAACCCTATGAGATGATTAAATCATATGGAGAAAGATTAAATGTCGTGAAATATTTGTCTTCAACGATAATTTTTGTGGTAATTTTACTTTGAAAATAACAAGCGCCCGTGCTTAAATAAACGCCCGTTTGAATAGGGGCCCGGCAGTGAGTAAGGTTGAAAAAAACAAGGGCCCAGGCTACAAAACGAGTAAATACGGTATGTAAAAAGTGTAAGAGCCCAACGCAGTGTAAATCCGACGCTGTTTCAAATTACGGTAGATTGGTCGTTAACAGAATTAGTTTTCTGGAATACAGTAGAAAGTAAATGCAGTCTCTTATCATTTTTATTTTGTTAAAGAAATTGGTTCAAATTTTAAAGAATGTTTGTAAAACATGCTATTGTAAAACTATGGAGCTAAGTCACACTTTTTGTTCAAATTGAAAAATTGGCAACTCTTTACAGGCCACAGAATTTCAGTTTAACTTTATTGAACGCAGGCTATTTGACCAATGCATTTTACACGGTGGAGGGGGGTTGGGGACAAAAATGTCCTCCCATCAAACATTAACTTCTAAACCAAAAGTCATGGAAATACCAAATTTGGTATACCGCTTAAAAAAACTGGTTTTCATATTTTCAAAAAATGACTTCATTTTTACAATGACGTCACAGGCGGTTCAAGTTTTGTACATAGGTTAGTTTTTTGATACTAAATCATAAAATTTCTAAATCAGCAAAAGTAGTTTTGTAACAAAAACGTCTTATGGCGTCGTTTAAATTGAATTTTGGCCAAAAAATGCTCAGGTTTCGGAAAGTGTATGGCTTCTGGAAACCTCAAAGTTGGTAAATTTCCCGAGATCTCAGCAACTTTAAATTTGCATGAGTTATTTGTAATAAAAGTTGACTCAAATTCAAAATAATTTGAAAAAAAATCTTTTTTTGAATGGATTTATCACAAAAAAAACAAGTGGCGGGCAAAAAATTTTCTCTGTGTAAACTGGATTACAAGCCTCAGGCTGCACGTGTCTGATTCCGAAATAAGACATAACTAGATGGGAGTTTGCCAGCAAACCCAGTGAACGACCGACGCATAGCTAATGCTGTGACGCTCAAAAGTACTTTTTGTCTACTGTAAAATCAGCAATTATTCAAAAATATCTGATTATGGAACCTCCAGAAAAGTAGAGTCAAAATATTTGTCAGTTGAATATCCCCTGATATCATAATACACTGGCACCCTAGCTTGAGCCATTCAAAAATTGATTTTTGGGGGGTCCATTTGGGGAGTTCCTGGGGGGGTGGGACCCCCAAAATATGACAAAATATTTGTTTGTTAAATATCTGCTGATATCAAAACAGACTGGCACCCAAGTTGATCTATTCAAAAAATTGATTTTTGGGGGTCCATTTGGGGGGGTGGCACCCCCAAACTATGTCAAAATATTTGTCTCCTAAATATCTGTTGATATCAAAAAAAAACTGGCACCCTAAGTTAAACCAATAAAAAAAATTATGTTTGGGGGTCCATTTTGGGGGGGTCCCTGGGGGAGTGGTACCTCCAAACCATGTCAAAATTTTTATCTCTTAAGTGTCTACTGATATCAAAAAAAACTGGCACCCTAGGTTAACCCATTAAAAAATTCATTTTTGGGGGTCCATTTGGGGGGTCCCCGGGGGGGTGGTACCCCAAACATGTCAAAATATTTATCTCTTAAATATCTACTGATATCAAAAAAAAACTGGCGCCCTAGGTTAAATCGTTAAAAAAATTTATTTTTGGGGGGTCCCCGAAGGGGTGGTACCCCCCAAATTATGTGAAAATATTTGTCTCTTAAATATCTACTGATAACAGAAAAAACTGGCACCCTAGCTTGAGCCGTTCAAAAATTTGATTTTTTGGGGCCCCATTTTGGGGGGGTCCCCGGGGGGGTGGTACCCCCAAATCATGTCAAAATATTTTTCTCTTAAATATCTACTGATATCAAAGAAAAATGGCACCCTAGGTTAAATCGTTAAAAAATTTATTTCTGGGGGGGTCCATTTGGGGGGGTCCCCGAAGGGGTGGTACCCCCAAATTATGTCAAAATATTTGTCTCTCAAATATCTACTGACAACAAAAAAAACTGGCACCCTAGCTCGAGCCGTTCAAAAATTTGATTTTTTGGGGGGGTTCCCGGGGGGGTGGTACCCCCAAACCATGTCAAAATATTTATCTCTTAAATATCTACTGATATCAAAAAAAATGGCACTAAAAAATTTGTTTTTGGGGGGTCCATTTGGGGGGGTCCCCGAAGGGGTGGTACCCCCAAATTATGTCAAAATATTTGTCTCTCAAATATCTACTGATATCCAAAAAAACTGGCACCCTAGCTTGAGCCGTTCAAAAATTTGATTTTTTGGGGCCCCATTTTGGGGGGGTTCCCGGGGGAGTTGCCCCAAAAAAATTTCAGGAGACACAATTGCGTATGTACCTCAACAACTTCACACAAAAATTAGATTTCTATGTTTTGTGGTTTAGGAGAAGAAGAGCGTACAAGATTTAGGAAGAAAAAAAAGGAAAAAAAAAAGGAAAAAAAAAGGAAAAAAAAGGAAAAAAAAAAGGAAAAAAATAAGAAATGAACCTCATCGCGGCCGAAAGTGGGTTGGTAGGGATGAAAGGATATCTTAAGACATATGACCATGAGAAATATTTTTTGCCGTACTTAAGCCGTTTTTGACTTAGACCGCTTTTTACGCCAAACTTTCGGGGCGGTTTTCGGGTCATAAACCCGAAGTCACGTGACCGATTGCCTCGAAATTTGGTACAAACATAAAACTCATTAATCTCAAACTGCTGTCAAAATTTCATGTAGTTAGACCAAACGGTTCTCGAGTTATAAGCAAAAGTCTGAAATCTCGCACTCGTTAGTTAGAAAATGGCCGAGTAAAAACAAAGGAACACGCGACGCGAGCGTCGGTCGTTCCAATTATCGTAAGCCATTCACACCAAAGCATTTTTTGAACCATCAATAAGTTCGTATCACATACAGTACGCTTATACAAATAGCTGCAGAACTACGCCAAAACTTTAGACTGGATATGAAACTTTAGCGTAGAAATAGAATGATTTTAAATCTGCGGTACATAACAAAATCATAAAAAAGGTTTTATTATACTTGGCCATTCAGAGGTTTTAACATGAAGAGTTGCATTCACTTCCAAATTGAAGCAGTTATCGATGGCTTGACAGTCAGAATCTTCTAACACAAATCTTACGCAGTTGACGCTGGGGATCTTGCAGGGTTCTTGATGCTTATTTCGAGTCGTAATTAGACCATTCCGAAACACATAAGATGGAAATTCATCAAATTGCTGTATTGATTCGTTAATGTTTTCTTTTGTCAATTCAAAATAACTACCATGTGAACATTTTAGCGATTTTGCCAAGCTGATTGAACCAGCAAAGCAAAAAATCACTACAAATCGTATCCACATTACGAATTTTTTTTGTATAAACAATATTGTGAGAATAATTGTCGTACAGCAGTATTCTAAAAAAACAATCAACGTTTTTTCTGCAATCGGATATTTGAATGAGACAACGTAAAGACCCGATCGTGAAAGAAGTGCTGTCGAGGCCGTTTCGAAGTTTATCCAGCCATATCGACCCATCCTACATCCAGAGAAGAGACCGCACCACCACATCGAGGCGGCGGGACAATGGTGTAGCCTTTTCTCCTTTTGTCCTCTCCCCTTTCCGCTGTTGCCAAACACCCGATCCAAACTCTGTACTGTACTACATCTATAGACGCAGCGTTTCCCATTCTCATCTAAACCGCCAACGTCCTCCGAAGGAATTAGTCCTATCTAGTAACATACGCTTTGAACTGTACACCAGCATTGCCATGGCTACAACCTACTGCATCTGTCATCTTATCTACGTAGAGTCAATCGCAAGTAGAACACTGTTTGCTGGTTTGTGCCTAAGTGCTAAAGACAAGAAACACATCGTGGGTGATGTTTAAATTTGATTACGAACTTTGCATGTTGCGTTAACAGAGCTGAAAAGTCAAATCCTTAACCGTAATTTACAAAATTTGGCAAAAAAATACAAAAAGTAATATCATAATCTGGAGATTAAAAACGTTAATTGTCCATGCAAAATGTGTTTTTATTTAACAGACGTGGGAAGACCAAATGAAACGTGTTTTGTGCTAATGCCATGCCGATAAGCACAATTTGAAATTTTTTGTTGATAAGTCAAATATTTTGCTTTTTTTAGCAAAATTTTCAAGCAACTTTTAGGAAGTACAACGCTGTTGATCGTTGAATCAATGTCATCTTTTGGTTGTGATATTATGAAATGCTGTAACAACTTTTTATCATATTACACTGCATTAAGAAGACAAAAAAATACCATTTTCAATGCCAACTATTGTATCAGTATCAGCTACATCGATTTCAGTATGTTGAATATTCTTTGAAAAATTAAACAATTTTTATGCCTTTTTTATATTTTTAACCATTTTACAGCAACATTTCTACAAACTTTCTCCTCCGCCCATGGTAACGCAAACTATCGAATGTGGCTCTTTTAATTGTTATACTGCATTGTTACATTATTATCCTTCTTAGTAGTCGAAGAGGAATTAAGGTACGTTTAGACTGGACGCGAAGCAACGCGAAGCGACGCGAAGCAACCAAAATTTGACGTCATCGACAGCTCGCGAAAGGTTGCAACCGGTCGCAACCTTCGCGAGCAGTTGCGCAACAACGCTTGCTTGCAGGCTGTAGTAAGATTACCTACTAAATCACTGATCGGATTTTTACCATAGGTGAGCAAGTTAATGCAAAACGTTAGCTTCGTTAACCGCTAGTCCGTTAACAAACTTCACACCTCCGTTAACGTTAATCCGTTATTTTCAGCTTTAATTAACGGAAGTTAATAAAGTCCGTTAATCCGTTAACATTTTGCGTGTAATTTACATTTCGTTTTATTCACTCGCTGCTAGAACACGTATTGACGCTGTTGAGCTGATTGTAAGGAAATATTTATTGCTAAGGTGGTCTTTTTGTGTTTTGGAAGTTACATTTTACAGTCTAATCTAATTTCAAGATAAAAACAAGTTGAAATGCACAACGAAGCTGCAATTAGAAAGTCTATGGAAATTGTGAACGGCGATAACTAATAGACCTATGAGGTTGCAGGTTATTATTTGCCTCAAAAAAAGAGCTCCTTTCTTCGCTTTCTTCTATAAAATTCGTGCTAATACGCAACAAGCGTTACCAGTGCAAACTAGTTTGTACCGGTCGGATGAATGAATGGTGCTAGATATCAACAATAAAAACAACGGAAGTTAACAAAACTTAACGGAAGTTACTTTAGTCCGTTAACAGCGCTTAACGGAAGTTAATTTAGTCCTTTAACATGAAAAAACTTTTTAACGGATTAACGAGTTAATGAAAAAGTTAGCTTCGTTATTAACGAATTAACGATTAACGGACTAGTGCCCACCTATGATTTTTACGATCGCAGTTTGCTAGAAAATAATGTAAATAGTATATTTGTATGGTTTAGCGCCTATTTATCAGTCAAAAGAGTAGGTTGTTGGCAAAGTTAGATTCGTGATAGCCCTAGGCTAGCCAAGTTAATTTGGATCTAGACAGCTAAGGCTGTAAATCCTAGAGTGATTTTTTATAGCTATGCTGGATCTCAGAGCTTCATTATAATGAATACAACAAAGCAGTAGGCCTAGCCCCACGACATCTAGCTTTTAAAACAAAACTTTTTATTCTGTGCAGCATAGCAGAAGCTATTGTATCAGTCCAGTGGTTCTTTTGGCTGAGCAGCTTTTGCTTTTTTGTCTTAAAGTAAACTTAAGCTAACATGGTGTTGTTGTTTTTTTCAGAATATAAAACAACCCACCAACAGGCTAGTTTTGAATGTGTTGATAGTGTTTTTACCCATTGTTTGTTAGCTTGATGTTTTAAAAGTAACCACAATCGAACAATTCCTTGAATACTGCAAAACTCGCAAAAGTTTTTTCACTGTCTGCGTGACCAAGCCAACTTGGTAAATAAAACTGTATTTAAAATTGGTTTCAAGCTACACTACTACATACAAGAGCTAGATAGATACAAAAAATCGAAAAATTCCTATGAACTTTTGGATTGGCCTAATTAGTAGTCACTTCTTTGAATAGCTACAAACATGGAATTTTTTTTTCTGAATGTCTTCTTAAAAGTCTTCTTGTTTCTGAAGGTTTGTGACCGTAATCAAGTTGAACTGGAAGCAATGGTTTTGGACTACCCCAAGTTTTACAATCATGAATATTGTACTCTGGTAGTGATTTTTCACTCCAGTCCTATGTGATGAAAATAGAAGTGTCAAGTGTGTTAAATATTGATTTACTGTGTCTTTGTGTAATATCTGAATTTAGTTGTTTGTGAATTTCAAAATATTTTCACCGTCTCTTAAAATTTTAACTGCTTTACATGGTGAATAAAGTGACAAAGTAAACTAGTTTAAGTCCGAAGTTCAATCATTACAATTACAGTCAGTGTATTTAGATGAACTAGAAAGCCAATGTATATCTAACCAGTAGAAAGTGAGTTCTATTTTTTGTTAAGGTTACTATTATTGGTAGAGAAGTACCCGCCATGCAAGTTCATTAATATTGTTCCATTCTCATTAGCCATTACTAAACAAAAAACTTGGTACAGCATTTATAATAAAAATAATTGGACTGGGGAAGGAAGCGTCAATTAGTAGTTACATGAAAATGTGTGAACTAACAACACTTTTATTCAGATGCTTGAGTAACAATTTTCACATACAAAAATCTAAATGTTTTTTTTATCAGGGACATAACCAAAGAGGGGACTTGACCTTACACCTATAAGTTTGTCTGTATCTTACAAAGGAGCGAAGCCCTTTGAGGTAAACGCGACCGTCGCAACGGAGCTTACTGGTACCGAAAGAAAATGCAAACTAATAAAATGCTCTCAAAAGCATTTAACTTCGCACTAAACATCGATAAGCGCTGCGCCAGCGAGTAAAACACCAAACTTAGTTTTAGAAGCTGACTTTTCCTCAAAGCAACTGCTGATATTACTGTGCTAAATTCTTGTCCTTCGATGATAGTGTCAAATCATGCAAAAACTGCAATGTTTTTTTGCTTTCTTCAGCAAATCAACACAGCAATCCATTGCACAATAAGCAAAAAATCTACTACATAACTGATGACAAATCCAGCTTTCAGTTTCACTCATAGCGTTAACATTGGGAGTCTTCATAAACAGCACTAAATGACAAATACAAACAACTGTTTAAGCTTACTACAGGTATCATAACATGCTTGCCTGAAAAAAAAAAATCACATCAAAAAAACAACATAGTTTATGTTTTAAATGTACCTGTAGACTAGCCTATTGGTCTACACTCTTACAAGATACCGGTTGATCTACCACTACCATAATGAGACATGGATGGTGAAAGCGTTTAAGGATTTGTAAACTGAGTAAACACCTAAAGAGAACTTTTTCCATCTGCTTCCAGCTTTTTGCGTTTCTGCATTAAAACCCAGAACTGTCATCGTCAAAACAGATTATGGCAAGTTTTCGGTGGAAGGATCTAAACAAATCATTGATAGCTAGTAAATAGGCTAAGTACTGCTACGTTTTTGAAGAAATGACTAGTCTTTTGATTTCCAAATTCGATCTACTGTACTTCGTTTTTCACTAATACTTTACAAACTTTTTTCTCAAGATTGTTTTGTTACCTGAGCTATTATTAGTCTAGACTCTTCTTCACGGTTATTGTGTGATTACATAATATAAACTCAATCTTCGTTTTACCGGTAATTCCAGCGCGCTATGACGAAACAGAACCCGTGATTACTATAATAGCGCTTCAATAATAAAGTACACAAAGCTTTCTGCTCATTGAATACATTTTAAAAGTAAGTTATTAAAAGTAGCCTATGAAGCGACCAACCTTCGCTTCGCGTTGCTTCGCGTCCAGTCTAAACGCACCTTTATGGTCAAAGCCGTTACGTAAACATATGATTGACAAATCAATCATGATCCAGTTTTCCATCAAAGCGAATTTTTACCAATTTGTTTGGATTCCCATCTCCTATCAAATTGGTCAAGTAGATCTACTAATATAAAAGCTTTTGTAACATATCCATACGGTTTTTAATGAAAGATGATACTGGTAGCTAGCCATTATTTCACATGCAGTATTATGCTCACATTACAAAAACAAACAAACAAAAAAGTAATCGCATAATTTGGAAAGAAAAATAATAAACTAGAAATACATGTATTATATTTTTGAAAGCAATGATGCTAAACTATGCAATAAATAAATATATAAACTAAATAAATCAAAAATTTGATGCGTTGTTTTTTTTTGCGTTAATGAAATGAAATTTATGAACTCAAACGTACTGCATTTCTATGCGGTATGTAAATGCTTTAAATGCGCTGTTTGCTAAGAAAACAAAAACAATTAATCTATTAATGTTGTACAAGAATAATTTTTGCGTGACCTTCAGTGATTCTTCTCTGCTGCATTATTTAATCTCAAGAGTGTGAACACTTTATCGCTGTTGCCTGTTCCCAATCTGCGCTTCTAACACTTTCTCTATTTTTTATCTTACACCATGTCACAGCAAGCTTTGTTGGACTGGACATACACTTAAATTAATTGCTAACAACTGTTAAAACATACAAGACAACTTTTTCAAATTTTGGTAACTTGATTAATAACTATGTAAATTTGAGCCAAAGTCAAGAAATTTCAAAATGTATGCTCAATTTAAAATATAGGCGTATTGTACTAGATATGAAGCAATAAAGAACCACTGGGGTGTAATTTACACCCTGCTTAGGCTTTATAAGGTTAAAATACAATATATTCCCATGATGCACAGTATTAATGGTAATTAAGTTGTTGGCTCGTACATTAAAATCAGCAGCGTAAAGGCGATAGAGTTTTCCAACATGCAAACTAGGATCTGACATTTCTCCATATTAGTTTATCGGCATGCGCGCTTTTTAACAGCCTTCCAAATGACATTATTAAACGATTTATTTTGCTGAATATGATTAGGAGTTACTCTAAGTACATCCTGAAAAAGCTTTACTGTAGAGAATTTGGTACTATTAGTTCGTGCATATAGGCCTATTTAGACCAAATGTATGTCCGCATCTCATTCTAATATTTTGTCACCCCATTCGCGCTGTTTTTTACTATTCTTGACTCTTGATTTACAGACAACATTCTTTGGTCATTAAATTCATTCAGCGACCAAAATTTCAATAACTTCCAACTTGAATGTTTGTTCATTTGCATTCATTTTGCTACTAGGATGTATTTAATCAAGCGGAACCTTTGCATACGTACGGTACAGCAAAGTCAATTGTTTGAATATATCTCCCATCCAACTTAAAACTTGTTTGATCTATGTGTTTGTTATGAAGTGTTTTGAGGTGTGCTCAAAATATTGCGAGATTTTAATTTAAAATTTTGCTTACATTGTACCTGATGTGTCACAAAAAACTTGCATCACGAATTTGAAGATTTAATTAGATTTTTTGCTACATAGCTTACACATTTTTAATATTGATAAAGCATTGAGTGTTTTTACAAATCGTTAACAAAAATTCTTAACAACTACCAAATTTATTTAAAATTTCATAAAAAATGATTAAACTTTAAAAATTTACAAAAAGCGATAAAAATTACTACAGTACTTCCTCGATTATCCGTACCTCGTTTATCCGGCATTCGATTATCCGTCCATTGGGTCAGATAATAATTTATGATATAACAATGAAGTGTTATTTTCATACAATTTTGCTCAAGACTTGTTAATTGTCATTGTAACCTCACAAAGCTCTTATGTACCAAGACAGATTCAGAACTATTTCAATGAGAGAGGTGGAATAACTTTTTGCAAGTTATTAGTGTACAGTGTCTGTAGTCAAAAAAAATTTAATCCTAGATTTTGAGATGGCTAAACGCAAAAGAATTGTTTTGTCGATTGAACATTGCTTTCAATAAAAAAGTACTGAGATCCCTCAATGCGGTACATTATTTGATGTTGAACCTCGTTTAAGTTTTGGTGCATTCGAATCTGCTTCTTGCTGCGTTGTTTTGGTTTAAATAAAGAAATTCAATTATGCGGTTTTTTTACTTATCCGTTCAGGTTTTGAAGAAATGCTGTCCCGACTAGACCGGATAATCGAGGAAGTACTGTATTTTATCGATTTTATCATTTTTATGAAACCTTAAATAAACCTGGATGGCTGATTTTGTAAATGCACTCAATGTTTCAACATAAATGAACCGTCTTCTTAAAATTGTCAACTTTTACTGTTCGGTCAGGATTTGATTCTCTGGATGTCTCCATCAACAATCATGTGTTTTTTTAATAAGAACACGAGGCTCGTTTTTGCGTAAAACTGAAGAACAAATTAAGAACAATGCTAGCATGGGCATGAACAAAGTAATTACAAAAATAGGTCAAACGCCTATGATACAGTGCAATGCATTTGTACGTGATCAGTAAACTTTCTTGACCTTCGTACACGTCGTTGTTAACTTGGAATTTTTGTGGTTGACTTAGAATTAATTTGACTCAAAATTTTTTTAATTTTTTGTAGCTGCAATTTTGGAAAATTAGACCAATTTTATGTATGAAGTAAGCAGACACTTACACAAAATATATTGCAGAACAATAGCTCCATAAATCTTCGCTGTTGGAGGAGTTTTAAAGAGACAAGATTAAAATATTTTTTGCATTGAAGTAAATTGCAGTACATTTTTTTGGGAGGGTTTGGTACTAACGCTTAGGATGCTGCAATATATTATTTATTGTATATCCATGTTACGCTAAAACTGAAACTTAATTTATTTTGTCGTTTAATTATTGCGTTTTACAAAAGATTAAAATTGACCATTTTACACAAAAAATAGAGATAAAATTATGAATTCCAAACAGTTTTGGTTTAAGGATTAATCTATCCATTTTTTACCAAGTGACAAGAAACAATCAGCTAATGTTATTACTATTTTTTTTTGTACCATAATTTAGATACAAAATCTAAAAAATACATGCTGCTAAATGAATTACGTTAATGCAAGTACATTGTCTTTGGGGGCTACGCTATTATTTTCAGAATTCGACAATGGCGCTTCCACAGTCTCAACCAGCAACAGGCTATTTATTTCACATCTATAAAGGACCTTTTGGTCTTCGAGCCAAGTTGCCACCTGTCTACTACACACGACAGATGCTTCACATTGTCCCTTTGATTGCTGAACGTCAAGCAGGAAAGCTGGGAATACCAATTTTTATTGTCTTTGGTTTGACCCGACCGGGAATCGAATCCCAGTCTACCGCTTCAATAGCAGACGCTCTATCCACTCAACCACTGATCGGTTATGTGTTGAATGGTTTCAGGTTAGCTCTTATTTACGCGTTTTTTTCAAAGTTAGTAGTCAACCGTCTTGTAGAATGGGAAAACCCCCACCTTGAAACCCCTTAAAAAAGCTTAGAAAATGAACATCTAATTTTAATATGAAATTTGCAAAACGTGGAATGCATCAGATATTAAAAACCAGCAAGATCAAACTAATTATAGAATTTTTTAAATACAGTATGTGAAATTGTATATCAACAATAACCAAAATAGAATCTGTTCCAGTTTATCACTGCTTTCATTATACTGCTTTTGTGTCAACGCTGTTGCGCTTCATATTTGATGCATACTTGCTACGAATATGCAGAAACTACGATTTTGTTTCTTGTTCTGTTTTTTTGTAGTCACTGCTAATAGTTTTTAAACGCACTGGTTAAAAGTCTATATTATCCCCGTCTATAACGCTTAAACATGGATTAGATTTATGCAGAAGACGTAATATAGACGGTATAATTTTTGTCTAAATGTTTGTCTATTTTGCAAAAATGCATATTGTTGAAAAGACGTCTTTACAAAGAAGTCGAACTAACGTAACTCATAGAACTTGACACATTGCTTAATTTGCGTCTAACATCTATTTAACTTTGTGCATGTTACAAAATAGTCAACATTTAAACCAATGTTCGTTTTAGACGTTTTTTAGACGTTTTGTGCGCACCGGCATGTTGTTCTGCTTGCATAATGCATATGTGTAGCTACATTTCGTTAGCTTGAGTCTGTACTTCGCCAACGTGCTTTGCAGTTCGTTTAATAATAATTACACTGTATGGTGAGTAGGGTGGTCCATATTTGATCAACTTTTGAAAGTTTTGAGTCTGACCCCTTCAAGTTGTGCCATTTTATGAAAAAATACTTTGTGTAAAATTTTTTTGAAAAATTTTAATGTTTAGGGGTGCCCAGGCCCCTCATAATTCGGAAATTTTATCAAATTTTGGTATTTTGGGCATATTGACCTTAATGTATTTTTTGATCAAAAACTGTAACAATTGATGTTTGGAATGATGTGTCACCTCATATTTGTCAAAATTTGACGCTCATATGTGTTGCAAATGCAATATTGAGGTCATTTTTGATTTCTACCACTATGTGGCATTATAGTTTAAATCATGAATATTGCTAAAATTTTGTAGTTTCTCAATCCAGAACAATGGTATTCATATTTGGAACCCATTTTCAGTAATGGGTGTTCCAAAACTTTTTTATAATGTTATTTTGTGTTGTTGAATAGCTGTATATTTTTTTATCGACTTTACAGAAATTTCAAACCTTTTGCTTTTTGTTCAAAAATTCACTTTTATGTTTGGAAAAACTAACAATTTTTCACAGAACAGCTGTTTCCACATTAGTTCAGATTGGTTAAGGGTTACTCAACATATTTTTCTTTAAATGGTTTTTGACTGCAAGGCAATATTGTGGGATCTTATAGCCATCGAGCCAAGTTGATATCTTTCATTCGGTCGTCATTTTATGGTTTAGTATTTACAATAATTATTCAAATTGCCTATATGACTGCAAATGTCAGATTGTCAGTTTTCAATTCAAATTGCCTATCTGATGATTTCAACTGTCAGCATTTCATCCGATTGTCAGTTTTCAGCTTACATATAAAATGACCTGAGTTTAGTTAATCACAGATTCATGCTAAAACTGTTGACAGCTAAGAACCTACAGTATCATCAAAAGTTTAGTGCGAGCTCAACACTGTTTTCACAGAAAGGTTGACATTTGGCTTATCCTGCTTTCTGCTTTAGAAGGTATCCGGTTTTTTTCCAAACAAAATCTTATGGCAGTTTTTAGAGTTCCAGCAAAAAATAATGATAGCTGGAGCAACATGTATGATTTACTGTTTTTTCAAAGTACATGTATGATTTACTGTTTTGGAGTGGTTGGCTTTGCTGGTTGTACAATACGCAATAGACACTGCAATTGCTATACTCTTTACTGAAACACTAAGGTAGGCAAACGCGTTTTACAATATATACCTTGACAAATTTAGAACATTTGCTTTTACTGTAGTCTTCAAGTTTCAAATAAAAGCTGATAGCAAAGACATACAACATCGACTTTTGTTTTTGGTGCTGTTGTCCAACTCGCAAAAATTTACTGGTGTTTCTGACTTTTTCATTTTAATAATTTTTTTGAAATATAAAATTATAGCTGTGGCTATCTGATTAGTCGATTTTACAACCAAAGTTTAGTTTTGTCGAACCTTGTCTTACTTATTGCAAATTATTGCGATAGAGACTGCACCATAAAGCTTTTTTTTTGTGGTTAGTTTAATCAGATTTGAATCAAAAATGACTTCAACAAAAAAAGTTAGCATTGGCCATAATTATATACACCTAATTTTCTCTTTTGCTTTTTTTCTTGAAATTTTTGCTAGTTTTGTTGATTGTTGATTCTGTCTGTATAATGTCTAATGGTCATAGTCCAAAACCTAAGATTGCCTATTTTTCAAAATTATTCTGCTGTACTGTTTCTTCACAAAATATTAAGAGCTGCGATATTCCTATAAAGCAAGTGTAGCCCAAGTTCTTACAAGATTTTACTGTAAATGGAAAATCTTTTCGTCAATAATAGTTTAAAAACTTTTGATATCTTTTCTTTTAAATTTTAATCTTTCAACTACGTTATTAATCAATGTGGTATGTTATTATATTTCAATCTACTTTGGTTTATTTAAGTTATAACCCAATAGTTTTCAATCAAAACTGTATTACCTTTGAAGTTTTCACACCAAAAATGTTAGAGTAAATTTTCAAGCGCAAAGTTTTGAAACATCTGAAGAAAGTATAGCTGCGATTTGATATTTTGACGCCGTATAACATTATATCAAAGTTTTGAAACACCCGTTACTGAAAATGGGTTTACAGAAATCAATACCATTGTTCTGGATTGAGAAACTACAAAATTTTAGCAATATTCATGATTAAAATTATTGTGCCACATAGTGGTAGAAATCAAAAATGACCTCAATATTGCATTTGCAACACATACGCGTGTCTAATTTTGACAAATATGAGGTGACACATCATTCCAAACATCAATTGTTACAGTTTTCGATCAAAAAATACATTAAGGTCAATATGCCCAAAATACCAAAATTTGATAAAATTTCCGAATTATGAAGGGTCTGGGGCACCCCTAAACATTAAAATTTTTTTAAAAAGTTTCACACAAGTAGTTATTTTTTCATAAAATGACACAACTTGAAGGGGTCAGACTCAAAACTTTCAAAAGTTGATCAACTATGGACCACCCAAATTGTGAGAGGTTGCAAACTGGACGACAGCTCAACTCTTTGGGCAGAGTTTTATGGTCTTTTCGCAGCCTCTCACAGGGAACATTATAATTGAAATCGTTTGTTTTTGCTAGCTACTTGCGAGCTTGCTTCCAAACAAAAGTATAAATAATGATAATGATAATAAATTGTTGTAATGCCTTCTTGGCCTATTCTGCAAAATACTATATAATAATGTGACTAGGGCATAAGCGTAACCAAATGTTTGTTCCTTGAGGGAGGGGGGCAAGTTTCAAGGAGATCTGGTATTCGATGGCATAATCTAAGTGGGGGCCCAGAGAAAATTGGGCTCCACCGATAATTTGGTGATTTTTTTCCGTCAAAAATAGGTGAAGAGCAAAAAAAGTTTTTCGCCTAAAATACGGACCTATGTCTAAACCATTTTCCATTAAGACGTTAATTGCTTCTAGAGAAAGGCATTTCTGCCAAAGGGACCTACATCTGGTTATTAGGGGGCATTTACCCCCTTGTTCTCCTGTCCGCACGGCAACGGACTAGGGAACAGCAGAAGAAGCTCTGGCCTGCTTCGTTGATGGTTAGTTCTAAAGATAGAACAATATTGACAAATATACGGTGTAGTTGTTTTCACACATGGTAGGTATGAGTGGAAGTGGTTGCTGTATTACGTCTAATACAAAAACATTGCGAATTGAATTTCTGAGTAGAAAATCACATATAGATAAAATTTGTCGGTAATAACTATTTTACCCAAAAATTTAAGTTAAGGGAATAAAACGAAAATGAGAAATATTCATTCGCACAATTTTTATTTATTTTTTCAAAAAGTAAAAGATTAGAGTTTGGGTTAATGTTAGATTTAGGATTAGATTTAGAGCAAGGGTTTGACTTTGGCTTAGTTTTGGGTCAAAATTTAGTACAAAAGTAAAGATTTTCAGAGTAATATACTGTAGGCTCTTCCAAATTTGCTTTGGTCTTCAAAGTCAAAAATATTTCGCTCAGTGTCGTTTCTCCTCTGTTACTTATAAATTACTAGTGCGGATCTGATTCAAATCTCCCTTTGAAAATTCATTTTAATTTGAAAAAGAATGTCAAAATGTAACCTAGTCTGCAATTTATACCTCATTTTTAGTAGAAAAAGTCTTTCAGATGATTGTGAGTTGCCGATAACTGATTAGGACTACATTAGCGCAGGTTAGCAGAATAGCAGTGACACAAAATTGTCCGAAAAAAACTCTGTCCAGGTTTGTGAACTGAAACCACCTTGAACAAAGCAAAGCGCCGGACAAAGCTGTTTCCAGCTTTTAGCTCTCATCAGCAGCCCTTAGCAGCACATTCAATTTAAGAGTATTCCCCAGCCACCTCCGGGACAAACTTGGAAAACCATATTGGCTTGCACAGCGGCAGAGGTTTTACAGGAAATGCATCACAAAAGGACGCGTCAAGCTTCTTAGATATGAACAAAGTATTTACATTTTAGCTTGAAATACACATTTTGTTGTATTATACTTTCCACCTGTTTCAAAACTCGCCAGCTGTATTCTGTATTACTGCTTTCCGATCGGTTAAAGTAATTTTGTATTTTTACTATCTACAAAAACTGTTTTTGAAATGCTTTAAGGTCAACCAATATTGAGTTTTCTGCCGTTAAGGTGCATTTACTCTGGTCGCAAAGCAACGCTGAGGGAAGGTTGGCAACTTTCGCAAGTGCTCGCTTAGGTCACTTTCTCAAAATAGGCC
The DNA here is from genome assembly GCA_963965965.1 of Trididemnum nubilum. NCBI lineage: Eukaryota > Metazoa > Chordata > Ascidiacea > Aplousobranchia > Didemnidae > Trididemnum > Trididemnum nubilum. The sequence goes on along the minus strand of OZ014482.1, from coordinate 18,822,433 downwards.
AACTATTTGAAACCAATTTCTTCTAAGTATAGCTAAGAAACCGCTCGGGAAGCTTGCGACCGGTTGAAACCTTTCGCAAGTTGTCAATGACGTCAAACGTTGATTGCTTCGCGTCCAGCATAAACACACCTTTGTTTTTAATCGCTGAAGTAGTTTTGGTGAATCTTGATAAATCAACAACAATCTATGGAATGATATTTCCTAGACACCCTGACGTTGTACATTGGGAAAGTTTTTTTCTCGAAACTCATCTGTGAAGTGTACTTTTCTTAGAAATTTCGAATTTCTGAGTTTTAATAATAATCAGAGGTGGAGTCGAGGAAACAACCTTCGAGGCCAAGGCCTAGGAATCAAAAAAAATCCGAGGCTAAGGACCAAGTTTTCGAAGACAAACCCTCTCGCAGCCAAGGACAGAAATGCTCGAGGCCAAGGACTGAGGACACAATTTTTCTAAATTATGGTCGACAAATTTTCCATTATTTTTAAACGCAAAAGTCTTTCAAATATTGCATTTTGTTAAGTTTTTGGTGATAATTCGAAAATTGTAGTTTCCAAAAATATTGAATGTCGTTTTCAAATTTACACGTTAGCAGCAATGTTGATTACGTTCCGTAGCGGTATCGTGGTAATAAAACAATTAAGGCCGTAACTCGTGAATTCGAAATGCTGGGAATAACTAGAAATTCTTAACGTAGAGATGGTCAATTTTAAGGTCTTAATTTCATCAGCAAGGGCCCCGGTGCAAACGTCCACTGATTATGGATCCCCACTTTTTCAGTAGTTTCTCAAACACATACCTTATTGCTTGGTTAAACGTTTCTTTTTACAGAAATTTTTAAATATTATCATAGTTTCTAAATGCTGTATAGCGACTATAGTATTATTACCTAAAAGTATCACAAAATAATGTAAATTTATATTTTTGAAATGAAATGAGGTACCGTACTTGCAAGCTCAAGTCCTTGGAAAAACTGGGCTTTAGGGGCAAGGGTAAATCCCCCATGCCTTTGTTGAACAATTTTAGTAATTTTTTTTCAGAAAAATAGCAATTTTTGTGACTTTTAAAGGTTACGCGATTACATTTTCAAAGCAATTTAAAAAAAGAAAATTCCGTAAAAGTTAAATTGAGGGGGTTGGGCATGGGGCACGGTATCTTTCCCATTTAAATGCCACCAATGATAAAAAGGATGGCAACAAAGTCTATTATTTATTCAATTTCAGTTTTTTTGTTTAGTCTTTTCGCGTACAACAGTGATTAGCAATAATATTAATGTTGACAATCAGGGGCCAGGTCCCCTTCAATTCAGTTTTTTGTCAATCAATTTAAATTTATAACCCGGGAGAAATTCAAGGTTCTTGTCTTAAAGCTTGCGACCCCGGTCGTCATCTAATCTTTTTAAAAACTGGATGCAATAAAATGATATGTAACCATTTATTATACTAACTTTAACTCTATTCGGACCAGGCAAAAATTTTTGATTGTTGGCCCAAGGGGGTCGATTCGACACAGTACATTCAAACGTTAATAACTCCCGAATTACGAAAGATAAAAATTCGTTTTTGCTTCACAAAAGGCTCAGTTTTCTGGCAAAAAGTCTAAACTTTAGTCATTGTATTTGCAACCTTGATCTTCAATTAATTTCAGCGTAAGTTAAAGACAATCAGAAGCGATTGGTTCGCTTTTCACCTGCATAATGTTAATAAGCGTTTGATTGCCGTGACGCGGCATCGCAGCTGGAGTTTTATTCAGTAACTCAGAGATAATTACGGACTAAATTAAAAGATTATATCTATTGCGCTAAAGTATCTAAATTATTGGTTTGTAGCGAGAATTAATTGCTAGCTGAATATTTGTTACTGTTCTAGTTCCTTTTGCTAAACACTACAAAATAGGGTACTTTTGTTCAAAATTTATAAAAGAACAAGCATCAAACCACTATTTTTTTTCATTCACATTTTGTATGTAAATGTTTATGACATAGCTTTAATAAACGTCAACAGACATAGCTTTAACAAACATCAAAATTCAAATTAATTGAATTTTGATGCAATTTTTATATGCTGAAAATTTGTGGTCTAATATAATATAGTAAGAGTTTTCATTTGAAAAACTCGTACTATGGGTTTCATTCCTAGTCTGGTAGATCTGGCAATGAAAAAATTGCATTTGTTGCTGCTTTTGCTAAACCTAATCAAAAGTGCAGCACAGCATTCTGTATAATACAACACTGTTTATCTTACTAATCTTATTATTTTTTATCATTAGTCGAGTGGATAAAGGTCTGCTGCTGATACAGTAGATTTGGGTTCGATTATATCGGTCTGGTCAAACCAAAACTTGAAAAAAGTTTGTATTCACATTCAGCTTCCCGGCTAGATATTAGCAATAAAATGGGCAGTGTGAAGCAGAGGTGGAGTCCTCGAGGACGTCCTTGGCCTCGAGGACGTCCTCCAGGACACATTTTGAAGTCCTTGGCCTTGGCCTCGAAGGTCAAGTCCTTGGCCTCGAGGCCTCAAGTCCATGAAAAATGGCCTGTCCTCGGCTCGAGGACAGCACTATTTTTTGAATTGTTAAAATTTTGTGGAGCGCTTGAAAAATTATTTGGAAAACGTTTTTTTGTGGAGATCGCTTGAAAAATTTTTGTGAAGACCTTTTTTTTTTTTTTTTTTTTGGAGATCGCTTAAAACATTTTTGTGAAGACCTTTTTTTTTCTTTTTTTTTTTTGAGAGCACTTGCGCTTGTGTCCTTGGTCCTTGGCCTTGGCCTCGAGCATTCCTGTCCTTGGCCTCGAGAGTGTCTGTCCTCGGAAAGACTGTCCTTGGCCTCGGATTTTTTTGTGTCCTTGGCCTCGAGCCTTATGTCCTCGACTCCACCTCTGGTGTGAAGCTTAATTTCACCATGTGTGGTAAACAGGTGGGCAAACGACAGCCTTTTCTCGAAAAATAACGTTTTCTTCACTGTCTGTAGACAACTTGGTAAATAAAAATGCAATTACTTCTAACTTACGAAACAAACTTTCAAAATGTGTCCGACGGAGTGTAGTGAATGTTAATTTTTTCAAATTATTTTTGTACGATTTTTCATGGGCTTTTGAATTATAAGAAGAAAAGAAATGTAACTTGATACTCGTATTCTTGATTCATTTTTTAGAATAATAGTTTCGACAATTTGGAGTACTGTAATAGGTTTTGATGTCGGATTAGTTTTTTTTTTTTGCTTGCTTTGCAAAAGGTTACGTTGTCTGGTATTGGAGAGTATTTTTTTCTCAAAAATTCTGCAGTTTTTATGGAGTTTGTATAAAAATCCCTATATTAATTTGGTATTGCTCGTCATTAGCTTTTCCTAAATCTTATGTAGTACCCTATGGGTTTACCTTCTAGTGTATTATCACAAATGGTTTCAGAAGTATAAAGCAAAATTTACAATTGTTTTCAACATTGTAATTACAATTAATGGTTATACTGATCGAAATATCATTCTTTTTATCACTATTCGTCTTATTCTCCAAAGACTGTCTAATTCTCAAATGTAGCGATTTTATCTTGATAATGTTTCAGATTTTATTTCAGAGGTGGCTTTATAACAAATTGTTACAAACTTTGGTTACTACTGGGATTAGTATTGAATGAGTTTAGAAAAATAGTTTAAAAAAATAGCATAATCCCAAGGGTAGAAATTTATTTGCCGGTTCTCATCTTTGATAAAAATCATCAAAGCTATTCTATTCCTAGTGTCCTCACATGCAGAACCAGCAATATTGTTTGTATGCAATAAAGCCGTTAGATAGCAGCAATAAATTACAAACATTAAAAATTTGCCAACGACATCAGTAAATTTAGATATCTTAGTTATTTATGATCACAAAAAATTCTACTATAAATTCATCTACTGAATGGTTAGCTAATCGATTGTTACTTACAAAGTCTGTTAGTTAGAGAATTTGCTTTCCGTTTTTATATTTTGTATCTGCAAACATAATTTTTGTCAATAAAAATTTCTAAAGTTCTTTTGGTGTTGTAGGCTAGCTTTGAGAAATCACTTAGGTGCTACTCAAGAGACTAACTTTATTGCTGACGTTTCGCTAGTTAGAAACAACTAGCTTCATCAGAGCACTGCTATCATTATTGATATGTTAATGGCGATTTGCCATCACTACTGATAGCAGTGCTTTGATGAAGCTAGTTGTTTCTAACTAGGAAAACGTCAGCAATAAAGGTGTACAACTACATTATATAATTTTTGTTGGTTGTGAATGTACTCACATAAAAGCCAAAATTGAAAAATAATGAAACAACATAAATTTTTAAAACTTAGCATGCCACGGTTGCCACCTATCATTATAGACCACAAATGCAAAATCAATGTGAAACTCAGTAAAATCTGCAATTGTACGCCTTGCTGTAGGCTTGTAGTAGCATCTAATAAGAAATTAGTGAATGCAGTAACAAGTATAATATACCACATAGCACATTTTACAATCTCCATACCCAATAATTGTTCAGTTTGATGTGAATTTTACAAAAAAATAATATTTTACACCAACTATTGCTAGTTGCTCTGATAAGCATTTTTTACGCAAAGCTTTTAGCAATAATAGCCTTAAATAACAAAAAAGGTAAAAATTGAAAATAATGATTCCGAAACAAGTATTATCAAAAACTCTCCACTTTTTGCAATGTTATTGAATATCGCAAAGCCATATGAAATGTTGCAATTTAGTGAAAGCAAAATGGGCGCGCACAATGAAGTTATCAGTATGCTGCTACGTTACGCGCAAAGTCATTCGGGAAAATTTCTGTTTTGAATGTTATCACTTGAACTTCATAAAAAAACCTTAGGCAGTCAAAATTATACATATTTTTTTTTTTAAATGATATAAACATCTTTCTACATATATTGCTATGTAGCAAAAACTAAAATTTTATTTATAATTTGCGTTTTTTTTTTGTCCTTTTTTCAGTCACTAAAAACAAATTTCGAACATAGACAACCGAAATTCATGCTGCATGCCACGCACTTAATAACTTATGGACATTTTTAACTACTGTATATTACCACCGTGAAAAAAATATACTGGCAAAAATCAAAAGGATTTGCGCTTATTTTGGTCTCTAATTTTTTGGTCAATAAATACGTTTTTATTACTAAATCGCGATTCTTATTTATTAGCGAAATGCTAAATATGAAGCTTAGTTTGAGATTTGATAAATTTTTACGAAATTGTACGAGAAGTTCAGCTATGAGCTTTTGAAATCATAATGAAAATCATAATGCCTCAGGCAAAATAGTAAATGAAAATCTATTGCCACAACTCGTTTTGAACATCGATAGCAAAAACAGCCGTTCAAGAGGTCATTGGATTTACGTTCTTATTTGCGTTACCAGTGTTTATACGAAAAAGCGTGAAATTATTAATTACGACAGAACAATTGGGACTAACAGGATTGAATTAATTTTTCGAAAATTATGTCAGAAACTCAAGATCGACCTTGAGAAACGTTAAATAACTCCGACTCTAGTTTTCATACGACAATGGTTTTACAAAAGAAAGTTAAATAGTAAATTTTAGGAAAAGTCAAGAAATTTCATTATTGTGGCTTGACAGCTTCATAAAAAGTTTTTGAATTAAATGAAGGGGGGAGCTAATCGATTCCCCCCTGTGCCGAATAGGGTTAAAGAGCAATCCATCTCCACCTCGCCAGTTTTTACGAGAAAAAATATTTAAAAAAAGCTAGGAGAAATGTCTATTAAACAAATTATTGGATTTTAATTGAGGGGTCCCGTCTCTCCTGGTCGTACATGCAATCCCGATACTGGTTATTTTTATGAAAAAACAAAGACATCCTTGGAAAATCTTCGAGTGAATTATGACTTACTGCTAAAAATATTGCAGAAGGCATTGTACCTGGCTTCCCTTCACCCAGGCAAAATCAATTACAAAATTTATCCCAAAAATGATATATTTTAAACGTCAATTGTACGCAAAGGGAGGACGGAACAATTTAATTTTTTCAATTGGCTTTTAAATCTTAAAAATTTAGTTCTTTCAAAATGCTTTAAAAACATGTAAAATGTGATCAAAATGGCATTAAAATAGCCTTTTTTTCCAAAAAATTACAAAAATTAAAAAAAAATCACCCATAGCCTCCAGCTGGTGGGGTCCCCGCCCTCAGATCCCCGTCTGTGATGCATTTGAGTTACATTAGTTTCTTCACCACGCCTCCACAATTTAACACATATTATGAAAACATTAACTTTTGGTTTAAGTCCTTCCCCTTTAGCAACATACTGTTTATGCACCAACCCAGGCTTCTGATCTTCCATTCTAAGATATTTTTCCTCCTTAAAAGCCCTCCTTTTGAAAACTTCTGATGATGTCATATTGCATGTGATTTGCGGATTGAGGGATCCCCATTCAAAAATTCTGGCTACGCCTATTTTTATGTTTGGCTATTTTCTTTTCAACCAATCAAAAAACAATGCCGTCCTTGAGTCGAGAACAGGACATTTTCGATGACTTGTAGACTTCGAGGCCAAGGCCGAAGCCAAGGACTTCAAAATATGTCCTCGAGGCCAAAGACGTCCTCGAGGACTCCACCTCTGTCAGTAATACTCAAATTTTTGTGCTTTAAACTAACTGCAAAGTGATCGGTATGCGGACTTTGTATTTCTACTCCAACTCTATACGTTTTGCAGATTATCTACTTCGCAGTTTTTCTTAATTCACCTGCAATCGCAGCAGCGCTTTGTTCTTGTAACCTCATCTTTTTCTGCAAAAACTTTTTCCGAAAATTTTGGAAGATGCAGTACTGTATCTGCAACACTCAAGTGAAAAAAACTTCTTATTGAAAAAATTATCTCAAAGCCAAAATGGCTTTATAATGCAAAAAATGCTCATACAGCGCGTCACTCAAACAATTACTGCCTTATAGGTCCTGGAACGTATTTGTGGGTTTTCACCAAACATTGGTTTCGAAAAACCAATCAAGAATTGTTTGTTTCATATCATATTTACTTACATTCAAAAAGGGTATTTTTCAGATAAGTAACTTATTAGTTCTTGTAATTTGATTTCCAACAAAAGCGTACACGTCGTTCGACAAAATTAATTACTAAAGGCGTTATTTTAAACTTCTTAAGTACACTTAACTTGATGAACGCGACTGATCTCAAAATTTCCAATTGTGTCATGCAAACAATGAAAAGGAGAAGTGACAAAACGCACCTTAGCCGAAGTCCAACGTCCACAATAAAACGGCTATGATTGCTTGCCATTTGCCCAAACACAAACCTCCGTTTAGCGTAGAATGATTTAATCGCGCGTAACAACTGACCATCAACGCCATACCTCTGCAGAACCTTCCAAAGTTTAACCCGAAAAACTTGGTCATATACTTTTTCGAGATCGGCAAAGCATGTAAAGAAATTTTTGCCATATTCCCCAGAATTCTCAAAGATTTGCTACTGAATGAAGATGTGATCCAAGGTGCTGCGATCCGGATAAAAATCGCCTGGCCATCCTCTGATTTTGATTCCACTAATTCTCGGCAATTCCTTTCAAGGCATTTGACGTTTACTTTCTCTGGCAAACTATGAAGAATAACATATCTCTGTATCGATAACTTCGAATCAAAATGTGACAACAGCGAATCAAAATTTTAAATATTTATTGTTTATTGTACTGTAATGCACAAAATAACACACAAGTTAAAGAAATAAAGAAGCATAGAAACAAGTACCGTAATGCTGGCAAAGTTTTACACCAAATACTAATTTCACTTACGATAACAATAACTTCATTTACAAACCTACTGAATCGATATAGTTTTCTCTGTTGATTTCGTAATACTTAAAGGATGCCTTACAATCTATATAATTATGATACAGGCGTAAAGTAAACAACTAGCTTTCCAGTAGAGTTAAAGAATTTCTTGATTTTTGGAATTTACATTTAATTTTAAAACAACTTGAGACATTTTGAATCGTATCCAAGTTAGATTAACTTTAATCCCCAGATTTACAATTTTCTATTTATTTTCAAATTTTCAATTTTTATTCCTTGAATAACTTACAACTACAGCAATTCGTACGGCCATTTTTGTCCTAACTTTTCTTTTAAAATTTTGTTAATCCATGGATTGAAATTAATTTACATTGGTTTGTATTACCCAAATACAAGCAAAAATAATCTTTTCATAACTTTTTAAAGTTCGGAGTTTTTCTTCATTGTTTTAGAAATCGCTTCACAGGAATCTTGATTACAATAATCAGTGGTACAACTCGCAAAGCAGCACTCACTATAAAGAAAACAAAAGTTTATGACAACAAAACTCTCCATAAAAGAATAGGCCAGTGGTTCTCAACCTATTGGGGTTTGTGGCCCCCTTCTAGAGACTCTCAACGCCATTGGCCTCCTGCTCAGCAATAAAATTTTTTGTCTGTACTTCATTCGTTGTGACTACAGAACGGTTTGCAGCAAGTCTTCATTGCGCTTTGTGACGTCACAGACAAAAAAGACTACGTTGCTATACAGGCGCTTGAAATTGGCAGCCTGTTTTTCTGCAAGAGTCTTAACAGTGCTTACGAGCGTCAGCCGTCCGCTGGCCGTAGTTAGGTGGTTCATTACCGTTCATAAATCTTGTGCTCGAGGCCCCCTAGGGAGGTTAATGTCCCGTGGTCCCTTAGGAGGGTTAATGTCCCGTGGCCCTCCTAGGGGGGTCAGTGGCCCCGGTTGAGAACCTGTAGAATAGGCAATAATTACAGAGCATACAGTACAATCCAAGATCTCCATATAATCCAGGCGGGATTTGCATTATGTCATAGTGCCAGAGGTTGTTCCATGCTTGGATGGTAAGACCTCTAATTTTTTTTTTTGAGCGAACATCATTCTTTTGCGACGACTTTTTTTTGGTCTTCAACTATATCTGACAGGTAAATCCACCAAAACTACTAACAGTGCCAAGGGCCCCGAGCAATGTAAATCCGGCCCTGAGAGAATCTTTCCTCGATGCGAAATTGTGTTGGTATTTTTTGACAATCATTTTAGATTTAAAATAGAAAATTGATGATAGTCAATCTTTCGAAATAACGCTCGATGATACGTATACAGAAGTAAAATCAGCGCAAAATACTACTATAAAAATCACAGTAAAAGGTTAAAAGCACAACAGTCTGCCTCGAACTATAAGGACTGACTCATCTGGTGCAACTGTAATCTGTAAAATAATTATAATAATAACAACTAAAACGTTGGAATTCTCTGAATTAGCCAAAACTGTACAATATCAATTAATCTGTTGCGCTAAACACTCCTACAGACTGCAAGTTGTAAAGTTGTCGCGTTGAAATGTAATACTAAATAAAAGCATCTGTTAAAAAAATAGTAAAACTACAGTATGTTCAAACGTTTTTCAACTTGTATTTGTTTTTACACCTGCACTACTCCGTAAAGTTGAACCTTTTGCTGAGCGCAATATGCTTGTCAGTTAAAAGAATTGCGAGTTCATTAGTCGGGTGTGAGCTGCATGCTTGCCAACCCGGATCGCGATGTTACAATTTATCCTGACTGAGACACTCGCAATTCTTTTAGCTGACAAGCATACTGCTCCACAAAAGATGAGAGCTCACGGAGAAATGCAGGCATAAAAACAAATGCAAGCTGAAAAAACGTTTGACCATAGTTTTATTGTTCTTTAACCATGTTTTTAAATGAGTTTTTAGATACATGTAAGAGTAATTACATTTTATTCGGTAACCTGTTGTATTTCAATGCGACAACTCTACAACCAGCAATCTGTAATACTGTTTGGCTTTGCAGATAATTCAATATTACGCAGTTTTGGCTTATTCAGAGAATTTCAACGTTTTAGTTATTATTATTATAATTCTTTTACAGTGCACTGTAGCACCTGATGAGTCCTTAAGACAAAACAGACTGCTGTGCTTTTAACCTTTTGCAGTGATTTTTATAGTAAGATTCAAAATAATTAGAGTAATTGAACGTCCAATAAGCTAAAGGTAAAATTAAAATTTTTAATTTTGGTTAATTAATGAACGATAAATAAATATAATTATTTTGAGCATGCAGTACTGGACCAATTTTTGTAAAAAGGTTCTGAAAACCACTTTCAATAATTTAAACAGGTAGTAAACACATATCTTTAAAAGCATCACAAAACTTTATTTTACACTGGTCCGCATGACTGACCCGCGCAAAAAAATAGCAAAAACCCTATGCTACTTTCTACTGAATAATATTGTAACATAATATAGTAATCAGCAATGTGTCGCCGTGGCATCGACAGTAACTAAATTGAGAGACATAGCCATAGGCGTAACCAGGATTTTTTATTGGTAGGAGTCCAAACCACAAAACACTTGCAATGACGTCATTAGAAATTTTCAAATAAGGAACTTTTTATGGGACAAAGATATCGTAAAACGGAAGATCAGAAGCAGTGACCTAGTTTTTCACGCAACCAAAATTTGTTGAAGGGAGAAGGCTTGAGCCCAAAGTTAAAATGACTGAATTGGCAGACGTGTTGAGTAAAGTAGTATAGCCGAAACGTATCACAGACAAGGGGTCTGGGTCAGAGCCCTAGCCGCCGGAGGCAATGGGGGTGTGGTGGCGAAGCCCCCACCAGCTGGGCAATTTTTTGTATTTTTGGAGAAAAATAGCTAATTTAGTGCCATTAAATCAGATTTTGCACATTTTTAGAGCAATTTGAAAGAAATAGATTTTTAACATTTAAAAGTAATTGAAAAAATTAAATTGTTTAGTTCTCCTTCTACTTACAATTTAAGTCCAAGTCGCATTAAAAATCATGCACTTTGGGATTAAATTTTGTGATTCGGCCCAGGTGAGGAAAGCAAGGTGCATTGGCTTGTGCAATATTTTAGCAGTAAATAATAATCTATTGAAAGATTTGCCTTAAAGATTTTTTTGTCGTGAAAATAACCAGTTACAGGAGCACATGTACGGCCATGAGGCCCAGGCCTTCTTCATTCAAATTCAATAACTTGTTTAATGAGCATTTCCACCCGCTAATTTTTTTTCAAAAGTATTTTGTCGCATAAAAACTGACAAGTTGATATCGAAAAATGTTGTAATAAAAGGTTACACTTACTAACCATGTTATTGCCCGGGCCGGGTTTAAATTGCGTGGGCCGGGATCCCTGGCACTTGGGGGATTTTTGCAACATATTCTTGCCGAGTATAGGTGAAAAGCAAAAAAGTGTTACCATCTGAGCGTTGGGCCCTTGGCACTGTGCCATATGATAAATCAACCCTGGTTATTGCATTACGTTCATAAAAAGGTTTTATGAGAGCTTGAGGTTGCAGCTTTTAGGACAGACCCCTTATTTTTACCCGAGTAAAAATAAATCAATTTGGTTGGCAAAAATCAAATTGAGGGGGTTTGGGCCCCCTGGTCGTCAATATTATTGTTAGTAGCTGTTGTATTCTTGTACTGTTGTAGTCGAAGATGCTTAAAGAAACTGAAACAGAAGAAACAATAGGCTTTTTGGTTCTTTGTTTAGTGGTAACGTTTCAATTGGGGGGTTCGGGCCCCTTGGGTTCCTCTTCTGGCTACACCCATGGACATAGCTACTTTTTTGTAGAAGACTTTTAGAAACAGTTAAAAGGGGATTCAGGTCGAAAAAAATTTTAGTCAATTTTTTCTCAAAAAAATTTGATAGATATGATTACCAACTTCACCAAATTTGAGCTTTCTACGGCCTTCCGTTCCTGAGATATAACAAATTAAATTTTCTCTAAGAAAGACTTTTTCTCACTAGAATTTTTGCTAGGGTTGCCAATTAGAAACAAAATTTCTAAAATTGATTGCATGTTCTTGATTCTCCATAAATATTTTGCGGCAGAGTTATCGTAAAACAAAGTGCAGGTTTAGAACTGCAAAATTACCTGCTTTTCAATAAATTAAGCCAGCTTTCCCAAAGTTAATTTTCTGTCATAATACTGATAGAATGGCAACACTAAATTATGCGGAAAACGGCTCATTTTGAATTGCAATATCTTCAAAACGGGAAAGTGTAAAAACTTCAATTTTGTTGAGAACGCATTTTAGGCATATCCCAACATTTTGGCCAAGAGTGAAAAAGTGAAAAACTTGACTTGAATGCCCTTTTAATATTTTGGACATTTAATCTTTTGAACAGTTGGGCCAATAAGGCTGTAGTTCAATGCAAATATTCAGATTAAGTAAAACTAGAACTTACTAAACACAATTGATTTTGCTCGCTGTGTTACGCTTACTTGGTTCGAAGACGTACAGGGCTGCAGAGACAATTTTCGTCTGGAACGAAATCCTTAATTGCGGAGCAAGAAAAAAATGATTCCACTCCATCAAATCCACAATCGCTCATTCCAAATAAAACTGCATAAGGAAAGGACATGAGACTGTTCGTCACGAATGTGTTTGATAGTTGTAAACGTAACTATTTTTTTAAAATCTGCGAGTTTATCATTTTCATACTGAACTGTGTTAAGCTATAGCTGAAAGTACAATAAATTGCAAAGTAAGGCAACTTTGTCGGCTTCATTTTAGAGCTTTGGGCAGCTCCTAAGTATGAAAAACCTTCATTATAGCATGTAGGCTATGGAGCTGTTTTCTTAAATTAAATTTAGCAACTTTTTCGGTTTAAAGGCAAGTTTATGTTGCAACTTCTGCCAAATATTCCCCGAAATGGCTTGAAATGATTAGTGAACAAGGTTATTGCAAAAATGTCATCCCAGCTCTTGGCCGACAACAATGTTCGGAAATATTTAGCAGTATATGGTAAACCAATCAAGCGAATAATAGACACAAATTTTAAAAACTGATTTAAATATTTGCCAAAAGGGTTTTATTTTACAGAGGTGGAGTCGAGGACACAACCTTCGAGGCCAAGGCCAAGGACACAACAAAAATCCGTAACTATACCAAGGACCGATTTCTCGAGAACAGACCCTCTCGAGGCCAAGGACAGGAATTCTCAAGGCCAAAGCCAAGGACCAAAGACACAAGGCGCTAGTGTCCTCCAAAAAAATGGTCCCCCAATTTTTTTTCTGGCGACCTCCAAAAAAAAAAAAGGTCTTTCCAAATTTTCTGCGAGATTTCAGCTGATTTCCAAGGCAAAGTGAAAAAAGGTCATGGCCATGGCCCATTTTTAACAAATCAAAAAAAGTGCTGTCCTCGAGCCGAAAGCAGGACATTTTCGAAGACTTGTAGGCTTTGAGACCAAGGCCAAGGACTTCAAAATGTGTCCTCGAGGTCAAAGAAATCATCAGGAACTTCACATCTGCTATTTTGTAAAGCCTCTAAGAAACGCTAGCTTATTCTGTACCACCTTATATACAGTACCGTTTTTAAATTGATGTACTACTTGCAATAATATAACCTGCGACTATTGTAATTTATAAGGTTTGAAAAACCTGAACCGAAACTTTTGCTGGAGGCGAAACTCACGAATGGACACCACCATAAATTGGCAGTTCTTTTGGACTATTAAGGAGTATTTTTAATAATTCACATTTGTTTTTAACCCCATTGTGCTAATATAAATCATCTTGCTTTTACTGTATTATTTATTCTAAGGTAATAGACCACGTTGCAGAGTTACCAAAAGCTAAATATTAAAAGGGGTCAAATGTAGACAGATTAAATGACCTGATCACAGCGCCAGCCTGGCACTGCTTATTCAATATCAGATTAGAGATGCACACTACCAGAGTTAATTTAGCTTAGAGCTGAACCGTAGGGTAGAGTTCGCATGTACAGCAGGAAAAAATAAACTGTTGTGGTTGTCGAGGTAAAAAATCATTGTTGTGGTAAAAAATAAACTTACGTAAGTTTATTTTTTACCGTAACAATGAATAAACACAAAACTTAACAACATGTGCGATATCGACGATTTTCAATTGCTTACAGCCGGGGTCGGTGAGTAAAACCCTTAGACCGGGGGGTGCGAAAGTTTTTGAGTAGCCGGCAGCATTACATTTTTTTGAGCTTTAGCGGGCCGCACGATTACTCATAAATAAGTGTTTGGAATATTTTTTGCCTCGAACACTGCTCAGCGCACACGTACAATAAAAGCTTTGTATTGTCTTACTAAATTAAATAATTTTAATGCGGTGCTAACCTTTAATAGAATTAAACTTCGTTTTATGTTTACGCCAAAAAGTCTTAACTCAAAACTAAAGTTTGTTCAATTTTATTGAAGAAAAACACAGCTCTTTGTATTCAGAATTTCGCTCAGGATAGGGCACCAAAAGTATATTTTTTTCTTCGTCAAAATAGGCACTGTATCTTGGGGCCAGGGTTGGAAGTTACTGCTGATTAAAAGCGAAGACAAATCGATATCGATAATTCACACAAAAAACAAAGAATTGTCGATAGTCGATATCGTAAACAAAAAGTAAAGATTATAAACGAAACAAAAAGAAAAGATATCAGAAACAAAAAGCAAAGATAAAGTAATCGATGCCGAAATGCGAACAAAAATTTTTGTTCTATTTTTCATTAAGATGCGCTAAAATATTTGCTGTATTGACCATTAAATAAAACTTGTGAGAGGAAAAACTGTCATCACCAGATACTATAAAGGATGTAAAAAATGCACTTTTGGGTTAGTTATAAAGAACAATATACCATAAGAGAAACGAAACGATGTAAGCTTAGGCGGACTCAACAAGAACAACAGTAAAGCATAAAGATTCTACCAATCGATAGCATGTAAGCAAAAAGGATAAAAAAGGCGATAATCGATAAAAAAACAAATTGAAAGCAAAGCAAGCATCTACGATAATCGATAACAAAAGAGCAAAGAATGTTGTATCGATTATCGAATACTAATCGATATTTCCAACCCTGCCTGAGGCCACATACTATGATCTTTGGAAAAACACGGATATTCGTTTTTCGTGAAGTTGGCATACTATGGTCTTCGTGACGAATGAAATTTCCCAATCTTTGTTTGGAAAAAATTTTCATTTTTTCATAAATATTTCATGAACAAAAAAATCTTTGGCCGACTATTATTTTCGGCCAAATATTTTTTGATTCGGAAATTTTTGCAAAGATTTTGTGTTATTTTCTGAAAATTTTTTAGTTCACCCGATGATTTTTTGTTCGTACTAATATTTATAATAGCTCAAAATGTTCGTAAATTAGCCCGAATCTTTGGTAAATTCAATAATGCTCCCTACCACTTGTAAAATTTTACAAAGATTTTTTTGCTGGCAATTACGCTTGTTTCACCAGTTATTTAGGAGGAAGAAGACCTGACAATTTGTTATATAGCAAAACTGATCAAAAAATTACCCCTTTACTCAGTAATTACCGCTTTGCATGGTACATCGTCCGTCTTTGAAAGCTCTTTATTGTAAAGAACCACCGGATTTCAAATTGGATTTCAAATCGAACTATTTTAGTTTAATTTTCCGGAGTAAAAATGAATTGTCATTTTTATCATAATTTTATCCATTGATAGAATCAGCGATCCACTTCCGTTTTTGATCCACCATGTCTTTCGTCTTGCAGGAGGAAAGCGAAGATTTTAGATACTCATAATTCTGGCCAACTAAGCTCACAAGATTCACTTCTTCCTGAGTAAATCTGTGACTCATTTCATATTTAATTTGTTTAAATAATGCAACAAAAAATTTAAACAGTCAAGTTCAAGATTACTAGAGTTAAATAAACCAAAATGTAAAACGTGCACAAACCAAAATAGTGACAATTATATTTGTTGTTTATTGTCAATAGAAGTCAATGACGATGTTTTACGTATTTACTGACAATTTTTATTCGTGTTCGAACGCAAAAGTAAAGCAAATTGATGATAAGCTATAGACAGCGGTTCTCAACCTTTTGTGGCTCGTGGCCATCTTCCAAAGACTCTCAACACCATTGGCCCCATGCTCAGCAATAAAATTTTCTGTCTGTATTTCATTCGTAATGGCTACATGTACGCAGAGCTGGGCACCCGCTACTTGAAAAGTACGGCGCTGCCGCTATTTGGCAAAAAAAGCAGCGGCGCTGCCGCTTATCGCTACTCAAATAAAAAAGTAGCGCCGCTGCCGCTGCTTGCATGCAAAACAGCGGCCGCTGCCGCTACTTTAAAAAAAATAAATAGTACAAAGAACGATGGCATTCAAATACGGTATCTAATGGTGAAATTTCAACTTTGTTTACGAAAGTTAATTATTCAAGCCTTTTAGATATTGGTTCAATGGTTCAGGTTACAATCGGCATTATCAGGCTTAAATGGTAGACATGTAAGCAAATCACCATTCACATAGGTGTTGGCATGCTCCTTTCAAGAAAACAAGCATTTCAAAATGCTGATTGGTTGAACCAGCGCTTTAGAAATTACTTAGGGATTACCCTTAGAAGTTACACAACGAAGTTAAATTCCTCAACGCATTTTCTACACAAACAAAAGGCAATAAGAAATATCGACTCAAATAAGTTAAGGTTTTGCCATTAAAGCAAAATGACATACAGTATTCAGCTTCTATACGATTCTGTCCCGGCTCTTACAGCTCTGAAGTAGTCGATCAGTTTATCAAACTCTCGGCCCTCAACCACTAAAATAATTCTTTGCGTAGAGATTCGAAAGGAAAATTTATCAATCGACCGAATTCCAAAACATTTCTCGGAGTTTTGTAGGAATGGTAGGTGATTCACATCCCTGCGATGATTTCGTCCAACTTTGACACAAAAGTAGATCGAGCGTTTAAGATATTGGTGTTTACGAAGTCGAAGGAGATACGTTGTAATGACGTACATGTTAAGCAAATGATGCTCAATGCGATTCATGTTACACTGAGTATTTTTTCTACGAGTATAACTCCATAACTAATTTGTCTTTGAAACTTATTTATTACCTGGTTCTATTTGTTCGTTCAATTCTCAGCGCACTATAAACTCAATTCTTAGTTTTACTGTTAACTATTGTAGCAAAATTTATTTTACTACCATTGACGTAACCACTCAGGCCCGGCGCCACGGGGCATAAGCGTAGCAAGAGGGGGGCCCAAGAGGCCCGGGCCCCCTCTAATTGAAATGCTACCTATGATAAAAATATGACAAAAAACTATTGTTTCGTCAGTTTTAGTTTCTTATAGCATTTTTTGCCTTCAACAGTAATTAACAATAGTATTGACGACCAGGGGGCCCGGGCCCTCTAAATTCAATTTTTGCCCATCAATTAAAATGTATAACCTGGCTGAAATTAAGGGTTTTTATCATAAAAGTTGCTACCTCGGGCTCTCATCTAACCTTTTCGAAAACGTAATGCAATAACAGGGCGGGATTTACCACATGGCCCAGTGCCAGGAGCCCTGCGCTCAGATGGTAAGACTTTTTTTTGGTCTACACTTATGTTTGGCAGGAAGATGTTGCGAAAATCTTTAAAGTGCCAGGAGCCCCGCCCAATGTAAATCCGGCCCGGGCAATAACATGGTAATTAAGCGCAACCATCTATTGTACGGTTTTCAATAACAATTCACCTCCATCCATCTCACTAGTTTTTACGCTAAAAAAATGCTTTTGAAAAAAAAAATTATCTAGGAGAAAATGCTCATTGAACAAACTATTAAATTTAAATTGAGGGGCCTGGGGCCTGTTGACCGTACACGTTCTCCTACAACTGGTTAGTTTCATGTCAAAACAAAACTAAGGAAAATACGAGTGGATTATTTACTACCAAAATACTTAAAAAAATTTAACTCCAAACTGCAAAATTACGAACGTATTTTCGACCAAATTATAAGTAAAAGGAGAATTGAAACAATTTAATTTTTTTTCAATTGGCTTTCAAATGTTAGTATTCAATTGGCTTTCAAATGGTTCTGAACAAGTGCGAAATGGGATCCAAAGGCATTAAAATAGCTTTTTTTTCAAAAAAATTTCAAAAAATTGCCCAGCGACTGGGGGCTTTGTCCCCAGATCCCCGTCTGTGATGCGTTTGAATAAACTATATTATCATTTGTAACTTTTGGTTTAAGCCCTCTCCCTTTAAAAAACTCTCGGTTAAGTGCCAAACCAGGCCACGGCTTCTAATTTTTCATTCTGCGATATCTTTGTCCCACAAAAATTCCTCTTTCAAAAATTTCTAAACGCTTCATTGCATGCGATTTTTGGTTTGCCCGCCCCAATCAAAAATCCTGGCTACGCTTATGCACGGGGGATGGCATTTCGAGCCGTGTCCCCTCAAATAACTGCTTGAGCTCCGCAAGCGAGAGTAAACTTTTGCAGTTGCACAACTAGCAAACTTTTGCCCAAAAACAAGTAACCACAAACCTTTTTCTATGAAACAGCAAGACAGATCAAGTGAACGTAATCAAGTAGCCTTAGATTTTGCGATGAAGACCTTTTTTTACTTTTTTAGTCTTCACCTCCAAATTTGAGGGCAAAATCCATACCAAAGAAGGATAACACAGGATTTGGAGCAAAATATTCACCAGATCGCTGCCGCATTCCGAATTCGTCTGGTTTCGGGTGCGTAAGCTTCCCCCGCCCAAGTTTTTGTGCCCCCCTCCCCCAAACACACAACTCTGGCTCCGTGCCAGGTACTGTACTGTTCTATTCGCAGTGCACGATCTATACTGTGGTCTGTGACCAGATAGCCAACAAAGCATCTTTATTTGTTGTACTAAATGCTAGTATTTTGAGGAAATATCGCAGAAAACAGTCTTTGCGATCTGCAAGTTTTAGCAATTTAACGAACTGTAATTATTGCATTTTCGTTAAAGAGATACTGCTTGAAATCAGCTTTATTGAAATCAGTTTTATCAGTTCAAATTGACCAGCTACTAGACCACATTATTTGTTCAACTTCGATTGAGAAAAAATCGGACCATGTGCGATAAAACTCGCCTATACATAACAGTATAAGAGCAACGACAAAACGTCACAAAGGTCTTGTATGTTCTACTAAACTGAAATAACAAGGTCGCAAGAGCAGAGTGAAAACAAGCGGAGAGTAAAGACTCCAAACCAGTGGCGGATCCAGAAAATTTTGGTGGGGGGGGATTTGAAGCACAAAACCTCAAAAATTCGGATGTCTTCACCAAAATTGAGAGTGATTTTTCGGCCGAAATCGGAAATTCAAACGTTTTTTTCGCCCAAATTCAGGTGGTCTCCAAAAAAAAAAAAAAAAAGGGTCTTCACCAAAATTGAGACTGATTTTTCGCCGGATTCGTTACGTTTAGGTCGGTGGGGGGGATGCATCCCGAAATGGAGCCGAATTATTCCAAATAGAGGCTGATTTTTCGGCCAAAATCGTTACTTTTAGGCTGGTGGGGGGGATTGCATCCCCCCCCCCTAAATTCGCCACTGCTCCAAACGGTAACGTGTGAAAATGTGAATTGAAAAAGCCTTGAAAGGAGTTTATTAGCAGCAGCGGCAGCGGCAAAAAATTTGCTTAAAAAACAGCGCTGCAGCGCTGCCGCTTTTTCGGCTAAAAAAACAGCGGCGCTGCCGCTTGTCGCTGGTGACGAAAAAAAGCAGCGGCGCTGCCGCTACCGCTACCGAAAAAGCAGCGCCGCTAGTAGCGCCCGCTGGTGAACAGCGCCGCTGTGCCCATCACTGCATGTACGCATCAAGTCTTCAATGCACTTTGTGACGTCGCAGACAAAAAAGACTACGAGGCTACAAGCGCTTGAAATTGGCAGCCAGTTTTTGTGCAAGAGTCTAAAAACGCTTAAAAGCGTAGCCGTCTGCTGACCGCAAATGGTAAATTACGTTAATAAATCTTGCGTTCGAGGCCTCCGGTTGAGAACTCCTGCTACAGTCAGTATCCGAAGTCTTAGAGGCACAATCAAACCTTGGATTAACAACCTAAGACATACTGCATCGGAATCGACTTTTGTCTTTTATTCCTCGTTAGCTTAGGCTGTTGGTATGTCTTCAGCTGTTAATCAAAAGTTTGATTGTGCCTCTAAGACTTAGGTTACTGCCTAAAGCTTATCATTAATTTTTCAGTACTATTGTTCTTAAAAAAGCAAATTAATTTTGCAAACACGAAAACGATAATTTTCTGTTCAGAATTCACTTAAGAACTTTTTACGAAGATTTTTAAAGCTACAACTTTGTTTCGAAAACTAAATTAAAAATATTCGAATACGAAGATTTTTTGGTCGTTGCGTTTTTTTAAACGAAATGTCGATGACGAAAAAAATAAAGTTATAATTTTATGAAGAAAAATTGTTTTAAACTTTCAAAAAATGTTCCTTAAAATCTATTCCGAATAAAAATTTAAAACTTAAATGATTTCGAAACACGAACATTCGTATTTTTCCAAAAACCACAATATGTGGCCCTAAAACCCAAAGACTGATTTATTAAAAAAACTGCTGCACGTCCTAAACGCATTAAGAAGTAAGAACAAACTCTGGCTTCATCCCCAGCTGCCGGGCAACTTTTGTGAATTCATGGAAAAAAAACTAGACATTTTAAAGCCATTTGAAAGACACTACGCACATTCTTAGAGCCATTCGAAAGACTTGATACCTTAAGCTATCCCCCATTTAGGTCAGGTTCAAAACACGTTAAAAAGCTTGCATATTTGGGTAAATTTTCTTAATCATTTGGCTAAAGAGGCTGAAAACACAATGCTTATTCCCCAATGGTTGCACTATTTTGAACTATATTTGCTACAGTAATTTGTATTCTCCTCCTAGCGACGTTATTAACTAATTAAAATTCACGAAAATTGTTCGAAATTAGTGTTTGAAAAAATTAGCGTCAAGAAATTTGACCGAAAAAAACAATTTTTGGTGAAAAAATTGCATACATTGAAAGAACTTCGAAAATTTCGAGACCAGTCGGGGACTGCAAAAACTTGCTGAGTGGGGCGCATTTTGGCAGCCCTGCCTTAGACGCTGCAGAATATTTAGTGACGTAGAAAAATAAAAGAATTTACCGTTATTCGGACAAAATCTTAAAATCCGTAATACTATAGATTGCTATTTGACAAAAGTTTACTAATACCTATAGTGGCTTGGGAATTTTTGTGTTTTTTTGAAAAAATTGATGCAGATCTTAGGACAATAAGTTATTGTAAAACTGCCAAAAAACTTTGTAAAAGTATGCAGCAAGTTACTTTTTTTTTGTAAGCTGACAGTTCTTCATGGGCCACAAAATTTTCAGGTCTCGGACTGCAGGTTGCGCACATCAGCTGCAGTTAGATAAGGTTGATAAATTCACAAACATTTTAGTGCTATTTAGCATTTTTGCAAATCCAAAGAGTTTATTTTTTAAGGATGTTTTTTTGGTGACGTATAAACTCTTTAATTGGTTTGGTGACATATGAACCGGCAGTTCGGCGCGGTTCTTTTGTAATTGGGCACTTTTTTTGCGTGAATCAGCAGTAAACAGGCGCCGGAGAAAAGAACTACTAAAATGTTATCGTATTCTTTAGAGCAGAGATGGAACCGTTCAGGTTTTTTTCGACCCGACCCGACCGGTAAATTTCAAAATCTAGGCCTGTTGACCAGCCCAGTCGACCGTTTTTTTTTTTTCACAGAAGGTTGCTGTTCACTGTTCAATGCTTCCAGTGAACAATTTTCAAAAGGGGGGTTCATGGATAAGGTATTAAAATTTGTGACTCCGGATGGGGGTCTTAGAAAAAACAACAAAACAATTTTAAGACCTTGTAAGATTAAATTTTGGTTTGAAAGACGTGTTTTGAGCAGCGCAAAACGAGCAGAAAATTTGCATAAAAAAACCGGAGGGCACAAGCTAAATTATTAAACGCTCTTTCTAATGATATTATGCATAAAGCCAAGAAAAGAAGTTTAAATTTTTTAGCTATTGGTGACAGATTAATTGCTATTAGCCCAGCAGCAAACACAAAACTGTTATGACATTGGCTAGAAAATATCCGAAATATGAAGTGCCCCAGCAGTTTGTAGAAATGCTACTTCAAAACAAGCTCTGGCTAGTTAGATATGAAAAAATTAGAGCTATGTCTTTCTTTCCCAGTGTAGAGTGAATTTAAGTTGAAAAAAGCTTTTTAAAGCGGCAAGAATTTGGCATGCACTAAAAATCTCAAATCTGCGCCACTTCTACTCTGAAGCTAATTAAAATGATGCTAAAATGCCAGGTAGCGTAAGCCTCTTCCAGATGCATGCTTTATTATAAGCTGATTACGCGATTTTAGCGCATATTTTGCACTTTTTTGCTTTGTGTCGAGCCCTAAGGGGAGGCATGGCACAATACCCCCCCATTTGCTAAATACACCCCTGGATGTGCATGTCTTAATGGTCACAGTAGGTTAGTCACAGCTTGAAACCACTCAACAAGTGTTTTTAAAAGGTGTGGTTTGTTAATACCTTTTTTTTTATAAAATTTTTTATTTATGATAAGATATATATGTATATTTCGGTTGGTGCTTAGATGTCTTTTAATTGCAAGAAAAAAGAATTCAACTGGTGTTTCAACCGGCTTGACCGGCCGGTCGAAAAATCTTGTCCCGACCGGTAACTATACTGGTTTCTATCTCTGCGTTAGAGCTTAGACATGGTTTTAAA
This sequence comes from Trididemnum nubilum, assembly GCA_963965965.1. Taxonomy (NCBI): domain Eukaryota; kingdom Metazoa; phylum Chordata; class Ascidiacea; order Aplousobranchia; family Didemnidae; genus Trididemnum; species Trididemnum nubilum. The sequence continues at coordinate 18,799,895 of OZ014482.1, read as the reverse complement.
CCTATAATACCGTAAAAAACATAGAGAAAAAGCTTTTAACATACCTGGCCAGGTAGTAGTTTTAACATAAACAGTTACATTCATTTCCGATTTGAAGCAGTTTTCGATGGCCTTGCAATCTGGATCTTCAAATACGAATCTCGCACAGTTGTCTTTGGGGATCTTACAAGGTTCTCGATGCTTATTTCGAGTCGTACTTTGGCCACCCCAAAATGAATAAGAAGGAAATTTGTCAAAATGCTCTACTGATTCGTTAATGTTTTCTTTCGTCAATTCAAAATAAGATTCACGTGAACATTTTAAAGACTGCACAAAAGTAATTGAACCAGCATAGCAAAGAAGCATAACAAATTGCGTCCACATTGTGATTACCTTTCGTTTATTGTTTATTTCAACATTATTATGTGATTAATTGACGTACAGCAGAATATTAAAAACTAATCAACGTAATTTCTGCAATGGAATGTTTGAATGTGGTTACCTGATGACTCATTGATGATCGACGAAACAACCCTGTACAACAAGTTTTCAATTTTACACCGCACTTTCAAGGCTTTTACTGCATCTTTTTGCAACAATAAATCTTAAGCAGCCTCCAGCAATATCCAAACTGCTCATATTACTTAATAGCACAGTTTTCTCGTACTGTACGGTATAAAATTGTTCAGATTCTGATGATCCTCAAAATTGGAGCGTTGATTTTACCCAAAGGACTAACATATTTATCTATGCAAAAAAAAAAGAATGAAATTATTGTTGTGGTAGCCTAGACAGACAAAAATTCAGAGCTGCAGGCACGACACGGTTCACCGTACGTCAGGTATAAGCTTCGGTATAAAAGAGAATGGAGTTTTCCATTAACCAAGTTGGTATCCAACACTTTTCCTTCATTTTATCTCCATGAGAGCTATAGTCAAAGTTTTTCTGATATTCTTGTCTTCTTTACGGTCTCAGTAAATACCCCAACACCCACTTTATGCAAGATATGATTTGAAGATACAGCAGATTCTGAGAAAACTTTGTTGTCCGACAAAGTATTTTAAAATTATGAGATTCTGCTGCGTGTTAAATTCAAAAATCTTAATTGGAATACAACTTTCAGCAAAGTTGATTTCATGTCAGCTTTCGCAATAATCAGCTTTTCTGACAAAACTCTTCACTTGCGATCTCCGTATTGGTTTGGTCCGTGGTGAGCAGGATCTTGAAGACCATCGCAAATTTTGTGTTTCTTTTTTTTTAGGAAAATTCACCAAGGAGAACGCTGCAATCTACATTACGCATATATGCTTTCTAACGACATAGCGCAATCAGCGATAAAAAGAAATACGATCAATAATAGTGACAGCAGGCTCTGGTCTTATCGGTGGTCTTTAAAGATTCTGCTCTCCACACACCAAAAAACAGAGATCGCAACTGAAGAGTTCTTTTCAAAAAGCTAACTGCAAAAGCTTGCATGAAATCGACTCTGTCGAAAGTCGTTTTCAAGCTTTGCACCATCTCAAAATCGTAATTAAATCTTTATTTAAAATTTGGCTCAATTTTCTCTAGCATGTCAGTTATTGTGATTTTAATATTCCTGAAGCATGTTAATTGGACAAAGCCGTTAAAATTGCTAAGGTTAACAAAATCAGAACCGAAAGCCAAAAATTTCATAACTATTGATGAAAATTTCAGCTCTATCAGATGGATCATGCTCTATCTCATTCTATATTTTGTGCTCTCATGTCTTGCTCTTACTAAATTTCTGACTCAAATTGGTGTTTATGATAAAATTTTCAAAATTTTTATTATTGATCACCTGATTCTGCAAATTTGACATAGGCAGCATTATTTCACATACCAATTGTCACAATATGAAATCCAAATTGTTTCTTATTGTTCTGAACTTATGAAAACAGTTGTGGTTATATTGTGTCAGCCGGGATATGGTGATACACGAGGCGTAACACTATAGCAAGCAGCAGCGAGTTTCTTTTGTCATTGAAATTCTAGAAATAATATTCGAACAGCGAAGAGAAATCAAACCTAGGCCGCAGTTCAATTGTAAGTCGATACTTTTAGTTGTGACTCGTTACAAAATGTGAAATAACTATCTTTAAGCTTTTTGATTTTGAACTAACAAGTTACAGAAAGTACCCCAAAAATGAAGCACTTTTAAATCTTTATTAAATTTTTGTTTCAAGTTGAACATATTGGCACTTGTGTCAATAGAAAACATAATATGTTATGGAGTTAAAGCCCGACTCCGGAAAAAATTTTCATTATCTCTACGCTAAAGCTCAGTTCAGTTTCTTATGCCCTTATAGCACAGAATATGCTTTTCAAAGAACCGTTTGGCTTCTCCAGAGCTTTTCATATATACAGTTTTTGTAACTGACAGAATAATTTTGAGACGTGCTCGAAAAATGTTGTGAGGCGTTGGCAATAAAATTTTGCTGCGACAGTTTTAAAATTGACTCAAAATCTTGCCCCATAAATCTGAAAAAGAGGTGATTTAGTCGAGGCTTTTGTTTTGCACCTTGTTATATCATTTAAACAAAAGTTATATCAACACCTAAATTGACTTTTAGAAAAAAAGATCTAATAAGGTATACAGTATTTTCATTACGCTCCGAATAAGATTTGTAGAGCACAGCAGTTCGATAGCGCCACCTCGAGATTGCCACTTTATAAATTTTCAATTCACATTAACTTTAACTTTTTATTAACATAATAACACCGCAAGAAATCTAATCTCCACAAGTTTCGAAGACAGCTTTTAAGCTTAAATAGTGACAAATCGAGGGTCAAATGACAGAATGAGCCAAGTCAGTTTTTGCACTTTTTTCAGATAAATACAGAATTGTACTTTTCAAGTAACATACTTTTTTCTGACAGAGAGAGCTAAGCCCTAACATTAGCAGTTTTATCAGAACTGAGTATGTATTTTGAACTAAGGCCCAGCGGCTCCACGACAAAATGAGTTAATGTCTACATAGCTCATAGTGACGCTTCTTGATCTATACCATTTCTACATTACGAAATGAACTAAGGTGACATGGTTCGTTTTCTTATGACGTAGATTACGACTTAATCAAAAAACAATATGACAGAATGAGCCAAGTCACATTGAGGACTTTATGATGAGCACTAAGTTACTGCTCTTACCATCCTACGCCAGAAAATTTTAAGAAAAGTTGCATCTCAGCAGTTTGCACTGATAACATCTTCAACATATTTCTGCACTGTTTGTTAGAGTTTACACTACGTCTTAAAATTTAAAATGAGATTATCTTGAAACAAATCTTGAATGACTTGGCTGATTCTGTGATTTGACCCTCGAAATAATAGCCAACGAAATTATAAAACTTAAGGTGCGTTTACACTGGACCCGAAACAACATGAAGCGAAGGTTGACAACCTTCGCGAGAGGTCGCCTACGTCACTTGCTCAAAATAGGCCAACCCTTCAACCACCATTTTATCAAAGTGAAATAAGCAACCGCTCGCAAAGTTTGCTACCGGTTGAAACGCTTCTCAAGTTGTCGATGACGTCAAATTTAGGTTGCTTCGTGTCCAGTGTAAACGCACTTTTAATTGGCGTAAGGCCAACTTAGAAATCAAAAGCATACCGGTAAATTATGTTTGTCAGTGCCAGTTCTACTCATATAATAATCTGCTGAACAATAGCCAAAAAAACAAAAATCTTCAGTTTACTTGCTGTAACTACGCCAAAGCATGTTGCAAATATGTGGGGTCCATCTCCGAATTGCTACGCCAGAGTAACAAGGCAGCTTTTATTGAAATGCTGCAGCAGTGGCGAGTCGTTGGCATCACTGCGTCCGGTTCGACCAGCCCGAAATTTAATTCTCAGACCTCCCACTTTAGACAAAAGCATTATTGCTTAAACAACTGCCCTGCTAATCTCAATGCAACAACAACAACAACAATAGGAACAACGACAACAACAACAAAAAGAAATCTATATACAGAGTGGAGCAAAAAAACTTACCATTGTTTAAAGTCTTACTATTATGACAATGCTGATTCAGTTACCCACATAGTTAAATTTAAGTTATGTCGCGATGGAATTAAATTTGGTCTAGAATAAAAGATTGCAAAAATAAGTGATTGATTTTTAAAATTTTTTGAAGAGTTTTAAAGTCTCGTATAGCTTGCGTGGGAAAAATTGCATACTGTGAAAATTTTTTATCACTCAACAAAAAGAAGCATCCGCAAATTTAAGCAATTTCGGATATCAATTTCGACTAAATAAGCACAAAAATCTTGTTTCTGATAAAAAGCAAACAAACTCTTTCTGCTATGTGTTAAAAGTTTAAAGTTGCAGACACTACACAGCTTCAGCTTGGTGCTACAGGCTCTTCCTCAACAAAGAATGGACGACCCATTTTTTTAGGCCGAATTGTGGCTTCAAAACTCTTCAAAATTTAACCAATTAATCACTAATTTTTCTAATTTTTGATTCTAAACCAAATGCAACTCAATCATGATGACATAAATTTACTTTAACTAACATTGCATAATACTGTAACTAAAACAGCATTGCATTTATTTTAAGGTTTTAAAATATCGTAGGTTTTTTTTGCCCCACGCGGTTTTACTGAAAGCTAATACGCACAAACAACGGCACCCTGTATTTTCTACAATAATTGGTTATTTTCCTAAAAATATCTAAAAATCAGAACCACTCTATAACCACTAATAAAAGGAATACATTTGCTAAATTTGAAACATTGAAAATCTAAAGACGTAATTACAAAGAAAGTTCTTAAAATGAAAAGAAAGAATAAAAGAATTAAATTAATCAGTTTATAAAGCACCAAGAAGGGATGAAATCAGTCTTTGACCATTTTATTAGCACTGTAAATAATCACCATCTTGAACTTGAAATAGAAGCTCTTGTTATGCTGATTTAATCCATTGCCAGAAGAATTAGCTGCAACTTAATACAAATATTTGATATTTTATTTCAAAAATTTCGCATATTTACAGTTGTACAAGCATAGTTATTCAATTAGAGATTTTACTTCCAATTTGCGGTGCTGTAAATTAAATCAACTATCCACTATTTAAAAAGATTCTGGTCTAGATGTTACTTAAAAAATGTTTTCAGTCTACAGTACTGCATGTGGTCCAAGAATGCAACACTGTGTTACATTAAAAAAGAAAAGCAAAATATCAATTCTGAAAAGGACAAAGTAATCATATCACATTAAATAGAGACTATCAAACGTATTTAGAACGAATGGAGTAGCATGAAAATACGCTGTAAAGGCAAACGTACTCAGCCGAAAAATCATAATTGCTACAGATTTTCAAATATGCGTTTTTTAAGTTTCAAATCCCATAATCTGCGTGACATATTTTTTGAATTTATTTTGTTGAAATTTTGAATACACTAAAAGAACTGGTTTTGACTGCCAGAAAAAATATTGATACGTTGCAAATTGCAACGCTTCTTTAAATGTTTTTTTTTAACTGCAAATTTTTGTGCCAGCAAATTTTTGTACCTGCATGTGCGACCTTATTGAGTCGTAAGTACCAAAGTGGAGTTACTTCCATCTGTGGATTAACGAAATTTTAGAACGTCAAGAAAAATTGCTTTAATTATGAAGTAACGCAAAAAAACTTCTCTGAATTTGAGAATTCAGTTTATTTTATTTAAGCAAGTTGAACGGGGTAGAAGATAGAAATTTAATAATGGGCATTAAAGTTAATCCAATAAATAATTATTAGGCCAATTATAATCTCAAATATGCAAATGCTACAACTACAAATAACTCCATACAAATTGTTCTCAACACAACTTAGTAAATCTACAGTTCATTCCGTTGGTCCATTCCTTTTGACATCATCTCACAAGACTCCTCATTGCAGTTATCCGTTGAGCAGACTGCAGAGCAGCAGTCACTGAAAACAAATTTTAAAAAATTGTTGTTGTTTTTGTTATGTATATTTATCCTTCTGTCATCGGACAGCATCATACGTTAATTATTGGACGACAGGCACACTTTTAATTGCAATAATTACTTCGTGCTTGCAGGAATCTGCATTTGTTTAGAAGTTTCCAGCGTTTCAATGCTCCTGTGAATTTCTTCGAAATCTTGTTCTCTGAATTTGCGGCTTGTTAGAAGTTACCAAGCAGAGATAATCATCGTAAAGCATCTTATCCAAGGACGCAACAACGTGACCCGGGCGCAGGTTGAACCCCGATCACGCAATCAGGGTCGTAAAAACGACCTTAACCTCTTGGCAACGCTGTCCAATTATCGCAGCAATTGCTGCAGTATATCATAGCTATATGTATTGTGGTAGATTTACATTTTTCAAAGATATCTTAGCTTAAAATTAGAGTAAATAGCAGGGCCATGCAATATTCCAGAAATTTTTCGTTTAGCATACTTCTAGCTTTACTTCCAAGAGTACCAGAAAAAAAAAGCTTGCGAACTTTTCATAATCTAGGTATTTTATGCCATACTTAGCTATAGTCAATGCTTAACCTCGTCAAGATCCAGGACTTAAACTAAAGACGCTGTAGTTTTATCCAGACCGAATCAAAATTACATGAGAAGCTGTTTGGAATTTTTGGCAAAAGTAGACCTCCAAAAACATAAAATAAGTCCACAAATAATTGAAAAAACTACCTTTAAAAAAAGCCTTCTACTATTAATAGAATTCTTGATCTATGCACGTATCAAAAATGCCAGTGATTCTGCCCCTGAACGAAGAATTTAAGAGGACAAGAATTCAAAGAAATTCAGAGGAACACTCAAGTAAAAGTATTTCGTTACTTTTCAGTACTCTACTATGATTGCTGCATATACCGCAGCAAAATCGGAGGAAGAGTAGGTATGCTATCTAAAATCTTAACAAAAGAAAACTCACTGTATTTGTAGCTGGTGAGGACTGCATGAGCATTTTTCATCAGGGAAAATGAACTTCACGTTGTTACAGGAAAACAAATGTCCGGTTATTAAGTCTGTACACCCTGTTATTCCAAAGACAACTGCAATAATATGCAGGAATATAAAAGTGAACTTTTTATGTACTGTATAGAGTGTACACAGTTATGAGTTCCATGGTCTATAACAGCATTTTAATTGTAAGTTTTGTTGGTTTGAATGACTTACCAAAGAGTTTATCAAGAGATCGGCTAGTAGTCGAGTGGATAAAAGCGTTTAATTTCAAGCGGTAGACCTGGGTTCGATTCCCAGTTTAGCCAAACAAAAACCATAAAAAAAATTGGCGTTTACAGCTTTCCTGCTAGACTTTCAGCGGTAAAAATGGAGAATCGCAAAGCCTCCACTCTGAGCCTCCTCCGTTAGCAAGAGCAGCAACAAATGCAATTTTCCATTGCCAGATCTACCAGACTGAGAATGAAACCCATAGTATTAGTTCTCCAAGTGAAATTAGTATTATATTAGACTACGAATCTTCTGCGTACTAAAAATTACATATTGACGTTTGTTACAGCTATGTCATCAACATTTACACACAAAATGTGAATGAGGAAAAAACTAGTAGTTTGATGCTTGTTTTTTTGTGATTTTGTACCAAAAATACCCTATTTTGTAGTGTTTAGCAAAAAAAACTAGAACAGTAACAAATACTCAGCTTGCAATTAATTCACGCAACAAACTAATAATTTAGATATTTTAGCACAATAAAAATAATCTTTTAATTTAGTCCGTAATTATCTCTGAGTTACTTAATGAAACTCCAGCTCCGCTGCCGCGTTATGGCAATCAAACGCTTATTAACATTATGCAGATGAAAAGCGAACCGATCGCTTCTAATAGTCCTTGACTTATGTTGAAATTAATTGAAGTTCAATGGTGCAAATACAATGACATAAAGTTTAGACTTTTTGTCAGAAAATTGAGCTTCTCGTGGTGCAAAAACGGATTTTGTATCTTTTGTAATTCGGGAGTTATTAACGTTTAAATCTAACGTGTCGAATTGATCCCCCTCTGGGCCATAAATCAAAAAAAATTGCCTGGTCCGAACAGGGTTAATGCGATTGTCGCTTGGTAAACCTGAAATAGAAATTGCAGTCATTAGGCTATAGAGCATTTTTGAAGTCCAAAACCTTCTATTACAAGTCTGTGCCTCCCTCCCTCAATTCCTATAATTATGGCAAACTGTACAAAGCTAACCTTCTACTACAAGTCTTTACCCCATTCCCCGATGCCTACATGGCAAACTGTACAAACCTAAGACTACTTGCATGCTAGTTGTGAGCTTATTTGACTGAGGCTTTAACATTAAAATAATGATAAAGTCAAAATAAATTTTATTTTGCAATAGGCCTATAGCTATTAAGTACTTGTACCAGGTACATTGATGAAAGAATGCACGGTGGCATTAATCTCAAGTTTGGTGCACACATCATCTTCAACTGAACACTTGGTATCTTTAAATTCAGTAACGAATCTCGCACATTCGTCTAGGCTGCCAGTTTTACATGGCTCAATGTGGGCATCCATTTCTACGATGAGATCAGTTACAAACAATATTGAGGTTTTTTTCTCCATTCAGCGAGGGCTAATTTAGCAACATTGACACCACCCAAAAGAAACTCATAGTACGTATTTGTAGCACATTTCAAACAATGCACCATGTCGTCAGAGGCAAAATATGAAACAAGAATAAAAACTAATACCTGCCGCATCGTGTACGATATTCTGCCTCAGTTGAATTAGTTTAACACACTGCTGCGTATATCGTATCTTTCAACTAACAATAGGATTTCTGCAACATGAAAGTGATTTTACTGTACAGTAATTTTACCCGGATACTTCCGGTATCTTGTATTTTGTTGTTGTTATGAGTTTAATTCCTCAGTGTATTTCTAATGGTGGAACTACACAGTATCCGTTTATCGTTCGTTTTTTACGCATTTGCTTCTCCATGTAAAAGTATCTCCATGAAAAAGTATGTATGTTTGCTTTAGATCTGCACTGAGCGTACGATCGCAAGGTTTTATACGGGCATGTATCGTTTGATTACTCCGATAAGATGTTCCATAGACGGTATTTTTTTTGTAAACGTATATACGCTTATCTGAAGGCGAAGCCGACATGCGAGGCCAGGATTTCCCTAAAAAGAGGAGGCTTGAACAAAAAGTTAAAATCTTTCTTTTTCAACAAAAAGTTAAAAACTTTCTTTTTATGGCGGCAACACAAACTTGATGTGTTTTCCAAAACTATATCTTGCGGGCGGCGAGTTGAGCAAAGTGATGCATCTCATGTGCTATGAAAGAGACGGATCTGGGGGCAAAGAATCTTGCCGCGAGGTCATTTTTGTAATTTTTTGAAAAACAATTGCCATTTTAACGCCGTTTGGATGGCAATTCGCACGTTTTTAGAGCCATTTGAAAGAACTGAATAGTTAAGATTTGGAAGCTATTTTAAAAAATTAAGTTGCCCATATCTTTCATCCTTCCTCCCCCCCCTCCATTACTTACTCGTCAACTTCAAAACCCGTTTAAAACATTAAAAGCTTGCCTATTTGGGATATTTTATACAGTATATCCTCATAATCATATTCTTACTTTTCTGGTTGCGCCACTGTGCCGAATATTTAATTAAAATGAACCCAATAATGATGCGTTCGTACGCTTACAATTACATCAAGAGTAGAGTGGGTCTTAGCAACCGAGTTTTTCAGTTTGACTCAAAAGCGCTCCGAATAAGTCGATTCTCTAACACTCCAAAAGGTGCAAAACGTATCATAGTAAGCCATATTTTTCCTCTTTATATTTTACAATGCTTTTATAAATATAACAAGAATATTAAGAAATTCCAGGCAAAATTTTGAGATCTCTAATGCAAACAGCAATATTTTTGAACCAGTCAACTACAAATATATCATTTTCTTCATTTCTTCTTTATTTGTGAAGTAGCTTTTGATAAAAAAAATTGGGGGATAAAAATTAGGGGTTAAAACCCATTTGCAATTCTGTTCTTCCACAATTTTGATATTTTCTTCTAAAGCTCAATATTCTCCAGCTTTGATATTTTTTTACTGCAGCCTCAAACCTTGTATTTGTGACAAAGCTTAGATTTCAATTCCTTATAAAGTCAACATTATAGCATCTACATCTTTTTTCTAAGTGACGTATTGCAAAGTACCTTTTGGAATACTCGGTTTTGTGATAACAATACAACAACAGAGTAAAGATTTTTTCCCATGTAGTCGGTATGGTGATGTTTTGTGCTGGAGCATATGACTTCGGATTTTTTCCATTTTGTTCTGTAAAAAAGTCGAAACAACAATTATCGAAGATAAGGTCAAACATCTTGTAGCTAAAAGTAGAATTTTGAAGGTGAAGAAACTAAATAGCCGAGAAACTAGAGCAGTTGCGTAGTCAAGTGCCAAAACGTGCCAAAAACGCAGAATAAGAAAATTACCACGTTTTAGCACTTTTGAGACTGTTTTATGCTCTGGAATGGATTCAAATAGTGATTTAAAGCATCTTTTGAAACATATATTCAGGGGGGGGCTAATTTGTCAAAAATAAAACTCACAAATACATGAAAACTTTGAAAAATGGCCAAAAATAAGCAGTCAAATTTGATCGCTAGTGTAAAAATGCTAAACATAAGTGTTATCAATTAACATACTATAAACTTCGAAATAGGGGGGCTATTCAGTATTAGTTAATTACCAACCATTCTTCTCAAATCGCTTTTTATTAACCTTCCCCAATTATTTTTCTCTATAAACGGTGGACAAGATAAATTACTCCATGTGAGTTTTGTTGGACTATACAGTTTTATAATTTTCCAGCATCTAAATACGAGAACTGAAATTTTACCATTAACCACCTCCCAATAGCCCATTTATGCAACCAGTTTAATCATGCTTGCACTGCCAATTTCTAAATCACGCTTTAAAAGCATTATCTTTTTATCAAAATAACCCTAAACTTAAGTTATTTTTGCAAAAAAATGCAAAGTTTTTGAGCGCTGGGGGCTCCACCCCCAAACCCCCACAACAGCCCCCCATTGCGAATTTCTGGCTACGCGCCTGAACTAGAGTCATTTGAAGGAACTAAATAGCCAAGATTTCGAAGCTTTTTTAACCCTTTCAGTGCCAAGGACGTAGCTATTACGTTCTGAACATTAATTTCTAGTATGCCAAGGACGTAACTATTACGTCATGACTTTTAAATTTTTTGCTTGCCACAGGTAGTGCATGTTCATCATTTTTTGACGTATGTATTACGTCATTAGCACAGTAGAAATGCAGATAGCGTTATCTTGAAATGCTGGTAGCCTACTAGTGCATTATTTCAACAAAAATTATCATTTTTATTATGCAAGTTATTGCCTAATATTATTGAACCAAAAATTAACGCTTTTGTTACCCCACTATTTTTCAAAAATGCAAAATCGTCGAAAAATTCCAACCCCTTTTCAATTTCTAAAAAAATCGCACTTCTACTTTGAGACGAATAAAGCATATTCAGTAAAAGCTAGTCATGCAAAATTCACGCACGTGCCATTGCCTTTTTCTCATACATTTGGTTTAAATACGACATTTTGTTACTGCATTGTTGCAAGCTGCGTAGTGTAGTGGTTATCGTGCTCAGCTTCAAACCACCGCGGGTTTGATTCGCGCTTGTGTTGCGAATGCGTAAAATGGTAGTAAACGGAGTATAGACGCTATAAGCAGGAACGGGGAAGGAAATGCACGGAGCAATCTTTTTTTTGCTTCTAAACCTTGCATTACAGTTAGGGTTAGGGGAGCGATGCCAGCCTGAGGGATAGCAATTATGTGGCAGCAGCTTTTTCGCTTACGAAAGCGACGTACCGTTTTGCTTGAGTGCAGCTCTCTGCCAAAGTTTTGAACGACTAGCTCCTCGTAGCATATTCTCCTGGTTTGGATTGTTTTGTTTTGGGAGAATATAATCAAAGAGGTGGAAGATTGCTGTGAATACTAGTGAGCTTTTTATAGTGTAGATTTACCGGTATGTAAACTACCGTGATGTAGTATATGTGCCAATAAGCCTATGGATATATTACTGGTAGTAGGCAAGGCTTACCGGTAGTAGGCATCACTTACCGGTATGTAAAGCTTGCCTAGACTATGCTTACATATGGTTGAACGATAAATAGTAAGTTAGATAGAACACTAGGTCGCATCAAAATAGCTAATTTTATGGGTAGTTGTGTATAGCAATTTAGAAACCTGCAAGAAGAACTTATTATAACTTCCATTACACCGATCAAAAGAGACGATATCCAGAATAAAAATTTCAGTGTATGCTACAGTTTTCACATACTCTTACGTTTGATGTTGATGAATTATAGTATTGTAGTGTGTTTTTAGGTTATTTCAGGGATGATTTTCAGAGAAAGAACTCTGAGGTGAGCTCAACCATCGAGGGTAAACAAGAAAGAAGGCATACTTCGCCTGTTTGGAAGCATTTTATTGACGAAATACCAGCAACAGAAAAAAAGAAATTTCCCAAAAAATGTTGCAGAGTGTGTTACAAAAAAGTGCTAAAAGAAGCACACTTCCACACTGCACCGTGTGTTCTGAACAGCCAGGACTACATTTGGGAAAATGCTTCAATCGTTACCATACAAAGCAGAGGTGGATTCGAGCATAGCCGTAGCCAGAGGGGGGGCCTGAGGGCCCGGCCACCCCCCAATTGAAATGCTACCAATGATAAAAATGTCACAAAAATAATTTTGGTTCTTCAGCTTCAGTTAGGTTTAGCATCTTCGTCTACAACATTACACGCGTACAGCAGTAATTAAGAATAATATTGATCCAGGGGGCCCGGGCCCCTTCAATTCAATTTTTGCCGACCAATTCTAATGGGCCCCCTACAATAATTTTGAATGGCCCCCAGTTTAAATGGGTACCCAACAATAATATTTATCCAGGGGGCCCCGGCCCCTTCAATTTAATTTTTGCTTGCCAATTTAAATTTCCCCCTACAATAATATTTGAATGGCCCCTAATTTAAATGGGCCCCCAACAATAATATTGATCCAGGGGGCCCGGCTACCTTCAATTCACTTTTTGCCAACCAATTCAAATGGGTCCCCTACAATAATATTTAAATGGCCCCCAATTTTAATGGGCTCCCAAAAATAATATTGTTCCGGGCCCCTTCAATTTAATTTTTCCAGCCAATTTAAATGAGCCCCCAACAATAATATTGATCCAGGGGCCCGGGACCCTCAATTTAATGTTTACCAAACAATTTAAACGTATAACCCGTAAAATTAAGGGTTTTTATCCTAAAAGTTGCTAACTCAGGCCCTCATGTAATCTTTTTATGGACGTAATGCAATAACCAGGGACAGATTTAACATATGGCACAGTGCCAGTGGCCCCGCGCTCATATAAGACTTTTTTTGGACTTTATCTGTATTTGGCAGGAAAATATTGCGAAAATCCCAAAGTGCCAGGGGCCCAATTCAATGTAAATCCGGCCCGGCAATATCATGGTTAGTAGGCGTAACTATCTATTGTACATTTTTCAATAACAATTCACCTCCACCTCGCCAGTTTTCATGCAACAAAATACTTTTGAAAAAAATTAACTACAGTAAGGAGAATGTACATTGAACAAAATTTTGATGGCCCCCTGGCCATTTATGTACTCTTATAACTGGTTGTTTTCATGATACAACAATAATCTCTAAGCAAAATTTTCAAGTGGGTTGTTATTTACTGCTAAAATATTGCAGGAGGCAATGTATTTTACTTTCCCCTACCTGAGCCGAATCACTTGCCAAGTTTATCCCCAAAATGCAAGATTTTAAACTAGTTTTGGACTTAAACAGCAAGCAAAAAAAGGACTGAACAACTTAGATTTTTCAAGCAAAAAAAAGGACTGAACAAAAAATGGCTTTCAAATGGCTCTGAATACGTGTGAAACGTGATCCAATGGTGTTAAAACAGCTTTTTTTTTCAAAAAATTACAAAAAATCGCCCAGGGGGTAGGGGCTTCGCACCCAGACCCCCGTCTGTGATACCTTTGAACTTCAGTACACTTCTTTACTTAACACGTCTCCCAATTCAGACATTTTCACATTTTAACTATTGGTTTAAGCCCTACCCCCTACAACGAGTTCCTAGTTACGTGTCAACACCAGGCCACGGCTTCTGATCTTCCATTCTATGATGTCTTTGCCCAAAAAAAATCCCTCTTTCGAAGCTTCTGATGACGTCATTGCATGTGATTTGTGGTTTGGGCCCCCCCCCCCAATTAAAAATCCTGGCTACACCGATGGATTCGAGGACTTAATGCTTGAGGCCAAGGACACAAAAAAAAAATCCGAGGCCAAGGATAGCCCTTCCAATGACAGACCTTATTGAGGGTAAAGACCAAGGACACAGGCGTAAGTGTTCAAAAAAAAAAAAAAGATCTTCAAAAAAACTTTTTCAAACGATCTCAAAAAAAAAGAAAGCTCTTCAAAAATTTTTTTCAGGCGATCAACAAAATTTTAACAATTCAAAAAATAGTGCTGTCCTCAAGCTGAGGACCAGGCAATTTTCGAGGACTTGAGGCTTCGAGGCGAAAGCCAAGGACTTCAAAATGTGTCCTCGAGGCCAAGAACATCTTCGTGGACTCCACTTTTAATACAAAGGCAAATTACTGGAAATGATAAGTTGAAGAAGTTCAAATAAAAATATCTAATTAAATTCGTGGTAAACTTATTGCAGGAGAAACAGAATTGCAAAGTGAAGTAAAGCTGATGATGTCATCAATAAACTGATGGTGTGATCCCTAAACCTACAAAGTAATTGATGGTTTAGTAAGGCAGCATCCAAGATTACGTGGCAGTCACTTAGGTTTGTAAAAAAATTTTTTTTTTGGAAAAGTTTTGACAAAAGAATAAAAATTAAATGAATAACAAACATAAAAATCACAAATGACGTCATTTTCACATCACCACAACAGGTCATTGATTGTCAAAAAAAAAATCACGCCAATCAAATACGTAAGATGTGAGTCTGTATTAGCACTAAAACATGAAAAACTACAATTATTCCAAAATTATCAGTGTTTTATGGAAGTAATCAATATTAAGACTTCATCGATGACGTAATATGATGTCATCGATGACCTATGTTACATACATTGAAGTAAGTATGTTTAAGTCAGTAAATTGATTTTCTAGTAGTACAAAGGTCCAAAACGAATCATAATAAGCTATAGTTTTCCACTTATATAGCAATGCTTTTACAAAAATAACAGGAATATTAAAAGATTCAGGCAAGATTTTATTTTCAACTTGCAACGCAAACAGCAATATTTTTGAATCAGTCGATTGCATTATCTTTCCTTAAAAAGTTTATTTGTGAAGTAGTTTTTGATGAAAAAAATTGGTTGAAAATACTATAAGGTTAAAGCCCACTTGAAATTCTGTCGTTCCACAATTTTAATATTTTTTTGTAATGCCGAATTCTCCAGCTTTAGATATTTTTTTGGCCTCAAACCTTTTATTTCTGACAAACTTAGTTTTCCATTCCTCATAAAGTCAAAATTACAACACACGCAACTTTTTTTTTTCTCGGTTTTGTATTGTTTTGTGATGATATTATAACAACATAGTCAAGATTTTTTACTTGTGGTTGGCGTGGTGATGCTTTGGCTAGAGTATAAGACTTTAGACTTTTTTTATTTGATTCAATAAAAAAGTCAAAACTACAGTAATGGAGTTATAATAAGGTCAAACCATGTGTAGCCTAAAGCAAGGTTCTCAAAACGTAAAATATCTTTTTCACTATCTAAAGCAATTCTTACAGAAACCCTACACATCTAGCTGGCTTTGGTAACCAGCACATATCTAATTTTTTTGCAGCATTACTAAATACTTGTAAAAACAGATCGAAAACGGAACAGAAAGCAGATCACTTTCGGGGTTTAAATATTTTGAGAGGCATTTAGTTTCAATGTCTTCCTGGGCAACCACGCGGTTCCTTTTTCATCGCCACAAAAAACTCGCGTTCTTCTTCGATTTACATTTTAATACATTTTGTAATGTAAAACTATCAGCAGAATTCTTTAAAATCAACGCACAGTAAATGTTAAGAGTAAAGTAGAAACATTATCTTCATAGTTGGCAATGCAACGTTACAATACCGCCTCTGCAATAAACAAAAAGTCAAAACAAATTTCAAAACTCAAGAAGGCGAAACTGTAATTACTAGTAATTACGTAATGTTAAGTCACCATGTTACCTTGGCCGAAAGCCATTGATGGGACCTTTCGGTCTTTGAGTTACGCTACCACCTGCTGTCTACCACACTGTGTAGGTTTCGCACCGTCCCTTTTGCAGCTGAACATCAAGCAGGGAAGCTGCAAATACCTAATTTTGTTTTTGGTTTGACCTGACCAGGAATCAAACCCAAATTTACTGTTTCAGTAGAAGACGCTCTATTTACTCGGCCACTGACCGGTTGAAGGCTTGGAAAATGAATTATAGTTATAGCAGCGCAAGAATAAACAAAATACTGTACCAGAATTTAAGGGACAGCTCGTTTTACTTCGGAGTTTATTTAGCATCGGCTATATGAGGCTCAATTTGGAGCTGCTGTCCAATATTTGGAATCAGGCCAAAAACTATTCAACTCGTTAAAACCTTTGTGACGCACTGCTATAATTAAGTGACCTGCGTTTGACAACGCAAAACAATGCAGTGGAAGCCAAAACAGACACCACCTATGATTTAGGTATTTAATAAATACCAAATTATTAATACTGAGCAACAACGAAAATTATCTAGAGATATCCAATCAGATGTCAGCCATCTTGAAAAAATCGAGAATTGAACTTGCCACCTCCATTCAACTTGGAGTAGCTGTAGGCTGGACGACCTTAAGGTATCTTCGAAGTAACTCAAGAGTTACATTCTGCAGCGTTAATTTTATTTTTTGAACAGCTGTGTTGTTGTATCAATCAACAAGCTTAAACTGATTCATCACAACATGGATCCCTAAAAAATGCTGAGATTCAAATTCTGAAAAGACGGAAAGAGCAATTTACAGTAATTAGTAGTTCAAAATGTCAAGATGTTTCTGCAATGCAATTAGTAAGAGCAATTTTATTAGTAATTCAAAATGTCAAGATTTTTCTGTTGCAATGCAATTGACTCATGGCGTGCACGGATTATTGTTGCAAAATGCTGCCTTAAATTGTCTTCCCGGGCATCCAGTCCCTCTTCTACCGTCACTATTCAGGCACATTCTTCCTTGAATCACATGTCCCCTTCCGCATGTAACAGTGCATTCTCGTATCGGGCTCCATTGCGTCCAATTATTTTCACATATCTAATCAGCATAAATTTTAGTTATCTAAAGCTATGTTAAAATTTCAAAAGTATTCATTTAATAGACAATCCACGCAATTAGTCAAAACAAAAATAAATTAGAGAAAGATAAAACTCACAGAAGTTTTTGATTTATTAAAAAACGTTATGAACAGCTGTTTTCAAAATTAGTTTGTTTTTTTCAGCATGTAGAGCCATATCTCTGGCTAAATTTTTACTTAAATGATTTTTATAATAATTTTGCATACATTAGTGATGACTAAGACAATGATTTTTACTTGGATTCAACTTTTGGTGAAATAAGGCAACTGAGAATTTACACCTAATCAAATTCAAAAAACGCTATACCCTTATACATACCGTTCAAACCTAGTAATGACTAGGAAACGTGTTAACGTTTTTTAGATCTCTAATTAATGAGCTGTTTATTGAGAATTTTAGCAATAATAGTCGAATTAGAGTGCATTTTATTTGCCTGTTAGCTCGAAAACATTATGTGTCTGCAGATAGCGAAATTAACCAGATGCAAAAACACAGTGGAAATTACTTGTTCATTGCACATTTCAATCACTTCTTCCACTTTGCGGCAACCATTTAAATTCCTATCTTCAATACATTCGCGAATTCGAGTTCGATTACCTTGCCCACAAGTACGAGAACATTGGCTAATGTTCCAAGAGCCCCACACTGGACACTACAAAATTTGAACAATCAGACCATGCTTAAAGTTTGTTAATGCTGACTTGATTTGAGGCAAACTACCAGCAGTTAACCATCATAGCAGTGCTTTGACCTCAAAAACTGAGTTTTAATTGAATCAACAAGATGAATAGATGATGAATTAATTCACAAAACTTTTTCATGTGGTGGAGACGCAATGGTTGGCTAAGCAATAAAATAAGAATGGACAAAAATAGCATTATGGAAAAAAGCTTGATCAAAACTTTGCTTATTTTATCGATTCAATAACTGAAGTTACAAAAATTCGTCCAAACATGCCATCACGGTGGTTTTTTATTGATAAGAGCTGAACAAAATTAATCGATAGCTCAAAACATTCAACATAACTCATCATCCCTACCTATTCTGACGTGAGTTTTTAATTGCTTTTTCTTATAAACAAGCGTTTTACATTGACAATGTTTTGATAAACTAAATCATTGAGTCCATCCATAGTGCACGCACATTTTTTCCAAAAAAAGTTGGTTGTTGTAGTACATATGGTCAGTTTTTACCTCTCTTCCACAATCTAGTGCTTGATCAATAGGTCCTGTGCATCCGAAATCTCCTTGCATGCCGCCAATGCAAAGTCGATCTCTCATCCTGGTTCCTCCGCAAGTTTGATTACATTCACTCCATTGTGTCCATTCTGACCAATGGGGACAAACCTGAATACTTGTAAACGTTGTGTGACACAATTAACAGTAATAATACTAGATCTACTGTCTTTGTACTTGAGTCTTGGAATGACAAACTTTTGTTGGAAGCTATAAATAAAATTAGTATTGAATACATATATGTTTTCGCGTTTTATTAACTCAATTTTGACTTTAGTTGTTTCTTGCGGTTGATTTTCGGAACTATATACCTTCCTGATAGCTTCAATTTTACAAAAAATTTTGAGTTTTTATTGCCATTTAGGACAATGTGTTTTTCAAAAGCAACTACAAAAAAAAGCAAATTTAAAACAAAAGCAGAGCGGGGCAATACTACCGTCATTTTGTTAATCATCCACATAAAAAAAAATTGTCATTTCGGTGATATGCATGCCTATGATAGTATAGTCAAGGAAAACGATTATTATTTTAAAATAACGGTGTTTCTAAAAATGTGTTCAAAGTATTATGGAAAAATAAATCCATAGCTTTATTTCTGCAACAAAAACTCTGAAAGAAGTTCTAACTATTATGTTGCAGGGAACATCACGAAAATCATCTCCTTCACAACCAAGATCACCAGGATTTCCACCCTGGCAGAATCTATGTTGACGAAGAACTCCACTATCACCACATGGCTCAGTGCAGTTTATAGTACCACCAGTTTTGGGGTCTGGCAGGTCAGGAAACGGAGTCCAACTGACGCAGGAAATCTGAAAAGGTCAGATAACATTGACAGTCGACACGTCGTACATTTATCTAAAAAAGAAATTTGCACTTAAATGAAGTTTTTGAAAAGCTAAGCTTTTGCTCTTCAATGAAAAAATAAACGTTAAATTTGAGTACGAATTCAAGTCGTCTTGGTATAATTTTCACATTTAATTTTTTACTTACTTGTAAGTTTTCAAAATAATATTTTTCCATAGCATCAACTTACACATTAATTTTAAACTTTTGTTGGTTAACTAACTCTGTCTGAGTGAGCAACGATTTAAATTTTAGGCACTACATACGTACACTTACATTGGTATTGCATTCTTGGATGTCCTCTGCAAAACCCTCACAGTTCTGATCGGGCGTAAACGTAGTGCAGGTTCTAGTTCGAATCTGCGTACCACCTCTGCATGTAGAATTGCATTCGCTGAATGGAGACCAAAGTCCCCAAAATTCACAAGTCTACAAATATCATTTAATGAAATGAAAAACGTTCTTTAATATAGCAGTGACAACGACAATAACGGAAAACCATAGCGCATAGAGAATAAGTATTTGTTGAAAAAGGATTCGATGCCATAATTTGCCGCAAGTCTACGACTAAAAAGACAAATCTGACTAGTTAAGCATTTGGCGCTGGTAGCAACATCTTCGAAGTTCGAAACCCCGATATAAGAAATGGTACATGAAATTAACATAAAAATAAAAGTACGTATGGATAACAAAACTTTAATGACGAAATAGATACGCGTTTTTTAAGGTGAAATAGCACTTCCTACGCCATTTAACCTCCGCCACAGAAGCTTTTCACGGCATTTTGTCATATTATTATATTTAGTTGATTAGTTGGTACAGCGTTAGGATAGGTTGCTGACTCACCAAGTCACTTACTCCCGGTTCGATTTCGTGACTGACAAAGCGTTGCTGTGTCCTTGGGAAAGACAACGTTGGGTTTTTTTATGCCCAAGCAGTCTACTCGTTGCCGTAGCCCAGCTGGCAAAAGACTTGCAAACAGCATCAAAAATAGGGGTATTTTGCGTTGTGATGGGACAAACGCAGAGTTCTTGGTTCATGCACGTGGATAATTGAAAATTTTACAAAAATGCTTAGTTGCTAAACAATAATATTTAGATAAAAGGTCAGGCCCGGCGCCACGGGGGGCATTACGGGACGGTGCCCCCCCAAATGACTGCTTGTGCCCCCCAAACGAAAATTGTGCCCCTCTAAGCGAGGATTGTGCCCCAAAGAAATTAACAGGCTCGGGGCTATACTGGAGTGCAAATCGAGGCCAAAGACTCCCGAATTGGTGTTTACCGCCCTAGAATTCGCGAGCAAGAACTGTTTTTTGTAGTTTTTGTTGACTCATACCGGATTTCATAAAACTTTTGGGACGAAGACCTTTTTTTTTTTGGTCTTTACTTAAGAATTCGTGGAAAATAGCAAGAATTTTGAGACGACAACCAGAATGTGTGGAAATTTTTGAACTGAAGACTTTTTTTTTTGGTCTTTACGTTTTTCGTTTGATCAACACTCGAATAAAGTTTTTGTGCCCCCGTGCCCCCCTCGAATTCACATAAATAAAGTTCTCGTGCCCCCCTAAAATTTGTTTCTGCCCCTCCAGTCACGCTATCCTGGCGCTGGGCCTGTAAAAGGTATTAATTTTTGAGGAATTTCAGATTGTTTGGCACTCAGTGAAATTAATTAAAATTAACCTACTATATTATTGCATGCTCTGTTTTGAATTTCACTTCCAGGGCACTCAGGACTCCCAGCAGTTCCACTTTCGCAAATTCTGGCTCGATTTTGTATTCCACTACCGCATGTGACTGAGCAGGGCATCCATTTCATCCACTCTCCCCAAAATTCGCAAGGCTATGCATGTAAACAAAACACTTAGATCCAGTAGTGGGCAGGCAAACTACGGCCTGGCAAACGTTTTCATGCGGCCCGCCAAAGAGTATTTTGTTAAATCGTATATAAACTTATGCGCGTCACTTTTTTACCGCAGTATTGCATCTACAGAATGTGTACGTTATAGGCTAGCGGGCGCACTACTAACACATTTTTTTATCTATTTTTTTGTAAACAAGGCTTGTTTTTGGGCTAGGTTTTCATTAGCTTTTCAAGTACCGAATTTTTTTTTTTATCAGCATTAATTTAACTCCCTCTTTTTCGAGCTAACAATATTATCCATAAGAACAGATAACTTCTGGACAGTGGTGCAACAAGGGGGGCTAAGGGGGCTTTAGCCCTCCCCTTTAGCCTTAGTCAAGCTAATCGTCAGCGTGGCCGAGTAGGTAAAGGCGTCCTTTTTACGACGACCCTGATTGCAGGATCTGGGTTCAACCCCCACCCTCGTCACGTTGTTGCGTCCTTGGATAAGACGCTTTACGATGATTATATCTGCTTGATGGCTTCGCACAAGCAGAAAATTCAGTGGAAAAGAATTCGAGGAAATCCACAGGAACGTGGGATCATCGGAAACTCCTAAGCAGGTGCGGATTTCTATACTCACGAAGTAGTCACTGCAATGAAAAATATGCGGATCGTCCAATAAGTTAGCGTCCGACGCTGTCCAATGACAGGAGGATAAATATGTGCTACAACAACAACAACAACAATAACTAAAAATTTAACCCCAAAACGGAAGCATTTAAAAGTGTTTTGGGCTTGACCAGGTAGTAAAGGGGCAATTTAGTTATTCAAGTGACTTTCAAATCTTAGTTATTTAGTTCTTTCTCTTTGCTGACGATACTTATTTACTCCACTTGATAAAAGTTTTTTTAGTTTTGAAACCAAGGTAAACGCACAGCTTCAAAATATTGTTATTTCGCTCTGAAGAAATAAATTATATCCTTGAATTATTCAAAAACAACTTATTTGTTAACTAATAAACATCCTTACCGATCAATTATTACCAGATTCACGGTAGTTATGAACCAAAAAGTACTTAAACGGAATGATTTTGTGGAATATTTGAGTGTTTACATTGATGAAAAACTGACTTGGTCAGTTCTAATCAACAAAGTTTCTTTACAATTGGCTAAGCAAAGTGTAATGTATCAAATTAGTGACTACGTAACCCACATACTTTGAATATGATATATTATAGTTTCGTGTATAGTAGTGTAAACTATGGCATCATTGTCTGGGGCACAGCAAGTCAAAACAAATTGCATGAAATAAATGTGAGAATGAACAACATTGTGCGCAATATAATCAGGAACAAAAAGCTTTTGCATTTTTCTCGTTTGCATAAAAAATTAAATTATCTGAAATTGAATGACATTTACAAGTTAGAACTTGTTAAGTTTATGCATAAAATTTGCAATAAATTGTTGCTTTTGTTTCAGCAACGATTTAATAAAATTGAATTAGTACATTCTTATCAAATAAGAAAACTTACTAAATTTAACTATTTTCTACCTCGCGTTTCCAAAACCGCAGGGCAAAAATAATTAAAATTTCGAGGCACCAAACTTTGAAATGAAATTGACGAAGACATTAAACATAAAAAAACGTTTAATTGTTTAAGTAAATGCTTTAAAGAAAGCATTACGTCACAATATTGACTTGGTTTTGATTCTTCTGGTGTAACCAAATTAATTGAAGTTTTTTTTAACTATGAGAATTTGATGCGTGTGTCTTCTTGTTTAACTGCAGTATTAATCTACCATTCAACCATGCTTTTTACTACATTCTGTAAGTTTTTTTTGTTTTTTTTTTTTCTGCTTGCGTTATAACTGCGCAATTTACACCGTCAATTATTTTATTTTACAAATTAAATCCTTTTAGGTCGAAGTGGAAATGATGAAGACAAGGAACGCCTTGACTAGTATATACCTCACGGTTGTTCGGCGCTCCTTGGACTCAGAGATCATATACAATTTATACTTAATTTTTTTTTAATTGCGATATTTATACGTTTTATTTTTTTGTTTGATCGTATGTAGCTGAGTCCGAAAATAAAATTTACGTACTTACTTACTTACACTTAAATGGCTCTAAAAACGTTCAGTATTAGATCCAAATAGCGTTAAAATGACAATTTTTTCTAAAAAAAAATCAGAAAAATTACCCAACTAGCTTCGCCCCCAAACCCCCATGACCTTCAGAAGCTGCGATACACTTAAGTTGCATAAGTTTGTTTAGCGCGCTGCCCAATGGACACATTTTTCTAACAAAAATTTTTCTCGCCTTTCCCTTAGTCTACTGTTAGTAAAGTGCTGGTTCTGGGTTGCGCGCCTACTTGTCACTGACTCCAATTTTCAGTCAGTCTTAAGAATTATTACAACCAAGTTGACTCGTGATTTTAACTATTGGTCAGATGCACTTATTAACAATGTTCTGATAAAAAAGAGTTACTAAGTTTCGGATATATCTGTAATTTGAATATTGTTTATTTTACTTAACATTGTGCAGCTCTTTGAAGACCATGATTTTGGAAATACGGCTTTTGCACTAAAAAGTTTGCCCACTGCTGCTTTAAACGCAGACACAAATAAAATTATCGATCAGTGGTCGACTGGATACTAGAGCGTCTGCTACTGAAACGGTAGACTCGGGTTCGATTCTCGGTCGCGTTAAAGTAAACCAAAGATCCTTAAAATTGGTTTTCACACCTTGCTTGCTTTACGTTCAGCAATTAAAGGGACAGTGTGCAGCCTTCATCGCGTGTAGAAGACAGATGAGCAGGTTACACAGTTTCATTCGGAGACCGAAAGGTCCCTTTTCTATCTCCTAGCCAAGGCAACTTGGTAACTATTGTAAAATGTAATTACAATTACAGTAGCACAACGCTTAAAAAATTTAAAAACTTTCGTTATAGTCTTTGGTTTGACCTAACCGGGAATCGAACACGAGTTTGCCGTTTTAGTAGCAGAGGCTCTATCCTCTCGACCACTGATCAATTTCTTTTTGAGACTTTGTTGTCCAATTCTACGATGCTTATTTCAAAATCATTAAATAATTATTGCCTAATAGAACAATAGAATACTTATAATCAAATTATAATTATAACGAAACGCATAGGTAGTATCAACTTTCACTTTCATAATGTTGCAATTGTACCATATTTCACTTTCATAATGTTGCATAATGTAGCACCAAAAACATCCTAGCAGCTTTTGCAGAAGTTTAGTAATGAATTACATTGAATAATGAAGACATAAGAAAACCTAATCTAATTTCGATTGAAAAGGCAAAAAATAAGTAATATCTGCCACTATGCATTATGCATATACAGTTGAGCTGGCAAATAAATAAAAAAAATGAATAAACAAGTTGCTAAAATTGAAAACATTAATATTGATCGAAGCATTATTAGACCAAATTCCTGCCAGGCTAAGGTAATTGCATTTTTGTTCTGCTTTGCTTACCGATAAACTGCAGGAAGTAGTTTCTACATTTGGCCCAGGGCACATATCATTAGTGTCAACACTCAAGCATGATCGAGTTCTATTCCGGCTGCCAGAACCACAAGACACATTGCAAGGGCTCCAAAGACTCCAAGAAGACCATCCTTGACAAGACTAAAATATCAGAGTTTTTAGAACTTCGTCATTTACATATGCGTACATTTTATTCAACATAACGTGAATTGGTCAATTAAGTATGTGCGCCGATTGAGTTCAAAATTCACTGCTATTTGGCAAAGTATTTATATTGCCAATGCTGGGCATTTCCGCAAACCGGTCCGCAAATCCAAAAATTGCAGACTCAAGGTTTTGATTTGCGAACCGATTTCTTACGGCAAACATTTGTAGATTTGCGGTAAAAATTGAAATCTACAGCAAATCCGCAAAGCAACAACATCGCTGGGATCGTTTTATTGTAATTCTAATAAAATACGTTTTTACGGTTCAATGTATCGATAGATTCGGGAGGATGTAATAATAGAGTACAACACCCCTTTGCCAAGTCCCGCAGCTGTGGAACCATTATTTTCCATGGGTGCTGCAATTCTTACTAACAGCGAAATGAGCTGGCCCAGTGTCAAAAAACTTCTATCGGCTTGTTTTTCTGAGGGGAACTTCGACTTTTTGAAGAGGCAAGGGGTTGCACAGGACGACTTTGATGACATGCCCAGCAAGTTTAGTAAATAAATACGCTGCAGGCCTATCAACATTTTCAATCTTAGTTTTACCTTTTTCGTTTTTGTTTTTTGTTTTTAGTTTCGTTAATCGTGTTTTTGGAATGCATACTTTTCTGTTGACTGCATACGTTGACGATCAAGAAATTTCCAAAAATTTTTGAAAATTAACATTACAGCCCACTTTGGAATCCTGGAAAAAATGTCTGTATCCTGGATAATCTTCTAATATTTGATGATGCATGCATTATACAACAACGCATTTTTGATTTTCTAAAGTTTGCGTATTATGCAAATGACGCGTCAAAATGTTTCGCCGACTTTTTATTTAACAAATGGCATACTCTTCTGAGAAGTTGGCGGCGTCAGAGTTGTAAGTGGGCCGGGCTTTTCGGGTCGGGTTCGAGTTCGGGCCGGGTTCGGGCTTAAGGTTTCAAAAATTTTGGGCTTAATTCGGGCCAGAGACGTGCTTTTTGTCTTAGATGCTCAAAAATATAAACAAAGTAATTTGGCAAAATTGCTAAATTTTTCAGATCTAACTTAACTTTTGGGTATTTTCGGGCATGATTTGGGCTTCAAACTAATTTTCGGGTTCGGGCCGGGTTCGGGCCTAAACTAGTCAGCCCGTTTACAACTCTGGGCGGCGTAACTTAAAAATTTTTCCAAAATTCACTAGCTAAGCTAGTCGTATAGAGAAACTTTTTGGCGGGTAAATTACTACCGCACATTAACCTTGTAGACTTTTGGCACCACCAGCAAACTGGCCACCGTCGAAACAAATTTCTAATTTAACAGTGAGCATTGATTGAACCTGCTTTACATACCGTAAACCAAGACTTAAAACCCAAATTTCCTATTTTTGCAATTACTCTTAGGTGCTGACTGCTCTACGCCAAGCAGAAACATAAAATTTAAAATAAGAGCGAGTTTTTATTCAGAATCAATATCTGCTCCGTAAATATATTTTATGCAATTTGAAAGCTTCTAAAGGACCGCTCTTCTTTAAAGCTCAACTGGAAGTTTAAACACTAGAATTTCAAGTAACCACTAATCAGAACTGCATTGCCACTGAAATAAAATATAAAAAGAAGCCGAACTTTTGGCTTTCTCTTCTTAAACCTAGCACATTTTCGTCTTTGCAAAAGTTTGCCTCTATGAATACCTCTCAAAACAATTAAAAAATTTTTGCATCACACAGAAACAAAAATAAACAAAAACGTTAAATTAATGCAATCATCACGTTTGAACTATGTTATTTTAATTGTGATCTGCAACACCAGTTCAACGAGTGTAACACTAGAGATTAATGATTTGAGCTCAGGTTTAGTTTGAATGAAGTAATAATTTTAATTCAACTGAAAGCTTTCGAAATCGGTGTTGAGTAGCTCAACAATTTGATATTTGTTTGTACATAATTCGAATTTTCTTAGTTAAATACTGACTTGGACTTAATTAAAATGCACTATCCGTCAATCAAATGGTGTCAATGTGCATTACGCAGTCTAAATTGATTTAACCACACTTTTTACTGTATAAGACTGAAAGATTGGTACAAGGTACCTAAAGCATCCGAAATCATTAAATGAATACTAACTCTCTGTAAACTTTAAAAATCAAATAGGTTAAAATCTCCCTTCAAATGAGAAATTAAACTGCACTTACAAAGGTATTGCAAAGGACAGGCTCAGTTTCGTCACCAATGCATCCCTCTTCGCCCAATATCCCGTTGATGCAGATTCGAGATCGAGACCTGATTCCACCGTCACAGCTCACTGAGCATCTCGACCAACTTCCCCAAAAAGAAAAGTGAGGACAATTCTATACAAAAGTTAAAGTAGCTTTATTCAAAATTATA
This sequence comes from Trididemnum nubilum, assembly GCA_963965965.1. Classification (NCBI taxonomy): domain Eukaryota; kingdom Metazoa; phylum Chordata; class Ascidiacea; order Aplousobranchia; family Didemnidae; genus Trididemnum; species Trididemnum nubilum. Next base: position 18,772,560 of record OZ014482.1, on the reverse strand, counting down.
GAGTTAAAGTGTCTTTAATAGAGTAGTCAGTCCATCCTTTTTTCGGTAACAATATGTAGTATAGGGTTACCATACGTCCTCTTTTTGGAGGACATGTCCTCCTTTTTAATGAAAAATAATTTGTCCTCCTAGGACGTTAAAAAATGCCCAAATGTCCTCCTTTTCGGCATTTTGAACAGATGAAACATGTCTACTCACGTGATTTCGACCAAAAAAACTGGGTTTCAGCCTTCCTGAAGACCTTTTTATTTTATTTATTTATTTTTTTAAAGATCACCAAAATATGGACAAAAAAACGGTCTCAATTTTGGTGAAGACCTTTTTTCTTTTTTGCTTTTGTTTGTGGAGATCACCTAAATTTGGACAACTAGCTGTTAATAAATTTTATTAAAAAGGTGTCCTCCTTTTTGGTGATGAAAATATGGTAACCCTAATGTAGTAACACTTATGAAAATAAATCAATATTGCAATAACCTAGACTAACTTCGAAGAATTGCAAACTGAATCAAAACAGAAAGTTCTCCAAATTTTGTGGTTTGGTAAACGGAGAGTTTTTGCATAATTTTCTACCACTAAAAAATTAACTACAGCATGGCTCCAGCTTTTTGCGCATCAAACAAAGTTAGAACCTTCATTTGTGGAAGTAAGTCTACCTGGCCATTACAATATCCTTCCTGAGTGCTTGCTCCTCGGCATACAAGTTCATTTAAAACCTCATTTTGACATGATCTGGAACGAGACCGTATCCCACCACCACATGTTGTTGAGCAGCGGTTCCAACTTGACCACTCGGACCAGGTTGGACAGACCTTAAAACTCAAAGCAAGTGTTAGCAGACCAATAGTACAATTACATTTTTTATCTGATAAAAAAAAATCCAAAATGATACAGTTTTACAGTAGTTACTGCAGTGTAAGTTTGCATCTTACTCTGTAAGTTTGTCATAGAGAAAAGTACTGTAAGCTACTCTAACATCTTTTTTGTAATATCAATTATAATTCAATTAATTTAAATGAAACAAGCAATGAAGCTAGTAATCTCTTGACTACAAAAGCTTGTGTTTGAAGCATAGAACAGCTATAAAAGTCAGCTTTGAAAAAATGAAACAATACGTATATTTTAGCGTTTTTGCATGCCCACTCTTCATGCCCGTTTTGTCTTTTTGGGCCTGCTTGCTGTAATCAAGCAGATTATGCTGAAAAAAAATTGCCGATAACAAAAGTAACGAGCCAATCAAAAACTTTACCTGTCACAGCCAAAACATCACCAGCATAACAATAACCACTTTTGTTTGCTCAGTTTCATTATTGGCACTTGTTTTGACATGATTCAGCAAAAAATAGAATTCAAAGCCAAGAAGCAGGCCTGAAAACTTGACATGTAAGAACGCTAAGTATTCCGTAATGAGCACATACCCTGTCATTGCATGTATTGTTTTCTCGGGCAAAACCTTCGCAACCTCCATCGCCAATGCGCCCATTGATGCAATTTCGATATCGTGACGCTACTCCTCCGCCACACTCTTCACTACAATCAGACCACGGTGACCACCCGGACCACAATGGACATCTCTATAATATTAGAGTTACTGCCTAGGATAAATGATTGAATTTTTGGAATTCATGTAATGTAATCATGTAATGATAGCAAATTACATGTAATCTGTACAACCAAAACTAAGCAAAAAAAAGTCACAGCATTGATACCAACAAAAATAATTGTACGAAGATTGGCAAACGTAGAAATGGTGCCCTAGCCATCAAGATCTGGTCTAAAATAATGGGAAAACCTATTTCTACCAAGAAAAGTTGTAAAATCAAAGTAAAATAGCGAAGCAAGAAAATTTCAAAAAAAAAGTTTTTGTACAGTACTATTACTGGCTAACATTAAGCTAAGAAATAAAATTTCTATAGGTGGAAAATTTTTGAATTCAAAAAGCCTATACTGCACTTCTTACTCTCAACCACAAAATTAATTGGAAATTTGACAAAAAATTGTCAAAGCATATATAATTATTATCTTTTGATGCAAAACCAATGTCCAGTCAGCATTTTTACAGGAAAGAATTAAAAAAAGAGTCGGGGCGGCGTTTTAAAAATAGGCTTAATAGTTATCGTTTTGTTTGGGTTATTCAGCCAATCTACAAAGCCCTATACGTTTAACCAATTTAATACATTGTTAATACCATTCAAAAATACACTTATTTCAATTTAGTTACCCAGAGAAATTTGACAAATGAGATCTTTTTATATGAATGGCATTATTGTTAGTTTTTAGTGTAGTATAATTGAAACCTGCTGGATCTATCAATCAATTAAGTTACTAAAAGAGCTTTGAAGTCAAGAAACATTGTTTACACAGCAATTATTATAGCCTATTTGTTAATACTTTCATTTTGTAAATAACTTTTATTGCATTGTCAACGCAAACAATAACATTGATAATAAGTAATAAAGAATAGAAAATAAAAGACTAAGTATGATGCAAACGACTGAATGAATGAAATTCAACACTTACTCGTCTGAAGCAAGTAGAAGAATCGAGCACACTTCCAATGCAGCCTTCTTGTCCTTCAATCCCATTCAAGCATGCTCTCGTATGAGTACGTACACCTCTACCGCAAGTAATGCTGCAAGCAGACCATGGACCCCAACTAGACCAGACGGGACAAAACTGCAAAGATAAAGCAATTTGATTCTACACCTTCTTGATATACATATTTTGTGATCTTCTTAATATGCTTCATTTGTTTAAGAAGTAAAATTTTTGTTCTTTTCATGTAAATTACTGTATAGGTATATTTCTTTTGAGCCTGCCAAAATTCAATAATTATGAAACTTCTTCAAATGCATTTGACACTGGTATGTTTGTATCCAGGTAATGTAACCGCGTCCAGATAAAGCGGCATGTTGATTGTTGAGGGACGAGTTTGGGATCTATTCCAAGGAGAATCCGTAGAAACCGATGCAACTGGGCAATGTACTATTAATGTGATAGCCTTTTATTCTTTTACAAAGGGTAAGAAAATAAAAAAATTTAAAAGGAAATAAAAAATTTTGTCGCTGTTAGTGACATTATTCGAAACATGCACGACTGCAAATGCTGGAGTAAGTTATTCCTGGCACTGGCCGAAACCTATCTAAAATACATTGAAACGTGCTTCTATTATAGCTGCTTCAAATGCAACCCGAAAAGAATTTACTGTAGGAGATCTTATTTAGGTTTTCGATACTATCGCTGAAATAGAAGAAGCATTGTGTACATGGTACAGTTCTCTTCTCAATAAAAATTCATCTGCGGTTGAAAAAAATAGAGCTGTGCCTTACATTATTGTTACAGATAATAGCATAGGCTAGTTATCTTCAGTAAGATACTTCTAATTTTTTATGACGTCAAAAGTATATTGACATGGGCTAATAAATCTGAAATCTGCACTAATTCTCTTTCTTTCATAAGCTGTATAAAATGTACATAAAATACCATCTGACGGCGAAAGCCATTTTCGCGTTTATGTACTAATTTGTATCATTTTATTTTAATCACAATAATTTCGTGATGACCAGGCAACTATCGTGTGAAGTATTTGATCATGAAAACCTTAGCCGGTATTGTTCCATGAATCAAAAATTTCTTTGCTTCATACGGATAAACATCTAGCTGATATCGCTCGGTCTGAATCAAGTTGATTGAAGTCATATGTTTTTACTTGACCATTGCAGAATTCTTCTGGGCGATTAGTAATTCTACACAGAAAAAACGTATTTCAGTCGGCGAAACAAAGACGCTCGAATACTCTGATACCGCCACCACAACTGACACTACAGGCTGAGGTTTCCGACCAAGTGGACCATGCGGGGCAAGACTGGTCCACGAAAAAGGCAACCTGGTTCAGTGCCGTATAAGTTAACAAATACTTTCAATCTGCCAGAGTATAGAGAAACTCAAAAATTTTGAGATCGACTTACATTAATGTTACAAGCTTCTTCATTTTCCGTGGTTCCGCTGCAACCCAACTGACCAACAAATCCGTTGGCGCAAGTTCGAGTCTGACGACGAATTCCACCACCACAGGTGCGACTGCAATCCGTCCACGGCGACCAAGGAGTGAAGCCAGGGCAAGGCTAAACCGCAAAGCAACATAAAAAGAACTCGAAAGCTAGACCAGAAAGTTTGAAAATTTTGAAAGCAGCTAACTTCACCACATTTAGCTTCAAAACATTGTAGGGTCTTGCTAACGGAATATTTTTGTTGAAAAGTTTTAGAGGTAGGCCTATGACTTTTTTTGGTTGACTGTTGCAGCCTCTTTCTATTAAAAATTCTGCAATTCCGAGCTTTATCTGCGCGTGATAGCGACTCTCCATTTTGCTGTTAACTCTCCATTTTGCTGGCAAAGCAAGTATGTTTTCCACATTTGTAACATCTTCCCCGTTTGATTCCTTGAACTGTACGGTTTATGGTGTTAGAAGCAGCATCAATAAACCCCATCTTTTCGGCAATTATTTGTGTTTTACCTCTCAATTTTCAGTTGCTTAGTATGGTTAAGCAAGCTAAAAGCTTGGTTGCTTGAGAAAATTCTAGCTGCTGAATGTTACTCAAGCAATTCTATATAGAACAGTTACATTCAGTGCTGCTTTCCTAAACAAAAAAATGGGTAGACTGCAGCAAAACGGAAGTGGGGTGGGCTCTGACAAGAAGTGGGTAGGCTCGGACCAAGAAATGGCTAGGTTTCGCCAATCGCCGGCCAAAGATTTGTGCTGAGTTTGTACCTTGTCTCCGTGGCTTTCTGCCGCCAAGTTTTCGGAAAAAAGTTCTTCACCAAAAATCAGTAGACTTTTTCGTATAATTTAGGTAAAGACTAAAGAAACAGGACTGCAACAAAATTCAACAGCGCTTTTCGAAAGTTTTTCTCAATTACCTCCATACTCCAGAAGCGTAGCCAGGAGGGGGCCGGAGAGGCTACAGCCCCCCCATTGGCATGCAGAATAAGTAAAACACCACGTTTTTAGTACTTTTGAGACAAGTTTCTGCGCTGAAATAGACAATACACACCCGTTTGCATGCGGAATATGGAAAAATTTTTTTAGGATTTTATAATTGATTTCGGACACAAAAACCGTTACAATTTTGGGTGCAGACCTTTTTTTAATGTTTTTGATTCGTTTGGTCTTCGATTGATTTCTGACAGAAAAACCGTTCCAGTTTAGGTAACGACATTTTTATTTATTTATTTATTTATTTATTTTTGGTTTTCAAATGATTTCGGACAGAAAAACGGTTCCAATTTTTAGGTGAAGATCTTTTTTTAAGGCGCTAGACCCCCGCAACAGCTCCCTCCATTGCTGATTTTTGACTACGCGCCTACCATGCTCAGTGGGTAAAGGCCTACCCGCGCCTACCCTGCAAAAAAAGGAAGTTAGGCCGGTCTTGGTAAGAAGGTATAGCCTCGACGGCAGTGCTGGTTGCATTAGTTAGTAATTCAAGTTTAGTACTGTGTATGACTATCTACTGGTACCGATTTTATATTCTAAACTCTGACAGGTACTAATACATAGCTATAAGTATTTTGAAATGTACGTGGGCTGCTACTACGTCCGAGATATAAGTCATGTGCCCACATGCTTTGTTCGCCTGTTCAATATTGGTATGCTCTTCAATCTATGCAAGTTAAAAGGAGTAATTGTCTTTTCAATCTTTTCTAGTCACAAATGATTTACGGCAAGGAGATGTGCTAAGCCCATATACCTATTTGCGATCTACATTGATGATCTGTAGGTCTAACTTATCAACCTTCAGGCTGGATGTTGCACTGAAAATAATCTAATAAATCATATTCAATTTGCTGACGATTTATGTTGCTTGTCTGCTAGCCTTGATGGTTTGCAAATTATGGTTAATGTATGCTCTAAATTTTCTCTAGAGAATGCTTTAGTTTTTCATTGCAAAAACTCCTTTGATGTAGTGTTTTTGCTACGCAAATTTCAACTTTTTGGTTGTCCGACACTAACCTTGAATCATAACAAAATTAAGTTTGTCGACTCTGTTAAATATTTGGGGGTTTGTTTGAGCAGTACATTGAATGATGATGATGATATTGCTAAACAAGTACGATACATGTATTGCCGTGCCAACATGTTAAAATATCGATTTTATCGGTGTTCCAGAATTGTGAAAAACAATTTATTTCGATTTTATTGTACTTCGTTTTAGTCAAGTCAACTATGGTGTAAATATTCTATAAAAGCTATATATCGGCTTCGCGTTGCTTATAATGATAGTTACCGTATTTTGCATAATCTATCTCGATTAACCAATGCTCGCTTATCTCAAATTGAATGCCACATTAATACATTTGATGCCATTTTACGCAAAACTATATTCTCTTTTATTCAACGTTGCCAAAGATCTTCCAACAATTTAAATAACTCTTTAATGACATCCGGCTGCTTTTATGAATCGAATTTTTATGTCAATTATGACAGCTTGCTGTTTGCTTTTGCATAATTTTCAATTACCTTTTGGTCAAGCTTGTTGGATATTATTTATGTTGATTCTTATTTTTTAATTTTTTTTTTTTGTGAGTGTGAGTGTCGTTTACTTTAGACCTTGCTTCATGCCGTTTATGCTTGCCGCTTGTCTCTTAAATTAACAAGTAAAAAAATAATAATAACTGCTGAAAAAACTCAACATCCTTCAGGGGCTGTTCATAAAAGACGTCCGCACTCAGGGGGGGAGGGGGGGGGTAATAGATTTGCGGACAAGGGGGGAGGGGGGGTTTCTGGAATGTGTACGTCCATATTTCAACTTTTTCCGCGACGGAAAATCGCAGATTGTTTTATTCCGTTTTCGGTTTTCCGGGCCAGTGTGAACCACGCATAAAACGTACAGTCATGTGATTTAAGGGCGCAAAGCGCACACAAAACAAATCACATGACTGTACGCTTTACGTCACCTTGCACTGTGCTTGCTCTGTGTAAACTTTGTATTAAAACTTAGTATATAATTAAACTTTGTAATTAAACTTATTATATAATTAAACTTTGTATTAAAACTTAGTATATAATTAAACCGTGCAAACTTTGTATTAAAACTTTGTGTGTGTCAGTGTTTAATTAACGCATTTTTGTGTCCGCATGGACAAGGGGGAGGGGGGGTTTAGTCATTGCGGACATTTTGCGGACATGGGGGGAGGGGGGGTCAATTTTTTGCAATTTTGTGCGGACGTCTTTTATGAACAGCCCCGTCAGCCAAAAATTACTTTACTCAACGCATTTGCAAATTTCTTACAGTTGCTAGCAGTTATGTTGAAATGATAGCTAATTATTAGCTGTAACAATTATTACTTAGTTACATCAATAGCAACCGTCATTCATAGTAATTTTAAATCTCCAATGCCGTAAGTTTTTGTTAATCTGCAATTGTTTCTTTTTGTTGACATTTGTCAACAGGTGTTTCGATTAAGATAAAATGCAAATACTGTAACTCACTGTAGAAACAATTTTGGGATTTAATATCACTGCATCAGGAAGCTAACAAGAAGTTTTCCTTCGACAGTGAATGGCGCTGAGGGAAGATAGAAGGAGCGAGTGCAATTAAATAAAAAAATCAATGTTGACAAATGTCAACGTATGTTTTGATAAGGATTAAAAAATGCTGTTTTTGAAACAAATTAGGCAAGTTTTTAAAATTTCGTTTTGGTAACGGCCAACTATGGCTTTAAGTCTGTAACTCGAATACGTCGGGTGCATTCTTTGAAGGATCTAGTTCAGTTACATCTTTTTTTTTGTTGACGCGGCAACACTACGATTCACATTTCCTCCAACAGCATTCATTGCTTACCCTTGGAGACAAGAAAGTCATCCACTCAGAATGTCTTAAGAGGCGACCAACGGTTGCACATTGCCTGTGGTTGTTTCTATTTTCCATTTCACTCGGGTTTGTGGCGCGACAGTCAACTGCGACGTGCTTCCATCCGTAGAGAAACACTCATTAAACCCAAAAGCTGACCGCAAACAGCAAGAAAATTTTTATGTTCTATCAATTTTGCTTACAATAAGTATCAAACTGAGATTCAGCAGTTTTTCAATTAAAGTGTGAATTGATGATCAACTGATTTGCACCCCAACCTTCCAATTAACTAAACTAAAAAAGTGCAGTTAGTTGTCAGTTGCAGATGTATTAAGATGCTTATCGGTTCGTTGCAGAAAGAAACGTCTGTTAAACGTCCAGGACACTGTGGGTCACTATCCGTATGCCCACCAATACAGAACCTGCTTCTTGACCTGCTACCTTGGCCACATGTCACGGAACAGACTGTATATGGAGTCCAAGGTGACCAAATTGGACAATTCTACAAAACGACCGTAATTTTACTCTACTCAGCAACACAGCTATCAATTTCGCATAAAATGTATCAATCTTGCATAAATAGAGCATAACTCAGCCAGATGTGAAATATAAGAAGAAAAAGATTTTGCTCTAGCAGATGTCAAATATTATTATCAGAAACGTCGGATTGAATTATTCAAACACTTTTTAACACTCCTCCGAGTTCAATCGAATATTTTGCAGACCAGCAAAAAAATAATAAACGCAGTAACACACACCGATATTCGGAGATGAGCAGATCACCACCTTCGGGTAATCTCGAAGATGACGATCAGATTATCCCAAAAATGTGATTATCCAAAAAACAATTATCCAAAACATGTGATCTTGAAGATCAAGATCAGATCATTAAAGTAATGTAATCTTGAAGATCAAAATCGTGCCCATGTCTGCCTAAGCTGGTAGTGGCTCTGCTACCACTCCCAGCACTTGTTTTTTAAGTATTAGGTTCTGGAGGTTTTCCTTACAACCGGTAATCTGTTAATGGTGTGCAAAAAAACTGTGCTAATGTCGATAGGATGCCCCAAGCCTGCAAACATTTCGTTGTTAACGAAGCTGATTTGTGATTAACTTTCTCCTCAAGTTAGCAGGTTAGGAACTGCCGTACTGGTTTGTACCTGTCCTGTCTGTACCACAGCAAATGCGGATTACTTTCTCCAGTTTAGACTCTATTCCGTGTCGGAGCAATGAAATAGCTTTAGAATATCACATAACCTGGCCTCGGCGATGCTCATCCTACGCGACATTTAAAAGTAAAAGTGATCTTGATCTTCGTGATCTTGATCTTCAAGATCACACAAAAACGTGATCTTCAAGATCAAAATCAGATCATTAAAACAATGTGATCATGAACATCAAGATCAGATCACGATCTTGATCTTCATGATCACTATCTGATCTTGAAAATCAAGATCGTGCCCATGTCTGCCGATGTCAAGTGATGAATTACAAACTTTACTTATAAGGACAAAATTTTAATGAATTGCTAGAGTTGAAGAAGCAGAAATTGCATATACAATCAACTTCCGTTAACCAGACAGGATTTGTTCCAGTGAGTAACGTCCGATTAGCGAGGTTGTCTGATTAACGAGTAATCCTAGCTGGTGGTTGGTAATGTTGGTACGTCAATCTAGTAACGCCGATTTGCACTTGTGTGGCCCTGGACAGTAGGGTAACTCATTATAGACAACGCAGCTGCAAAATACGTAACAAAAGTTACGTAGTTTTATCTAATGAAACTTTATTTAGAGCATAAATAACTAAAAGGCACAGTCCACGACACGTCATTGCTTTTTAAAAAATTCATCAAAGTGGTTTGTGCTAGCGCCTGTTGATTTAAAAGATTGATGTACCGTTTCAATTTTCGATTAACAGGAACTTTTTTAATGCATTTTTCACTTTTCTTCCTAGAATTTCGCTGACACAGTCGGATAACGACGGTGTCCGATTATAGAGGTAAAACACAGCTCAATGCAATGCAGGAATTCCGTTCCTTGGCAGTTCGTGTCCGATGGCGAGGGTGTTCGATTAACGGGAGTTCAAATCAAATCTTTCATTATACTCGCTGTAATTCGCCGAAGCGTGCAACGAGTTGGCGGGGCCCATCTCCGCGTCATTGCGCCTATGGGCAACACAGCTTCTTTTGAAGAAATATTCCAGTAGTGGTGAGCCGTTGGCAACATTGTGTCCGATTTGACAGGCCCGAGATTTGAACCTCAGACCTCCTGCTACAGAGACAAAACCGTTACCGCTCGACCAACAGGCCGGTTATTTTACTCTGTGTGAATAAGATTGATAACGACTTACCTAAATCGCAAGTCGATGCTCTAATAAAAATATTGCATAATTTTAGTTCTATTTTTTCAAGCATTTTTATACTTCAAATGTTGCTCAGTGCTAGTTTTTTAACTCGCATTCAATAGGTAATCCAGCATCGCGTTTGGAATTTAAGCAATTTAACTTACTGGAAGTTCACAAGGTAAGGCTTGGGTGGCTGATCCATCGCAGTGGAAGACTCCTTCTCTGGCGTTTATACAGAGTCTTCTCCTCACTCGCGTTGCTTCTCCGCAAGTTACTCCGCATGCACTCCAAGCTGTCCAAGCCGACCAAGTTGGGCAAGCCTAGAAAAAAAGGGTCATAAACTTGAAAATTTATTTTCTTCAAATAGCGATTTCGATATTCAAAAAGCAGTCATGCGGGATATTATTGATGAAGCGACTTACGCTTAGAAGTCTAAACCATTTTTAAACAAAGTTACCCATTGAAAAGATTGTGGCAGTGGCTTTTCGAAATGTGTTAAAACAAGAAATAATTTAAATCTAACAAGTCACTAAACGGGAACGATTTTTACCAACCGATTTCTGCGTTTCTCTTATCCTCTGGATAAACTTTTCATAAACGTTACTTAAAAAACTTCACAAATGCTTCAAAAAAAAAAAAAATCATTTTCATTCTAATATAAAAAGAAAAAAGTCAAAAACAATGTGCAAAGACAAGTTTGTTCTTAGATTTTGCAGAAATTCCGACCGCTATAAACTCTTAAATATATTCTGTTATTTCCTGCATAAAAACACTGACAGACAGCGTCATTCTTCCAAAAGTAGTGACCTTTTGTTACCGGGTGAATGAAGACAATAAATCAGATAATTACTTACCTGGCCGTTGCAATATTCCTGTTCAAATGGCGAGCCAACGCAACCTCGCTCTCCAACATTGCCGCCAATGCAAGTCCGAGTCCGCTCTTGCAAACCTCCATTGCATGGAGCATTGCAAGCATCCCATTGCGACCACTGCGACCAGTTCGGACAGGACTACACAAAGCAAATTTGGTTAACAGTAGTCAAAGTTTGCAGATCAGACATTAGATTTGAATCGCGAGAATAGCAAAAAACTTTTTTTTGAAGAGTTCATTTCAATTTTTTCATTCAATAAATAAGCAAGCAAATATTGAGTATTAACAAGTTCGCTGCTTCTTACCTACGAAAAGTTTTTTACTTTATTGAAATAATGATTAATTAATCAAAAGTTGCTTTTCTTCCTTTTCTTCCAACACCATTTATTGACATGTTTTAAAAGTTGTTTTGAAGAGCGATTGAATAGGCTACTAAAGCTATCCACGCTGTAAGTCTACCACAGCGCATTCCAAGAGCATTTACGTAATACAAAATGTCTTTCTGCAGAAAACTAGTAGTATTCGAGAAGAATTAACTCTTTTGTATCAGCAGAAAACTTGAGAATGTCTTACTCCGGTTTCACAAGCCTCCAGTTGTTCGCTTGGCCCCTCGCATTCGTCAATGAAATTGAAGCAAATTCGTCGCTGACTTCGAGTACCGCCTCCGCAGGTTGCAGAACAATCTGACCATTGTCCCCAGGGCGACCAAGATACACAGTCCTATACAAAGAACTTGCTAGCAATCAGGAAATGGATATGGGTTTGAATCAATTTCTATTAGCGCAAGTTATTCAATCTAGTTCAGATCAAGTGAGTCTTTAAAACCTCATCAGAAACGAAGTTGTAGAGAAATTAAAGCAGCATTTAAAGCAATGACGGCAGCAACCCAAAAACATGCAAAAGATTTAGCGATCTAAATTGAAGTTTGGTCTTTTATTATCATCATCAACGACAACTTAATTTGTTAGTTTTGTAAAGGTTTTGAAATTTGTAATATGCGCTGGTTAGAAAAATAACAAAATCTTGGTGAATTGATAGGCTGTGATACGAAAACAGCAGCAAAGCTGTTTGTTAATGTAATAGGGATAAGTCCAGTGGCTTCAAAGAAACCCATCCTAAGACAATAAAAGCTAGCACAAGAGTGGAGGGAGACACAATAAGAGCAAGCCACTACAGCAGTACAAGAGCAAGCCACTGCAGCAGAATGTCTTACTCCGGTTTCACAAGCCCTCACTCGCACGTCTGCTCCCTCGCATTCGTCATTTCCTTCAATGAAATTGAAGCAAATTCGTCGCTGACTTCGAATACCGCCTCCACAGGTTGCAGAACAATCTGACCATTGTCCCCAGGGCGACCAAGATGCACAGTCCTATACAAAGAACTTGCCAACAATCAGGAAATATATCTGGTTACGAAACGCCGAAGAGAGTTTTGCTCTTTAATTCAAGGCCCTACCTACTATGTGCGGTAAAAATTTCACACTATTAATTTTTAATTTGAAACATCAAGCAGGAAAGCTGCAAATGCAAAATTTAAAGTTTTTGGTTTGATCAGACCAGGAATCAAACCAAAGCCTACTGTTTTAGTAGCAGACTTTCATTCAGAAAGATATCACTGTTCAGATAATTAATCCTTTCTAAGTTTCATTAATCTCATAATACAGTAAGAGCTAAATAGCTTCATCCGGACAAAAAATGCAACAAAACAATGATTAGAAAGAATGCCATATGGTCGGAGTTAGATCTAAAAAAATATATCGAATTCTTTATTAATTACCAAAAATGGAGTTTTTGACAACCCATTAGTTTCGAAATATTAACTAGCAAACAGCTTTACTCTGGTATTGCATTCTTCAACAGCAGTTCTGTTTTCTGGACAATCGGTAGAAAATTCCCTTTCTCGAAAGCAACCTCGCAATCGCCTACGTGATCCCACCCCACAGGATGCACTGCAAGTTGTCCATGACTGCCAAATCGCCCATTCGAAACAAGGCTAAAAAGTTTAGGATGAAAGTTCATGATTCGTTACAGTTTCTTTCATAAAAATGCTGTTTCTAAATACCAAGAAAAAACTTTGAAATAACCACCAACTTTTTTGAAGCATTGAAAGTGTCTAGATTGTGAGGATGAAAAGACAGGCTCTTATTAAAAGTAACGAAAAAATAAACTTTTTAAACAAAAACGACTCTGATTGACATGTGTTGATATTCCTTCTTACGTTGTAAAGGTTTTGCATCCAGTACCAGAATATTCAACTTTGTTTCCTACTATAAGTGATACTAATAAACCAGCATCACAGTGCGAATTCAGCCCTGCTATTCACATAATATTTTCTAGACAGCCCAATGAGGCATGGTCAAATTCTGACAAGGATTTACAATCCTACAAAAAACTCAGTTTGAGGCAATGTGATTCTTTTTTCATTTGGTTTTGTCATATCAACAAATGTCAAAGAGGCCCTTTTACTAACAAACTTGCCGTTGCCTATATCGCTGCTTATAGGATTGATTGAAATGATTGCATTCAAAGACCTCACTTTACTATATTTCCTGGCACAATATTATCGCAAAATACTTTAATAATGATCTGGCTATGAAAAGATAAACTTCTAAGTTATAATTGAATGGATGTAATCAAGTTGATTTTCGTTTTAATATTGTTAGGATCATCTACTAGAGAAAACCTAATCTATTTGCCACTTTCCAGTTTTCTTTGGTTAGAAGACTGCCAATAGACCAAGCAATCCATGTTAAAGTGTCACTGTGAATTATTCAAAAGCAAAGGCTGTTCCTTACCAACAAAAAAGAATATGCACTAAATTTATTATGCAATAAATAACTTAGTTAACCAACCGATTCCAACTTTTTGGATACCATTTTGATTGCGCACAACAGTTTTTTTATTCATCAACAGTCAAAATAAGCTAAAAAACGATAATCGAAAAAAATAATGCGCAAAACAGTTCGCCAGTTTACTAAATCGTTTAACTATGGAGGATATAAATTCATTCGCAAGATCAAATCAGAAAGCTACCAACAAACAAATTAATAAAACTTACCAATTCATTGCAAGATCTATTTTGAAGTTCAGGTCCAGAGCATTCTCGGCTCCCAGGCATTGCACTCTCGCAAACCCTGGTCCGCATTTGCCTGCCACCACCACAACGAACTGGACATAGTGACCACTGAGTCCACTGTCTCCAAAATCCGCAAACCTAATCAAAATTTTTTTTACATATCTTATTTTAGTGATAAAAAAGTTAACGCATTGAACGTGTTGCGTTGAAATTGGTGTTAATTAAATCGTGTTTTTATTTATGGCTTAAAAGGATTCTTCAGTCACTCAACGGCATTAAAACGTTTGATAACAAGATGGTACTAAAACTGTAGATTTGAGTTTGAATCAATTTTTATTAAAACGCCTTGCTTTATCTAGTTCAATTCAAATAAGTCTTTAAAATCTCAACAGAAAGAAGAATGCAGAGAAAGTAAAGCAGCATTTAAAAAAGTAGCGGCAGCGGCCTACAAACATGCAAAATATTTAGCTATTTAAATTGAATTTTGGTCTTTTACCATCATCAACGACACCTTAACTTGTTAGTTTTGTAAAGTTTTTCAAGTTTGTAATATACGCTAGTTAGAAAAATACTAAAATCATGGTGAATTAATAGGTTGTGATAAGAGAAAACCAAAAAGACTGTTTGTTAATCTAAAAGTGGTGAAAGCAGCACTGCTTTAAGCAATCCCATCCTGAGACAGTAGCATTTAGCACAAAAACGTCGAAAGGCACGAGCAAGACACAACAGCACTACAGGTTGGTTAAAAAACTTACCTTGAAACGTCTGCGCCTTGTCGCTTTTCCAAGCAATTTTAGTATGCAAAATATATATCTAAGTTACAAGATCAAAAAACATGCAGCATTCAAAAAAGCACGCAAGAGTAACAAAGTTCAGAGCATTCAAGAAAAGCAATGCATTGTTACCTTGGTTGTAATAAGGTAGCAACCTAACATGGGCGCAAAAACAAAGCAAAGAGAGAGTTAAACGATATAATAAATGGTAATTAACACTTCTACATTTGATTAAAGCTCAAGTATTTGATTAAAGTTCGGATATTAGCAAATACAATGTTTCTTTTTTATTGCGTTTGTAAGAAAATACTGTCTAAAATAAGCAACCAGTTTTGTGAGGGGGGATGTTTGCAAAAACATATAAACAATTTGCAATACGCACTGAGCTGGACAGCGCTGTTTTGAGCTTTTAGCTCTCATCGGCAGCCCTCAGCTTCTCAACCAAGTTATTCCCAAACTTTTTTTTTTGAATGTATAAATGATTTTATTGGAAATTCAAAACACACACAAAAATTGCAATTCAATCAATTCTATCACTAAAAACAATTCAATTACGAAGTTCACTGATTGGTGTTTAAAAGTTTTTTTTGGGGGGTGGTAGATGCACTTTGATACGTATTGGGCTAGCATCATCAAAGTTATTTTGAATGTGCTGTTCAAGAGGGGGAAAAGACAATAGGATACAGCAGCTGTTGCTGCGATTTGCGATGAACTAGCCATCGCGCGATGTAAGCCAACTTGATTTTGATGTTGTTCTGCATTGAGATAGTGTAAATGCTGTTGTAGTCCAGAAAAGGAAGAGCAAAAATGACACTTTCGAAAGTCGCTGACTTCAGTCCATTCGGGAATATTCGTGGTAATAAAAATTCCTCAAAAAAATGATAGAAATTGACTAGAAAGTTGTAAATTTCATAAGCCATTCCTTACTTGAGTAGCCGCAGTGCCGTGCATTGGAGAAGTGTGACCGCTGCTGAACTCTACTGTTTCAAGCCACATGCAAGCAATTCCGTGCTACAATGATCCAATTGCAGGAGTTAGAAGTTGTTGTCGTGTTGGTTTATTGAAAACAGAAATATATTTCTGGGGTTTCTTTTGCTGTCTTTTTCTTTTTTTTTTTTGGTTTCATGCAGCTGAACAGGAAATTTACTTCTCAGTAAATTTGGAAAAAATTTTTGTTTGTGAAAAAAAAAACAAAAAAAAACAGGCCAATAAATTTAACGTCTCGTCACTTTAAGTACCTCAGAGTAAAAAATAAAAAAAAAATAAAAATAAAAAAAAATAAAAAAATTTTAGTACCTATACTTTGCTTCATTTTAGTTTATTGCCAAAATTTTGACCAATCTTATCATTAAAGTGCAAGAAAGATAGATATTGAAAGCAAGAGGGAAAGTAATCCACAAACGTTATGATCCAGACAATTTTCATCCTAAGTGACATCTGTATCAAAACGCAAAATTGACAAAATAAAGTGGACAATGGTAAATGGACAGTAGTTGCTTCATTGTGAAACAGCTTCAGCAAAAATAAGGGATGTCGAGTACTAGTATGATAAGGTTGTGAAAAACTGTAAGAGTACTGAGAAAAAAAAAGGGTCTATTAGCATGTCACAAGAGTAAGAAAAACTCATGAATATGAACTTTATCCATTATCAAGCAACATAATTATTTTTAGACAATTCAGATGGTAAGCATTCAGTAGAGCGGATGCTTGATTTTAAGTTACACCAGAGCATTGAGCTGGAAGAAAAGGAAATTCCGTCTTGATCAAGTTGTTCAACTCAGAAAAGATGCGCTCACAGGAAGAATGTATAAAAGCATTTTTCTTTGCGAGAACCTGATTAGAAATGTCAAGAAGCATCTTTTGCTTTAGAACAACAACGCGAAAGATTGATGTAGCTTTCAGAATAAAAGTTTTGTAAGAGGCAGGTTGATTGCAAACGTTGAAAAGAATTAAGGGCTTGCTCAAAAAAAACTTTCGTGGAAATTTTGTCCCTGATGAAATCTTGTAATCGCAAAAGAATCAAACGAGAGATCGGGCAATCATAGCAAACGTGTTCGATAGTATCATTCAAGCTTGAGCAGAATTTACATGTGTTAATTCGTTTTTCTCCATTTGTAAGACGATTGATCCCGTGCCTTGAGTTGAATTTGCCGAAGAAATATCCAAAATGTGCCACTTTAAATGTCACTTCCTTCTCCTTGTTGGAAAGATTTTTGAAAGGTTTTGAAAGGAGTAGAACTTCAGACCAAGAAGAGGGTTTTAAGCAGCTGTTTATTTTTGGTAATTCTGCTTGTTTTGAATCCAAAAGAGAGAGGTAGAGTTGTTCGTGAGTGATGCTGTTCCATTGGTCCGAAGAAAAACGCAGCTGACGAAGTAAAAAAAGAATGTGTTTCCAGTCAGAGTTAGGCTCCGGTTTGTGAGGCATGCTGTTAAAAAACATTTCCGGATAAAGACTACGGATTCAATAACTGAGGTTGTAGAGCGCATACGACATCCAAAAGAGGTTGGGGTTGGGTTGGCAGTAAGAGATTTAAATCTTATCAAGAAAGCAATATTGGTCAAAGCCGAAGACGATGGCATTCCAATACCACCATGTTGAGGAATTTTGGATAGAGTAATCCGACTGATTGGCTCAAAATAAGACGGTGACCACAGAAACTTGTGAAGAATCTTCGAGACTGATATTTGTGTGTTTCTTGGACACTGAAAAACTTTTGCCGTAAAAGTGATATGAGGCAGGAGTAGAGTCTTGATTAACAAAAGTTTACCATGCATTGAGATATTGCAGTGTTTGTGGCTATCAGCTACGCCCTTAATAATACCTGTCAAACGAGACCAATTTTGTTTTAGGGTAGAAAAGATCAAAGAGAATCGAATGCCAAGTATTTTTGCTTCGTTTGGGTATTTAGCTTCCGGTAAATGCTTTTTAATTTCATCTGAAAGATGCTTGTTGTTGGACAGAATTGTGGTCTTTTTTCTATTGATTCGCAGATTGGCATGAGAAGAGAAATCTTGAATGAGTTGCAGTGCAGGGTTTACTTCAGACTGGTCAGTGAGAAAAAGTATGGTGTCATCAGCATATTGCTGTAATTTTATTGATGCAGAGCCCAAGGAAAGGCCTTTGATCGAAGATGAAGAGCTAATTTTCTTAGACAAAACATCCGTTGCTATGGAAAATAGAAGCATACTAAGTGGACAGCCTTGTCGTATGCCGGTAGTAATAGGAATGCGGTCGGTGAGAGTGTGATTGACTAATATTTTGGCAGATATATCTTGTAAAAGAATTGTGGTCCACTGAATCAAAGCTGGTGGTAGGTTGATATGGCGCATGGGAGATAAAATGAATTTATGGGAAACGTTGTCGAATCCTTTCGCAAAATCAAGTTGGAGTAAGGCTAGAGGATGACTGATGTCATTTACATAGTCAATGGCTGATTTGATGTTTAACAAGACATTGTGAAGTTGTCTTCCTTTGATTGCAGCTTGTTGGGTTTGGGATATGTAATTTTCTAAAAAAGGCAATAAACGAAAAGTAATAGTTTTGGCAAGAATTTTGTAATCGCAGTTAAGAAGTGAAATTGGTCGCCAGTTTCGAATATCTGTGGACTTTCCGGGCTTCGGAATAAGAGGGTGAGAGAAGAGGGTGCTTGTTGTTGTATGAACATTAGACAAGACTTTTGGCCGAACTGGACAAACTCTAAAGGCTTGCACAGCGGCAGAGTGTTTTTAGGGAATAAACGATTTTTCACTTGTGGTACTTTAAAAAAAACAAGTGAAAAAATCGCTTAACCCTAGTAGTAAGGACAGCCATAGGCTATCCTTTGCAATTTCATATACTGTAAGCAGTAGGCAGATCGGTATGGGCGTTATTGTGTCTTCCGAGCAGCTCGTCTTTTTACGAAGAAAAAATTAGGCAATGAGAAAATATTTGCAACACCGTGTCTGATTTGACCGGTTTGGAAGGTGAAAGTCAAATTTTTCCGCAGTTTCAAAAGCGAACAGTAATAAGCCTTTTACCAACCAGTCGAATAAATCAGTTGAAGTTAGGAAAAAAACTTACTTGGGTGTTGCAATCTTCAAGCTGTTGGTCACTTCCACAACAATCAGGATCGCCAGCAGATCCACCATCACAAGCGCGCAGTCTGATCCTAACGCCACCACCACAAGTTGCACTGCACGTAGCCCATGAACCCCAATCTGACCAGCCAGCACAAGTCTACAAACATCAAGTCATTTTTAGTTTATGCATCCTGATAGTACATGCCCTAGGTAGTCGTCATATAGTAAAGTAATTAAACGTCAAATATAATGATTCTGTTTCCATTTTTGTCCGACAGCATTAACAATGCCATTTGTCAGGATACAAAAATATATAGGAAGGGCATCTGAAATTTAGTGCTACAATGTTCTGAAAAAGTTCAATGGCAAGATGCGGTTTGGTGAAAAGACAAACCAAGCTATTTTAAACCTTTAATCTTTCTTCAAAATCTAGCAAGGGAAAACCGCAGTTGAGTTGCAACTGTGCGCAGCGCGACTGAGAGGGTAAAGGCGTTGTTTTTACCACGACCCTGACCGCATGTTTTGGATTCAACCCGCACGACAGACCCGGCTTTAGGATATTGTGACTGGGGAGCACAAAGAAATTTTGGGGGGGCACGAGAACTTTATTTAAGTGAGTTCGAGAGTGTGGATCAAACGAAAAAGGGTGAAGACCCCCCCAAAAAAAAAGAGGTCTCCATTTGCAAAATTTACACATATTCTGGTTTTCATCTCAAAATCGTTCGATTTTCACAAATTCTGAGGTGAGTACCAAAAAAAAAAAAAAAAAGATCTTCGTCCCAGAATATACGCGAAATTTCGTGAAATCCGGTGTGAGTCCACAAAAATTACGAAAAAATAGTTCTTGCTCACGAATTCTAGGGCGATAAGCACAGGGGCGTATTTAGAGGAGGGCATTGGGCCATGGCCCTCCCTTTCGGTCGCCAGGATAGTATAATTAGCATAGAATAGTATACAAAATTGTGGCATGTCCCCCTTTTGCAAGTTGGGCAGAAGCTTTGATTACACAAAGAGTACGTTTTATACGTTTGTTTTTAGGCCTGCACCCAACTTTGGGCAAATAATGGGACTAAATTTGAGTGAAGAACTTTTCTTTCTTTATTTTTGGCTCTTGACCTAAATTAGGGCAAAAAATCGGACTAAATTTGAGTGAAGACCTTTTTTTTACTCTTCACCTAATTTTGGGCAAAAAATCGGACTGATTTTGGGTGGAACGATTTCTTATTCTGATCTTTGTTCTTCTCAAATTTTCTGAAGTTCCTGCCCCCCTTTTTAAAATCCTGCGTACGCTACTGGATAAGCACCATAGACGTAGCCAGGATTTTTGATTGTGGGGGCCCAAACCACAAATCACATGCAATGACGTCATCAAAAACTTCGAAAGAGGAATTTTTGTGAGGGCAAAGGTATCGTAGAATGGAACATCAGAAGCCGTGACCTGGTGTTGGCACGTACCTACGAGCTCGTTCAAGGAGAGGGCTTAAACCAATAGCTAAATTACAAAAATGTCTAAATTGAGAGACGCGTTTGAGTAAAGAAGTGTACTGTAATTCAGGCCGCCGGAGGCTATGAGGGTGTGGGGGCGAAGCCCACAGCCGCTGGGCGATTTTTCGTAATTTTTGGAAAAAACGCTATTTTAATAGCATTGGATCATATTTCGCACGTATTCAGGGCCATTTGAAAGTACTAGATTTTTAACATTTGAAAGCCGCCAATTGAAAAAATTAAGTTGCGCAGTACTCCTTTTACTTTCAATTTAAGCCCAAACCACGTTGAAAATCTTCCATTTAGGGGTTTAATTTTGTGAGTGATTTGGCCAAGGTAGGGGGAAGTAAAGTACATTGCCTCCTGCAATAGATTAGCAGCAAATAACAATCCTGTCGAATACTTTCCTTGGAGATTATTGTTTTGTCATGAAAACAACCAGTTATAGGAGTACAAACACGGCCAGGGGGCCCTGGCCCTCTCAATTCAAAAATTTGTTCAATGAGCAGTCCCCTTACTGGGGGTAATTTTTTCAAAAGTATTTTTTGCATAAAAATTGGGGAGTTGTAGGAGAATTGTTTTTGAAAAATGTACTATAGATAGTTATGCCTACAAACCATGCTATTGCCCGGGCCGGATTTTTATTGAGTTGGGCCCCCTGGCACTTTGGGATTTTTGTAATATTGTCCTGCTAAATAGAGGTGAAGATCAAAAAAAATTCTTATCTGAGCGCGGGGCCCATGGCACTGTGCCATATGTTAAATCCGTCCCTGGATATTGCACCACGTTCATAAAAAGGCTAGATGATGGCCTCATTTAGCAACTTTTAAAATACAAACCCTTATTTTCACTTAGGTCATACGTTTAAATTGGTTGGCAAACATTAAATTAAAGGGGCCCAAGCCCCCTGGATCAATATTGCTTTTGGGGCTCATTTAAATATTATTGCAGGGGATCCATTTAAATTGGTTGGTAAAAATTACATTGAGGGGGCCCGGGCCCCCTGGATCAATATTATTGTTGGGGGCCCATTTAAATATTATTGCATGGGGAAGATTTAAATTGGTTGGTAAAAATTAACATTGAGGGAGCCCAATTCCTTAGATCAACATTATTTTGGAGGGCCCATTTAAATATTATTGTAGGGGACATATTTAAATTGGTTGGTAAAAATTAAATTGAGGAGCCCCGGCCCCCTGGATCAATATTATTGTTAATTACTGCTGTACACGTGTACTGTTGTAAGCGAAGATGCTAAAAGAAACTGAAACTGAAGAAACAATAGTATTTTTTGTGACATTTTTATCATTAGCAGCAATTCAATTGAAGGAACTCGGGCCTTCTGGGCCCTCCTGGCTACGCCTATGATAAGCACTCCAGTAGCCCTGAGCCTATTAATTTCCTTGGGGCACATTCCTCGCTTGGGGGGGCACAACTTTCGTTTGGGGGCACAAGCAGTCATTTGGGGGGCACGGTCCAAAATGCCCCCCGGTGGCGCCGGGCCTGCCGCAAAACGGTCGCGTTGTTGCGTCTTTGGTTAGAACGTTTTACGACGATTACCTCTGTTCGGTAGCTTTCAAAGAAGCAACAAATTCAGCGAATAAGAATTCGAAGAAATCTACAGAAACATTAGATCACTCGAAACTCCTAAGCAGGTACGGATTTCTCCAAACACGAAATAGTTAAAGCAATTAAAAAAGTGCAAATTATAATTAGCGTCTGACGCTGCCTGGAAACAGGAGGATAAATACACTGTGCAACTATAACAACAACCAACAGAAAGAGAAAATATGTAAAAACAAAGACCTATACCAATGTAGCAAATTCAAATCGATTCTTTCATTATACTCGCTGTATTACGCCGAAACGTGTAACGAGTTGGCGGGGACCATCTCATAGGCGTGGCCAGGGGAGGGGTGCGGGCCCCCCTCCCAATTGAAATGCTACCAATGATAAAAATCTGACAAAAAAGACTATTGCTTCTTCAATTTCAGTTTCTTTTAGCATCTTCGCGTATAACAGCACACGCGTATATCAATAATTAACAATAATATTTATCCAAGGGACCCGGGTCCCCTCAATTCAATTTTTGCCAACCAGTTTAAATGAACCCCGACAAAAATATTCAAATGGCCCCCAATTTAAATGGGCCCCCAACAATGATATTAACCTATGGGGCCTGGGCCGCCTCAATTTAATTTTTGCCAACCAGTTACAACAATATTTAAATGAACCCCAATGTAAATGGGCCCACAACAATGATATTGATCCAGGGGCCCAGGCACCACCAATTCAATTTATCCAATTAATTTAAATGGGCACCCTACAATAATATTTAAATGACCCTCAATTTAAATGGGGCCGCCAACAACAATATTGATCCAATGGGCCCAGGGCCTCTCATTTTAATTTTTGCCAACCACTTTTAAAATGCCCCCTACAATAATATTTAAATGGACCCCAATTTAAATGGGCCTTCAACAATGACATTGATCCAAAGAGACCCGGGCCCCCTCATTTTAATTTTTGCCAACCATTTTAAATGGACCCCCTACGATAATATTTTAATGACCCTCAATTTAAATGGGCCCCCAACAACAAGATTGATCCACATGACCCGCGCCCCCTCAATTTAACTTTTCCAACCATTTTAAATGGACCCCTACTATAATATTTTAATGGCCCTCAATTTAAATGGGCCCCTAACACTAATTTTGATCCAGGGGCCCGGGACCCCTCAATTTAATGTTTGGCAAGCAATTTAAACGTATAACCCGAGTGAAATTAAGGGTTTTCATCCTAAAAGTTGCTAACTGAGGCCCTCATGAATTCTTTTTATGAACGTAATGCAATAACCAGGGATGGATTTAACATATGGCACAGTGCCAGGGGCCCCGCGCTCAGACAAGACTTTTTTTTTGTCTTCACCTATATTTGGGAGGAAAATATTACAAAAATCCCAAAGTGCCGGGGACTCAACTCAATGTAAATCCGGCCTGGGCAAGAACATGCTCTGAAGGCGTAGTTACCTATTGTACATTTTTTAATAACAATTCACCTCCGTCTCGACAGTTATTATGCGACAAAATACTTTTGAAAAAAATTAGCTGCAGTAAGGGGACTGCTCATTGAACAAATTTTTGAATTGAGAGGGCCAGGGCCCCCTGGCCGTATTTGTACTTCTATAACTGGTTGTTTTCATGACAAAACAATTAAATTTTTAAGGAAAGTATTCGACTGGATTGTTATTTACTGCCAGAATATTGCAAGAGGCAATGTACTTTGCTTCCCCCTACCTTGGCCAAATCACTTACAAAATTTAACCCAAAATGCAAGATTTTAAACGTCTTTTAGACTTAAATTGCAAGCAAAAAGAGGACTGAACAACTTTATTTTTTCAATCGGCTTTCAAATGTTAAAAATCTAGTACTTTCAAATGGCTCTGAATACGTGCGAAATGTGATCCAATGGTAATAAAATAGCTTTTTTTCCAAAAATAACGAATAATCGCACAGCGGCTGGGGGCTTCGCCCCCAGACCCCGGTCTGCGATGC
Source organism: Trididemnum nubilum (assembly GCA_963965965.1). Classification (NCBI taxonomy): domain Eukaryota; kingdom Metazoa; phylum Chordata; class Ascidiacea; order Aplousobranchia; family Didemnidae; genus Trididemnum; species Trididemnum nubilum. Next base: position 18,748,558 of record OZ014482.1, on the reverse strand, counting down.
GTTTCAATTACAGTAGGCTACACTTCTTTACTTAGTACACGTCTCCCAGTTTAGACATTTTCACATTTTAAGTATTGGTTTAAGCCCTTGAACAAATTCCTAGTTACGTGTCAACACCAGGCCACGACTTCTGATTTTCCATTCTACGATATCTTTGCTCCCACAAAAAATTCCTCTTTCGAAGTTTCTGATGACGTCATTGCATGTGATTTGTGGTTTGGGCCTTCCCTCAATTAAAAATCCTAGCTACGCCTATGGACTATCTTTACGTCATTGCGCCCGGGCAACGCAGTTACTTTCAAAGAGTTGTCGCAGCGGTGGCGAGCTGTTGGACACACAATGTTTGATTTGACCGGCCAGAGAATGAACCCTTGTATCCCGCACCACAGACGAGTACCAATGAAGAACCAAAATAATACTATAGTAAGGCCACGATTCAAGTTTACAGTTAAAATGTAGTGTGTGTACTTTTCAATTTGGAGTTGTTTTCTGCTTGGCGCAAAAGATCTTAATTGGACTACTTTATAAGATTTATTCGTACCTTTGTAATTGAAACAACGACAAAATCAACTAATGCTATTCTCACTTCAGTGTTGCAAGAACGAGTTTCAGATGTAGCTCCCATGCACCCAGGCTCTCCAACTATTCCGAACAAGCAACGTCTAGTCCTGGTGTACGTTCCACCTCCACCACAAATACCGGTGCAATCACTAAAAGGACTCCAAGGACTCCATTCCGCACATTCATCTAATGGGCAAAGCTGGAAGGCAAATGAGAATGAAAAGTTATGCACTTAATACTTTAAAGCCTTTGACAATCTATGGCAAACAAAATTCAATTAACAAGGACGTACATTTAGTGCAAGAGAAGAATTTATCAAGATGACTTTTGAGATGTGATTTATCGCTTTTTGATAAAATGGCTTTTCACAGTAAAAATGATAATTTGCTAATCAAAAAAATAAGCAAAAATTCTAAAAATCAAAATAAAAAAGGCTTAAATTAAGTTCACAGAGCTGGACAGCACCGTTTCGGACTGCTAGCCCCGATCAGCAGCTAGAGAGCCCTTATAAGCTACTGGTGAGTGATGGGAAAAACGCTTAAATCAAGTTTACAGAGCTAGACAGCGCCATTTTGGACGGTTAGACCTCATCAGCAACTGGTGAGTGGTAAGATAATCAAAATACACGATGGTGGGAACAACAACTCATTATCAAATCTTTCGACTACTTGAGCTTTATTAAAAACACTCTACTTAATAACATTTTTGCTTACTTCAGTTTCTTCGCTTCGTCCCGAGTCACAGACTTGGAAGAAGGGTCCAAATCCTCCTTCGCAAGCCCTGACACGAGAACGAACGCTGTCAGCCCCGCAAGTTCCACTACACACTGACCATTGGCCCCATACCGTCCATTGAGCTAAAAAAATGATATTAGGTTATGACTTTTAAAGGCTTGATGTTTGCCTGTAACTGCTGATGGCAGGAGTTTAGCTATTATATTAGATTACGTCATGATGACGAAGCAAATATGGTGGTTAAATAAGATAATGATTGTTAAAAAAGAAAACACTTGCAACATCACCTGAAAAAATATTGAAGCTGCCCACTCAGCAAGCGGTAAATGAGACTCATAGGCATAAGCAGGAAGGGGGCCCAGAGCCCCCCCCCCATTGAAATGCTATCAATGATAAAAATGTCATCAAAAAGACTATTGTTTCTTTCTTCGGTTTTCGCTTTTTTTATCATCTTCGCCTACAAGAGTACACGCGTACAACAGTACTTAACAATAATATTGATCCAGGGGGCCCAGGGCCCCTCAATTCAAATTTTGTCAACCAATTTACATGGGCATCCTACAATAATATTTAAATGGCCCTCAATTTAAATGGGCCCCCAACAATGATATTGATCCAAGGGAACCCGGCCCCTCATTTTAATTTTTGCCAACCAATTTAAAAATGCCCCCTACTGGAATATTTAGATGGACCCCAATTTAAATGGGCCCCCAACAACAATATTGATCCAGGGGACCCGGGCCCCCTCAATTTAACTTTTCCAACCATTTGATTTGTTCCAAAATGACATTTATTTACTCAAAGGTACTCTAACCACGTAACCTAAATTATAAGCTTAGTAAGACACAATCAACTGCTGATGGAGTGTTACGTATTATGGTTAGTGTTTTAATACTTTGCTTACTACGTAATGATTATTTCGTCTCAGCATTAATTATATTCTATGTCAACTTGAATGTCGCTCTAATGATCTTGATGCAATAAGCATGAGTTGCATAGAAAAAATGTTGTGTTAATTGAACATTATATAATTGCTGCAGTTTGCCTGTGACGCGAATGGAATACTGTGTTCTAAGTTTATTTTTTCGACTAAAATCTAGTTATAAACCTAGAAAAATTAAGTTATTCGAAGCTGTGCGACTATTGAGGCTTTTACGTTTTCAATGGACATGACAACCAGTGTGGGAAGCGATGCACCTGCGGGCGTCTTGCAGCAGGACTCCATGTCGACTTGCGCATTTTTTGCTGCTTGTAAGAAATTTGATCTGAGCAATGCTTTGAACAACTTTTTGAGAAGTAATTTCAAAGTTTGCCGATACTACGAAACCGATGCTAACTTACCAATCTCATTAAAAACCAAAAAGCTTTTTCTGATGCATATCAACATCAGATCTGCGAACAAAAATTTCGAACTCATGAATCATGCATTGTTGAATTCTCTTGTGATGCTACCGGATTTGATCTGCTTATCCAAAACAAAACTTAAAAACCATCCTTTGACTAATGTGTCTTTACCGGGATATGCTCCACTTATCACAGCAAATTCTGATACAAACGCTGGCGGCGTTGAATCTTATGTCTCTGAAAATTTTTCTGCAACAGTTCTAGGTAAAAATTTATTGCAATCCAACAGTAAAGACCTTTAGCTTCAAATCGTTGAAAAATCCTACCGAGAAATTTTTAACCTCGGCATCATTTATCGTCATCCAAAAGCGGGATGTTAATGATTTTATTTCGGCGCTAAATGAAAAACTTTTACAAAATAACCAAACTTAGAAATACTATATTTGCGGTGATCTCAACATTGATGTTAACCCCATGAACTGCTGTAATAATGCCTCCTCTTATACTCAAATGGTTGCCAGAAATGGAGCCTCCTTGTTAATCGACAAACCAACCCACATCACCAATACATCGCAAACTGTTATAGATCATATAATTACCAATGACACAACAAGTATTATACTTCCTATTATTTTCTTAAGCGATATAGCTGACCACTATCCAGTGGCATGTGTACTAGCAAATAGTAGACAAGAACAAAAAAACAAGCATTGTGAGCAACCTATCTATTACAGAGACATCAGTCATTTCAAGAAAGATGACTTTACTGCTGAATTACAAAGATTAATGACTGAATTTTTAGATACTATTACTTTGAATACCATCGATAAAACCGAAATCAATTTCAAAAACTTTGTTAGCGTATTCAAAGCATGTATCGATAAGCATGCACCGCTAAAGCCTGCATCGCGCAAAAAGCGTAGATTGTTGACTAAACTTTGGATTACAAATGAAATTTTGGATCAAATTAAGCAAAAACAAAAACTCTACGTTACGCATTATGTCCAAGGTACAGAAGAACAAAAATGTATCTACAAACGATTCGCTAATAAACTAACTAAAAAAAATGCTAAAAAACAATATCTCAAGATGTAATAGTGAACTCCAGAAATGATATTCGTAAATTTTGGACCATTATCAATTTGTTGACTGCGCAAAAACCTAAATCTAGTTTTCCAAACTGTATCAATACTACAAATGGTGTAATCAACAACAAGGATGCAATCGCTGAAGAATTCAACAATCACTTTTGTGGTATCAGTAAAAAACTTTCTGGCAAATTGATACCAGCAATTCGCCTAGATTTAGTATGTATTTAACTAGGCGTGTTTCCTCATCAATGTTTTTTAGCCCTGTTACGTTAATAAAAGTTTATAACATCATTAATCTACTTAATCCTAATAAGAGTTGTGGCCCTGATAGTGTCGATGTAAAATATTTAAGGTCTGCTGCTGTGGTCATTACACCTGTATTGACGCTATTGTGTAATGCATGCCTAACATTTGGAGTACTTCCTTCTTGTTTAAAAATATCAAAAGTTATTTCCATATTTAAAGCTGATGACAAAACTTGTGTCACTAACTATCGCCTCATCTCCCTCCTATCATGTTTCTCAAAAATTTTAGAAAAATTGGCCTACACTAGAACCACTGAATTCTTAAATCATAAAAATGTTCTTCTCCCAACTCAATACAGTTTCACAAAAAACTACTCTTCTTCTCATGCCATCATTGATATTCTATCTACTTGTTATGATAATGCAGAAAAGAAATTATATTCAGAACTGGTTCTACTCGACTTAGCCAAAGCCATTGACACTGTTGATCATTATATTCTTCTTCAAAAACTTGATCATTACGGGTCAAGGGGGATTGTTAATGACTTTTTTTAAATCATTTTTAAAAGACAAATCTCAATTTGTTGGTATCGATAACTCTCACTCTTCTCTAAGTACTATAAATACTGGGGTAGCCCAAGGATCTATCTTAGGTCCATTTCAATTCTTGTTTTATATTAATGACATATCCAACAGCATTGACTCCACTCTACAATGATTTGCAGATGACACCTGCCTTTTGGTAACATCTCCCTCGTTAAAGCAATTGAAAAGTCCATTCACCTCTGAAATCAACAGAGTTAGTATGTGGGTGCGAGCTAATAAACTAACACTCAATCCTGCTAAATCAAACTAATTAATATTTACTCCAAAGCTCAATTCTCCCTCCGTTAATATTGATATTCAATGTACGGACGGTCGTATTAAATCAGTAAACTAAGCAAAGTACCTTGGTATACTTTTAGACGCTAAGTTAACTTTTTCAGACCATATCAAAGTTCTTGAAAATAAGGTTTCTAGATCCGTGGGAATTCTAAGTAAATTCAAATATTTTCTACCTCAAGATGCTCTTATTAAACTTTATTACGCTTTAATTCACTCTCATCTTAATAATGGAATATTAGCATGCGGTAACATCCATCATTCGTATCAACTCAAATTAATGAGATTGCAAAATAAAGCATTGAGAATCGTGACCTGTAGTGGATGGACCGATAGTGCTTTTCCCTTATTTAAAAAAACAAATGTTCTTACTATACCCTTGTTATTTCAATATGAAACGGCCAAACTCATGCATAGACACAGCAGCAAGAATCTTCCAGTAAATCTGACTAATTATTTTACATTGTCAAAAAATATTCATTCAATTAGGTCTACCACCAACGAAAACTTACAGACGCCGTTATTTAGACTGCAAAGAACCCAAAAATCCATTAAATTTACTGGCGCTAAAATCTGGAATTTTATCCCGAGTAACATTAGAAAATCCTCATTTCGAAACTTTAAAAAAATGTTCAAAGCATATTTGCTTCACTCATCTGATTAGTATAGTTCTGTCGTTCTGCACTCAGTCAACCAAATGTATGGTTCATTCATCTTCTTTTATTTACTGAAACGTAGTAGATGAGCTTTGTGTTATATGGTTTCTGTGGCTTTAGCTGACAACGGGTATGTTGTTTTTCTTCATACTGGTTGACTCATAGTAGCTAACATTAGCACCTTGGATTCTTTTAATGCCTTATATTTTTCCTCTTCTTACCCTCGACTATCTTAAAATTTAAAGTCATCTTTTCAAGATGAGCAGAGATGGCTACAGTCTCGAAGACATCACGGTCCCTATGTAGCTTGTCTGTCTCTGCTCTTGTCAATATTATTTCGTTGATATTTGTTTAGTTTAATTTTACTGGCAAAGTTGCCTTTTTTTGACTTGTGCAGTGCTATTTAATAAACTTGAACTTGAACGTGAGTGTTTGGTTCTGAAACCAAACTGAAATTCAGTGAATAAATTCAATTTTTCCCAAAATTTAGTGAGTCTTTTGTGCAAAATTGTTTCAACGACTTATTCATCGGAGACGATATTGAAGTGGGCCAGTAATTACCCAGTTCAAGTGTGGATCCGCCTTTTTGAAAAGGAATCACGGTAGCAATTTTTAATACGTCGGGATAGCTTCCAATTTCAAGAGATTCGTTAAAAGAGTGTGCCAAATAATCAGAAATAAAAGGAACTTACCGTAGATTATTTTATGATGCGCACTGGAATATCAATATATCCTGGAGATTTGTGATTATTTAGGGAAGAAATAATTTCAATCACTTTGTAAACATCAGTTGGTTGTAAAACAATTGATGATACAATACGTTTGCCGAGAAACGTAAAGAGTTGATTACTCTGATGAAAGCTACTACTACAGGACTTTGCAGCGAGTTTTTCATCAATTTTAACAATGTGTTTGTTGATTTCGTAACAAATGTTTTGAGGCAAGGTAAATAATTTGCCATGGGTTTCAATAGTTTGCGGCTTCGTAGTTCTCGATTTGGTTTTCGCAAGTAACTGATTTATGCATTTCAATGTATTCGCAGTATTGCGGGCATCTTTAAACAAGTTTTAAAACATTTCTGTTTGGATTTTGCCTTCACATAGGTTACTGTATTTCGACACTTTTTATATTCATGGTATGTCTGGACTTTTGCTTTTAAGATATTTAAAATAAAGCTTGTTTTTGTGCTTTGTGGCTGTGAGGATATTCGGGGTGATCCATGGGTGTTTAGATACTTTATATTGTCTCTGACTTTGTATCTTCTGGGGAAAACGTTGAGAGATGAGTTTATTCAGTAGATCAAGAAGTTTATCCAGGTTGTAGTTGTTAGGAGGTAGCCATTCAGCTGTGGAACGTTTATTAATCAAATGTTCTAGAAAAATTCTAAGCAGAGGTGGAGTCGAGAAGTCAAGGCTCGAGGCCAAGGATAAGGACACAAAAAAAGCCGAGGCCAAGGCCAAGAACAGCCTTTCCAAGGACAGACCCTCTCGAGGCCAAGGACAGAAATGCTCGAGGCCAAGGACCAAGGACACAGCCGCAAGTGTTCTCCAAAAAAAAAAGGTCTTCAAAAAAGTTTTTCAGGCAATCTCCAATTTATAGGCGTAGTCAGAATTTTTGATTGGAAAGGCCTAAACCTCAAATCACAAGCAATGACGTCATCAAAAATTTGCCTGTTGGCACTTAACCAGAATTTTGCAAAGGGGGAGGGATTAAACTAATCTAGTTGAAAATCGCAAATACGTAACTTTGGAGACGTTTTGAGAAAGCCAGTGTAACTCAAACGTATCACAGACGGGGGTCTGGGGGCGGGGCCTCCAGCTGTTGGGCGATTTTTTGTAATTTTTTGGAAAAAATAGCTATTTTAATGCCATTGAATCACATTTCGCACATGTTGAGCCAGGGGTGCCGAAACCCGGGGGGATATATCCCCTCCAATAATTTGACTGTATCCCCCCAATAATTTGAGTATGGTCTATATCTGCAACCCCTCCAATAATTTGACTTTGGTGTGCATCTGAGCGAAGATCTCCACCTGAATTCGGGAAAAAAGTGTTCCATTCAGTAGTGTAGTCGGGGGAGGGGGGCTATAGCCCTTCCCCCATTGGCCTGTCAACCAAAATGCTGAATAAAAAAAATACCACGTTTTTATCTTTTCTGAGACTGTTGTTTGTGCTGGAATGGACTAAAAAGTGATTTAAAGCATCTTTTAAAACATATATTCAGGGGGGGGGGGCTAATTTGTCAAAAATAAAAGTCACTAATGAATGAAAACTTCGAAAAATGTACAAATATAAACAATCAAATTTGATTGCAAATGTAAAAATGCCAAGCATAAGTTTTATCAACAAATATATTATAAACTCAGAAATAAGGGGAACGGGGGGGGGGGGGGGCTATTCAGTATTAGTTAATTACCCATTACTTCTCTCAAATATCTTTCCGTAAGCCCGCCCCCCCATTTTTTATCTTTGTAAAATATAAACGAAATACATTACTTCTAGTGAGTTTTATTGAATAACAGAATTTTGTGATTTACCAGCATGTAAACTAGAAAACTACAATGGTATCATTAGCCATTTCCCACATAACCCATAAAACAACCAGTTAAATCATGTTACGCTGCCAATTTCTATGCTACGTTTTAAAAACATTATTTTTTAAAAAAATAGCTCTAAAAATAAGCTATTTTTGCAAAAAATTGCAAAAGTTTCAAGCAAAATCTTCACCCCCAGATCCCATTGGCCTTCGGCGGCTGGAGGCTCCGCCTCCCTGACCCAAAAATTAGCCCTTCCATTACGAATTTCTGGCTACGCGCTTGGTTCCATTTTTGGTAAAGACCTTTTTTTTGGTCTTCATCTGAATTCGGGGGAAAAAAGTGTTCCATTTTTGGTGAAGACCTTTTTTTTGCTCTTCACTTAATTTGCTCACCTGAAAAAAATCGTGGTCGAGGTTAATCCCCCAAATGTTGAAAATAGGGCAAAATTGGAGTAAAATTATTGCAAATTATCCCCCCACTGCTCAACAAAGATTTGCACCCCGGTTTAGAGCCATTTGAAAGCACTAGAATTTTGACATTTGAAAGCCAATTAAAAATTTTAAAATGTTTAATGTTTAATCCTCTTTTTATTTGCAATTTAAGTCCAAAACACGTTTAACATCTTGCATTTTGGTGTTAAAGTTTAATTGTACGTGATTTGGTCCAGGTAGAGGAAAATATGGTGCATTGTCTCGAGCAACATTTTAGCAGTAAATGAAAACCCACTCGAAGATTTTCCTTAGAGATTTTTGTTTTGTCATGAAAATAACCAGTTGTAGAAGTGCATGTTAGGCCAGGGGGCCCAGGCCCCCTCAATTGAAGTTCAACAATTTGTTCAAACAGCATTTTCCAAGGCTAACTTTTTTAAAAGTATTTTGAGCGTAAAAGCTGGCGAGGTGAATTAATGAATTGTTGTTGAAAAATAGTATAATAGATGGTTACGCTTACTGATCATGTTATTGCCGGGCCGGATTTACATCGCGCTGAGCCTCTAACACTTTGGAGATTTTCGCAACATCTTTCTGCCAAATGTACGTGAAGACCATAAAAAGTCTTAAGATTTGAGTGCAGGGCCATTAGCTGGTACTGCACCGCATTGAGGTAAATCCGGCCTTAGTTAATGCATTACGTTCTTAAAAAGGCTAGATGTGGTCCTGAGATAGCAACTTTTAGGACAAAAACTATCCATTTCTACCAGGTTTACCTTTGAATTGGCTGGCAAAAATTGATTTGAGGGGTTCCTTGTGGCCCCTAGTCTTCAATATTGTTGTTCGCTACTGGTGTGAGCGAAAAATGCTAAAAAGAAACTGAAACTGAAGAAACAATAAGCTTTTTGTCACATTTTTGTCATTGGTGAAATTTCAATTGGGGGGAGGCCCGCTTGACTAAGCCAATACTCCAATTGCGGAAAACAAAAAAGTATTTGCAAATTTTTCACAAGGTTTCTGGCGTATTCCAACAAAATTTCAACGGTTCAAAAATAGTGCTGTCTTCGAGCCGAGGACAGGGCAATTTTCGAGGACCTAAGGCTTTGAAGACAAGGCCAAGGACTTGAGGCTTCGAGACCAAGGCCAAGGACTTCAAAATGTGTCCTCGAGGCCAAGGACGTCCTCGAGAACTCCACCTCTGATTCTAAGCCCTCCTGTGTTATTTTGCGGTAGTGCGGTCGGTTGGTGTTTCTATTAGGGTTACGCTGATACTTAATACGTACAGGCAGGTGGTCAGAAATGTCTTCTTGTAAAGTAAATGATGAAACTTGACTTAATGAAGTAGTTTAATACAGGCATGATCGGTTACAGAGCTGCAGGATGAGCAAATTCTGGTCGGCTTGTTGATAATTTGTGTGTATCCAATGCCATTTAAGTGGTTTGCATAATTATCAATTGTTGGTGATTCGCCAATTTTGTCATAATGAATGTTAGAGTCTCCTAATACTAAATATTTTTGGTCGGACTTAAATTTTTTAAGGATATGCACAAAGGCATCTTCAAATAGCATGATCTTTTTGTTAGTGTTATTTGGGTGTCTGTATACTGATCCTACAATTAATGTTTCTTTATTATGACGAATAAGTTCAACTCAGACATCCTCGTATTCATCATTTTTTACCTTAATTTGCGAAAGTTGACGGCATTTTATGTCGTTGGATACATAAATTGCGGATCCATCAGCATGAGTGTCTGGATTGTAGTGGTACAAGTTATATCCAGAAAGATTGCAATACTTCATATCGCGTGGGGTTAGTTTAGTTTCGCTGATGCAAAGCACTTCAACTTTGTTGGAAAATCGATTTAAAAATAGTTCTAGATCATTAAAATGTTTATTAAGGCTCACAATGTTTACGTGAACAATGACAATACATTCATTTGCTAGGTTTGTAGCGGTTTTAGCGGCAAATTTTGCAAGGGATCGGTATTTACAAGAAATGTTATCAATCATTGGTGTGACATGAACCATTGCAATTGAGCTAGGGTAAACAACTATATAATACAAAAGCTAGAACAAACAAAGAAATGAAGAAAAAGTTACAACTGTTCCAAATCACTTTCCGTTGTTATATAAATTTTTTCACTTTCTTCATCCTTTCTTGTTTAAATTTGGCCGCTATTTGTCCAAAAAATTGATATCCAAACTCTTTCGCTTTTTGTTTAGTATACCAGAATAATCTTTTACGTCTTTGGGTAAGGTTTTCATTGATAAACAATTTTTCCGTTCTGTCGACTGGAAATCCTTCAATATTTTTGGCTTTAAAACGATTTTCATAGATTTCATTGCGTTTTTGGCGGTTAACCAAGCGAACAATGATAGTAAAATGGTTAGTCGCTTTGTTTGCCCTGGTTCGGCCGAGTCGTCTTTTTCGAGGGAGACGGTGTGTAATGGAGATATCTTCTTCTTCAATGTCCACTTCTAATTTCTTTATCAAGTCCAGCGTAATTTGCATAACGTCTTCATTCTTTGTCATGGGCACACCTTGAAGTTTTAAATTTTGGCGGCGATCATATTGTTTCAATTTGTCAATTTTAAGGTGGTCTTCATCGCTCTGTTTTTGTATTATGTCTGCTCGTTTGGTTAACTGTTTGATTTTCTGTTTCTGCTGTTTGTTTGTTAGCAGTATCTCGCTGTAATTGCCGGCCAAATCATCATGTTTCTGGCATATAAAACTTTGACTGTTTTTCAGCTCTTCAAGTTCACCGTTAAGCGAAGCGATTTTCTATTCCAAGGGCTCGGTAGCCTTAAATACCATATCTTGTATTGAATTCTCGAGTTGCTTTTTAGTCTGCTGCAATATATCATCGGCTCAACTGGATCTTTTTTTTTTGTTTTTATTCGCATTACCGGGTATTGTACTGCAGGCTTGTTTTTCAAATGTTCGAAAATCAATCATTAAAACTGCTTGAAAAGCTTCTGCAAAACACGCCCTTCTTGCTTGAGCGCAAAAACGAATTTATCTATTGGTTTAAGCCCTCTCCCTTGAACGAGTTCTTAGTTAGGTGCCAATACCAGGCCACGACTTCTGATTTTCGATTCTACGATATCTTTGCCCCCACAAAAAATTTCTTTTTCGAAGTTTCTGATTACGTCAATGCATTTGATTTGTGGCTTGCCCCCCCCCAATAAAAAATCCTGGCTACACCTAAATGATACCGTTGCGCATATATCATCGGAGACCGGCTGTGTTGTGCATGGTGCTCACTTTTTATGTGGTGTGAAAACGGTAATTCCTTTCCCTGGTTTTCCAGCATTTTTCTGGATTCTATGGTGTGACATTTCATATCACCACGGGCCTCATCCACAAAAATGAGCAGGGTGTGGGGTGCCACTCTTTTAATCGCGAGCAAATGCCCCTAACTCCCAGTTATCCAACACGTTCCCTAAATTCTAAAGTTAAAAATTCCACAACACCAATAATTATAAATAATAACAGCCTGACCAATCAACCAACTAACAAGACAGTACCAACCAAACAAAAAGCAATCAATACCTCTTCCACAAGCAGCCGTGGCAATGTTTTCAACCACGTTTGAAAGACCAACGAAATCATCGATGAAGAAAGCGTTGGCATCATCGGGATCGTCGGCAATGGCGTTGATTTCATCTTTGTTAACGTTGTCAGTCACAGCAATGACTACAACTCGGACGTTTAGCGCTCTCAACAACTGTACAACAAAACTACGGCTGTGATACAATTAAAATTTAAGTATTTTCAAGGTATTACAAAGCTGGCTAGTGGGAAAGGCCTTTTGCTAAAGCAAGGCAGTAAAGTCTCCCTGCCTGCCAGGGTCTCAAAAATCGACCCATGACATGGGTACCCATCCGCAGTGACCTATGTTTGCTGACGACGTGCCCACTCAATGAGTGATTTAATGGAGTTCATTTCATCACTCAATGAGTGATATAATGGAGCTCATTTCATCGCTTGAGTGCTATGCAGTAGCTTATTATAGGACCTGCTGCAGCATTGAAGAGTTTGTCAATAATGTGTCCGGTTTAATAACGGAACTATTACTCCAGCACCAGAGTCAAGCTCCAGCACTAGCAGTTTGACAAATGCAAGTCAAAAAAAGAATGTTTTAATGAATAACTTAATTCCTTCAACACAATCAAGGACTTTGGTCGGTAGCCTAAGCAATGTTAGTTTGAAGTTCATTCACTGACATCAACCACAAACAAACACACTCACAAACACACACACGTATACAAACTAGGGTTTACCAATTTTTGGTGAATATCACCGATTTTCATAGAGTCTTCCAAAAAGTTGCCAAACCACCCACCTAAGGCTCACGTGAAGTTTGAGAGCCACCGGGTATCGTTTGACGGTGGTTCACCCTCAATCAAAAGGTTTTCGCTTACACTTGGGGGGTTTGCCCCCTTTATGCTTGTATCTCCTTATCTATTGGTGGTACAATGTTGTGTTGTAGAATTTACGCGAAGGTCATGTTTATATATGTCTGTAATACATTTATAGGGTCTAAAAGCTTTACTTTTTGAGATATTTTGAAAAACCTAAATTTTTCAATAGTTGTTTATAATAAGTCAAAAAACATTAGAATCTTTAACACATAAAACATCAAAATACATCAACATGAAAACTCCCTTCTGCTAAAATAAGTAAATATTCTGCTTCACTAACATTTAGTCATATCAGACGGTAAAACATCGAGCAACCAGCAGTTTATTCAAACATCAAAGGTCAAACTCACGGTTTAAACCAAGTAGTTCATATTTTGTTTTATCAACTTCTTGAAAGTCCCTTCTTTTCACCTATTTTCTTCATCCTTGATCTCAGCTCGGTAACTACTAGGTCAAGATGGAATTTTTGTTCTTCTGATCTGATTATCTTATCAATATGATAATCAATTACCAGCCCAAGCGATGTCATGAACCACCCTAATGAGTACAACTACTTCCTTCAGCGACAAGCATGATTCTTCAGTTGACCACTTCTGAACTCTCTTCGTCAATAATGCCGGTTCCTTTCCAAGCTGCAATCCAAAAAAGGTCCATGAGTCCGGTCCCACGAAATGTTTGAGACGTCTTGCCCCCAAATCTTCTGTTTCAGGCATTTGTAGGCAATCAGGACGGGTTTGGCTCTGGTGTTTTAGGATTGCATTTGCCATTTCCTTATTACCACAATATGCTACCCTGGTGCTAAACAAAGCCAGTGGCACAAGACGTTCACTCAAGTACCAAAGATGGTCATTGAGTTTAACGTAGGCAGTTTTCAACATTTTAATCTTTCCTAGGTCTCAAACATTAGTTTTTGCTACTTCCAACAGTTTCAGCCAATCCAGGTCTAACTGCGGTGCATCTGTGGCGTTTGTTGCGCGTAGCCAGAACTTCACATAGAAAAGAGATAAGAATGTAGCAAGATTTTGCATGGAAGCAAGCCTCTGCGGTTTAAAAAATTCTTTAAGCTGGTCTCTAAACAAGGCTATGTTGATTCAAGCAGTTTTGTTTAAAGACCAGCTTAGAGAATTTTTTAAACCGCAGATGCTTGATTCTATTCAAAATCTTGCTACTGGTCTCTAAACAAAGCTATTTTACTTCAAGCAGCTTGTTTAGAGACCAGCTTAAAGAATTTTTTAAACCGCAGAGGCTTGCTTCCATGCAAAATCTTGCTACATTCTTATCTCTTTTCGATGTGAAGTTCTGGCTATGCTCAACAAACGCCACAGATGCACCGCAGTTAGACCTGGATTGGCTGAAACTGTTGGAAGTAGCAAAAACTAAAGTTAGAGACCCTAACACAAAGAGCATATTGGGTACTTCAGTAAACGTCTTGTGCCACTGGCTTTGTTTAGCACCAGGGTAGCAGATCGTGTTAATAAGGAAATGGCAAATGCAAAACCCGTCCTGATTGCCAACAAATGCCTGAAACAGAAGATTTGGGGGCAAGACGTCTCAAATATTTCGTGGGACCGGACTCATGGACCTTTTTTGAATTGCAGCTTGGAAAGGAACCGGCATTATTGACGAAGAGAGTTCAGAAGTGGTCAACTGAAGAATCATGCTTGTCGCTGAAGGAAGTAGTTGTACTCATTAGGGTGGTTCATGACATCGCTTGGGCTGGTAATTGATTATCATATTGATAAGATAATCAGATCAGAAGAACAAAAATTCCATCTTGACCTAGTAGTTACCGAGCTGAGATCAAGGATGAAGAAAATAGGTGAAAAGAAGGGACTTTCAAGAAGTTGATAAAACAAAATATGAACTACTTGGTTTAAACCGTGAGTTTGACCTTTGATGTTTGAATAAACTGCTGGTTGCTCGATGTTTTACCGTCTGATATGACTAAATGTTAGTGAAGCAGAATATTTACTTATTTTAGCAGAAGGGAGTTTTCATGTTGATGTATTTTGATGTTTTATGTGTTAAAGATTCTAATGTTTTTTGACTTATTATAAACAACTATTGAAAAATTTAGGTTTTTCAAAATATCTCAAAAAGTAAAGCTTTTAGACCCTATAAATGTATTACAGACATATATAAACATGACCTTCGCGTAAATTCTACAACACAACATTGTACCACCAATAGATAAGGAGATACAAGCATAAAGGGGGCAAACCCCCCAAGTGTAAGCGAAAACCTTTTGATTGAGGGTGAACCACCGTCAAACGATACCCGGTGGCTCTCAAACTTCACGTGAGCCTTAGGTGGGTGGTTTGGCAACTTTTTGGAAGACTCTATGAAAATCGGTGATATTCACCAAAAATTGGTACACCCTAATACACACACATTTATTTTACCGCAACCGTTGCTTTAGGATTATCTTGCGCCATTCCATCCGTCAGAACAAACGCAATATCCGGAACATCCCTGCGGTTTCCATTAATCACTCGCAGAGTGTTGGAGGCAACAAACGCCAAAGCCCTGCCCGTCAGAGTTCCTTCGCCATTGTATTGGATGGCATCAATTCGAGTCATAAGCTCTTCTACGCTAGTTGAATCAGTAAAATCCCAAAGTTGAGTTACTCTATTGTTATAGCGAATGGCAGCAAACTGAAAAAATATGCATGCATATGTATATATATCAGGTCGAGCACTCTCGCTGGTACAAAAGTTACGACAATTGATAATTTTCCTGCAGGCTTTGCTGGGTACGAAAGTTACCATAAGTGATAATTTTCGTTCAGGCTTTAAGACTGTCTTTCAGCCAATTACTATACTCTCTGTTCGCTGCTAATAAAAGAACAAACCCCGAAACGGCAGGTCGTAGAGCGAATGAGAATACATATGTATACATGCATAGCTCCTTGATCAGATCTGCGCTTTTGTCAGGTCGGGCTCTCGCGCTGGGCGCGAAAGTTACCACAAGTAATCAATTTTGAGCAGGCTTTAACAATCTGGCTTTCCGACGAACAGTATGCTTTCTGTTCGCTGCTAAAAAAGGAACATGCCTCGAAATGGCAGGCCGTACTGTGACTGAGAGTACGTACTGTATATATATTCATATGCGATAAACTGATTATCTGAGAAAATCGTAATTTGGCAAAGCGTTTCTCTGTGGTTGAAAGATGAGTCCTGACTTACATAAAAAGTTTTAAATTATTGTTGAAAAATATTGACTTAAAAATTTAAACGATCTATGATGACGTGGCTGCGCCAGGTGAAAAGATTGTTTGGCGAGATCTTTTAAGCTCAAACCAACTAACAGCTGTAGCTAGTTTCATTAAACTTTGATATTATAATAAGCTATTAGATAAAAAAAAAAGGCAAAATAAACATAAATTTACAGCGTAAACAAGAGAACTTTTTAAGCACAGATAGCGTAAGTCAGTGTTTTTCAACCATTTGTTTCTGCGATCCGAACTCGTGTAAAAACCTTATCTGCAAGAACAGATGCAACCCAACTAAATAGTTACAAAAACTCAAAAAAACAGAAATTTTATTACACAACATTTATTGACATTTCGCTTCAATAATTTTCGAAATCGTTGCTCAACATTACTCAACGCTAAACGCATTGGATGCTCTGCATCGGGCTGCAGCAAGAAATCCGCAATGATTGGGGGGCTGCTACGGTGTCTGGGGGCAGAGCCCCAGTGCCCAACTTTTTTTGCAAAGTAACTTAATTCTAGGCCTATTTTGATCAAAATTAATATACTTTTAAAATACTTTTAAAACGTGGCGTAGAAATTGGCAGTGCAAATACGATTAAACTGGTTGCATAAATGGGCTATGTGGGAGGTGGCTAATCAGAGGTGGAGTCCTCGAGGACGCCTTTGCTTCAAGGAGATCCTTGAGGACACATTTTGAAGTCCTTGGCCTTAGCCTTGAAGCTCAAGTCCTTAGCTTTAGCATCGAATCTTACAAGTCCTCGAAAGTGCCCTGTCCTCGGCTCGAGGACAGCATTGTTTTTCGATTGGTTAGAAAGAAAGAAACCAACCAGAAAAATTTCTTGGATTCTGGCATAGGCGTAGCCAGGATTTTTAATTGGGGAGCCCCAATCTGCAAATCACATGCAATATGACATCATCAAAATTTTTCAAAAGGAGGGACTTTTTGGGGAACAAAAATATCTTAGAATGGAAGATCAGAAGCTTGGGGTCTGGATTAATGGGTAAACAGGATGTTGCTAAACGGGGAAGACTTGAACCAAAAGTTAATGTCTTCAAGATATCTTTTAAATTTTATCGTGGAGGCGCGGTGAAAAAACCATTTTAAATCAAGTGTATCACAGACAAGGGTCTGGGAACGGGGTTCCAGCCGCCGGAGGTATGAGCGATTTTTTGAAAATTTTTGGAAAAAGTAGCTATTTTAAAATTAAAAAAAAGCTTTTGGAAAAAATGGCTACTGAGGGCTCTATTGTGTCAGCGACCCATTTATATCGCTTTGGCGACCCACATTTGGGTCGCGACTCGTGGTTTGAGAAACCCTAGCGTAAGTAGACATTTATGGTACAGTAATACACACAGCAAAACTAGCAGGGTGAGAAAGATCAAGCCCCGGGATTCAATTCATAAAAAAAACTTACTCTGGTTGTGTCAAGTCCAACATCCAAAGTTTGTATCACACGTCTTAAAAAGTTTCGAATTAGCTCAAAGTTATCGGCCCCAATACTTCTGCTAGAATCGACAATGAGAACAACGTCCAAAAACGTACAGTCTGAAATACGTATAACATCTGAGAGCCCGAGTTGTTATTGCTTCAAAAAGCACTGGGTTGTATCTTGTGCAAGCTTTGTATTGTATCTTTGCCAATTTAGCCAATGTTTATATACTAAGCCCCGCAAAAAGTATTTCACAAGTCCTCTTTGCAATTATCGATCTGAAAGTAAGCAAAAGTTTACAATGCTAAGGGGAGAGGGATTGAATCCATAAGCTTAAATTTTTGTAAAAAAATGTCTCAATATGGCAGCGTGCTTAGCAAAGTGTAATTCAAGCGTATACAGACGTGGATAAGGGCAGAGTACCCAGTCGCCGGAAGCCAAAGAAATTTGGGTGTAAAGCCGTGATTTTTCAAAAAAAATTGCCTTTTTAACGTAATTTCACACATCTTTAGAGCCATTTGAAAGAATTAAATTTCTACGATTTGTAAACCAGTTAATAAATTAAATTGTCTTGTCCCTTTAGCTTCCACTTTACTTTACTGGTCAAGTCCAAAACTTATCAACAAACTTGCATTTTTGGGCTAAATTTTTTAAGTAACTTTGCTAAAGGGTAACTGAAACCCCCTGAGATCTGGTGATAGTTATTCTGTAGGCATCATCACGATGGAAACAACTAACATGGGAACTAGCCGTGATCTTCAGAAAACAGCGGTCTTTTAGCTGCAAGGCTTTTCAGTGTGCAAAGTAACGACAAGGCCTAGACATCCAAGGCAAACTAACACGCGTTACCTTCTTCACATTACACAAATAGATCTCAAAAATTACACGATTTGAACAAAAATACTACATCTTTCAGACGGAACTACTGATTATAAACTTTGAAAATATTTTTAGTTACCAAAAAATTTTGAATCAATCCTAACCTTTGATTAGATTGGATAAACGAAAACATTTTACGTAACCTTTGTATTTTCACTAAAAGGATAATTGCTGTACAATCAATCTAATTTTGTATATATTAAGATATGATTATGTGTCTTGTAGAATTCACGCACTAAACGCAGTTAATGCTGAGAGTAAATTTCATCCACTAAAAAGATAAAATTTAAAGAACTTTGGTCAATAACAGCTAAAGTAAACTTCTCAGTTGGCAAAGAAATCTGGACAAGACTAAAAGGCGGTAAAGTAGGAAAAGGCGGTTGAGGTTTGGGTTAGGGTAAACCCTAACCTAACCCTAATCCCAGGGACTACGAGAGGTGGGTTTAGGGGGTACATCGTACCCGGGCCCGGGTCTAGGGAGGCCCGGGCTTAGGGGACCAGGAAGGGTTGAGGTTGTCACATCAAGTTTTGGACCAAATTTTTTTTCTTCCTTGGCCGTCATCCATCCCTGATTTTGGGCAAAAAATGGGACCAAATTTGAGTGAAGACTTTTTTTGATTTTTCTGTATCTGCTTCACTTGAGTTTGGGGCCCGGCATCAATCTTCGTACCCCCTGGAAAAATTTCTCTCTGAGGCCATGCCTAATCCTAACGCTAACCCCATAGGTGGGCGAGTTAATGCAAAACGTTAGCTTTGTTAACCACTAGTCCGTTGACAAATTTCATACCTCCGTGAAAGATAAATCGTTATTTTTAGCTTTAATTTACGAAGGTTAATGAAGTACGTTAATTTGTTAATATTTTGAGTGTAATTTACATTTATTTTTATTCACACACTTCTAGAACACGTAATGACACTGTTAAGCTAATTGTAATGAAAAATTTATTGCTACGGTGGTCTTTTTGCATTTTGAAAGCTACATTTTACAGTCTAATATAATATCAAGAAAAAAATATGTTTAAATGCACTAACCAAGCTGCAATCGGAAAATTGTTAGAAATTGCAAATAGCAATACCGGTAATTAATAGACCTATGAGGCTGCAGCTTACTATTAGCCACAAAAAATCGCTCTTTTCTTTGTTTTTTTTTTCTATAAGACTCGTGATAATGCGCAACAAGTGTTACCAGAGCAAACTGGTTGGTACCAGTACGATGAATAAATAATGGTGCAAAAATATTAACGATAAAACCTTAACGGAAGTTAACAAAACTTAACGGAAGTTAATTTAGTCCGATAACATGAAAAAACTTTTTAACAAATTAACGAGTTAATGAAAAAGTTAGCTTCGTTATTAACGAATTAAAAATTAAGGATTTGTGCCTTCATATGACTAGCTCACCTTTCAGCACGATTTCCGCCTTCTCCTACTTTTCCGCCTTAGAAAAAGGCGAAAATTGTGCTAAAAGGCGGTTTAGGGTTAGTGTTAGAGTTAGGATTAGGGTTAAGGTTATGCTAGAGTTAACCCAAACTCCAACCTTCTCTTCCTACTTTTCCGCCTTTTAGTAATGTCCAAGGAATTTTCAGAAACATAAAAGCCTGCTTATACTCACTGTAGAGACGAAAGCCTTCACCTAAACAAAAAATTGCAATCAATAACAGCAAGCGTTTAATGAAAAGTACAAAGGTGAAGTTTATCAGTATTTTCATTTTTTTTGCTATAACCTGAACATGTTTATTTGCCTAATAGCCTTGGTCGGCAGTAAAGTTAAATTAAGTTCCATTATATTAAAAAAGTACAAAAGACTTTGAATTTTGGAATCTATCAGCACAAATTTTCGATTATGTTTTTTTGCTTTTTATGTTGCAAGAAAGTGGAAAATACTAATAACATCTGTAAAAACGCGCGTGAGTCCTTATGCTGCAGTCTTTCTTACTGGCATACTAAACTGTGTTTTTTCTATGAGTAGTTTATTTCGCGAAAACAAATTAAATCAAGGCTGTGAAAATTTTTCGGCCAAAGCATATCAGTTTGACATTATCCATGTGGACCAAAAAAGTACATCATTCACCGAATAACTGCGGCTTACATAGGATACCGTGACATATATTTCACAAGAAATGACGATTGGCGCCCGTCGATACTACGGACAAAATCCCGAATGGACAAAATCCCAAATTGGACAAAATCCTGGATGGACAAAGTCCTGAATTGGACAAAATCTCGAATGGACAAAATCCCGAATTGGACAAAATCCCGAATTGAACAAAATCCCGAATTGAACACAATCCTGAATTGGACAAAATCCAGAACAGACAAAACCCCGAAATGGACAAAATCCAGAATTAGACAAAATCCCGAATTGGACAAAATTTCCGAATTCGACAAAATCGCGCAATGGACAAAATCCCGCATCGGACAAAATCCCGAATCGGACAAAATCCTGCATCGAACAAAATCCCGCATCGGACAAAATCCCGAATTGAACAAAATCCCGCAATGGACAAAAATCCCGAATTGGACAAAATCCCGCAATGGACAAAATCCCGAATTCGACAAAACCCCGAATTGGACGAAATCCAGATCAGACAAAATCCCAAACTGGACTAAATTCGCAATGGATAAAATTCAGAAGTGAACAAAATCCTGAACTGGATAAAATCCCGAATTGGACAAAATCCCGAATTGAACAAAATCCAGAATGCACAAAATCCAGAATCGAACCAACATCAAAGATAGAAAAAGTCAGGATTAATAGTGAGTGTACTTACTGCTGGCCTATAAGCACTAATAAACATAAATAATTAATTTGCCGACAAAACTGCATATCTTT
Organism: Trididemnum nubilum; assembly: GCA_963965965.1. NCBI lineage: Eukaryota > Metazoa > Chordata > Ascidiacea > Aplousobranchia > Didemnidae > Trididemnum > Trididemnum nubilum. The sequence goes on along the minus strand of OZ014482.1, from coordinate 18,727,299 downwards.
CATTCGCTTTTGTCGTAGCGACCTAGAAAAACAGCGCATATATAAAATTATAGAGTGATCAAGTCAAAAAACTTTGCAGTTTTGTCGAGTTAATTAAGTGCGAAGTAGTTTGTCCTGCAGGGAAAGCCTCGCACTTTTCACGTTTGACGTCAACTCCTTCAGTTTACAAGAAAAGAAACTAGGCAGTATTTAAACTAAATTAGCGATTTTTGTTCTTGACAAAAATGTAAGCAATTAAGAGGTGAAGAGGAAATTGGCCCGCGAACAAACTTCCTGAAAACAAAATTTTCTCTGTATCCAATATAGATTTTTTTGCCAAGAACAAAATTTGGTTTGAACATTTACAAAATCAAATAATAAATGTTTTTTGTCGCGACTATGAGAATTTTCTTTGAATTAAACCAAAACCGGCAAAAGAGCCATAAAGTTTAGAAAATTGTACCTCAGTTCAATGATTATGTGTTATGGTCATTGTATGTTTCAATAATGTTTATTCCTGGACCGGCGAGTTGGTCAAGCGGTGACGCGTTCGTCTCTGGAGCGATTGGTTTGAGATTTCAATCTCAGAACGATCAAATCCAAAGGTGGTGTCCTTGAGGACGTTTATGGCCTCGAGTACACATTTTCAAGGTTTTGGTTTTGGCCTTTGCCTGGAAACTCAGGTTCTTGGCTTGGGTCTCGAAGCCTACAAGTTCTCAAAACTGTCCTGTGCTAGGTTTGAAGACATTATACTTTTTTAATTGGTTAAAATAAAAAAACAAACAAAACATAACATAGAGTCTGTCAATTCGTTGTTTTTTCCCTATTTAAAAAATAATACAGCGTAATATCCAACTACACCAAGTCATACTAAAACTTATTTTAAATGGCATCGTGTAAAAGCTCTAATCCGAGAATAAGGAGACAAAACGCATTGTAAAAATTTTTTGTTTTTGTTTCTGCTGATACTTCCGGTGCTGACGGTAAAACTGCAAAGCACTACAGTAGAACCATCCAAAGCCCTAACGAGAAATCCGGGGATCCAAAAAAAAAACACTCTGAGTTGCTATTGCTAAAACATGACCAAGCCTTTCTGAGTGTGAATTTAGAAAGAAGTATGTGTGTGATAATGAAATGTAATACAGTATTACCAGGAAAGGCATTATTTGTATATTAACGTAATTTCGTTAGTATACCTTCTTGAAAACGCCAACTTGTTCTGAAAATGCGCGACTTTGAGAGGAGAAGGAATAACTCTAATCACTGGCAAGCAATCTGGGGGCAAAACCACGTCCACTGAACAAGTTGTGAGTTGGAAACAACCGATAAGAATCCCAAATAACAAACTATTGAATCACAAAAAAAAAACGCTGCATAAAGGATTATTAAATTACAGTATATGTGAAGTTAAGTACAACTAGAATTGCTCAAATGCCCGAAGTACTTAATAAATTTTGTGCAGGCTTTCACAAAAAATTGGGCGTTTTTAGAAAAAAATTACTGGTTTATTATTTTTCCGTTTCAACAATCGTAGACCTCTTGAAGGGGGCACGAGGCAAATGTCTCCAATGCCTTCCTTCTTAATAAGTACCTGCTGGGATCCTCAGGTTTTTTGTAAATAAATACCTTATGTAAATTTATCAAAATGTTTTTTGACGGCCGAAACCTTCGCGCTCATTCATTGGCAGGCTTTATAGATGTGAGAAAGACAAAAGGCACTGAAATGTAAACTAAAGATTGGCTTAAAATCAAAGTTGGAAAATTGTGAGAAAACTAAAGTTTTTCTAATTTAGCATTTACGATATTTTTTCGAATTGCTTTGAAAATTTAAAAGTGTAATCTTCTTTAAAGCCACAAACATTGCTTTTTTCTCAAAAAATCACAAAAGATATTTAACGGGGGCATGGAGATATTGCCTTCGCCCCAAACCCCCTTTTTTCAATGCCAGAAACGTTTGAGCTTACAATTATACTTTTTACAGTATCTCAATTAATTTTTTAAAAAACATAAATTCACAGTATTTTACAATATTTTTAGATAACAATTTTAGAAAAATTCCGTAAAGAGAAATGGTTTAACCAAGCAATGAGGTTTGCGTTTAGGAAATTACTAAAAAGGTGGTGATCCATAACACTGGTCAGCACATTTTTTGGTGCCCGAGGTTTCTAAGCTGATTTAGACTAATTTGAGGGTGCTGATTCCGAAAATGATATTAGTTTTCACTCATCAGGTCAAGTTTTTGAAATATTTGCTATTTCATACCATTTATATCTGAAACTTAGGCATATGCTTGTATACATTGTAGCGTCACTATTTTATTTGTAGGTTATTTTTGTGATGTAAGTTAAATGATGATGACATCACAAACCTTCAAGCAAAAATCAATTTTCAAATTTCCTATACAAGGAGTTAGGACCTAGGGAAGCATGTAGTTGGGAAGAAGTGGATACTGAGTAGTAGGTAAGCCTTCAGATTGTGGCATGTTTTTGTTAATTCCTGGGCCAACGCAAGCTTTATTTTTTAATGTTAGGAATTCATTAGTAAGTCAAACAGGAAATAAGTAAGCTACATTATTTTACTTGCGTTGCAGGTTTTTTAAGGCAAAAATTAAGCATGCTACATCCTCTTCTAGGCAACGTTGTTTAAACAATCCAAATGCGTTTTGCTATAGTTGCGGGGAATACACGTTGCAGTCCAACCGAAAAGGGATAAGTGTATTTGTAAAGCGTGCTTATCTTGCTAACTTCAAAGTAATGCTGGATGATCAAGATAAGACATGGGCAGTGGGCACCTCATATTGTGTGCAAACAATGTGTTGAGCATCTTCGACAGTAGATAAAAGGTTGGAAAGTCACTCTGCTTTGGCATTCCAATGGTCTGGCGTGCACCGAAAAATCATTTCAATGACTGCTACTTCTGCGCTGTAAGCACAAAAGGAATCAACAGGAAGAACAAGAAATCATAGGGTTATTCAAACCTTTAGTCAGCTATTAGGCCAATTCCACATTGCAATGAAATTCCTGTTCCAATGTTTGAAGGCTTGCCCGAGTTGGAAATGCCAGGTTTTGAAGAAGATCAAATCTCTATTTTGTCCACTGACAGTTGTGAAACCACTGTTTCAGATGTCGATTTTACTCTTTCTTCATTACCACGGCTTTTTCTTAAAGAGAACGTAATGATCTGACCAGAGATCTTAACCTTTCCAAAGAATCTTCTGAACTTTTAGCTTCAAGACTCAAAGAAAAAAATCTACTTCAGCCTGGAACTCTTATAACTTTCTACAGAAAACGCCATAGTGAGTTCTTGCCATATTTCACTCAGGAAAATGACATTGTATATTGCAACGATGGTGCTGGCCGGCTGCAGCAGTTTGGCATCCAGCAGTATAAGCCTCAAGATAGGCGCCTTTTTGTAGGCAGTTCCAAAAGAAGGTTAAAATGTGTTCATCTTCACAACGGAAACTCATATGAGTTAGTGCCTCTCGGCCATTCAACAACCCTCCAGGAAAAATATGTTGAAATCAAATTTGTTCTGGAAAAATTTTCACACAAACAGCAGCAATGGATCATATTTGAAAAAAGGATCATATCATATATGTAGATTTGAAAATGATTGAATTTCTCCTGGGATTACAGAGTGGTTACATAAAATTTCCGTGCTTCTTATGTTTGTGGGAAAGCAAGACAAGAAAAAAGCACTGGACCAGGGAAGATTGGCCCAGTGCGCATTGATCTGATCGCTGCCTCTCTCAATGTTCTAGCTTCTTCTTTGGTGGAGTGTTCCAAAATTGTATTTCCTCCTCTTCACATAAAGCTTGGCATCATGAAACAGTTTGTGAAGGCTTTAGAGAAAGATGGCGACTGTTTTAGATATATTTGCATAAAATTCCCGGGCCTATCTATAGAGAAATTAAAAGCTGGAGTTTTTGACGGACCCTCAGATTTCAAAACTAATGAATGACGCAGATTTTTGTAATTTTATGAATCCGGCAGAACTTTGCGCCTGAACCGCGTTTACGAATGTGATAAAATTCTTCTGGGAAAAACGAAGGCGCCCAAATATGAGCAGCTTGTTGAAATATTACTCACAAATCTTCATCTCCTGGGTGCAAATATGAGAATCAAGTTGCATTTTTTGCACAGCCATCTCGACCGTTTTCCAGAAAATCTAAGTGATGTGACCGACGAGCAAGGAGAGCGCTTCCATTAACACATCAGCGACATGGAAGTTTGCTATTAAGGTCGCTGGGATGCCACTATGTTTGCAGATTACTATTGGTCTATCAAGCGCGACGAGGCTGAAGCCTCACATTCCAGAAAATCAGTAAAAGGTCGACTTATGGCTGATGATGTCTAATTCTCAGCATTTTACAACTTCAGGCTTTTCCGTGAATATTTTGGAGTGAATTCATGAATATGCATGATAAAAAAAATCACAGGGAGAGCACGAGCTAAATGCATGTGCGACACATTGCTTAGTGAATAAACACTTCACTAAAAATTAGCAGCAATTTAGAATCATTAAAATTTTTAATTCAATGATTGGCAACCTAAAACTATAGGTTTTCGTGTTTCGACCAGTAACTTAGGCATCTTCACGACTAGCATTTAGAAGCATGAGTTATTTATCTATACAATTTATTATTATACTATACAGTGCGAATGAGGTATCGCGACGCGTTTCGACCTTGCTCAAGGGTCTCATCAGGCGAAAAGAATAACACATATTTAAACATGCATTGATATAAAACTGCAAACAAAAATTTTGGAAACAAAAATTAGCAGCAATGCATGATAAAGTTATTTAAAAATATCGTTTCTTCAATTTCCTAACCTTATTGTAGCCATCAGTTTCCTACAGAAAAGGGTATACCATAGCAGAAAAACTAGACCTGGGGGCACATGACAGAAATTTCCTCGTTCGCTTTAACAACGAGTTTTTTTAAGAGGCGCTAACGAACGAAATACTCGCTAAACGTAAGAGGTCATTTTTGCACGTGTATGTAAAGCCTTGCGAAATCCGTTACGTCATTCTTTCTCGCTAAAATTTCTTCGAGCGATTGCGGAAAGCAGTTCGAGTAAAAAAACGTCACATCTTCCTCGCCAACTTAAAGAGGATCTTGAGGCACTCTTTAAGCGTGCGAGAAATCTTTTTGGTTTAGAAATTTAATGGTGAAATGTTGAAAACTTCCAACTCATGCGAATTTTTGCTGAAAATTAATTCAAATCGTCGCCATGTTTGCTACTAAACTGCTAAGAAAAAAGTGAATTGCATCGAGAACCATATGCTGTTTCGATTGATAAAAAAATGCTAAGTAGTGCAAGTTGACAAAAATAGTAACACACTCCTTTTATAAGAACGATTTTCTAAAACATGTGGCTCATTTTTGCTAAAAATTTAAGAACAAATTAAAAACACTGCCAGCCTCGGCAGCAAAACAAACCAAAAAAAAAAATTTAAACTAATCAAAGAAAATAAAATTCGTGCTGATTCAAAGCGATAAAATTTCAGTGATTTTCTTGTGTTTGCAAGCAAAATTGCAACTATTCAAGATTATAAAGCTCTGTTGCTCTGCGCAAGCAATTGAGAAATTTTTTTGGCAGTTCAACTTGAAAAAAGCTTGCTTTTTTGCTTTTGCAATTTTACGATGCTGCAAAAGCAAGAAAAAAGCCTTTACTTAAGTCTTAAATAGACAGAGCTATAGGAATTAAACAGTGTTTCAAACATGCCCGCTGAAATTGACATCGATGCTCTCAAAATTTTTACAAAATCAAGAACAAATGAGACTAAATATTTGCAAAAAATTAAAAACAGCCAGTCTAAACTCAAGATTTACCGGTTCTAAAAAGGAAGAGAGTACTTCGACTTGCTCACTTTTGAAAAATTTTGAAACCTTAAGACCTAAAGTTACTGTTAACATATGAGTTTACCCACCAACAACCTCAAGGGCGCTTTACTTCATTTAAAAAATTATAGTATGGAAAAAGTTGTACTTACTTTACATTGATCCAAAATATCATTAACTTCTGTCGTTCATTTACTCATTATTATCAGTTGAAGAATTTGCTTGCGTAGAATAATCACGCATAGCTTAAAGTATTTTTTTCCATAACAATGTAGTACATACAATACGCTTGAACGCATTATTTTGAAGTAGAAATGCATCTGACGTCACAATGGGGTATTTATTACGTACTAACACAGGTTACAAACATCTCGCAAAGAAATTCGAGCGAGCCGTTTTAACGCGTGTTGGGCGAGACGGCTCAGAAATGGCAGGTAGTCAACGAAGATTTTTTGCTCGTTAGCGCGTTTTAGCGAGCGAGAATGGCCTTTACGAGCTCGTTAGCACGTTCTGTCATGTCGCCCCTGATAGAGAAAAAGTGACTGCATTTTTGGAATCAGCGCCCTCAAATTAGGTATAAACAGTTAAAACATCTTCGGCACCATGGCAAAAAATTTTTTTTGTTGGCCAATGTAATCAGTGGGCGTTTGCATCGAGGCCTTAACTGATGAAATTATGGCCTTAATATTGACCATCTCTACTTTTATAATTTAACAATATTCAGCATTTAAACAGTGAAATATCGTATGGGGGGACGCTGAAACACTAAACAGCCTGACAAGATGCATTCGCAACGCCGTAGCAACTTGGTGTGAATTTTGCCCCGAAACCAGAAAAAAAACAAAAACAATCGCCTTCTGTTGCGATTTTTTCACAGCCAAATTCGAATGAAGACTAAAAAAAACCAGGTCTTCACCCCAGTTTGTGCAATTTTTATCCGCTTAATTGAAATGAAGACCAAAGCGAAAAGGTTTTATTTGACGCTTTTTTGATTGTGGTTTTATTGTGCGATATATGTTTTGTTTTGCGCGATATTTGATCGCCACATTCGACTAAAGACAAACAAATTAGAAAAAAGGTATTTCCCGCTTACCCTGTATGAGGGGGGGACGCTGAATTTTTTATTAGAAGTCAAGGACGCTATCTACCATTGGGGGGACGCGTCCCTCGTACAATTTAAGTGCTGGCTATGTATCCATTCACAGATAATGGTTTGGTTTCATTACTGCGATACCACTACGGTGCAAAATCAATATCAGCTACTAACGTGTCAAACTTCAAAATGGCAGTCGTTATTGTTTTAAAAAACTATTATTTTCGAATTTTTATCGAAAACTCAACGAAATGCAATATCCGATCTTACGCACTTTTGCGCTTAAAAATTATGGAAAATTTATCTAACTTAATCTAAAAAAAAATGTGTCCTCTGTCCTTGGCTTCGACCATTTCTGTCCTTGGCCTCGAGAAGGTGTGTCCTCAAAAATTTGGTCCTTAGCCTCAGATTTTTTTAGAGACCTTGGCATTGGCCTCGAACGCAGTGTCCTTGACTCCATCTCTGGTCAAATCGAACAAAATGTTTCCGACGGCTTGCCCCCGCTGCGACATTTTTTCAAAAGGAGCTGTGTTGCCCGGGTACAATGACGAGGAGATGGGCCCAGCCAATTCGTTACACGCTTCGACGTAATGTAACAAGTATAATGAAAAATTTGATTTGATTACAGTATACTGTATCTTTAAATAAATTACGTCAATACATGCGATCAAACGAATTCAACAGTGCAGTTAAATCTTGGATAAGCGGGCGAAACAGTTTACTAAAGTCGTCATTATAAATATTCTAAGTTTAAAGAGAATAAGTTATGGGTGAATTCGAAATTACTGTCAGGACTAAATGATTAGTGATTGAACGTTCAAACCCTGCTTAAGCAATCAAAATATTTTTCACAGAAACGAAGTTTTTGATGATTGATTGCTTTGATGGTGTTTTATTGTTCTCACCATTTTGGCTTGACAGTAATTTGAAAATCAATTGCAGCTACTATACTTTTCTTTAAATTTCAAATGTAGTCATAGTGATAACTTTAGAAAATTTTTTCGCCCGCTTATCTAGCATTTAACTGCACTAACCTAATTCATTTAATCGCACGTGTTGACGTAATTAGTTGCAATAGTTAGTTGTAATTCGAACGACTGCAAAAGTAAGCAAAACTTAGTGTTAATTAATTTTATTTTGTGTGGAAACTAGGGATTTGTGGTATTGTTTAGATGCTTTGACAAGGGTACAATGTTTTGCCGAAAACCTTCCGTATAATTTTTGTAAATAATGTAACTTAAAAAATTAATATATATAAAAATCAAGCTTGTAAGTTTTTTAATCAAGCTGTCCTGCACTCTTCTTGAATTCACATTCGTCTGGTGTTTTTGCTTACGTTTTAGAAAGAAAAAGCATTATTAAAACATATTATGACCATAACACATAATCATTGAACTGAGGTACAATTTTCTAAACTTTATGGCTCTTTTGCCGGTTTTGGTTTAATTCAAAGAAAATTCTCATAGTCACGACAAAAAACATTTATTATTTGATTTTGTAAATGTTCAAACCAAATTTTGTTCTTGGCAAAAAAATCTATATTGGATACAGAGAAAATTTTGTTTTCAGGAAGTTTGTTCGCGGGCCAATTTCCTCTTCACCTCTTAATTGCTTACATTTTTGTCAAGAACAAAAATCGCTAATTTAGTTTAAATACTGCCTAGTTTCTTTTCTTGTAAACTGGAGGAGTTGACGTCAAACGTGAAAAGTGCGAGGCTTTCCCTGCAGGACAAACTACTTCGTACTTAATTAACTCGACAAAACTGCAAAGTTTTTTGACTTGATTACTCTATAATTTTATATATGCGCTGTTTTTCTAGGTCGCTACGACAAAAGCGAATGAAAGACATGCAGTTTTGTCGGCAAATTAATTATTTATGTTTATTAGTGCTTATAGGCCAGCAGTAAGTACACTCACTATTAATCCTGACTTTTTCTATCTTTGATGTTGGTTCGATTCTGGATTTTGTTCAATTCTGGATTTTGTGCATTCTGGATTTTGTCCAATTCGGAATTTTGTCCAATTCGGGATTTTATCCAGTTCAGGATTTTGTTCACTTCTGAATTTTATCCATTGCGAATTTAGTCCAGTTTGGGATTTTGTCTGATCTGGATTTCGTCCAATTCGGGGTTTTGTCGAATTCGGGATTTTGTCCATTGCGGGATTTTGTCCAATTCGGGATTTTTGTCCATTGCGGGATTTTGTCCAATTCGGGATTTTGTCCGATGCAGGATTTCGTCCAATTCGGGATTTTGTCCGATGCGGGATTTTGTCCGACGCGGGATATTGTCGAATTCGAAAATTTATCGAATTCGGGAATTTCGTCTAATCAAGATTTTATTTTTTGAAATTTGTACAGGATACCGTCGATACACAACTCTCCGAGAGTCATTTACTTCTGAAATTTGCCAAGAAGCCTAAGACGGTTTACAACAAAGTTAGTTGATGATTTGAACACCACTTAAAGATTCTGATGGCTTTTAAACTTTGCAGTCTTTGGGTAAAAATTTTTGAATTTTGAAATTTCAAATTAACCGATTTTGAATTTCAAATTTACAAAACCATCCAGCTCTATCTGAAACAGTCATGACACCTTGCATTCTTCGAATCAAGTTAGAACTTGTTACCACGCTCATGGTTGGAGCTTCATCCTGTCTTTTGTTGCTGCTCAAACCGCGGTGCGGTGTTCTTGGAAACGATCAGTAGTGTAAAAAGTGCTCGAAAATTGAAATCAAGTAAAAGTTTTGTTACTGACAAAAAAAACTACTTGAAGTAAAGCAAAAAGTACTGACCAAATAAAGAACTTGAGAAAAAAATAAAAAATAGTGATTTCAGAAATACTCAATGACAAGTATATTTCAAAAAGTATTTAAACAAAATAAACAAACTATTTAATCGACATATATGACAACTGGTCGATTACCTAAACATCACTGACGCAAGTGCTTGGTCTTCTAACCTTTCATTGTCTCAAGAAGTCATGAATTATAAATTGTTTCAAGTTTTTTGTAATTATATTTAAGACATATAGTTAGAAAGAACAACTGCAAGACTTTGAGATTTGAAAATCATGCCGCGCAGAATTAACACGGAATTATTTCATAACGCCTTATTAGCTCAAATACTCATTCACTGTCATTGTGAAATTAATATAACAAAAAGTAAAAGCACTGTTGACATGTCTTATCAGTGTATAATCTACTGTATTTACAGGATTAGGCAAAACACTCGCACCAGAGCTACCGTAATTCAGTACATTTTGCGATAAAATTTTTTTGGATTATTTAATAAAAATCATCGCGAATTTTTTTGAATTGAATTTACTTTACATGAGAAAATAGACAGGAGCCTGGAAAACGTAACGTCACTAAATCATAACCGACAAGTTTGACGTCCTTCGTGATCGACTCCTGGGAAATCATGACGCCTTCCACTGGCAGTTAGGTGGCTAGATCAACCACCAACCCTGCAGCTGCAAAGCAGCTCGAGTCATAATATGCACAGAGCTGGACAGCGCTGTTTCGAGCTTTTAGCTCTCATCGGCAGCCCTCAGCTTCTCTAACATAGTTATTCCCCAGCTGGACAAGACTCTTGGTTGAACTGGACAAACCTTAAGGGATCATACAGTGGCAGAGAGTTTCTAGGGAATAAACGATTTTTCACTTGTGGTACTTTAAAAAAACAAGTGAAAAAATCGCTGAACCATTGTAATAAGGACAGCCATAGGCTATCCCAACTACAAGGGTCCCCCTTGTGTGACCAACCACCGAAATCATAACCGACAAGTTTGACGTCGTTTGTGGTCGACTCCTGGGAAATCATGACGACTTCCACTTGAAGTACCACAAGTGAAAAATCGTTTATTCCCTAGAAAGCCTCTGCCTTTGTGCAAGGCCTAAAGGTTTGTCCAGTTCGCCATGAGTCTTGTCCAGCTGGGGAATAACTCCAGTTCGGCCAAGAGTCTTGTCCAGCTGGGGAAAACCTTCAAAGAATAAAAATTGATTAACATTGAAAACAATTGTGACATGTTGTGTTCTGTTTGTTTCTCGTAATTTTGTACGAAAAAAAAAAACCACAACAGCTGGGGAATAACTTTGTAAGAGAAGCTGAGGGCTGCCGATGAGAGCTAAAAGCTCGAAACAGTGCTGTCCAGCTCTGCACTAAATCACATAAATTATTGTTGATAGTCCATTATTTATTTAGTTTTGGGTCTCTGCTGGGCATTGCCGCAACTAGAGCGTTGTTCTAGGGGGGGGGGGGGGAGGCAAAATTTCTTTCAGGGGAGGCCAAAATTGCTGACTTTTTCTACAATACGAGCATGCTGGGCCATTGGCAAGGCCAAGATTTTTAATTAGGGGGGGAGGGCAAACCACAAATTACTTGCAATGACGTCATCAGAAATTTTCGATAGAAGAACTTTTTGTGGGACAAAGATATTGTAAATTGAGAGATCAGAAGCCGTGGCCTGTGTGTTGGCACATAACCAGGATTTTGCTAAAGGGAGAGAACTTAAATCCCCCCCAAAAGTGTAAGTATGTAAAATGGCATACGTGTTAACCAAACTAGTGTAACTCAAACGTGTCAAAGACGGGGGTCTGGCGGCGAAGTCTGGAGGCGATTTTTTGTAATTTTTTGGGAAAACCAACTATTTTAATGCCATTTGATCACAATTCGCACGTGTTTAAAGCCACTTGTAACAACAACTAAATTTTTAACATTTGAAAGCCAATTGAAAAAATTAAGTTGTTCAATCCTGCTTTAACTTTCAAGTTAAATCCAAAACAAGTTTAAAATCTTGCATTGTGCTGTTAACTTTTGTATAAGTGATTTGGCCCAGGTAGGGAAAAGCAAGGTACATTGCCTCCGGCAATATTTTAGCACTAACTAATAATCCACTCAAAGATTTTCCTTAGAGATTTTGTTTTGTCATGAAAATAACCAGTTGCAGGATTAAATATGCGACCAAGAGGCCCAAGCCTCCTCAATTTAAATTTAATAGTTTGTTCAATGAACATTTCCCAAGCTAATTTTTTTAAAGTGTTTTGTCGCGTAAAAACTAGCGAGGTGGAGGTGGGTTATTTAAAAAGGGTACAGTAGATGGTTACGTCAACTAACCATGTTATTGTCTGGGCCATATTTACATTGCCCGGGGCCTTTAGTTCTTTAAAGATTTTTGCAACATCTTCCTGCCAAGCATAGGCAAAGACCAAAAAAATACTCCCACCATCTAAGCGCAAGGCCTCTCGCTGGTACTATGCCATATTATGGTAAATCCGGCCCTAGTTGTTACATTACGGTCATAAAAAGGTTAGATGAGGGCCTGAGATAGAACTTTTAGAACAAAAACTCTCAATTTCTTCTGGGTTATATATACATTTAACCTTTAACAAGTCGAAATATTTTTCTCACACTAAAAGTCGAAATGGGTCATTTTGACCCATATCTTTCTATCTTAACCCTGCATCAAATAGCATTCGTTAAAACAGCCATATTGTATTGAAGAGAAAGTTTTTATGAAATACACAAGAAAAAAAATACTTATCATGACAATTTTCATGATAGTTTATGGTATGACGTACTTTACTCAATGCAGTTCTTGCAAGTTGGTGGTCCCATGAGTTGCTTGCAGACTGGCTTTGAACATTGGAAGCAGTAGGTGCTTGTCTTTCTGTCTTTGCAGAATGCACATCGAACCCTTCGTACACGTTTAGGAGCACTTTCCTCAGAACAATCAGGCTCAGTGATCATCGCAACATTGATTCCCAAGCTCGCTGCACAGGTCGCAATAGTGTTTTGCAAACCCCTCTGTATTCCAGTTTTGTTTTGAAAGCGTATTTCAAGTTGTTTTCGCAAAAGCTCTTTTCCAAGGGATCTCAAAAATTCTCGCCGTTATCGTAGGCCATCCGTTTCGTTATTCCAAACGTATATCACGAACGAATTCAAGCAAACTTTGTTGATGAGAGAATAGAATAAAGACATCGGGCAGCGGTTTGTGCGTCTGGAGCAAAATGTAGCCGCGCATTTTTTGTCTGCGGTGTCCACACCAGCTTTAGTGGAATTGTAAAATGTCACAACTGAAGGCTTTTGCTTGTCTCCAGTCGTTCCGTCGATGCTTGCATCCGAATGCATTGTGGATAGCATAATAACTGCCTTTTTTTGTTTCGGTACATAGGAAGCTATCATCATATCTTTTCGGAATCCAAATTTAGAGGTGAAAACTTCCCGATCTTTCTGCAGTCTCATTTCTGGTGGAATATCCGGTTTGTTTTTCTTCATTGTTCCAACGAGAGTTATTTTATTTTTCAAGAGATCTTCAGCCAGTGGGACACTTGTATACCAATTGTCTGTTGTCAAGTTGCGGCCGGTACCAAAGATGGGTGCAATCAGACGCATTGTGATGTCATGCGGTTTATTTGAAAGCTGGAAGGGACCATCTGGTTGTTTTCCAGCATACACTTCCATGTTGCATGTGTAATTCGTATTGGCGTCACATAAACACTGTAGCTTTAAACCATATTTAGCTGGTTTCTTTGGCATATATTGAACAAATCCACACCTGCCTCTAAAGGGTTCCAGAGCTTCATCAAGGGTCACAAACTCTGTAGGACTGTACATTTGACGGAAAGAGGCTACCACGCTTTCAAAAATATCTCGAATTGGAGCCAGACGATCGGTAGAGCGCCTCTCTTCTCTTGTAGTGCTATCATCAAAACGCATTTGACACAACAGAAATTTGAAGTGCTTATAAGACATTACATATCGCAACAAGTCCATTCCAGTTCCATTGGATTTCCAGAGGTCTTGAATGTCATGACGAGAGGCTTGCTGTGCTCCAGAAATAATTAAAATTCCCAAAACAGCCTAAAGTTCTGAATTAGTTGTTTTAGCAGCATCATAACTGGACCCATACCGTTCCCTGATCTTCTCAATTTTTTGATTTGTATGATCAGTAATTTTAGTTATTAAAGATGGGGGCATAAAGAGGCTGAATATGTCTAAAGGAGTTTTACAGTTTTTTGCAGCACCAAGTGGACCAGATTTTTCTGTTACAATGTTTCTGGAGCTACGCCGCACATTGGCCCGAAAGGGAGTTTCTTTCCATTCAATTCCTGACTTCGCAAGTAAAATGCGTTCTTCCAAATCTTCATCAGCATCACTTTCGTTATTTTCATCGGAAAGCGATCCCTCTTGATCGGATTCGGAATCATGCTCACTTTCCTCAACCACTTCTTCCTCGCATTCAGAATCACTATATTCGATTTCGACATCAGATTCATCTGAATCATGCTCCAAAGCCTCCAACACATCTATTATACGTTTAGTAGTCATTTTAAAGCATAAAATCTAAAAACACTGAAAAACGATTAATGTAACATTAAGTGTCGAATTGGGTCAAAATGACCCAATTGAAAAACAAATCCCTGCTCACCAGGCAACCACTAAACCAAAAAGCTTACCAACCCTACCACAACTTTATCCCTCCAAAAAAGTCAGCTACCAGAAAGAATAGGCAATTTCCAGCAACAGCGACATAATTACAGCAAAAAGTGTACCTTCATGGGTCAAAATGACCCATTTCGACTTGTTAAAGGTTAATTAAATTGGATGGCAAAAACTGAATTGCAGAGGGGCGTCATCGTCAACATTGTTGTTAATTGCTGTAGTAAGCGAAAAATGCCAGAGGAAACTGGAACTGAAAAAACAATTGGCTTTTTTTGTCACATTTTTGTCATTGGTGACATTTTAATTGGAGAGAGGCGGTCCCCCTAGCTACGCCTATGTAGGGCAAGGTAAGGTAGTTTGATACGGAAGGTAAAATGATACAACTACCCTGCACACTTTTAAAACGCTTATTTGGCTGAATTACCACCACCAAGTGATGCGAAATATAAGAAACCAACGTGTAGATTAATTTCCAATTGCTAGCTCAATTTTAAAAATATTGAGAGGTGAAAGTTGATATTTTACTGTGTTTAGTAAATTATGAAGTTAAAAGTTTTCGTTTCTTAAAAAAAATTAAAAACCGTTCAATATCGATAGCGCTTATCCAGTTGAAATGACGCAAGAGTAGCATTCTTTCAGCAATAGTTAGGTTTTGCTTTTGCGTATCGTAGTCATGAAAGTTAATTTTTTATAAATAAAGCGAAGAAAAAGTAATTTAATACAAAATTAAAAGGTAATTGGATACACAGTATCAAATTACCTTTCGAGGTGAAATAATTACACCAAGAGAAAACATCAGGTTTAATAAGTCTGATCATAGACTCTTTATTTAGTAGACTAGAAACAAACGCGCGGAGAAAAAAGAGAAGAGCATTTAAGAAAAAAGTTGCTCGTGTTACGAAGTTTTTTTTGCGGTCACGCGTATTCGACTGATTTGATTGGTCATATTCTTAGCGCGAGTGAACCGTGAAGAAAAAAGTCACGCAGATTGGACGATTCCAGATATTCTAGAAAAATGAACCGTGATAAAAAAAAAAGACAAAACTGTCAGTGCCCAGTTCACTAATGAAAAGTTTATGGTCTGATGAAGGGTAAAATAAGTCTGACGAAGATCGAGAAGCTTGTCGGTGACAAAAACGATATCTTTTGTCATACCCTCTCCTGTTTTAACTTTTGTTTTTTCTCCATACTAGTTAATTGTTTTTGATTTTTTCTAAAGGGATATTTTAATTTAAAGTGCATTTTTAATTGCTTTTAGTATGTGTTTAAAAAGGTGCAATGCCTTCTGAATATGTTAACAAAAAAACAATCCAAGTTTTTGTTCACGGAAAAATGTTTTGGAGAGAGAAGCTAAGTTGATTACCGAAGAAGGATTTTCTTCCCGAAAACCTTTGCCACAATTGCCATCATCAAAATCTAGTTCGATAAATAAAATCCTCATTTCTGTTGTAATGAATGTTTTGCTCATGTTCATCGCGTTTCTTTCTAATTTAAAGTCAGTTGCGACCGAACTGATTTTGGTAACAAACTTTTTTGAGCATGCATGTCTGATTGAATGCAGAAAGTTAAAGCTGGGTTTGCGACTTGTTGTACAGTATTTCCTGCTTTTCAAGAATTAAATTTAATGCACTATGATGTAGCGAACACTGTAAAGAAAACCATCATGCTGCGCAAATAAAAAGCGCTTTGAATCACGTGTTCAACTACCACATCCAATGGCATAGGCGTAGCCCGGATTTTTGATTGGGGGAGGAGGGCAAAAATCACATGCAATGACGTCGCTAGCAAATTTCTAAAGAGTAACTTTTTGTGGGGCAAAGATATCGTAGAATAAAAAAGATCTGAAGCCGTGGCATGTTAACACTTCACCAGAATTTTGCTAAAGGGAGAGGGTTAAACTAATAGTTGAGAAGTGCAAATGCCTACCTTGGGAGACGTGTGTGAGCAAACTAATGTAACTCAAACGTAACACAGACGAGGTCTGGGTCGGAGCCCCCAGCCGCTGGGCGAATTTTTGTAATTTTTTGAAAAAAAGCTATTTTAATGCCATTGGATCACACTTCGCACGTGTACAGAGCCATTTGAAAGAACTACATTTTTAGCATTTGAAAGCCAATGGAAAGAATTAAATTGTTCAATCCTCCTTTTACTTACAATTTACGCCCAAAATACCTTTAAAATCTTGCATTTTGGTGTTCAATTTTAATTGTAAGTGATTTGGCCCAGGTAGAGGGAAGTAAGGTGCATCGCGTCCTGCAATATTTTAGCAGTAAATAATAATCCACTTGAAGATTTTCCCTGGATATTTTTGTTTTGTCATGAAATTAACCAGTTATAGGAGTGCATGTATGGCCAGGGGGCCCCATCAATTGAAATTTAATAATTTGTTTAATATGCATTTTTCCTGGCTAATTTTTTTTAAGGATTTTGTGCGTAAAATCTGGCTAGGTTACAGGAGAATTGTTATTGAAAAATGGTGCAATAGATGGTTACGCCTACATACCATGTTATTTCTGCAGGGGTCGGATTTACATTGCGCAGGGTCCTGGCACTTTGGGGATTTTAGCAACATCTTCCTGCCAAATATAGGTGAAGTCCAAAAAAAGTCATACCATCTGAGCGCGGGGCCCTTGCACTGTGCCATATGGTAAAGCCCGTTTTGGTTATTGCATTACGTTCATAAAAAGGTGAGATGAGGGCCTGAGTTAACAATTTTTAAGACAAAAACCCTTAATTTTATTTTCGTTATGGATTTAAATTGGTTGGCAAAATTAAATTATGGGGGTCTGGGCCCCCTAATCGTCAATATTATTGTTAATAACTGTTGTGCACATGTACTGTTGTGCGTGAAGATGCTGAAAGAAACTGAAACTGAAGAAATAAAACATTTTTGTAACATTTTTGTCGTTGGAGGCATTTCGATTGGGGGTACCCGGGCTCCCTGCCTCCCCCCCTGGCTACGCCTATGTCCAATGGTATTTTGTTGTAGTTACCTCCTGATTGGTCATTTTACAAAAAAAATTGCAGTTTGCTTAGCTATTTGCCAGTTGTTTGAGATGTATTTTTGCTGTATCAATTTACCTTCTTGTGTATCAAAATACCTTTTGGGTGTATCAATTTACCCTTCTCGGAAGAGAATTTGATACATGTGTTTGACTATTTTTAACAAGCAAAATAAAAAAATGCGGTTAAGATACGTTGTTGAAAGTTTTACAAAGCGGTTGGCAAAGGACCGAAGTTGAATGTAAATGTAATTGTTGAATTCCATTTTCATCTATTTTCACTTCAAAGCGAAAAATATTAAAATCGTATCAAATTGCCTTCCCTCGCCCTATTGGGGCAGTTTAGTTTTAGAAATAAGAAAACTTTTAGCAATCTCTGAAGTTAAGTTCAATTATCGGTTGGTGCGGGTATGGGTTCAAAACCATCGGGGACAAAAGCAATGGTTATTTTTGCCTTTCGAAATTAATATCAAGGTTGAACGTGAAGGAGCCAGAAGGTTAAGATAACCAGGGGCACCAGAAGCATTCGCAGACAAGGAAGTGGATAGAGTATGGGTTAGGGTCAGAGGAAGCAGAATTCGGACCGGGGTGAAGGTTTCTACTACTTCTAATGACAAACCTATCCATTACTGCGAAATAAGACTCAACACAACCCAGTGTACAACAGTTACTAAGGCCGGAATCACACGATCAAGTTTTTTTCACAATTTTCTTGCACCTGAGCTATCACACCTGGACGCAATTTTTTTGCTCAGCTTCTTGCCAAACGGAAGCGTCTGGGTTTTTCAGCAACCAAATTGCTGAAGCTATCACACATATGTTTTCTCTGTAAAAGCATTTACGCAGTTGTAAAGGAATTTTATTGAAACTTGCCGCTGCAATAGCAATATTTTGCACTTTGTCGATTCATTATTTCTCGTTTACCAAAATGATATGAGCACGTTTACAAAAGCGAAAAGCTGCAGCTATAGTAGTAAATAACTATTTGAGTTCTGCCGCAAATTGCGTTTGCAGACCATGAAGTTTTTTTCGACCTGCAATGAAATGAAGTAGATAAATGAAAAATGTCAAAAACCTTTGCCTGTGTGGAACTCTTTACCGTATAGCGTAGCTTATTTTAAGCTAAGTTATTTATCACGAATAAAATTTGCATAACATTACATGATTAATCAAGTAATGATAAAACAGATATGTTCTTTCCGGTAGACTACTTGCGGTTTCAGAGGGCTCAATAATTGGATGTCAGGGTAACTTAAAACTTTATTATTTTCAAATATGAATAAAAAGCATTTTTGTTAGGTTTCTAGTAAAATCAGCTTGAAATAGCTGAAAATTATTTACTGAAAATTATCCTAACAGCTTAAAAACGCAAAAGGCTCTTTTGCCAGTGGACATGCCAAATTTAAACCAAAAGAAATTAGAATCATCAAAAATTCGGCAATAGCGAAAACTGGACAGGAAACTTTTTTTCCGATCAGAAGAGAATTTTCAATATTTTGATGAAAACCAGATCACACATTGAATACTTATTAAAATTTAATTATTACTAAATAGTGAGCAAAAGCTTATCTCCATTTGATCTCGATCTAAAACTTCCGAAACTTCCTTCCAAGCATCTGACAATTATTCTATTCTATCCTTGTACTCGGGGTAAAACATGTTCCAAAGGCACTGCATTTGTTTGATTTCTCTAATTAAAAGTACAATTTCATGAGTTGACTTCGACAGTATGTTGATAACTTTACTGCAGTTCTGGTTAAAAATGTGACTTTTCAGAATGAATTTGGAAAAGGCCA
This sequence comes from Trididemnum nubilum, assembly GCA_963965965.1. Classification (NCBI taxonomy): domain Eukaryota; kingdom Metazoa; phylum Chordata; class Ascidiacea; order Aplousobranchia; family Didemnidae; genus Trididemnum; species Trididemnum nubilum. The sequence continues at coordinate 18,708,140 of OZ014482.1, read as the reverse complement.
AACACAAGTTTGAATAGGAAGAATTGGGTAATATGCGATGGTAAACAAAACAGCAGGCAACGCATTTAAGTCTTTGCAGAAAAATGAGAAAAGAGCAGGCACAATGTTAAAATACATCATTGTTGATTAATTCATATGCGGCAAAATTTCTTGCAACATTTTTGCTTGATAATTGCGACGCGTTCGTTTTTTGCGCTGACTTCGGCGGTTTTTGTTTTGTATTCTGCAGCTAAATAATTTTAAAAGTACGGCTAAAAGCTTAGTTTTCATCGTTGAGAACGATGGCTTTTAAAAAACTAGCAGGAAAAATAGAAGTCGGTGTTAAAATCATTAAAAATAAGCTGCTCTGCTTGCAACTAATGACTGAAGACCCAATTTTAAATCTTTGTTTGTGCATTTGTGTCTGATTAATTATTGGATTTTGCAATCTTGTGACTTTAAATCGAAAATTTTATTTGTCATTGCCTAATCGGAGTTTAAGTTAATTTAATGAGTAATTATTAATCTTTGTTAAAAATAAGCTGCTAATCAGCACATCTTCAAAGGCGCATTTTCAAAGACCTTCAAATTAGACCGTATTTAGAATCGTTGTGTTGGAATGTTCTTTTCATGCATTATTGTGTAGACTGGCAGCTGACAACTTTGTTTGTTAATTTCTGGCCTTTGATGCTAGACAAAAGATGATGCCACGTGTTTTTACAACTTGGAACTATTTAAACCTGCTTGGAGCCTGAGAGCTCAGTAGTGACAAAAAGAGTGAAGTGAACAGTGTCATTTTTTGGTGAAACGTGTTAAATGCTGCTTAACTTGGATAAATTGCGTTTTGCGATCCCTTCCCTTCCTCTCCATCCTTGTTTATGCAGTTCACTATTGACTGTGAGGGAACAGAGTTGTAGATTGGAAGAAAGGCCCTGTATTGGCCATTACAACGTATTTTGAGACTACTTCGTTTTTTCTGTAATTTCCATTTATTCAATATAATAATAAATTTCATTAAAAATCAGTGATTTAAGTGCTCAGTTGTCAGAAGGAGAAAGGGATTGGGAGAGTTTGGTATAGCTCTCCTACACATTATTGAAGTTGGCTATAATACCCCACATCGTCGCCGTGCAGAAAACACAAAACAATTTGGATTGGCAAGTCTTGGCAGATATTAAAATTTAAGAATTAAGCTTTATTGAGAAACGATTTGGCAAACTGATGCATATCGCAAGACCGGGTTAGAAAAACTTTATCGTTTGTAACAGTCGGTTCTATTTCCTCGCAAGAACTCAGCAAGACTTTCTGGACTCAGATTTTCATTCTCACACAGCTGTGAAATAAAATTGCCAACTGGTCCCCACAATAGTGAAACATAAACTAGCGCGACCTTTCACACAATTGATGCAAGAAAATTGTGCAAAAAACTTGATCGTGTGATTCCGGCCTAAGCAACTTTTTTACCAAGACGAAAGCAACCACGTGCACTTATTGTTAATGCCAGCGTGAAACCGCAATCGCACCTAACGTCAACTTTCCGATTGTAAAATAGTTGCTATTGCATCACAATAAAATTATGCATTATTCTTCAAAGATTTTGCTTACTAAACAATTTGTTGCTTGTCAGTCAAATCAAGCAAGGATTACAATTATGCAATATGCATACCGAGTGTCATAAAAATCAAAGTACATACCGATTTTAAAAGTTTTGCAAAACGCAATATTTCGCATCAGTTCAAATCATTTATCAACAGCCTTACAGTAGGCTACTTACCAATATTTTCTCCTGTTGTTGCTTTGGGGTTTGGGGGAGCAAATTTTTTTGTTTGGGGGGCGCCTCCCTGGCCCCCCTTAGTCGCGCCCTACTGCTGGGGCAAAATTTGATCAAGTCAAGTCAAGTTTATTTTACCAAACGTTAAAAGTGCGCAGGAAGGAATCAGTGAAAAGACCATTCGGTCATCTTAGTCAACTGCACTTATAGCAATACTTAACTGTAATAGGCGTAAACTTAAACTTGGCAATAAATTATAATACAAAATAACGTAAAGTAGGTAAGTTCTTGAACAACACTATCTCCCCACCCACTGGCACATCCGACGCCACAGGCCGAACAACAAAACAAAAAATTAGGTTAAAGTTACCCATCCAACCCTAATTACACCAATCTCAATTAAAAGCAGCCCAGTCCGAGGCGGCCCTGCGAAGTCAGATGTTGCTGTTGGCGGGAAAAAATTTACACCCAAGTGTCCGTCCACAACTATATCAAGCAATGTTGTTAACTGAACAACATTTACTTAAAAAAATATTTACATATAAAAAAAAAAGGTACTGGCAAGCTGCAATGCGGTCCCATGAAGAAATCACCGAGGACGTAACGTCGAACACCGTTAATTTTAAGGTCAAGCCCAAGGATCGGTTGCATCTATTTCCTACAAGCCCGTCTTGAAACTCATTAATCTGAATTGTAGTAGCGTAAACGACTACGATAGTAGGAAACAAACACAACCAACCGAAAGCCCGACCCAAAGACAAGAAAAAAAAAACTACTAAAACGGACAAAATTTACATACTTTACCGTAAAAGAAAAAAAAAAAACAAAACAAAGAACAACAACAACACAGCTTACTATAACCGATCACAACCAGAAACCAATACAAAATAAACATACCACCAACTACCTAATTACCGTAAAAAAACTCTTTTAGTCCTCTTTTACAATTGTTTTAAAAAAGAAGGCAGATACAGTAAAAACTGAATATTACGACATTGGCTATAACTACTATTCGCTTTTAAAAACACATTTTTGTTGGTTTTGACAGTATTCCTTCCAGTAGAATTTCTACCGGTGTAATGACAGTTTGCTTTCAACGACATTTTTTTTGCAGTCCGTTTAGAGGTCATAACACCCGGTTTCAACTGTATATTCAAGCAACGAAAACTAAACACAACCTGGAGCGTTTCTCTTACATAACTAGATCGTAAATAAGAGCATTTTTTATGAAACTGCTACATTTTCTCATATTTTGATAAGCAATTTATTTTAAATAACTTTTTTAATCTGCAGAACGAGACATCACGATCTTTTATAGGGATATTTTTCCAGACTTTTAAGTAGATATGATGAAGTTTCTTTTTTCCCATTTCAGTTCTGGCACGATAGTGAAAAAATTCATTTGTACTTTTTCGTCGAGTATTATAACTGTGAATGCTGTCAAGTTTGGTGAAGTAAGAGTCAAACAAATTGGGTAACATTTTGTTGTAAAACTTGAACATAAATTTGGCAATTTCCATATTTATCATATCTTCGAGTTTTAAAACACCAAATTTGGAGTGCAGTAATGCCGTTGAATCACGTCTAGAACAAAAAAGACAAGCTCTTATAATTTTGTTCTGTAAAATAGACAATTTCTGTAAGTGACTTTTACATGCTCTTCCCCAATTAAGCAATGAGTATTGAAGAACTGAGTTAAACACGCTAAAGTACAGTGCTTTTAGAGTACGTGTCGGAACAAAATGACGCAATTTGTAAATCATGCCACAAACTTTTGACAGTGTTTTTGTAAGGTAGTCTATATGAGTTTTCCAGGATAAATCACTATTCAAATAAACTCCTAGATATTTTACAGTGTTAGGTCTGTCGATAAGGTTATGATTTATAGAAATTTGAAAATCAGAGTTTGGATTCGAGGTGTTACTAATCATCATGAAAGCACTTTTTTTGTAGTTAATAGTTAATTAATCTTCACTTATCCAATTTTCTATATTTTTCATCTCCAGTGAGACTTGGACTTGAAGAGTCTTAACATTGCTGTGCGATAAATGGATATTTGTGTCATCAGCAAATAAAGTGGTTTCAAAGTGTGATGCTTCTGGCAAATTGTTAACATAAAGCAAGAAAAAAAGCGGTCCCAAAACTGAACACTGAGGAACCCCAAATTTGACACTGTGCAACTTAGAAATGCTGTTGTCAACTTTTGTGCAGACTTTGCAATCTTTTAGATATGAATTCAACAATTTCCATACACTGCAACGAAAGCCATAATGCTCCAGCTTTTTGAGTAAGATATCATGACTAACCGAGTCGAATGCTTTTTTTAGATCAAGAAAAATAGAGCATGTAATTTTTTTGTTGTTTAAATTATCCAGTAATTTATCATATAAAGTTGTAATTGCTAACTCAGTCGAACTGTTTGTTTTAAAACTGTATTGCGAAGCAGTTAAAATATCATTTTTATTCAGAAAGTTTCTCATCCTAATTTCTATTATCTTTTTAAAAAGTTCAGAAAAAATTGGTAAAAGTGAAATGGGTCGAAAGTCACCAAATGTTTGTGGAGATGAAACTTTAGGAATAGGCACTACATACACTATTTTATAATCATTTGGAAAAGTTTCTTGTTCTACACATTTGTTAAATATTCTAGTGAGAAATGGAGTAAGAATACATGCAGCAGTTTTGATGAATTTTGCTGGAATGTGATCAAATTCATGTGCTGTATGTGCTTTGACGTTGTTCATGGATTTTCTCACTTCATCTTCAGAAATCTCATGCATTACAAAACTTTGCATGCAACGTTTACTGTGAATGTTTATTTGATGAGACGATGCTTGATTATTTTTACTGATCATGTTAACTCCAACATTAGCAAAAAACTCGCATAGTTTGTTAAGAAAAGATTTGGAGCTTGTGTTGTAGTTTTGACCATCAATTGTAATAGTAGAGGGCAATTTAGATTTTCTTGAAGATTGTTGATAGTTAATTATTTCTTTTATAATTTTCCATGTTTTGGATGAATCTTGATAATTCTCTTTGATTTGTTTTTCATAATACATGCGTTTTGCTAAATTCTTGATATGTGTAAGTTTATTAAGATACTTTTTTTAGGTCATTTTATTTTCTTGATTGTTGTTTTTAACATAATTTCTGAAAAGTTTGTTCTTGGTCTTAATAGAGATAAATGATCACATATTGAAAACATTTTAAAATTGCATTTGCACAATAATTACAGTACTGTAAAAGGTGTGTGATTTTTGGCTCCCTGTAGAATTTAGCTTTGAAACGTTTGGTATCATAGGACGAGTTTTTGGCAAATTTATATTTCTCTGTTAGCTTCTTTTATAATTTACTTTCAATAAAGTACAGTAATAATGTATGCCAGTATGCGGCTGCAGCAAAGGGCAAACACCAAGAAACGTGAAACTAAAAGCACCTTGAACTGCCATTCGCCAGAATGGGCGAGATACGTACTCGCAATCTCGTACACGTAGAAAAAAGGCATTGCGACAGTCGCTGTGGTGGTATGATCTCTGACGCAAAAGTTGCCAACCGAAAAAAAAGCAAGACCACTAACTTTAACTGAATTGAACAATTGCCGGTAGAAAAGTCAACCGTTTTGACGAATTTGTGGTTTAAATTTAAAATTACAGTACTTTGTACTTTTCTGAATCAATATACTACAGTACTTATAAGCGTTACTGTACATTAAAAGTAAGCAGTAAAAGTAGCTACAAAAAAAATACTCAGAAAGTACTCTTTACAGCAAAAAACTTTATTTGAGTAATCTATTCAAGTAAAAGTATTTCGTTACTTTACACCACTGGAAACAATTAGTCCAATTTCATCGGTATAAAACTTCAAGAGCAGATCTCCTGGTTTGGAGGCAGCTCATACGCGCCTGACTAAAATTGTAACTAAAAAATTTGTGACTACAGTATATACTTAACTAAGCGTCTTCATTGGTTATACTTACATCGGTTTTCACTACAAACTCTGATTTGTTCCGCGGGTCCTCTGCAAAATACTCGAGTTGGATCGCTATTAAAACACACTCTTTCTCGACTCTGAAAACAATCTTTTTTAGATCGCTGCCATTTTTTGTTCGCCGAGCTAGAAGAGCTATATGACATTTTACTTTTGTGATTCAAAAGCGTGTTTGAAGAAAGGGAACAACAAGTCTGACATAAACACGAAAAGCATGCTGGATCACTCGAGCAAAAAACTGGTTTGTTCCAACGATTTCCTTGTTTACTTTGTCAAAAAGTAGGCAGAAACCAACACCAAAAGCAGCACTTAATAATCTACTAATACTTACTGACATTCCACCTCCACAAGTCACACTGCAAGGAGACCATTGACTCCAAATATTCCAAACTGGGCAAGCAGGCTCAGTGCACGGGACCTCATCGCGATCAGGGCCTGAACAAACTCCTTGTCCTGCTAATCCATTAATGCAACGTCGTGTTCGCTGTTGCTGTCCAGTGCTACAGGTAACGGAGCAGCCTCCGAGATTCGTCCATTCCGACCATTCATCGTTAAGAGCCACAACCTGGAAAGAAACACATTAGGGATTAAGTTAGTTATCGGACAGAAACACGCTGAGAAGCGTATATCAAATCACGAATTGTACTTTATTAACCCAATGGAACTAGAAAGTCAAGAAAGAAAGTAGTGTTTCTTCAACTTCAAAAATACATGGTAATAACAAAAAAAACGCAATGCATAATATATTTTCAAAATTTTGTTTTAAAAGTGGTTGAAAATTTTTCTTAAGACATTCCGATTCGAAGAAGGGGAAGTTCGAGAAAAAGTGAAACGTATTGAGTTGGTGAAAGAAAATGTTATCCGTCACCAAAATGTAGCGGAGAAGTGTTTACAGCGCAGGTCAAGTCGATATTTTAAATGTTTTTAACTTTTTCAAAGATTTCATCAAAATAGAAACTACATTCGATAGAAAAAATTTGAAACTCAGTTTTTCGCCATGACTAAAGTTTCTCTATCGATCTGATTTAGTTTTAACTCATGGTTTCAATCATGTCGAAATAAGCAAAGAGACTTTCAGATCTCTAAGCCAGATTACTCTAATAACAGAAATTTAATGATTTTTGACATTTTTTTACTTTATTTTCTTTTTTGTTTTTCAGTCTATTTCAGTAAGTAACATACCCAAATCAAATTTTTCATTATGCTGTATTACACCGCTGTATTACAGTTTGCAAGGTCTATCTTTATGTCATATTGCGCCTACAGGCAACACAACTCCTTTCTAAGAAATGTCGCAGCGGTGGCGAACCTTTGATAAACACTATGTCCGATTTGACTGACCTGAGATTTGAACCTCAGATCCAGAGACAAACGGTTGAATGAAGTAAAATAGTAAGAGAACTAATAAGTTAGAATTGATTTAAACATCTACTTGGTCCGTTTGGGATTGACGTAAAAAAAAGAGCACGCATTTATCGTGACAGACTTCATCACGTACCCTGCCAGTCTGCCACTTTTGGTTAAAGGAGTCATGAGCGGATAGAAATTGAATCATTTTAATGATGGTGAGAAAAATTTACCGCGCAAACATTGATCTCGGTACTGCTTCCCTCGCAACCGATCTCTCCAAAAGTCCCGTTAATACATTCCCGCATTCGCTGTCTGGTACCATCACATGTGTCGTAGCAGGGGCCCCAGTTGCCCCATGGACCGAGCATTCCTTAAAGCATTTATTATTTTTTTTCGTAAAATTTTTTTCCGACTAAGAGCAGCTAAAATTTTAACAACAAATGCAACTTTGCAGACTTTTAAAAGTATTCTTTGCTCTATAGTTAATATTTGTGTTACTCAGAACAGGGGAGGATCTTTTGCAACAGCAAGCATTTCAAACCCAAAATCAGGAAATTTTTCTGATATTGTTGTTAAAAGTTTCAAACAATGAAATTCAGCGGACAAAAATTCAGAAGTTTTTTCTACTATATTATTGCGTTCATTTTTGATAAGATTTAATACGCAGAGAAGAGCAATATTGTCTACATGTATAGATATAACGTTGAGCCGATTTCTGAATTGAATAAAAAGATCACACTAAAGCACAAAAAATAAGCTCAGCGTCTGCCATGGAGACGCAAAACACAGTCAAACAGTTCAAATCAGAGCAGAAATTAAATAAATCCCGGCCCTAGATTGTTTTAGTGCTACTCTGGGGTAGAATATTGAAGGCGATATCAAGGGAGTAGTTAAAGCTAACCAAAGATGCTACTGCACATTAGCAACGCCGCCTATCTAATGATAGCAATATCAAAAATGCTTTCTTTATAAATGGTGCGAAAATGGAATTATGTTATTTTTTAGGTACGATCGTAAAACTGCCGGATATTTGCTTTGTGACATTATTTATTCATTGCTATCTCATTCACTGAAAAACGGCGCTTAGGACCAACTAACCAATTACGCTTGAATTGACACGACAAGGCTCATAAATTTAGAGCAGTGCAACTATATATGCCTGAGGCATAACAATTACCAAGTTATCAAAACATTCGCAACTTACCACAACTGTTGACATTGCAGACTCGAGTCATTACGTCATCGCCGATACAGACCTGTCTTCCATAATTTTCCAAAGTACACATTCTTTCACGTGTTTGAACTGAACCACTGCAAGCTACAGGGCAAGGGGACCAGTCTGTCCATTTGGTCCAGCAACCGAACTGAAATCGATCAGTGTAAGAATTGCAAGCCACAGTTTAGTTGGCATAAACAACCAACAAAATTTTCATCACAAAACATAATCATACTGGATTTGCAACTTATTCCATCAAAAACGATCACCTTTTGAGCCGCATTGTATGTTGCTTCTAGCTGATCAACGGAGAAAATTTTGTTAAATAAACAAACCAATGAATTCTAAAACATTGAAATTCTTCAAAGAAAGACACTAAAGCGTAGTAAAAACCAACCTTTACAATTTGAGATTATATGTGCTGCTTTTGCAAAGCTTTAATTAATTTTTAACAAACGCAAAGTTTTTTTTTCAAAAGTCTAGAACCAACTTTGCGTAGCAGCTTATTCTACTTTGCATTGTTCACTGATAATAACGATAATCGTAGAAAATTCACGATAATTTTCCAACACATAGCAAATATTTACCAAAAAACAGTAAAAGGTAAAACTTACGCTGGTACAGCCGCCAATTTCCCTTGCAAGGCCTTGACATCCAATGTCTCCTTGAACCCCATTTATGCATTCCCGGGTTCTGCTGGTGCTTCCATAGCCACAAGTGACCGAGCACGTAGTTGGGCCCCAATTGCCCCAAAATGGACACTCTTGGGTCATGCACACAACAGTGTTGAAACTCGGTCCAGTACAGCTTCCTTCTCCAATCTAAACACATACTGTTTATTGGGGTTAATGAACATATTTAAATTCCCGGCAGATCAGCAAAGGACTTCAAAATTGCTGTTCACAGCTTTCGTGCTTAATCTTCTTCATTAAAAAAGCAGTTGCGGTACGAACTTGGGTGCTAGACAGGCGTGTAACCAGCAACCAAGACTTTTTTAATGGGGGTGGGGGGATTGAACTAAAAGTTACATTTCTTTTGCGTAAAAAATACCGCAATTTGGCGGCCTTCCGAGCAAATTGGTGCAACTAAACCGTATCATAAAAGGCTGGGTTCAGGAGGTAGAGCCAGAACTTTTTTTGTGAAAAAGTAGCTATTTTAATGCTACTTAAAGCTAACTTTACACGGTTTTAAAGTCTTTTAATAGAACCAGAATTCTAAAATTTAGAAGCCAGTTGAAAAATTGAATGCGCAGCCGCTTCAACCCCTGTTACTTTATTTACAGGCCAAGTCTAAAACACATTTAAACGTTAGCTTTTTATTTAAATTTTCTAAGTAACTTGACTAGGGGCGCTGAAGCCCCGTTTTAGGTCGCACCCCCGGTAAAATGGCTGACGGTTTGCACCTCGACCTGAATAATTATATTGATGTTTTACGCGGTCTTTTGGCTGAAAAAAAATAGCAGTACAGTAGTTGCAATTACTCACTTGTCCATTAATACAAGATCTTCTTCTTATGCTGTTTCCACCTCCGCACGTTTTGGTACAAGTAGCAAACTTTTCCCAAGTCCCCCATTCAATACATGGAAATGTGTTGCATGGTACAACGTCGTTCGCATCTCCAATGCAAACTCGATCAGCTGGAAATGCGAAACAAGCTAGCAGAAAGAACAAGCTACCTGTTGTGACTGATAATAGATCCTACAAAAGTTGTTTGTGGGATCTATGGACTGAAACAGATAAAAACCAGTGGTTTGCGCGACTGATCGATTCGTGTTTATCCTCCACTAACGAGGAAGCGACGATTTTGGGCATACCTTCCTCACCCGCTTTGGAGTTGATCACATTCTAAGCTTTCCAATTGACGCTTGACTTCTTGCCAAGTAAATTTGCTGCTTGTTCAATCCACCAAGCACAGAAAATCATTCTAAAACGCTTTATCTAGAGGAGCAACAATACGACCTTTGTGCGGAGTGAGCCGAAGTCATGCAATTAGGATCGTCGTAAAAACGACACCTTTATTTCTAGGCCAAGCTGCCAATTATGAACAGCATCAAGTTGGTTGTTTGTCAAAAATATCACGCGCTCTTTACTCGCAGAGTGAGCATCGGAATCAGAGTATGACTGTTCAATTATCAGAGTAACCAGTCAGATAAGCAGTATTAATAAAGCGATTTCAGCTTACATATCAATCAAACGTTTCAATACATTGCTGTATTACGCCGAAGCGTGTAACAAGTTGACGGGCTTATCTCCTCGGCATTGCGCCTAAGGGCAACAAAGCTCCTTTCGAAGAAATATCGCAGCAGTGGCGAGTATTCGGCCACAAACTGTTCTATTTTGCCGGACGGAGAATTAAACCTCAAACCTCTCGCTCCGAAAACGAACGCATTAACGCTCGACCAATTGGCCAATTGCCTCTCAGGTTACATACCATTCAAGCAATCCGCGTAAGAGAGGAACAGTTTAACATTGTTAGCGTTAGGCTATTTCAAAACTTGAGCTATGGTGGCAGAGTGGTCTAGCGATTGTTCTGCATTGAAAGACAGCCTAGACTTTGAAAGCAGTGAATGTCTCTGGTTGTTGCGGGCATGGGTTCAAATCCCATTTGTAGATATTTTTTCCAACGACCGGATGGTTGATCTAGCTTGTGACGTCATGTCTTTCAGTTTCTTAGAAACATCATAGGGTAAAATTAATTGATTTTAGTCGTACACCGCCACGTAATCAAATTGGTTATCTCGTTACAATGTAGTATTTACTATAGCTACAGTGCAAAACATTATTATTATTCTCTGCGAAGCCACTGATGAACAAAATTGCCGGAAAATAATTTTAATTCTATTCCAAATACGTTTTTTAATACTTTTCTTGAAATACTTAAAAAAAAAAAATTGAAAAGAAATTTAGGCAGTTAAGCAAATCGCAACCATTACATTGCAAGTACGGCTTGCAAAAGTCAATTAAGTCAAATTTTTTTCAGGGCCTTATTGTATCATCAAATATGTAGTAACGTTGGTTTCAGGTGATCACGAGTCAGCTTAGGTAGATTTTATAAATCAAAATACTGTCAAATATGGGGTTAGGTGAAATTTGTCTAAATTTTCTGTGATCAAAATATCTTATTCAGAAGCAAAAAAAGGCTTTTTTTCTTTAGTTTTTTGAATATTTAAACTGCAATCAAAACTATTCCCTGTTTTATACACGTTTTGAATAAAATTTTGTTGCTCAAGCTTCTGCAAATTGTTGCAATATGTCACGCTAGGTTAACTTTTTTGTAAAAACAACACGTGAAACTTTTTTTTCAAAATTTACGAAGAAATTAAGAATACCACTTCGGCATGAATGAAATAATGAAGAGCACTATGTTCAAATTTAAAAATCAAAAAGTCGAATTTTATTATACAGTACTACATATGGCAACAAAATTTTCGGATTTGGCGATTTTGAAACTGTTCTGTTTAGCTTTTACAGTTTTGACAATCAACATAACTTTTAAACAACACAATTTTTTACCCAGCAAAAGTAAAATTGTGCAAATTTATTTTCCAGTAAAATTTAAGAACAGCCTGCTTTAATCCAAAATTAGCTGGTTATACTAAAAAAAGTGGACATGTGCATTGTGCAGTTTCCTAGGTTTTTGTTCTTCATTGCTTAGTTGCTTTAATCACAAGACTCAATTTGAGATTTCTATCTAAATGCTGTTAATGAAAAGCGTGGAAAGTTACTTTCTTGAAACTACTTCACAGTACGTGAATTATTGCGATTTATAAAACATTGTTTTAATCAAAATTCAAAGCCCAATAAGGCCAAAACGGTTAAAGTCAAAATAAAGTCAAAATTCAGCTAAAATGAAGTCAAACTGTTGTTTTTTTTTGATCAAAATAAAAATAGCCCTAACTAGATGTTCATTTTAACGGAGGAAAATAACACCGGACTTCCGCCAGTTCCATTTCTTTGAAGGTTAGTGATGTTTCTGTAAAACTTAATCGTATGCAATACAAACAAAGTGATTTTGTCTCATGAAACAAATAAATGTTGATTTTAAATCATTTGTGATTTTGCTAAAACCGATATCGGACTAAGTATTTCAACCTAGCTCTATTCCATCCCGACAATTTCAAACCTTGGCGCGTTTAATCATTCTGCTAGCTCAGCATATAAACGCAATTGACTAAATTCAATTGTTAAATTTACCTTTTAAAAATAGATTTTTGGGGAGATGTATTTGCAAATTAAACCTCCTAACTATGTAAAAAATTGTCTCTTAAAATTCTACTGATATCCAAGAAAAATAGCGCCCTAGCACAAGCCGTTCAAAATAATTGATTTTTGGGAGTATATTTGGAAAAGTTCCGGAGGGGCGTACTAAAAACCATGTCAAAATTTTTGCCTCTTAAAAATCTCTTGATGTAAAAAAAAACTGGAACCTTAGTTTAAGTTCAGCAAATTGATTTTTGTGAGGTTCACGTGGGAATTTCTGGGGGTTTGGTACGCACAAACTATGTTCAAGTATTTGTCAGTTAAATATTGACTGATATCAAAAAAACTAGCATCTTAGCTTTAGGCGTTAAAAATTTAATTTTTGTAGAGTTTTCAAGGTTAAGCCGTTAAAATTGATTTTTGGGGGTCTTTGCAGAGAATGATACCGGATATTCTCTGATCATATCTAATGTCAAAACAAAAAATATCAAAAAATAATTTTGCGCTAATCCAAAAAAAATCTGCGTATAATATGATTTTTGAATGACTAAACCGATAGCCAATTACAGTAAATGATTAAACTCAGGTCTATTCAGTCACTATGGTTTCATATGCTGGCGCACCGCATGTGTATACATGACAAAAATCAATCATTAAAATCATGCATTAAACTTCGTTATCACAAGTTTTGGCGCGTCTGCCACAAACCATGAGACGCAGCACTTCCAAAAATGCAGGTGAACAACTTCATTTATAGACTTTTTTTATCTCCAAATGTTAAGTTTCTAGCTTTGGTGGTTTTAGAGTTTTTGTTAAATTTAGCTTTCAAAGAGTAATTTTTGGATAGGTCCATTTGGGGGAGGAGGTTCGGGGAGTTTGGTACCCCCAGACTATGTAAAAAAACAGCCTTTTAAATATCTACTGATATCCAAAAAACTAACGTTCTAGTTCAAGGCGTTTAAAAAAATTGATGTTTGGGGTCCATTTTGGGAAGGTTTTGCAAGGGTGGTACCCCCAAACTATGTGAACATTTTTGTCTCTTGAATATCTCCTGATATGAATAAAAACTAGAGCATTAGTTAAGCCATTCAACAAATTGATTTTGGGGGGTTTATTTGGAGATTTTTGTGGGGAAGGTACCCCCAAACTATATGTCCAAGCATTTGTCGGTTAAATATCTACTGATATAAAAAGAACTATCACCCTTCGATAAGGCGTTAAAAGATTGATTTTTGGTGGTCCATTTGGGAGTTCCGGGTGGTTGGTATCCCCAAACCATATCAAATTATTTTACAGTTCAATATACCTTCATATCAAAAAAAACAAAACTAGCGCGCTAACTATACTGTTTAAAAAGTAATTTTAGGGGGTTTCATTTGGAGGGTTTCCGGATGGGTGGAACCACCAAATCGTGTAAAAATATTTGCCCTTTAAATATCTACTGATATCTACCCCCAAATTATGTCGAAGTTTTTGGCTGTTAAATATCTACTCACATCAAAAAAACTAGAATCCTAGCTTAAGCCGTTAAAAAAGAAAAAATTTTGATGGTCCGTTTGGGAGTAACGAGTGATTGGTACCACCAACTACGCAAAATATTTTTCAATCATAGATTTACTGATTTAAAAAAATCAAGCGCCTTTGTGTAATTGTTCAAAAAAAAGATTTTCGGGGGTCCATTTGGAAGTTTTTTCCGGGGGGTGATACCCCCAAAATATTACAAAATATTTGTCCGATAAATACCTACTGTTATCAAAAAAACTGAAGCGACAGATTAAGCAGTTCAAAAATTGTTCTTTGTGGGGTTCATTAGGGATTTCCGGGGGTGGTAGTACTCTCAAACTATGTCCAAATATTTGTCGGTTTAATAATTTATGATATCAAAAAAACTAGGAGTCTAACTAAAGCCTGTCAAAAACATGATTTTTGGTTGGTAAATTTTGGGTACCGGGTTGTTGGTGTCCCCAAACTATGTCAAAATATCTTTCAATTAAATATTTGAATGATACCCGAAAAAAAAAAAAATAGCGGCTCAGATTAATTGTTAAAAAAAGTGATGCTTTGGGGTTCATGTGGGGGTTTTCTGGGGGGGGGTGGTACCCCCACACTATGTCCCAGTATTTGTCTCGTTATTATCCCCTGCTTTCAAAAGAAGTAGCATCCTGGATTAGGCAGTTTAAAAAATAATTTTTGGGGGTCGTTTTGGGGGTTTTGGGGAGTTGGTACCCCCAAACTATGTCAAAATATTTTTGTCTTTTAAATTTATACTGATAGCAAAATATACTAGTGCACTAGCTTATGGCGTTAAGAAAGTGCTTTTTGGGGCGTCTTCACAGAGAATGAAACCTGATACCCTCAGGTCATATTTAGTGTCAAAACAAAAAATATTAAAAGCGATGTTGTCCTTATCGAATAAAAAGATTAATATGTTAGATTCAATGTAATCTTTGTTTGATAAACGCGATGGCCAACTAGATAATTAAACCCAGGTCTTATGTTTTAAGCACTGGCGCGTGTAACCATTCGGCCACGGCAGCACGGGCGTGTAAATGACCACCACAAACTATGTCAGAATATTTTTGTCTTTTAAATTTCTACTGATAGCAACAAAAAACTAGCGCGCTAGCTTGAGTTCTTCAAGTGATTTTTGACGAGTCTTCATGAGAATGAAACCTGATACCCTCTGACCATATTTAGTGTCAAAGCAAAAAATATTAAAAGCGACTTTGTCCGAATCGAAAAAAACTATCAATGTGCTAGATTCAATATTGATGGATTGCTGCTACGTCATAGCTTTTTCCCGCCGAAACGATTGGACGTCAAAATGCCATTACAAAGCGTTGGAAGTTACCGCAAATCAACGTATAATTTCTTTAGTGGGCATATTTAAAAAATTTGATTGTAAAGTAACACTTTTGTAGATAGCCTGGCCTTAATTGGAAATTACCAGAAGCGATTTAAGCAGCTTACATAGCTCAGCGGATCTGAAAAGTTACGCTTTTTGTAAATTTTCATCGTCCATTGCCTGCTATTGTCCACTTTGACCGGTTTTTAGCTTTGGTTCAAATCGTAAATTCGGCCATATCCTAAAATACTTAAAATTCTATGTCTCAGCATTAACACATGGCCGATTAATGTTTAGTTTAAGCACTATTTATAAATAATATTTAACATTACAAGCTCAAGTCGAAATAAATGCTAATTAAGACTCAATCAAAGTTACACCGTTACACTGAGGCCAGTTAAATCATTAGTATAAAGTTTAAATGACATATCTACGAAATAATTCATATGAAAACAACTGCTAATGCATTTTAACTCCTAGCAACCAATAATCATAGCGATAAGCCGCTAATAACTACACGAAATGCAAAAAATCACCAAGATCCTGCAAAATAGACTTCTGAACTTACAAAAGTTTAAAAATGCGCTAATTTTGTCACAAATAAAGGAGATACAACTGTTCCATTATAGCGCCATCAATAGTAAGCCACGAATTTGATTACCAAAATTAGCTACCACCATCCATATTACATGATTCTAATGGGTTACTTAACAGCAAGCCGGATTTACGTCACTGAAAAAAAGTAAACAAAACCGAATTCTTACAAATTAAATCTTTTTCAGTTTTTACAGGCTTTTGCCAAGCATTTAATTTTAATGTTACAAAGAATCAACTCTTTTATAGCCTAAAAATACGCTCCATATCTTTGCTGTCAGAGTTTTGGAACGCATTTACATAGCGCCGATTCGCGATTTTGACGTCCAGCGGTTTGGCTAGCAGCGCGATGACGTCACGTGCAATCTCAATAATTTCGGTTTGATAAAAGCGATGGCCAACTAGACAACTGCACCCAGGCCTGAAATTTCATGCCCTAGCGCCTTTAACCATTCGGCCACGGCAGTACGCGCATGTACGTGACTAAAATCACTTAATAAACTTTTATATCCTCGTGCGATTAGTTTTCGAACTAGAGCTCTTTAAACCTCCAATGGGCATTTCAGTTTTTGGCTGGGAAACCCATATTACATAACCGATTGCCTCCAAAACTTTGCACTAAGAATAATTACTCATATGTGCCCCATCTAAGTTCTAAATTTCAAGTTTCTACTTTCAGCCGTTTCAAAGTTAGAGCGTTTTCAGCCTCTTGCTGCCGAATTCATAATTTTTCCCGGAAAAAAGCATAGGGACTTCCGATGCAAAGCGTCCCAAAATTCCCCATTACAAAACAAGGTATATCACTAGCAAATTGCTTAATTTATAATCTTTGGTTTAGCCTATAGACATGGAACAAATTAAGTTGCCGCATTTTCTTGTTTCTACTTCCCGGCGTAACCCGCAGCTTGGCTGTGATGTAATTGCAATTGATTTTAATTACCGAGTTGCCTTGACTGGGAGACAGCAAAGGAACCGTTCGATATTCAAGTTAAGCTGCCACCTACCCATAACACGGCGGAGGCTTAACACTGTTCTATGCTGAACGTCTTAGCAGGAAAGCTGAAAATGCTAATTTTTACGAAACATTTTTTTTTACTATTTTTTACTATTTTTACTATTTTATTTTTTTTTGCTAATTTTTACATAAGGGCGCAGACATAAGGGCACAGACAAAAGTGCGCAGGACATAAGGGCACAGACATAAGGGTGCAGGGACGTAAGGGCGCAGAGACATAAATCTGCAATCTGCGCTAACACTTTTGTGTTTCGGAAAATAATTATGTAATCACGGAAACGAACTTGACTAATGAGTATTTCATTTAATTTTTGAAAGTCAAGTTTTGAAAGAAGTTTTTCGAATTCGTTTCCTGCCTTATACGCTCCGCTAACTCCTCACACGAATTCGATGGAGTAAAGCGAGAAAATGAGTGATTTGATTCGGCTTCGCACGAGGACAAAAGACTAATTATAATTGTTTGCTTAACGGATTAAGTACAACCGCTAAATGACTGTGTTTGAAAACAACCGCTGACGTGGTTACGTAAAGCAAATCAACTCATTAACAATAAACATTTCTGTTTAAAGGTTTGTTCAAGATTTGTGCACGGCGACTTAAAAAGAGCTTAAGGGTAGTGCTTGTGCGATAATTGAGAACCGGAAAAAGGAAGCAAATTGAAAAAACTTTCAAAATTTGACTATCAAAAATTGAATAAAATACTCATTAATCAAGTTCGTTTCGTTGATTACATAATAGTTTTCAAAGCACGAAAATGTTAGCACAGATTGCAGATTTACGTCTCTGCGCCCTCTATGTCCCTGTGCCCTTATGTCTGCGCACTTATGTCCTTCGGCCTTTTGTTTGAGCCCTTATGTCGTAAATCGTAATTTTTGTGGTTTTTCATTTGACCCGATCGGGAATCGAACCCGAGTCTACCGTTGCAGTAACATAGCTCTATTTATCGACCACTGATCAGTATAAATTACTTTATAAAAACTGAAATAAACTGGTCAAGTAGTCGAGCGGTAATGCGTTCGTTTCTGGAGCGGGAGGTCTGAGATTAAATTCTTGGGCCCGTAAAGAAGAACATTTTGTTGCCAACGGCTGGCCACTGCTGCTACATTTCTTTGAAAGGAGCTGTTTTGCTTTCAGGCGCAATGAGGCGGAGACGGGCCCCGCCAACTCGTTACATGTTTTGGCGTAGTGCAGCAAGTATATTGAAAAATTTGATTAGAAAAATGAGATGATTCGCGTACAGTACCTTCAACTCCACCCGCCTGCAATTCGCATATCCTAGACCGCTGTAGAGACCCGCCGTTGCAGGTCATTGAACAATTGCCGTCCGATATCCACGGACCCCAAATGCTGCAGCGACCAGTGTTGCAATCTCTTCGTTGCTCAAATGGGCCACGACACCCATCTACACCGAAGTTACCACCATTACAGAAGCGTCGTCGTACCTGCAAATTTCAAAATTGAGTTTAGGGTGCTTAGCTGGCGGGGCTCATGCGGTTTGCTCTTCCGAAATCGACTAAAAATACCGTTTAAGTAAGCTTTTTGTATAAAAACCAAAGAACTTTGAGTTGAGGCTGCTGTTCTCAAATTTTCACAGATTTTTGATCTCATTTATTCTTAATTTGTTGTTAACATTATCGGAGAATCGGGTGAACTGATTTATTCCTGCATGGTTTATTACTTTTTTAGAGATGACAGGACCTTAACTTCGTCAATTGGTAAGGAAAAATGTTTGAAAAGAAGCCAAACAAAATAAATGAACTACTTCATGAGTTATACCACATGTCTGTCATGATAACTTACCCAAAAAATATAGCAGTCAAATACACCTGCTGTTTGAAAAAATATCTCTTGTCGTCAGCTAGGTAGGCTTATCAACTCTCGAATGACTGCTGTGCAGCATTTTACCAACTTACAACAATCACCAGAGTCAACCCATTAACAACCAAAAATAAAAGAAGATGGATTCCCAAAGCTACCCAAAAAAAGTTCATCGACACGCCACCATATCCGCTAGTTTATGCTCATAGGTTTAATACTGTTGAACAAGAAAATAGAAATACAAAAAGGCCAAAAAAACTCGCTGATTACTTATGACAAGGTTGTAATACCTCCGATTCTTAATTATTGTTGTTGTTTTTTTAAGCTGAGCTTGGCTTTGTTCTTAATTTTGACCAAACTGATTTGATTTTGAGCAAAAATGAGCCTGGTGTTCTTATAATACGTTTAAAGTGTAACTGTTTTTTTTTTATGTAGTATTTAGGGGTCATAAAGTAAAGCATTGCAAGCGCATAATTAGATAAGCGTAATAAAATGGCTGGACTTTGGTGCAATTTTTGTAGTTTTTCATAGTCAAACAACAGACAAAAGAATACTTGTAAACAATTTTAATATGTTGGTACCTTTTTCTAAAAAAAAAATCGAAACCGAAAAAAGCCAAAAACCTGGCAGAAATTATATATTTATGAAGGTTAAAAATTACCTGAGTTCCAGTACCACAGAGCGCATCGCAGTCGCTGTAGTCCGACCAGTCGCTCCAGAAAGAACAATCGGGCGTGTTACACTTCCGGTTTTGAGAAGCCGAGCCTGGACAAGCATTGGATCATCATTGCTGTTTTAGCAAAATCGCAACCGCAGTTGGGTTCCGGTGCCACAGCTTACACTGCACTGCTTGATGTGCGGTGTTACAAAGGTAAAAGGGGATTCCTTAACTTCATGACCGTAAGATTTTTAGCAGCTTCCCTGTCGCCTTCTTAAACGAGTGCTAATTGATTTCTTTTGTGCTGTTACTGAGCGATGAAATAATGATTCCTGTCTAAAGTGTGACATCATAGGCAGAGATAGCCTTTGTAATTTGGGGAGAGGAGCTAATTTTAGACTCAGTCTTCACAATTAAAAACAATAATCCAAACAAAAAAGGCAGTGACTATGTTGCTTTCAGAGGCAAAATAGTTCCATGCTACTTTGGCTCTAGAGGCAAAATGAGTCAAAATACTGTAGCCCTAAATACTATTTTGCCTTTCTAAACACTGTCCTGGTCGTTGACTTAACCCTAACCCCAACCCTAATCCCAACCCGATTGGCAGATTATTATTTTGCCTCTGGAGGCAAAATAGTCACTTCCAACAAAAATATCTATACTCTAAAAGTGGATTTACACAGTATCCATTTATCTATCGCTTTTGTCCGTTTGTGCACGTTAATCTTCCCACTAAAAAGTACGTGCTTTTTCGTCCGCATTTTTATATGCGCATATCTGCACTAATCAGACTGTCACATAATGAACAAAAGGTTTCCAAAAAAAGTTTTTTGTAAAAAGTTAAAGCCCTATTTTGAAATATCGTTCTCATAGTTTATACTCAAATGTATGAACAAAATTTTAATCAGTATGCAATTACCTACTTAGTGTGTATATGGATTTATAAACTGCGGACAAAAAAGCACAAAATAAATATTAAACGTAATTCTTTTACTAATAACATCAAAAACTTACTTGGAACTCGATCTGAAAGTAAAACTGTTGTTAGTACAGTAAATGCAGACACAAGCAGACGCTACCGATCCGCGTTCTTATGCATTTCTGCCACTCTTTTGTCATTAACGCTAACAGGCGCAAATTGGTCAAAATTAAGCACGAAAAATAAACTCGTTGATGGTTTGAAATTAATGTCAATGTCGGTCAGTCTCTATGTTGCAGTATATTTTTTTTAGTTACAAAAGCAGCTAACTATGTATTGCGTTTGTAATGAAGTTCCATGAAAAAATTCGTGGGGTCCTGTCAAGCTTTGTTTATCCGATAAAGCTTGTTCATTAATTATTTGCTTGATTCTCTGAAATTTAAATTTCAAATAAAAGGAAGTCGAATTCTTTTACGTTGCATTTTTTGCAGATGTAATTTTTTTTATTTTATTTTATTTGCCAGAAAAGCAAGAAGAGTACTTTTGCAATGGCGTACCTTGACACTCAGAACCAACAAATCCATTTAAGCAAATGCATCGAAAATTTATACCGGATTCAACACACGTTCCACCATTTAGACAACGGTTTTGATTGCAAGGACCTACAACCAATCGCTTAGTGATATAACAGATAGAGCGTTGTTATTGAAGCAGCAAACTCAGATTTAATTGCCAATGCATCAAATTTGACATGACAGCACTGTTTTATGTGCGGCGTTACGATGGTAAAGTGTGGAGCATAGACGTAGATAGCCTTCGGAGTTTGGAAGAAGATATTTTAGACTCAGTCTCCACACTTAAAAAAAAAAATTCAAGTAAAACAAAAAACATAATCTAAAGGTGAATTTACACAGAAAGTCTCTCCATTTTTGAGCGCTCTTGTCCGTTTTTTTTTTTTTTTCTTAATGAAAATGTATGTGCTTTTTGTCCGAATTTTTATGTCTTACCAGCACCAACTAGACTATCTCATACGCAACAAAAGTTTTCGGAAAAAAATGTTTTGTAAAGATGCACAGACGTACTACTTTGAAATATTGCTCTCGTAGTTCATACACAAAATTTTTGAACAAAATTTTCATCAGTGTGTAACAGTGTACTTAGTGCGTATATGGACTTATAAAAATGCAAACAAAAAAGCGCATATAGGTATACTTTTTCATAGAAAAGAAGAAACGCAAAAAAAAAACGGATACTGTGTAAGTTCACGTTTACAAAGCTAAATATTCTTAAATTTCTTTTTTTACGTTATTTCCTCAAACTAATCATCACTTTTAGTGCAAACGCGACTTTGAAATCTCTTCAAATTTTTGGGCATTTAAGTTTTTCACTTGAGTCAGAATCAGACTCAAGGTTAACTTTAAAATGCAACACAATCGTGCCTTTCAACTAACGAAATTTAATGTTTTACGAGCTACCAAAAAATGGTATGTTATGAATATTTGTCGTCCATTTGTACCTGCTGTTGATCGCTGTGCGTTCGACATTGACAAAAAGCATATTAACGCCAGAAAAAAGAGTAGCGTCCCCATGACTTCCTGCAACAAAAGAAAAGTATAAGAAAAAAGTATAAGAAAAATATGGTTAATTAGCAGCAACACAAAAGCTGCGTGCTTACCTTTAACCCTCTGCCTACCATGGGGTCCAATGGACCCCAAAATGAATTTGATCTTTCATCACTAAGAACAGATAGCAAACACGACATCCATGTTACCTGACTTTCCTAAGTTTAGTTGATCTTCAACGAGGTAGAGTATCACAAATCTCAGATAGACCGATATGGCATAAAAATAAAAGCAGCACAGTATACTACACTCTAAATGAAATAAACAACCAAATCTAAACATGTTTAGCGCGGCATTTGCTAATCATGTAGTTTTCTAAACATGTTTAACTGCAGAGTTCATGTGTTTAAATTTTTTGATGTTTAAACCTGATAATGCCTATTAAACACGTTTAGCGAGCTTTTTTTCAACGCGTTTTTTCTTTAACGTGTTTAATTGCGTGAATTAAATGTTTAAATTACTGGTGTCGTTATTTTATCTGCATTTGAATGAACGTGATCAGTAACACCAAGTTTTTGCTTAAAGTTCATTTCGGTCAAGTTGCATTCACACCGAAACCATAATAAAAAGAAGAGTCTGACCGAAAAAACGCTTTCCGGGCTTGTTTTTTTCCCAAATATTACCCTTTGTGAACGAACATGCCCGGTGAGCTTACTTCTGTCAAAGCCTTTTTTTATGATGCTATAAGTCAACTTTGTGTGAATGCAACTTAAGCAAGATGAACTTGAAGCAAAAAATTTGTGTTAATGATCGCGTTCACTCAAACGCAGGTAAAATAACGACACCAGTAATTCAAGCAATTATTATACAGGGTGTCTCAAAAGTAAATATACACTTTAAAATTTGAATAACAATCTAATGGCTTATCGAAATTTGTCAAAAGTTTACAAAAATATCCTATAAACTACTAGAAACAGATTACCATCTTAATATCTCGTTGAATTTACTTATTGACAGGATATTAGACCTCAACGTGAGAAACACCAATTTCGAGACATTTTACCACGTTTTGACGCATTTTTGCCCGACACTTTGCAATAAATCTAGTGTAGCTAGTCCACATGATACTCGAATTTTTTGTTTCAACTCTTCAAGGTTTTGAGGCCATGTGGAGTAAACTTTACTCTAAAGGAAACCCCAAAGAAAAAAGTCGCCTATTCCAGAGGACATCTGCGCCCGATCTACCTATCGGAGAAACAACTGACTTAAGTAATCTCTGACCTTCCTGGCGTAACGTGCAAGAGCTCCATCTTGCTGAAAGTAATAGTTTTCAACCGAAGCATTATTTCTCAGCTCTGGGAGGAAAAACCTCAATTCCCTGGTAAAGAGGCGCTGAGTTTGCCTTTCTGATCCATATGCTTCTAGTAAATCAGCAATTTTGCACCTCAGTTCTTGGGTTAATCTCCTTGTCAATCTGTGGGTTGATGAAAAATGCAAACAATACCTAAATTTTACTGCTTATCCACGCTATGTTCTCTGAAGAAATGAATGCCCTATGATGAGGACTTAAAAAGCAAATCAAAATCGAAAGTGTATACTTACTTTTGAGACACCCTGTATACTACATTGCATATCATTAATACACGATAAGAAAGAAAATCGCAGATTTTTGAGAAGTGAAATAATGTTATTATGCTGAAAGATCACTTTAAGTTGCTGCGTATAGGAAGCTTTTGTCATAACTGTTTTAGCTCATTATTTTCTTTCGTCGCAGTCGAGATTTCTATTGAATCGATCTTTATTAAAAATAGCATCAGATCGCTTTTAATCATGCAAGAACAATTTTACACGGCAGAAACAACACTACTCGCTAAAGCGTTTTATAGGTAATGTATGACTCTTTTCGTAGCACCTCTACATTTGATACAATGTATATTATTACACCAAAAAAACATTAATGCAAACATACACTCCAATGATAAAAAATAAAACCATACAATTATTATCAGTATCTCTAACGTACGACAACTAACAAGTGATGACTTTCTAGCTTTAACCACTGGCATAACATTACACTTGCACACTATTAAATGTTAAAGCTGTTTACTCGTATACAACGGACCGCGTATATACCTGTATCTAAGACGAAAAGTGTACGCTGTACACTCTTCATCTTAGATACAAGAATAGAGTGTACTGTACAGTGTATACAGTTCACTTCTCGTAATGGCTTAGCTTAATTAAAGATCCGATATACAGGGCTACTAACTAGTACGATTTCGAAAACTATCGTTTAGGCGAATTTCATTAGTATATCTTTTTTTCAATGTATTGCTATTAATTTGGATATCCTTAAGAAAGCTCCTTGGATATTTATTTCATTGAACCCAGAAAATGACACGCAGGTTTGGGTTGTAACTGATAAATGTAATGTTGAACTACAGAGTAGTAAGATCAAGGAAGATTTGTGCAATTACCTATTCAGGCTATACTCAATCTGTTCGCCTGCTATTACGCTTGGGACTTTTGCTACCCACTGTAAGCTTTGTGGAACTTCACTTTCTGCAAGACTATCTCTTACATTAAATGACAATCATGAATGTCACAAGCCAACCACGCAAACTGTTCAAAACTTTATGAAAGCAGCATATGCTTAACTATACGTTTGATAACTTTTATATCCTTAAAAATGACTGCACCACAACAAGAAGTACAGAGATGTCTAAAGTCGAGCCCTCTGGCCATGAAAAAAATTAATTTGGCTCGGGTCGAGAAAGCAACTTTAGCCCGCAACCAAATAAGAAATGATTGCTATAGTGAAATAACTTTTCATGGACGAAAATTCCTGACATAATAGAATACTAATAGACGACACCTTTTTTTTGGTTTTCATTTACAAATAGGGAGAAACTTTGTCCAAAATCGGCAAAAATTATGCCCAAAATTATAATGGCACACACGCAACCTCGCTGGGTCTAATTTGGCCCACGATTTAAAAAGTTTGAACATCACTGAGGTAATCAGAGATATCACAAAAATCCCTGGTGTTGATACAAAGAAAGTTGACTTATGTCATCTGATCTGGGGTCAAATTTCGTTGTTTGCTTGTTCGGCACAATGTAACAATGAATAAGTTTAAACCGATTCAGCAATGAAGACTTCTTAAAGATTGCGCTGACATTTCTCCTAATTTCTTGATTTCCAGTTGCTGTTTATTTACTGTAGTTGAAAACGCTTCTTCAAAAAACGAATGATCAACTTTATTCCATTTATTGGTAAGCTCTTCTTCTGACCCATTTTCAGCCTTTTCGACATTCAAGTCTTTATCTAAACACAAACACGTCTGAGCCTAGAATATTTTTTAAATATCACTTAAGCACAAGCACTTTGCTGTTGATACTGGCACTTTCAAGCAGGGTGTCTAACCGTTTCAAATAACGGTTCGGGTTCAGGTTTAGCTCCTGCTCAAAATATTTTAGCGGTTCAGGTTTGGTTCGGGTTCACTTGAGCACCATTTTTGAGGTTCAGGTTTGGTTCAGGTTCACTCAAGTAAAATATTACCGGTTCAGGTTCGGGTTCATTGACTTAAAATTTAACTGCCGTTACTCGCTTCGTCCAGAAAAAAAAAGGAGAAATTGCTGATCCTGTTGATGATCACCACTGCTCTTATTGTGCGTGTACCAGCGCCAGCGGCATCCTGATAAGGAAAAATATATTTTTACTTTTGTTAAGGGTTCAGGTTCGGTTCGGGTTCACTTGAGCACAATTTTGAGGGTTCAGGTTTGGTTCAGGTTCACTGAAGTAAAATTTTGCTGGTTCAGGTTCGGTTCGGGTTCACGAAAATGAAACGGTTCATTCGGGTTTACGGTTCGGGTTCAGGTTCGGTTCGACACCCTGCTTTCAAGTCCAAATTGGACTCTTCACCAGATTAGGAAAAGAAGACAAATAACTGCTGTATAGCGTAAGAATCAAAGGGGGTGAAGCAACCAGCCAATTGTAGTAGTGTACAATAACTAAAATTGAACTAAATTTTTAAAAAAATTTTGTCGTCATTTTAGGGCTGCAGTTCCAAAGATATGACCTTAAATCGTTTTCGGAAACCCTATATCTGTTTTTTCAGCCTGAACTTTGAGAAAAAAAAAAAGAGACTGAATAATAATCACTCTTTCATTAACATCATATGATTAATAAAGTTTTGGTAAACCCCCAATTTTACTGGAAATTGGCCGGGAGAAAAAACTCAGGGTTTAAAAAACTTTTTTAGGGGGAAATCTCTTTGCATTTGTTCAATACCTTCCTTTACAACTGCAGCCTTAAAATGAGAATTTCAAAAATTATATGTATTCCAATTTTAGTTACTGTAAAGCACCAAAACTGGCTGGATGCTTCACCCCTTTTAAAAGCAATATTTATAGAGTAGTGGGGGGCGTTATTAAGAAATAATGATTGGAAGAATATGAGGAAGCGGTAATATAGAAGGGTGGTAATCACGGAAGTGGTATGATGTACAGTATTAAGGGGTAGTTTTTAAAAAGATGTGGCGCAATGAAGGGCTGAAATGTTACGAGTAATAATAATAGAGGGAGTGGGGAAATGGAAGCCTTAAAAAGTGTTGTCCAGAAGTGTAAGTAATATTAAAAAGTAATTGGAGGGGTATAACCATGGATATGAAAGTTTTAAGAGGTGGTGGAAAGGGTTTAGAAGTAAGCATAAAAAATGATAATTAGAGGAGTGTGGTTAGAAATGTGTCAGGATTAAAAGATGTGTCCGGAAGGGTTAAGATTAGAAATGTGGCAAGATTAAAAGGTGTTTTTGAAAAGGTTAAGATTAAAAATAGGGCAGGATTGAAAGATATGTTTGGAAGTGTGCGTGGGTGAAAAATTATGGGTTGGTAATTGGAAAAATGGAGGGGTTTGGGGATGTAGTAGTATTAAGGATGGTGTTCAGATGGCTATAAAGGTGACCTAATAAAGATGATAATTAAAGGGGTGGAGAGAATAGGCCTATTGCAGTTATTAAGGGATGGTGTTTTGAGAAAAATGGGACTGTGAAAATTATAGTATTAATGGAGGTTTAGGAAAAAATTGCAATAAAAGTTTACGAACAAAATTATCAGAAACAACTAATTCTAAAGAAAACTGAGAAATATTACACATTCAGGGTTGCCACAGAAACTGCAAAATCAAATTCCAAGACTTTTGCAGGACTGTTTAAGATTTTTTTACAGGACTTAAAATTTAATTTTCACTTCTACTCTTTTATGCACCCACTTTTTGAACTTGTTATTGAAGAAAATTTTAATGCCACGCATTGGGATTTCTAGTACTGACTACTAGCCAGGTTCATAGCCAGAAATCGGCAATGGGAGGGCTGGGCTTGGGGTATTGGACTGAGTTGCCAGCTGCCTGAGACCATTGGAAATCTGATCCCCAGGGACAAACCCTCCAGCATAAAAGATTTCATAATTTTTTGCTGTAATAACTTAATTTTGGGCCCAGTTTGGTACAAATTAATGCATTTTAAAAGAGACGTAGAAAATTAACACTGCAAAAACATGATTGAACTGATTTCATAAATAGTCTAGAGTATGTGGGTAATAGTAATGGTAAAACTTTTGTCCATAATAAGTAAGTATTTCAAGCAAGTAAACCATAAAATCCCATCATTTGAAAAAGGCTGAGCTTATCAGCACCAGCGCGCAAATATAAAATCGCTATTCTAGTCCTAACCACAACCCTTAACATAACATATTTAACTGTAACCCAAGCTATAACTTTAATGTTAATTCCAACCCCAACTCAAATTCCAAACCCTAACCATAGCAATTGACAAAAAAAAAGCGTAAATGAACACTCACCGTAACGATAATAATTTTTAAAAAAGCATAAATGAGCACCCACTCTTGCTCTCTTTCTCTATAAGCAAAGCATGCTAAAGTGCAAATGGGCACTTCTTTCAAAAAAAACACTCAAGTAGTAATTCAAATCGTCTGCATTTTATTTCGCTAGATAATTAAGAAGGGGCTAATGAAACAAGATTGGAAATACATGATTAATAATTAACTGAATGAAATACTGAATAGTACGCTTTACAATTTTTTTAGAAAGCCTACTTTAAGTATATGCATTAAGCGATCAAATTCATTGTTTATTTTTAGACATTTTAGTCAGTTGTTACCGATTTTATTTTTGACCAACATTACCCCCCCCCCCCCTAAATGATGTTTCAGAGTGGCTTTAAATTACTTGAGAGTCCATATTATTGCAAAAAACTGCCTCATTAAGTATAGCGTGAAAAATGTCATGTTTTTTGTGTTTAGCTAACAGGCCAATGGAGGGCCTATAGCCCGCTACGATTCTGCTACTAGCAGTAATACTGCTATTAGAGTATCGCATTGCATTAAATTACTGTTCATAAATTCACGCTTCCTGATAATATTCAATAATTTATACATACTGTACTGCGAAGAGCAAATTTTGGCATTTCAACAAGAAAGTGCTTACTGCTTATTTCCACGCCAGCTGGCGAACTACTAAAAGAGAATACCAGAGCAAAGAGCAGAAGAATAGGCGCTAATTTACTCCCTTCTATTTTTTAAATTATCGTTTGGAAAGGGGTACCATATTTTCATACACCAAAAAGAGGACAGTTTCAAAAAACGAAGCCCAAACGACCAAACACACGGAATGTATATACCGGCCAATCAGACTGACTGAAGACTTTTTTATATTGGAGAACACCATTTTCCAAGGGGAAATTCAAAAATTGAACACCGCTTTTTTCTTTGGAGACCACTTGTTTTTGCACCGATTTTGCCCTTCGAAAATGGTGATCTCAACAAAAAAAAAAAAGATCTGCTGTCAGTACGACTGTGCAAAGGTCGGCGGGAGTTGAACGCGAGTGTGGACGAAAGTATATCGTTTTTGGTTGGTTTGGTCTTCGACTCCCGCCTTTAAGTTCTGAGCATCAAAAAAGAGGACATTTGGCTACTTTTTTGGTGGCCTCGGAGGACAATTCTTTTTAAACAGAAAAAGAAGACAAATCCTCTTAAAAGAGAACGTATGGTAGCCCTACGTTAGTGCTATACAGGGTTAAGATTAATGTTGGGATTGGAGCTTGCAATACAGTTGGATTAGATTTAGGGTTGGTTAAGGCTAGGATAGCAACTTTTTATGCGTGCGCCAGCATACAAATAAGCTGTCTTTTAACAAAACAAACTTTTAAATTTACCCTTTCAAAGCACCTTCACAATGCAAATTACTTCAACCATACCTTTGTAAAATTACAAGGTACCAGTTATTGCAACAACAAAAAAACTTCACATTCTGTCCTGGTAAAGAACGGGAAAACTTTCCAAACTTTTTCCAGGATTTATAAACAAAATTCAAGGACTTCCCAGGACAGCAAAAAAAAAACCAAGACTTTCCAGGATGTGGCAACCCTGCAGATTAATGCATTTTTTTATTGAAGCAACAATGTTAAGGATTTGAGATTAAATTAGGTGGGGTTGAGATTAAAAACAAATAATCAGTATATTTTCTTTGTCAAAAGAAATTAGCGTAGTTTGCAGTTTTGCTAAATAGAATAAGATTTGATAATCTGCAAAAATAAAAATTTTCATTTTAGAATATGGTACTATTTACTTTGTGATTCGAAGTTCTCCAAAAACGAAGTTTTAAAAAGCATTTTTATCGGGTAATTAAATTTGGAAACAAAACAACTCACTTAGTAATTTTGAAATAAACTTTTCGTAATGCTGTAGATACTATAGTGCTGAAAGCATCGTTTTTAAAAGCTACACAGCGTATTGTGATTGTGCAGTTGAATATAATTATTTTGAAGTTGTTGCGGAGGTCTAAAATTTAGAGATGTTAATTACAAGGGCAACGTAGTGTAAAAAGGTTGTGAATTAAAGGGCTATGAGATGCATTAATAAAGAATGATGATGGAAGTGTATAGGAATGAAGTAGAACAAGGGTTGTTGCTTAGAGAGATGCTGGAATATGGTAGTATTAGGAATTGATGTTTATAGAGGAGTGGGGGTGAAGTATTAAAGGGTAGAAATTAAGGGTGAAGGGATGTAATATTAAGGGGTGGTGTTTAGAAGGGTGTACATTATAAATAGACCTACAACTGTGCAAGCAAAAACTGGTCACACATGGGATTCAAACTCATGCATGTACCAACTGATCACTTTAAAACGTTGTACCTGAGGTTGCGACAGGAAGTACTGGTAATCAATCATATTGAAGCATTGAACCACTCCGCCAGTGACAGAATTGATGCAAAAACCTTTGGTTAGCATTACAGCACAAAAGCTAATGCTTTCACACAGCCAATTCGTAACCTGTTTTTGAGTGGCACAAATTTGTATGAAAAAACAGAAACTTTTTAAAGGGGGTTTGAACTAAAACAAGATTGAAGTTTATAAATTAAGAAAATATACAAAATGACACTTTAAAGTGATTTTAAGTTCGAACAGTGTTTAATTTCCAAGTTTGCCCTTACTCCCTTTTATTTTTAATTCAAAATAAATTTGTCTTCTGCTTCAGACTTAAACAATTTGAAGTTCGAACAAGCCACCAACTTGTAAATTGTTTGGCAAAACTTCAAGCCAATAGATTTGATGCAAACACAACTTTTTGGTGTTGCTTTAAAAATAAAAGAGATAACAGTAAAAGCCAGAACGCATTTCAATATTTTTCAAATCAAAAAGCTGAAACCAAACAAACTGCCTTTATGTATTTATACTCTAATTTTCAAATTTTACTCCTACTTTCTGGTATCAATTATTGGATGTTGGATATTGTATATTGGATGCACTTTCAACAAATACCTTTATACTTAAGGCGGTAAGAAACAAAGCCAAAATCACCAAATTTTGAGTCTCCTGCACCGTGATTATAATATATAATGGGATAATAGTATTAGCTCAAAATTAATGTAAGCAATTCAGCAGGCGACCAATACAATACAAACCTAGAGCAAAGAAAATAATAACATACCAAATGCCATGTTAGAAAATATGACAATCTTTGATTGGTTGCTCACAATAGTTTCCTTGATATGTTTTCTTTTCCATCTTAACGGCAGATTGCAGTGTAGTTTTTCTGAAAGCTTGGAGAAAATAAGCCTAAATAACAAAAATATTCACGAATGATATCACTAATTGGGTATGCAAGCACTTTATTAGTTTTATAGCACTACCATCAGCTTCTTCTTTGTAATGTAGCCTTTTCACTTTCTTTATGAAAGCTGTCAATTGTTTAGCTGTTATCAATGGAGTAATACCCTATTGAAGTTAGTTCCAGATTATGTTTATCATAATACATTTCCAACACCCAGCACATTTTGAACTATTTGGTGAGTGGATGGGGATGACGAAGTGTTAACCAACTGCTCGCCAAGTAAACAAAAAACAAAAAAACTACATTGCTGCAAGAAAAATATATCACTGAATGCAAAATTTGACCTCAATAAATTTAAAATACTTTGTTTGGAATCGTATTGAACTTTGTTCAATTGAGGCAAAAAAGGTGAAGGAAGATGGTGCAGAGTGACAGCTAAATCTTGAGCTACTGCCCTTGCATTTATCACGTAAGAGGGTGCATGATAAAAGATATCAAACAAATAAAATGGCATTATCACAGTTAACAACACAAGTTACTTTTGCGGCTACACAAAGATAATTGTAGCTACCGATACTTAAATTTAGACTCTGTGGTAACCAGTGTTTCCTGAAAGATCTTGACTGCGGCAAAATTGCCCAAATGCAACTTTTGATTAAAAATTGCCAAAAACTTTTTGGTACCAGAACAGTACTGGAAAAAATTTTGCGTAAAATCTTGTTTTGAAAATTGGTTCTAAAACCAACAAGCTGTTTTAGATAAAAATTTTCAAGTTTTGTATCATATTCCAAATGACTTTGATCAATAGTTATTTCATCACTTTGCAAAATTTTCTAAATCCTGGGTTATCAGACTCAGAGTGCATGATTCAAGAACAATACATTCTCCCTTTATCATTAAAAAAAAATCAAATAACATCTACACATACCCATGGCTTTTCTTTACTGTGAGTTGGAGCAAATCAAGGCTAGAATATTTTTGCTCTTCAGTGGGCCAAATTCTTGATACTCCAACTTTGTTGTAATATCTTCTCTGGATAAAATATACTGGGCAGTTTCTTCCACTATGAAACTTAAAACTTGTTTTGTTTGATGCTCTTATTTCATAAATGACTTGACTAATTCACTAAAAAATGGAAGATAGGCTGCTGATTTTCATCTACAACCACAGTAGTAGTATTACTGTTATCACTTTGATATGGACATATATAGACATCCAGGATTGTCACTTTGATTTTCCACAATAGAGTCATCTAGCTCCAAGGATAGCCCTGGTCATGCATTTGACGATAATATAATTGAAAAAGTTCGTAAGATTTGAAGTATTTTCGACATGATACTACATTGCATAAATTGTCATGTATTGTATGTTTTGTGATGATGAGCAATATGTTCTTGCAAACAAAGTCTCTTGTTTGAGAAAAAAGAAATGTTTACATTTCAAATCTGAATTCATAAGAAATCAATTACATGTAACAGTGCTGCAGCCTACCACTAATTACAGGCAATTCTTGAGCTATTGTTCTTAATAGACTGGTACATATATTTAACTTAACCATATGCTTAGTCTACTACTGACCTAGATCAGTATACATTAGGCTTTTGGTCACTAGCTTAATTCAATTCAGTGCAGAAACGTCTGCAAAATCAAAATAAAATTCGCTCAATGCAATCTGGAGAAAAGCAACATAAATAGAAATCACAAACCATATCTAAACCTAACAATATTGCTCTATTGCCTTCTTTTACAGTGCATACCATAGCTTAGCCTCGAGTTTATAAGTTAGTTGAGAGGAAACCTAATCAAATAAAGTATGGTTAGAAAGTGGCTAGTGTTACTTTATAAGTTAGTTGAGAGGAAAAACTAATCAAATAAAGTATGGTTAGAAAGTGGCTAGTGTTACATTGCATTACGCCTACAAAGAGAATAAGAAAGTCAAGAGAAGGAGCTAATTATTCTTCTATTTTTAACTTTTTATTATGATTGAGATTAGGGTTAGAGGTTACTGACCTAGATTAGTATACAGTAGGCTTTTGGTCACTAGCTTAATTCAATTCAGTGCAGAAATGTCTGTAAAATCAAAATAAAATTCGCTCAAAGCAATCCGAAAGAGAAAAGCAACATAAATAGAAATTTCAAACCACATCTAAATCTAACAATTGCTCTATTGCCTTCTTTTACAGTGCATACCATACCTTAGCCTCGATTTTATAAGTTAGTTGAGAGGAAACCTGAAAAACTAGTCAAATAAAGTATGGTTAGAAAGTGGCTAGTGTTACATTACATAACACCTACAAAGAGAATAAGAAAGTCAAGAGTAGGAGCTCATTATTCGTCTATTTTTAACTTTTTATTATGATTGAGGTTAGGGCTAGGGCTAAGGATTGGGGCTAGGATAGCAATTTTCTTATTTGTACGCAACAACAGCCTCTGCCTTTTTAATTTAATATCTAAAGTTTCTGCAGACTGTATCTTGTAGGGTGCCCATGATCTCTTCACAAAGTGACCTCATAGCAAACGGAACCTAGATTAACTTAATTATCTAGAAAAACACACAGTAAGAGTGTTTGTAAAACAGTCCATTTTCAATGTGTTTGCAAAGTGGCTACCAGTGCCGGACTTTATTTCTACCAGGTTCCATCAATTTAAGCACAACCAATACAGACCTTAAGTTAATTGTTTGACCATAAGTTTCCTCTCGTTTACTGTATTCCAACTTATAAACTCTTTGGTTAAATTTAACTTCTTTTTTTTGCAGAACGGACAATTTCTTTACAGTTTAGTTGTTAAGGTGGCTACAGTAGCAGGGTTCGAAATTAACTCTGACATGTTAATTGAAAATTTTTGCGTAATGCATGATTGGAAAAAAGCCTACATCACATCACCAGCTGACATAACATTGCTCACAAAAACTTGATTGTTGAAATAGGATACGCGATTACAATTATTTTGAAAATTTAGTGATTTTTGCCAAGAAGTATATTGTACAATTTTTTTCGTAAGTTAACCTCAAAACATATAGTAACTACTTTTCTGGGCAAGTAGACTTCTGATATTACTTGCCCGATGGGCAAGTAGTTAAAAAAGATAATTTTGACCCCTGAGTAGCTTAAGCTGTAGCCACCAATCTTTTCTAGATCTATGCTATGCCTATTTGCCCATGCTTCAAATTTTCATTTAACTTTTAACCATTCAGAGGTCGAATGGATACAGTGTCTTCTGGGTTTCTAAAATGGTAGGGTTGTGTTTGATTCCCAGCTACGTCAAGCCAAAGACTATAAAAAATGGTATTCACAGCTTCCCTGCTTGATTAGTTGATGTTCAGTAATAGACAGTGTAGAGCCTCTACCATGTTTGGTCAACAGGTACCAGCTTGACTTGAAGACCAAAGATCCTTTTGCTGTTTCCTGGTGCATAAATGTGTAATTACATTTCTGATTTATCCCTACAGAGTGCATACCATATATGCTTACCAGGAACAAAACTAGACCTTTTTCCGGGGCAAGCAGAGAGATAACTTAGGCCGGAATCACTTGATCAAGTTTTTTGCACAATTTTCTTGCATCAATGTTTTTTGAGCTATCACACCTGGACACAATTTTCTTGCTCATCTTCTTGCCAGACGAAAGCATATGGGTTTTTTAGCAAAAAAATTGCTGATGCTATCACACATAGTTTTTTTCTCTGTAAAAGCATTTACACAGTTGTTAAGGAATTTCTTTGAAATCTGCCACGGCAATAGTACTACTATGCACTTTGTGGATTCATTGTTATTTCTTGTTTGCCAAAATGATAGGAGCACAATCACAAAAGCGAAAAGCTAAGCTATAGAAATAAATAGCTATTTGAGTTTGGCATCAAATTGCATGCGCAGACTAGGATTTTTTTTTTGACCTGCAATGAAATGAAATAGATAAATGAAAAACATCAAAAACCTTTGCTTGTATGGAACTCTATAGCGTATAGCATAGCTTTGTTTATGCTATGTTATTTATCACCAATAAAATTTGCAGAACATTGCATGATTGACCAAGTAAGCATAAACCAAGTATGTTCTTTTCGGTACTTGCAGTTTCATAGGGCTCAATAATTAGATGTTAGGATAACTTCAAACTTTACTATTTTCAAATAAGAATAAAACGTTTTTGTTTGGTTTCTTATAAAATCAGCGTGAAATAGCTGAAAATTATCTTAACTGATTAACAATGCAAAAGGCTCTTTTGCCAGTGCACATGTCAATTTCTAACCAAAACATATTAAAATCATCACAAATCTGGCACTAGGCCAAGTGAAAATGGGCTGGAAACTTTACTCCGATCAGAAGGAAATTTTCAACATCTTGATTAAAACTAGACCACACATTAAATACTTATTAAAGTTTACTTATTAGTAAATAGTGAGCAAAAGCCTCTCTCCAAATGATTTTGATCTCATACTTCCGAAACTTTCTTCCAAGCATCCGATTTCTTTATTCTGTCCTTATACTTCACATTAAACATGTTCCAAAAGCACTGCATTTCTTTGATTTATCTAATTAAAAAGTTCAGTTTCATGAGTTGACCACAATGGCATGGTGATATCTACACTACAGTTCTGGTTAATAACTTTTCAGAAGGAAGTTAGAAAAGGTCAAACACCACTTTGAATAGGAATTGCATAGGCCTAATCTATATGCAATTGTAAATAAAACAGCAGGCAACACTTTAAAGTCTTCAAAGAAAAATGAGAAAAGAGCTGGCACAATGTTACACTATAATACTTCATTGTCGATTAAATCAAAAGTGTAAATTTTCTTACATTTTTGCTTGATAATTGTGACGCATTCATTTTTAACGTTTCGGCGGTACTTTTTGTATTCTGCGGGTAAATATTTTCAAAGGCAAGACTAAAAAGCTAAGTTGTTTTTTTGCTGAGAACAGAAAAGTTGCTGGCAAAATAGAGCTTGATTCTATTTTCCCGCAACAACTCAGCAAAACTTTTTAAACACTGTTTTTCATTCTCACGCAGCTGCACAATAAAATTGCCAACAGGTGCCCGCAATAGTAAGCCATAAACTTGCACAACCTTCACACAATTAATGCAAGAAAATTGTGCAAAACACTTGATCATGTGATTCCGGTTTTAGTTTATAAAGCCTCTCTCTAGACTCAAACCCCGGATTTTTATGAAACACGAACCACCCCGTAATCTTATTCTTAGATAAATACCAACCACCGAAGAAATTACGGTACTTCTGAAAACTCTCTTTTCTCCTACCCAAGAAACTCTAAACTTTATTCCAGATTCGGTGCTGTTGCCACAGCAAACAAAGTCAGGGGGCACTAAAATAGAAAACTTTTGCAAATTAATACTGATCTTGTTGAAACTTTAGAAAAACACATCTTGAGAAACTTCAGAAATTCTGCATTCACCTCAATTCATGTCTGAGAAACATTAGCCAACATTACTGGTATCAATTATTAGGCTGGTAGGGTTTCATGGATTGTTTGTCTCCGGCCCAAAATCATTACTGGGGTAGATGTTAGAATGGTTTTTGAGCTTAGAATGCTTTGAATAGCATATGATGCAAACATTTGTGGTTTTAAAATTGAAAGTGGCTATTTTGCCTCTAGAGGCAAAATAGTGTTTTTCCTCAGTTTGGGTTGGGGCTGGGGGTTGGGACTAGGGTTAGAGTTTGGGTGAGGATTTGGGTTAGGATTAGGCTTAGGGCTATTTTGGCACTTGTGGCAAAATAGCTGTTAGGACTACTTTGCTTCCAAATGGCAAAATAACATGGGGCTATTTTGCCATTTTGCCTCTAAAGCCACTGCCTTTAAAATTAATATGACTAGCCTAATTACTTGATGATCTAATAGGTTTAAAGGTGTAAATTAGTGTAAACTTCGAATGTTAAAGCTAGCCTAGTGTGAAACTTGAACCACCAAACTTTTGGTAGGTTGCTCCAAATGAAAAACGTTAACAGGAATACTGTATAGCCTACTGCTAATGTAGGTGGCGTTCGTTAAGTACAGTAGGTAGGATTGAACGTTGTTATTCCTCTTTACAATTACAGAATTACACCTACATCATTTTCGATCGCCTTGTCAATGACATGTCATTACAGATTAGGCCTTACCACATGTGCTGATGATGCAAAAATGTAGGCCTATTCTTAGTAAACTTAAATGGGGGGGGGGCCACAAGCAATTTTCTTTAGCGACTACACTGATGCTATTCCTTTATCTATCCCTACTCTTTTTTTCAATATTGGCCAACTTGATGTGATTATTCCATCACTTACCAGTAGGCTACTGTGTAGTGACGGATGATCTGCCTCTCAATCAGCAGCTTGCCCAAAACGGTAGGGAAAAAAAGACAATATTTCTGCTGTTTCTTGTCTTCTTTTTTTGTCAAAATCTAACAAAAATGTAGACCTAGCCAAAACAATCAACCTGCTCTGGTAAGTTCCGATCAGTTAAATTTGAGCTCTATATTTTTTAATTTGAAAAGATGCAATAATTACGGAATCCATGTGAGCGCAGTCAGGCGTAAAATTTATTTATTCATTTCTTAAGTTTTATTTCAAGACCATATTAAAATTAAAAAAAAGCAATAACACCAAAATATACTTACGAACAAAAAAAAAAGTTTGTACATAACAAATGAATTTATTTTCTTAATGGTAAATACAAATAACTCACTTAGATCAAGTCAAATTGCAAACAAGTACAATATCATCTCTAATAAGCAAGGACAAAACCTAATGGTTATTTGGTCAAGATGCTTGCTTACTGATAATAAAGTTATTTAAAAAAAGCTATCGCAAAAACTATTTACTACGTATAGAAAATAGCTTGACTGCGCAATTGCGAATGCTTGACTGCAGTTGCTCACATTCCCATTCAACCTCTTTAATTTTTCTATCTTTTAATCTTCATTTCCACCTATCTCCCATTTCTATTTATACCTTTTTTTTGTTACAGTTAACAATAAGGTGTCTTTCTGTCTTTCCATCCCCAATTTTTACCTTTATATATTTCCTTCCTAATTTGTCAGCTCTATTTTTTTAAATGCAATCTCCATTCCACCATTCTTATTTCTAATTTCTATTTTTCAATAATTCAATCCCCATTAATTTTCATTTTCCATTCCTCATCCACCTTGTTTCTCATGCACATGTTTCTTCATCTTGTAAATCACCCTATTGCTATTTCTTAATTTTCTATTCCTCATCTCCATTTCTCAATCCAATTCCTCCGTCTCCATTTTCCTTCTTCAAAACGTCATTTTTATAATTTTAATTCCTCTATCCTCATCTTCCATCAGGCCATTAGCCTCATTCTGCTATCCTCATTACTGCAGCTCATTCTCTTACCTCCATATTTCCTCCATTTCCACCTCCCATCCCCAGCAACATTTTCCGATCATCCTCATTTCTCTTATCCCTTTTTCCATACACATTCCTCCATATCCATCCCCCATTCTCATTTTCCTATCCAATTCCCCCCATCTCCATTTCCCATCCCCATTTCTCCACCCCCATCTCTCATCCCCATTCTTCCATCCCTATCTTCCATCCGCATTCTCCTATCCCCATACGCCCATCTCATTCCCTCATCCCCATTCCCCCAACCCCATTTCCCCATTCCCATTCACCTATCCCCATTGCCCCATCCTCATTCCTCTATTATTATTTCCCACTCCCCCATCCCCATTCCCCTATCCCCATTCCCTCATCCCCATTCCCTCATCCCAATTACCCCATCCCCATTTCCCCATTCCCATTCCCATTTCCCCCATCTCCCATTTCCCCATCCCCATTCCCCCATCTCCATTCCCCCATCTCCATTCCCCCATCCCCATTCCCCGTCCCCATTCCCCCATCCCCATTCCCCCATCCCCATTCCCTCATCCCCATTGCCATTCCCCCATCCTCATTCCCTCATCCCCGTTCCCTCATCCCCATTCTCGTTTCCATTCTCCATTGCCCCATTCCAGTTCCCCCATCCCCAATCCCCATACCTATTCCCCCAACCATATATTTCCCATGTCCATTCCCACATCTTCATTCTCCCAACCCATTTCCTCATTCCATTCCCCAAGTCTTATTACCTTGAACCCTATTCTTCCATCCTTATTCTCCTATCCCCATTTCCCCATTCCATTCTTTCAGCCCCATATTTATCCTATTCATCTTCCTTTTTGCGTATCCCATTTCTTCATTCTCATTCCCCCATACCCAATATCATTTTCTCATCTCCACTCCTCCATCATTATTTTTATTTCCACATTACCGTACCCATTTCATTCTCCCAACCACCATCTCTCTTTCGATTCCTGGTGCCTCCTTTCCCATTCGGTGATTAATTCAAATTCAACTCCATTCCATTTTCTTGATAAGTCTTCTCCCAAGCATCGCTTAATTTTTTTCAATTTCAGCATCCAATTTTTATTTAACGCATCTTTACCTACTTTTATGTGCTTAATTATGCATGCGTTTGTCATTTCGCCAACTTTTCGTGTTTACAAGTTGGCCGATATCTCAGTGCAATGCTGTATTTGAACGATTACGCGCTTGAATAACATATTAAACGCGTTGTAGTGACATAAAACGGAAAATTTGAAACACGTCTTTAAAAATTACACAAAATCTGTTACTTTAACATGTATAAAACCTATTTAAATACATAAAACACGCCAAATTTAAACACTTCATTTAGAGTGTATGGGGTCCAGTGAACCCCAAGCCAATAACAAATCTCCATTGTTCAGTTTAGACTGGCTGAGATTTTCTTTAAATACAGTCATTTTGTTTTAAAACAACTAATCTGGTGTTTGAGACAACAAATATCAAAATTATTAGTTTGAAAAATATTATTTCATAATATCAAATGGATGCCAAATTAAGAAAAATACCACTGAAAAAGCATACTTAGCTACTTAGAAGACGACGAGATTCTAGATTTTCCGGAAGTGAGTGACAATGAGGAAAGATGGAGCATTGGAGCGCAGAAAAACAGATTGAGTAGTTGTACATTTTGGATAGGGTGGTTTGAACCTTCAACTGCAATATGATGACTAGAAGATAGCCAGTAGCCCTGTTTTATGACATGATTGATGTCAGCGCTATCAATGCATATTACGTTGTATGACAGGAATTACGTAGTGAAATCAATTAGGTTTTCCACAAGAAAAGCAGGAGTAAGTTTTTGATTCACTTGGAAAAAGAGCATGCTGTAATGTCAAGAGCTCTGTCAATACAAAAAAAGCATGAAATTCAGCATCAAAGCAAAAGAAAAAGGACTACTGCAACCAAAAACCAGGAACTAAAGGCAAAGAAAACCAGAAGCTATCTTTGTGAAAGAAGAGCATATCAAAAAAAGAACATTTTCAAGCTATTTGCATGCATTGCAATAACTAATGGGCTCAAAGCATAATTATGCAGTTTTCTAAACGCTTTAAAACTGTAAGCATTGGTTTACAGTATAGAAAAACCGTGCGTTTTGGCCCTTGAACAATCAACCATTGTGCTGGATAATCAAGTTTGATTTCCATGCTTTTATGTTTTGATGTTAGCTATTTGAACTTCTATGTTGTAGCGTTTTTTTATGAAAATGATGATTGGAAATAAGCAGTAACAAAACTTCATAAACATGTAAATCATTGCATAACCGCCAGGAAACGGAGTAAAGACAATTGCAGCGCACAATTTAATCTTTGCGAGTCTCTGTCTAACTAATTATACAGTGTATAATTAAACCTAATTACCGCATTTTTTTTTGTTGCGTTTATTATTTGTTTTTGTGTTTAAATTGTTCGTTTGTGACAGGTTTTATTCTTAATTTGTTGATTTGTGTGAGATCTTTATAGCCAGATAGTTTTATGAAATGTGGGGTCCATTGGACCCCAACGGTATAATTTGCATGGAATTTTTTTGGTAGACAGAGGGTTAAAAATGCTGCTTTAAGTCCAGCTCACAGAGCCAGGCCTGCGTTTCAGAAATTTCCTGGCTCGCATTAGTAACGAGAACTTTTTAAGGGAAGATACCAAACGAAATACTAGATACTAGCTAAAGGCCAAAAGTTAGTTTAGCTCGTGCATCTGAAGCTCTGCAAGCTGGATAACGTCACTTT
Source organism: Trididemnum nubilum (assembly GCA_963965965.1). Classification (NCBI taxonomy): domain Eukaryota; kingdom Metazoa; phylum Chordata; class Ascidiacea; order Aplousobranchia; family Didemnidae; genus Trididemnum; species Trididemnum nubilum. The sequence continues at coordinate 18,666,987 of OZ014482.1, read as the reverse complement.
CGCTAGCCAACTTGCTTGGATTGACTGCGAGGATATTACGTGAGTAAACAAACGTAACATTTCCTCACCAACTTAGCGAAGATTTTAAAGCACTTTTTAGCGTGCTAAAAATCTTTTTTGGTTCAGAAATTTAATGGAAAAATGTTGAAAACTTCTAACTAAAGCAAATTTTTTTCTGAAAATGAATTCAAATCATCGCCAAGTTTGCTATTAGACTGCAAAAAAGAAAGCGAATTGCATTGCGAACCCTTTGCTGTATTGACTGATAAAAGAAATATTGAGTAGCGTCAATTGAAAAAAAAAAAAACAATTTTCAAAGACCACAAGACTCATTTCTGCTCAAAATTTACCAACAAATTGAAACAATACCAGCCTCGACAGCAAAATAAACCATAACCAAACGAAAAAAAATTCAAATCAATGAAAGAAAATAAATTTCGTGTTGATTTAAAACGATGAAATTTTAGTAATTTCCAGCGTTTGCAAGCAAAATTGCAACTATTCCAAGATTATAGAACGCTGTTGCTCTGCGCAAGCACCTGAGAAATTTTTTGGCTGTTGTTCAAGTTGAAAAACCTTACTTTTCTCTTTTGCACTTTTACGATGCTGCAAAAGCAGGAAAAAAGTGCTTACTCAAGCAGAATGAGCATAAACAGTTTTACTAACATGGCCGCTAAAATTGACATCGATGCTCTCAAAAAAAAGGCCAAGTTTATTTTCCCGAGGAAAAAAGTGCGGGACTTTCTCCAGTTCTTTTCTACGAGCAATATCTCCCTCATACGTTGAAGGTTACCGATGTTTCTGCAAAACTCAATCGTATGCAATTCAACAAAAAAGGTTGAATGTGATTTTGTCGGATGAAAAAAAAATACTGTTAAATGCAGTATATTTGTGATTGGATTCAATAAAATAATTCTAAAGGTGAAGTAGTATCTAAGTTAGTTTGAAGCGCATTGAATTAGAATCGCAAGCTACGTCAGAATTTTTGTCTCTTAAATGTTAAATGATATCAAAAAAAAAAAAAAATTGGCGCCTTAGGTTTAGCTGTTCAAAAAATAAGTTTTGAGGAAGTTCCTTCGGAGGATTCTTGAGGATTTGGTACCCTCAAACTGGGTCTAAGTATTTTTTCAGTTAAATATCTACTGACATCAAAAAGTAGCGCCTAGCCAAAGCCGTTAAAAAATTGATTTTTGGGGATCCATTTGGGGGGATTCGGGGAGGTGCTACATCAAAACTATATCAAAATATTTTTCTTTAAAATAGTAACTAATATAAAAAACTGTCGCTTTATTTTAAGCGCTTCAAAAAAAATTTGGGGGGGTTTGGGTTCCTCGGGTGTGTGGTACCCCCCAAGTTTTATCAAAATCATTCCCGTAAAATATCTACTGATATCAAAAAAAAAAGCAAAAAAACTAGCGCTCTAGCTTAATTTGTTCAAAAATTGATTTTGGTAGTCCATTTAAGCGGGTTCCGAGGGATAGTACCCCCAAAACTACAGTACGTCGAAATATTTATCTCTTGATTGTTAACTAGTATAAAAAAACTCTCGTTAGCTTTAGCTATTCAAAAAACTGATATTTTGGGGAGTTATTTGGGGGGTTGCTTGAGAATGTGATACCCCCAAACTACGTATGTCCAACTATTTGTCTGTCATATATTTACTGATTTTAAACAAAACAACTAGCGCCCTAGCTTAAGCCGTTCGAATTAAAGTGAATTGCTTTACAACCGAATCCCAAAATATGCTTAACAGCAAAATGAACCCGAAACCCTCTGATCATACTGCAACTAATGCTAAAACAAAAAAATTTTGAATGCGATTTTGTCTAATAAAATAATGATAAATGCTTTACGCAATATGATTTTGGTCTAAGAAAGACAATGGCCAACTAGATATTTGAAGCCAGGTTTATTAACTCACAAAGCTTTCAAATACTGGCGCCTTTATCCACTTGGCCATGGCAAAGCACGTACCTAGTTGACAAAAATCAATTACAAAACTTAGTTATCAAAAGTTTTGGACTCATCTGCGCCAACCACAAGACTCGGGGCCTCCAAAAATGCACGTGCACTACTTCATGTATAGACTTATCATATCTCCGAATTTCAAGTTTCTAGCTTGGGTAGTTTTGAAGTTTTTGTATCTATAAAAAAGCTCTTAATAGCAAGAAGAAAAAAAAAACAAAAGTAAAAGATAAATAAACTAGATGTTCATTTTCCCACGGGAAAATAATGCGGGACTTCCGCCAGTTCCATTTCACCATTATTCTCCCCTTCATGCTTCGAAGGTTACCGATATTTCTGTAAAACTCAATCGCATGCAATGCAATAAAACTGATTTTGTCTCATGAAAAAATAAATGTTGTTGATTTTAAATCGTTTGTGATTTGGGTAAAACCGATGTCCGACTAAATATTTGAACCCAGCTCAGTTCAATCACGACAATTTCAAACCCTGGCGGTTTTAATCATTACCTCAGCTCAGCATATGAACCCAACTGACTAAAATCAATTGGCAAATTTAGCTTTCAAAAAGGGATTTTGGGGAAGGTTCATTGGGGAGTTGGTACCGCCAAACCATGTAAGAAATTGTCTTTTAAGTATCTACTGATGTTTAAAAAACTAGGGCCATTAGCTCAAGCCGTTCAACATAATTGATTTTGTGTGGTCCATTTAGGAAGGTTCCGGAGGGGAGTACTCAAAACTCTGCCAAACATTTTGTCTCTTAAATATCTTTTGATATCAAAAAAAAAAAAAACTGGAGCCTTAGCTTAAGTTCAACAAATTGATTTTTGTGTGGTTTACGAGGGGATTTCCGGGGGTCTGGTACCCCCACATTATGTCCAAAACGCTGGAGTTTTAGCTTAAGCCGTTCAACGCAATAACGTTTGGGAGTTTTTGGGGGGAGGGTACCCCCAAAACTATGTTCAAGTATTTGTCAGTTAAATATCTACTGATATCAAGAAAACTATCACTCTAACTTAAGCCGTTTAAAAAATTGATTTTGGGGGTGATTTTTGTAGAGAATAAAACTGGATATCCTTTGGTCATATCTAATGTCAAAATGAACAATCAAAAACGATTTTGTTTTAATCAAAAAATGTGCTGAATTCAATATGATTTTGGAATTAGAAAACCGATGGCCAACTGGGTGATTGAACCCACGACTATTCAATCACAATGGTTTCCTATGCTGCATCTTTAGGCACTAGGCCACAGTAGCACATGTGGATGCATGACGAAAATCAGTTATTAATATCATGTATTAAACTTTGTTATTGTTTTTGGTGCGTCTGCCACAAACCACGTGACGTAGCAACTCCAAAAATGCAGCTGCACGACTTCATATATAGACTTATGATATCTCCAAACTTCAAGTTTCTAGCTTTGATGGTTTTAGACTTTTTGCTAAATTTAGGTTTCAAAAAGTAATTTTTTGGATAGATGTTTGGAACTCTCAGACTGTGTAAAAAAGTTTGTCTTTTAAATATCTACTGATATCCAAAAAAATTTAGCGTTCTAGTTCAAGCTGTTCAAAATACTTTAATTTTGGTGTCTATTTGGGAAGGTTTCGGATGGGTAGTACCCCCAAACTATGTCAATTTTTTGTTACTTAGATACCTACTAATATCAAGAAAACTGAAGCAATAGATTAAATCGTTCAAAACTTGATTTTTGTGGGGTTCATTTGGGAATTTCCGGGGGGTGGCACTTTCAAAGTATGTCCAAGTATATGTCTCTTCAGTGTTTCCTAATATCAAAAAAAAAAACTAGAACTCCAAAAAAAGCCGTTGAAAAAATGGATGTTTAAGGGGTCCGTTTGGGGCGTCGTTGGGGCTGGTAACCCCAAACTCTGTCAAAATGTTTTCCTCTGAAATATCTACTGATATCAAAAACACAGGCATCGTAAATTTTGTCGTGCAAAAATTTGATTTTTGGGAGGCCACATGGGGGTTCCGAGGAGAAGCGGCACCCTCAAACTATGTCGAAATATTTGTCTGTTAAGTATCTGTTGATATCAAAATAAAACTGGGGCCTTATTTTGAGCCCAACAAAAAATTAATTTTTGATAGGTCCATTTTGGGGGGTCCCCGGTTGGGGGGGTATTCGCAAATGATGTCAAAACATTGGTCTCTTAGGTATGTGCTGACATTAGAAAATTACTAGCGCCCTACTTTGAGCCAATCAAAAAGTTGACTTTTGGTTGGTCTGTTTTGGGGGGGTCCCCGGGGGGTGTGGCACCCCAAACTATGTCGAAATATTCATCTCCACAATATCGACTGCTGATATCAAAAAACATTGGCCCCGTAAATTAAGTCGTTCAAAAGATTGGTTTTGGGGGGATCCCTGAGGGGAACGATACCCACAAACCACGTCAAAATATTTGTATCTTAAATATCTACTGACAGCAAAAAACACTGGCACCCTAGCTTGAGCCATTCGAAAAATTGGTTTTGGGGGGTCTATTTGGACGGGGCCTCAGTGAGGTGCTATCCCCAAACTCTGTCAAATTATTTGCCTCTAAACAACTGCTGATATGAAAATACACTGCCACCACAAATTAGGTGGTTCAAGAAATTGTTTTTTTGGGCGGTCTATTTGGGGGGTCTCCGAGCGGGATTGATACCGCCAAACTATGTCGAAATGTTTGTCTGTTAAGTATGTGTTGATATCAAAAAAAGTTTCACCTTCGTCTGAGCCAATCTAAAAATTAATTTTGGGGGGTCCATTTTTGGGGGTCCTCGGGGGATAAAACACCTAAACGATGTCAAAATATTCGTCTCTTAGATATGTGCTGATATCAAAAAAAAAAACTAATGCCCTAGCTTGAGCCAATTAAAAATTGCTTTTTGGGGTCCCGAAGGGGTGTGGTACCCCCAAACCACGTCAAAGTATTTGTCTCTTAAATATCTACTGATATCAAAAAACACTGGCACCTTAAATTAAGTTGTTCAAAAAATTGATTTTTGGGGAGTCCATTTTGGTCCCCGAGGGAGTGTGGTACCCCCAAACCACGTTAAAGTATTTGTCTCTTAAATATCTACTGATATCAAAAAACACTGGCACCTTAAATTAAGTTGTTCAAAAAATTGATTTTTGGGGAGTCCATTTTGGTCCCCGAGGGAGTGTGGTACTCCCAAACCACGTCAAAGTATTTGTCTCTTAAATATCTACTGATATCAAAAAACACTGGCACCTTAAATTAAGGTTCAAAACATTGATTTCTGGGGGGCCCATTTTGTTCCCCAACGAGGGGCAGTATTTTTTTATTTTCCGTCAAAATATTTTCCTCTTAAATATCGACTGATATCAAAAAACACTGGCACCCAGCCTGTGTTAAGCCGTTCAAAAAGTTGATGTTTGGGGTGGCCACTTGGGGGGGTCTCCGGGTGGTTGGTACTCCCAAACAATGTCAAGGTATTTGTCTTTTTATTGCCTCTTGATATCAAAGATGTAGCACCCTAGCTTAAGCCGTCAAAAACACTGATATTTGTTTGGGTCCATTTGGGGGCTTTGGGGGGTTGTTCCCCCTAATTATGTCAAAATAGTTTTGTCCTAAAAATTTCTGCAGACACCCAAAAAAAGTAGCGCGCTTGCTTATGGTGTAAAGAAAGTGTTTGTTGGGACGTTTTCACAGAAAATGAAACCTGATACCCTCTGATCAATGATCATACCTAGTGTCAAACAAAAAATACTCAAAGAAATTAATACGCTAGATTCAATCCAATGTTGGTTTGATAAAAGTGATGGCCAAGTAGATAAATGGATCCAGGTCTTAGAGTTCAAGCACTGATTTCAAAAACACTGATATTTGTTTGGGTCCATTTGGGGGTTTTGGGGGGTTGTTCCCCCAAATTATGTCAAAAAAGTTTTGTCCTAAAAATTTCTACAGACACCAAAAAACGTAGCGCGCTTGCTCATTGTGTTAAGAATATGCTTTTTGGGCGTATTCACAGAGAATCAAACCTGATACCCTCTGATCATACCTAGTGTCAAACAAAAAATTATCCAAGGGATTTTGTCGTAAACGAAAAAAAAATTAATATGCTAGATTCATTATAATCTTGGTTTGATAAAAGGATGACCAAGTAGATACTTGAACCCAGCGCTGGCGGATTTAGGGGGGGATGGGGGGATTTGCATCCCCCCACCAGCCTAAACATAACGTGCATATGCATAATATTAAAGATTAAAAAAAAAGCAATCAGTGAATACTCAATAGGCCGGGTGACTGCAATATAATTTCTAAAGCCATTGGGGGGGGGGGGGTGAAGTAGGAAGGGGGGGAGGAAAAAATTATTTTTACTGCGAACTTTTTACAAAGCAGAAATTACTTTTTCACAGGTCCGATTGATTTGAAAGCGCCAAACTAGCAAAATTCACAACTCGCACTTTTCAACGATAAAGGCTTAACACAACAGAAGTTCAAATATGGCGCATTTTCGCTCAAACCACACGCAATACCAGTAGCGTAGCCAGGGGCAGGGGAAAGGGGGGGGGGGGGCTATAGCCCCCCTATTGATATGTCGACCAAAATGCAGAATGGGAAAAATGCTACGTTTTTAGCACTTTGAAGACTGTTTTATGCACTGGAGTGACTGAATAGTGATTTAAAGCATCTTTTGAAACATATATTCAGGGGGAAGGGGGCTAATTTGTCAAAAATAAAACCAAAAAATAAATGAAAACTTTGGAAAATGGTCAAAAATTAATCAAATTTGATCGCAAGTGTAAAAATTCTAAACATAGGTGTCATCAACAAATATACTATAAACTAAGGAATGGGGGGGCTATTCGGTATTAGTTCATTACCAATCATTTCTCTCAAGTCTCTTTTCATTAGCCCCCCCCAAAATTATTTTTCCCTATAAACTGTGTACGAAATAGATTACTCGGTGTGAGTTTCATTGAACTATTCGATTTTATAATTTACCGTTATCTAAACAAGAGAACTAACATTTTACCAATAGCCACCTCCCAAATAGCCCATTTATGCCACCAGTTTAATCTTGTTTGCATTGCCAATTTCTATGCCACGTTTTAAAAGCATATTATTGTTCAATCAAAATAGCCCTAAAATGAAGTTATTTTTGCAAAAAAATGCAAAATTTTCGAGCGCTGGAGGCTCCGCCCCCAGGCCCCCGTGCCTCCGGCGGCTGGGGGCATTGCCTCCAAACCCCCATTGGCCTCCTGCGGCTGGATACTCCACCTCCCCCAACACAGCCCCCCAATTTCGAATTTCTGGCTACGCGCCTGCGCAATACAGTAGTGCGGTTTTGCACAAAAAGTGTGTCGATTTGATAGAACATCAAGTAAAATGTCTACTGGAACGTAGTTTTATTACATTATTAGTTACGGTATGCTGAATGAACACTTGAACAAAATAGACTTTTGACAATAGAAATATCAAAGTCTGATGCAGGTAGTTTTTACTCATTCTGTGTGAGTAGCGCAGCCAAGGGAGGGCGGGGAGGGGGACTTTTGCCCCCCTCCACCCATTGGCCTGTCGAGCAAAATGCAGAATAAGAAAAATACCACGTTTTTAGCACTTCTGAGACTGGTTTTTGGACTAGAATGGACTAAAACGTAATTTAAAGTATCTTTTGAACCATATATTTAGGGGGGCTAATTTGTCAAAAATAAAACTCACAAATCAATAAAAACTTTGAAAAATGGCCAAAAATAAGCAATCAAATTTAATGTAGCCCATTGCAAATGCTTAACATAGTTTTTATCAACAAAAATATTATAAACTCACGAACAGGGTGGGATCTATTCAGTATTGGTTAATTACTAATCACCTCTCTCAAATATCTTTCCATAAGCCCCCCTCCAATTATTTTTCTCTCTAAAATATAGTCGAAATAGATTACTCTGTGTGAGTTTCATTAAACTATAGGATTTTATGATCTACCAGCATGTAAACAAGAAAAAATTTTACCACTAGCCACTTCTCACATAGCCCATTTATGCAACCCGTTTAATCATGTTTGCGTTGCCAATTGCTATGCCACGTTTTGAAAGCATTATTTTTTATCAAAATAGCCCTAAAATTTAGTTATTTTTGCAAAAAGATGCAAAATTTTCGATCGCTGGGGGCTCCACCCCCAGACCCCCAAAGCAGCTCCCTCATTGCGAATTTCTGGCAACGCGCCTGTTCTGTGTAGATGCAGACGGTTATGCAAGCGAAAGTTTAATAAATACGATTTTGGACGCAGGAAAGACGAAAAGAGCGTTTTATGTTATTAATTTGAATTAAATTGGTTAAATCAACGACATGAGACTAGTTTTATGTCATTGGTTAAATTCGAAAAAATATTTTATATACTGGTAACGTTTTTGGGATGGGACGGATCAAAAGCATCCCCAACAAGTTTGCGCGAGGTCAAGAACATTAATCATAAACATGCAAAATTTTGAGATTATACACAATTTGTGCTCATAAATTTTATCATCCCCCCCCACCAAAATTTTCTAGATCCGCCACTGAAACCCAGGTGTTAGGTTTAAGCACTGGCGCCTTTAACCATTCAGCCACGGAAGCACACGAGCGTAGGTGACTACCTCCAAAGTACGTCAAAATATGCTTGTCTTTAAAGTTTTGTTGTGATACCAAAAGAAACTAGCGCGATAGCTTGAGGTCTTTAGAAGCTGATTTGTGGGACGTCTTCACAGAGAATGAAACCTGATACCCTCTGATTATATGTAGTGTCAAACAAAAAATATCATAAACAATTTCGTCATAATGGAAAAAAAGAATTATCATGCTAGATTCAAGATAATGTTGGTTTGATAAAAGTGATGACCAACCAGAGTATTGAACTCAGGTCTTAGGTTTCAAGCACTGGCGACGTTAACCATTCGTCCATGGCAGCACGCACGCGTGCGTGAGTAAAATCACTTAACAAACTTCGCTTTCACAAGTTTAGGGTGCATATGCCCCAAACCACGTGACGGAGCGCCTCTAAAATTTCAGGGACGCAAGTTCATGTATAGACTTATCATCTGTCCAAATTTCAAGTTTCTAGCTTTGGTGGTTTTAGCGTTTTTCTTCCCATAATGTGATTTGCTTAAATAAATACATAAATAAATAAACTAGATGTTCATTTTCCCACGGGAAAATAATGCGGGACTTCCGCCAGTTCCATTTCACCATCGTTCTCCCCTTCATGCTTTGAAGGTTACCGATATTTCCGTAAAACTCAATCGTATGCCATGCAATAAAACTGATTTTGTCTCATGAAAAAATAAATGTTGTTGATTTTAAATCGTTTGTGATTTGGGTAAAACCGATGTCCGACTAAGTATTTGAACCCAGCTCAGTTCATTCACGACAAATTCAAACCCTGGCGGTTTTAATCATTACACCAGCTCAGCATATATGAACCCAATTGACTAAAATCAATTGGTGAATTTAGCTTTGAAAAAGGGATTTTGGGGAGGTTTATTTGGGAGTTGGTACCGCCAAACCCTGTAAAACATTGTCTTTTAAACATCTATTGATATCGAAAAAAACTAACGTTATAGCTCCATACCTCAAGCCGTTCAAAATAATTGATTTTGTGTGGTCCATTAGGGAAAATTTCAGAGGGGAGTACTCAAAACTCTGCCAAACATTTTGTCTCTTAAATATCTTTTGATATCAAAAAAAAAAACCGGAGCCTTAGCTTAAGTTCAACAAATTGATTTTTGTGTGGTTTACGTGGGGATTTCCGGGGGTCTGGTACCCCCATATTATGTCCAAGAAAACTGGAGTTTTAGCTTAAGCCGTTCAACGCAATGACGTTTGGGAGTTTTTTTGGGGAGGTAACCCCCAAACTATGTCCAAGTATTTGTCAGTTAAATATCTACTGATATCAAAAAACACTGGCACCCAGCCTGTGTTAAGCCGTTCAAAAAGTTGATGTTTGGGGTGACCGTTTGGGGGGGTCCCCGAGAAGGTGGTACCTGCAAACTATGTCAAGGTATTTGTCTTTTTATTGTCGCTTGATATCAAAGATGTAGCACCCTAGCTTAAGCCGTCAAAAACACTGATATTTGTTTGGGTCCATTTGGGGGCTTTGGGGGGTTGTAGTATTATTTATTAATATGCAAGATTCTATTAAAAATTAATATGCTAGATTCAATATAATCTTGGTTTGATAAAATTGATGGCCAAGTTGATAATTGATCTCAGGTCTTATGTTTCAAGCACTGGCGCGTGTAACCACTCGGCCAAGACTGCACGTGCGCGTAGGTGACTACCTCAAAGTATGTCAAAATATTCTTGTCTTTAAAATTTGTAGTGATAGCAAAAGAAACTAGCGCGCTAGCTTGAGGTCTTAAACAGCTGATTTGTGGGACGTCTTCACAAAGAATGAAACCTGTTTCCATCTGATCATATCTAGCGTGAAACAAAAAATATCATATTGTGGTAATGGAAAAAAATTAATATGCTAGATTCAATGTAATTTGGTTTGATAAAAGCAATGGCGAACCAGAGTATTTAACCCAGATCTTAAGTGTAAACACTGGCGCCTAAAACCATCCGGCCACGGCATCACGCGAGCTTAACTGACTAAAATCACTTAATAAACTTCACTGTCACAAGTTTGAAAAAAGAAGTGTTGATTTTAAATCGTTCGTGGTTTGGGTAAAACCGAAGTCCGACTTAGTATTTGAACCTAGCTCAGTTTATTCACGACAATTTCAAACCCTGGCGTCTTGAATCATAACGCCAGCTCAGCATATGAACCCAACACTGACTAAAATCAATTGGCAAATTTAGCTTTCAAAAAGGGATTTTGGGGAAGGTTCATGTTGAGGGTTTGTACCCCCAAACCATGTCAAACGTTGTTTTTTAAATATCCTCTGATATCCAAAAAAACTAGCGCCCTAACTCAAGCCGTTCAAAATCATTGATTTTGGGGGGCCCATTTGGGAAGGTTCCGGATGGGAGTACTCAAAACTCTGCCAAACATTTTGTCTCTTAAATATCTTTTGATATCAAAAAAAAACTGGAGCCTTAGCTTAAGTTCAACAAATTGATTTTTGTGTGGTTTACGGGGGAATTTTCGGGGGTCTGGTACCCCAATATTATGTGCAAAACGCTGGAGTTTTAGCTTAAGCCGTTCAACGCAATGACGTTTGGGAGTTTTTTTGGGGAGGGTACCTCCAAACTATGTCACTTTTTTGTCGCTTAAATACCTACTAATAGCAAAAATAACGAAGCCTTAGATTAAATCGTTCAAAAATTAACTTTTGTTGTGAGGGTGGCACTTTTAAAGTATGTCCATGTGTTTGTCGTTGCAGTATTTCATAATATCAAATAAAAACTAGAACTCTAACAGAAGTCGTTGAAGGAATTGATCTTTAGGGGGTCCGTTTATGGGGTCTTCGGGGGGGGAGTGGTACCCCCAAACTCTGTCAAAATGTTTGCCTCTGAACTATCTACTGATATCAAAAACACACACATAGTTAATTTAGTCGTGCAAAAATTTAATTTTTGGGGGTCCACCTTGGGGGAGGGTCCCGGGGGGATGGCAGCCTCGAACTATGGCGAAATATTTGTCTGTTATATTCGTTGATATGAAAAAATAAAACTGGCACCCTAGTTTGAGCCAAACAAACAATTAATATTTGGAGGTTCCATTTTGGGTGGGTCCCAGGGGGGATTCCTAAATGATGTCAAAACTATCGTCTCTTTAGTATGTAATGATATTTAAAAAAATTAGTTCCCTAGCTTGAGGCAATCAAAAAATTGATTTTCGGGGGTCTGTTTGGGGGGTCCCCGGGGGGGTGGCACCCCCAAACTATGTCGAAATATTTGTCTCCAAAATATCGACTGCTGATATCAAAAAACACTGGCACCGTAAATTAAGTCGTTCAAAGAATTGGTTTTGGGGGGGAACTCCGAGTGGGGCCATACCCCCAAACCACGTCAAAATATTTGCATCTTAAATATCTACTGACATCAAAAAACACTGGCAACCTAACTTGAGCCATTCAAAAAATTGGTTTTTGGGGGATCCATTTGGAAAGGGGCCTCAGCGGAGTGGTACCCCCAAACTCTGTCAAACTATTTGCCTCTAAATATCTACTAATATGAAAATACACTGGCACCTTAAATTAAGTTGTTCAAAAAATTGATTTCTGGGGGGTCAATTTTGTTCCCCAAGGGAGGGGGGCGGTACCCCCAAATTATATCAAAAAAGTTTTGTCCAAAAAATTTTTACGGACACCCAAAACAAGTAGCTCGCTTGCTTATGGTGTTAAAAAAGTGCTTTTTGGGGCGTCTTTACAGAGAATGAAACCTGATACCCTCTGATTATACCTAGTGTCAAACAAAAAATAATTAATAAAAGCGATTTTGTCGTAATCAAAAAAAAATTATTATGCTAGATTCGTTATAATCTTGGTTTGATAAAAGCGATGACCAACCAGAGTATTGAACCCAGGTGTTAGGTTTAAGCATTGGCACCTTTAACCATTCGGCCACGGCAGCACATGAGCGTAGTTGACTACCTCCAAAGTACGTCAAAATATGCTTGTCTTTAAAGTTTTGTTGTGATACCAAAAGAAACTAGCGCGCTAGCTTGAGGTCTTAAACAGCTGATTTGTGGGACGTCTTCACAGAGAATGAAACCTGATACCCTCTGATCATATGCAGCGTGAAACAAAAAATATTATAAACGTTTTTGTTGTAATAAAAAAAAAAAATTAATAAGTTTCTACCTTTAGCCGTTTCAAAGTTATAACGTTTTTTATTTTTTTTATGAATTCGGAATTTTTCACGGAAAAAACATAAGGACTTCCGACGCAAAGCGTCGCGGAAGTCCCAACAAACTAAATAAAAGTGTCGGAATTGTCATAATTTAAATTTGGGAGCTGAAACTGCGTTACAGGGCGCTTCTAAATTTCTCAATTTTATTCTCCACCCGCGATTAGTTTTCCAGCTAGAGCTGTTTAAACCTGAGACTGGAATTTTAGTTTTTCGGCCAAAAAACCCATATCACGAGACCGATTGCCAACAAAATAAGAACAAAGATTGTGCCATGTGCACTAGGATAATTACTACAGAAAAAAAATTAGCCTGCTATGGCCTTGGATGAGTTTTTTGTTATGTATGAAAGATTTCAAAACAATTTTTGAAAATTTTACAAAACGGTCCCCCACTAACCCATTTTTCTGACCCCACTTGCCCTAAATTTTGGGTTTTCTGGTTTATGGTGCATGCCAGCGACAATTCACAAACTTAAAAGCCCTTTAGGTGGATGGGTCTTATAACTACACACAGTTTGAAAAAAATTTGAACGGAATCGAGCAATGGGGTCAAAAGTAATGAGCAATAAAGCGCTAAACTTGTGAAATGCTACCTCTAGCTGCAGAATCGCAAAACGCACTATAATTGGCTTAGTATTATGTGAAATTGATGTCAAATTCAATTTTTTATTGTAGGATTTGTTTGAGCAAGTATTTCATAAACTGTTGCGACTATAGAGGAAAACATTACTGTTTTAATAATGAGATTTTGAAAAATACACTCGAAATATTTTCAAGATTTAGATTAAATGTAATCGTATATACTAAACAGTACCGGTAGCGATTGGTGTTGATGGAGAACTGCTTTAAAAAGACGACCGCTTGGGTTCAGACACATGGCTCGCGACAAACCCCTAGGTACAGTATTAAAGGGGGATTGCAACATATAACAGGTATTCGTAGCTTTATCTTACATGCGGAGATAAGGAAAAGAATAAAATTTTGCAAATTTTTGTTAAAACTTTATTTATTTTTTATTTTTATCTTGCTCCACAAAGGCTCCCTTAGATATGGGCCCCCAAGTGCAACAAATTTCTCTAAAAAAAGCAAACGACAAAAATGGGAAAAGTCTTCACCTAAAAATAAAAATGACACAAATAAAAACATTGAATTTTCGGTGAAGACCTTCTTTGATTTGGTTTTTACCATTATTTGGTAGAGAAAAAAACATGAAATTTACGGTTAAAACTTTTTGTTTTCTCCACGAAAATTAATAAAAAACTGTTGCAAGTGTATGGTAAAGCTTGCCCCCTTTGACTTAAACCACTAGTTGCGTCATTGCCAACGAGGCTAAAGCATTTCCAGGAAGGGTCTTGGCCCAGCCGGCTTCCCTTTGGCTGCGGCCTTGAGTAGAACATATCTTTTGTAATTTTGTAATTGGAGCTGCATTTACACGGGCAACTTTTAGCTGCGAGAATCGGCATTTTGCCTTTTTTCTTTCTCAAATCGATAAAGAAACAAAAGCAATAGAGGAAGAATTAAAAGACAAAATTCCGATTCTCACAGCTAAACGCAGCAGCGTAGACAGAGGCGGCGGGGGGGGGTTGGCCCCCAATTTGGCATGCAGAGTATGCAAAATACCCTGTTTTTACTACTTTTGAGACCAATTTTTGCTCCAAAAGCACAAATAGCCCATTCATTGGCATTAGCAATAAGAGTGTGACTGCTTTGACTCTGGACTAGAAGAGAATTCGGTCACAAAACTCCACCCCATCGCGAGCGAAGACCTTTTTTTAACTTTTTTGTTTTATTTTTTTGGTCTTCACCTCATTTCAGGCAAAAAACCGTTCCGATTCCAAGTGTAAACTGTCCCAGTTTGGGGTCACACCTCCGAAACAGCCCCCCCATTTCAAATTCCTGGCTACGCGCCTGGCTAAAAGTCTCCCGTGTAAATGCAACTTGAGAGGGATACCTTCGTCATCCGAAGCTAAAAGAATTATCATGATTTTTAACATCATTCAAAAGAAAGCTCATTGAACAACTCAATTTTGATGAAGAGTTGTAGGTGTGGTTCTATGTAACAATATTATTGTAACAAATCTCTTCTTTGCTAAGCGGTGGTTTGAAACTTTATGGCAAAAATTTTAACTTTTTAATGCTTTTTTGTGCTAAAATTTAACTAAACGCTAAAGCAAGTGTTTTTAAGGTCTGCTAGTGACGAAGTTTAAACTTCTCTTTTTTGGTTTTGGTTGCGTGCTGCAGCTTATTTTGACTGATTTTTCAAGAGGGGGAGAAGAACAAATTTAGAGTGATTTTGCTCAACCTCACTTGGATATGGATCTACTTGGCTTGCTAATTTGCGTACTTCAAATATTAAAAATCGTTGTACTTTCCAAAAACAAAACTTTATGCTTTTGATTAGATTACCTATTAACATTGAAGTTTGGGTATAGCTCATGATAGTGTTTTTGTGAGGAAGAAAAACAATGTAGTGCGGTAGTTCACTGCAATCTGTTGTAATATCCTTAATAGTTCGAATGTGCTTGAAGTAAGTACCTTTGTGTACAAATTTGAAAAATGATGGTTTTAGTTTTCTATAGTGAACTTTTGTGAAGACGATTGCAATGACACAATCAAAAATAGGACAACATTAAGAGTTTTACTATTCAAAATTGGAATTTGAAACTACCATAAGCTGAAACATTTTAAACGTATGTCAACCTAGACACAAAAAATCATGATGTGTATTGCTTTTAAATGACAAAATTTTTCTGAAATGCTAGCTTTAGTTGTTTCCTAACCATTAAAGTAAAATCTGACATCTATTTCACATAATACTAAGCCAATTATAGTGCTTTTTTGTATTTTTGCCGCTAGAGACAGCATTTCACAAGTTTAGCGCTTTATTGCTCATTACTTTTGACCCCATTGCTCGATTCCGTTCAAATTTTTTTCAAACTGTGTGTAGTTATAAGACCCATCCACCTAAAGGGCTTTTAAGTTTGTGAATTGTCGCTGTCGTGCACCATAAACCAGAAAACCCAAAATTTAGGGCAAGTGGGGTCAGAAAAATGGGTTAGTGGGGGACCGTTTTGTAAAATTTTCAAAAATTGTTTTGAAATCTTTCATACATAACAAAAAACTCATCCAAGGCCATAGCAGTCTATTTAACATTTACCAAAAAAAATTTTAGTCATTGCCTTAATGTGCACCCCATCTAAGGTCTAAATTTCAAGTTTCTACCTTTAGCTGTTTCGAAGTTATAGCGTTTTCGGCCGCTGTTTGCAGAATTCGTAAATTTGTACGGAAAAAACAAAGGAACTTCAGACTCCAAGCGTCGCGGAAGTCCCAATGAAGCTGAAAATTGGCAAAAAAATTAAAAACAACCAGGTTCAACTCAAGATTTACTTGTTCTACAAAATAAAAGTGTACTTCGACTTGTTCACTTTTGAAAAGTTTGAAAACTAATGTTACGGTTATCATATAAGTTTATCCACCAACAACTTCAAGGGCGCTTTACGTCATTTAAAAAATCGTAGCGTGAAAAAAGTTGCTTTTTTTACATTGATCCAAAAAATAATTAAATTCTGTCGTTCATTAATTAATAATTATCAATCGAGGATTTTGGAATAGTAGTATATTTATGCATGGCCCATAGTATCTTTTTTTACAACAATTGCTGTACATACAGTTTGCTTGAACACATTAGTTTGAAATAAAAAGGCATCTGAAGTCACAACGAGATATTTATTACGTACTAACGCAGGTTTCGTAACAGCTTGTAAAGAAATTCGAGCGAGAATTTTTAATGCATGATGAGCGATACAGCTCGGAAATGGTAATTTGTCGACGAAGTTTTTCGTTCGTTTGCGTCTTTTAGTGAGCGGGAATGGCCTTTACGAGCTCATTAACTGTCTTGTTCTGTAATGTGGACCCAGTTTCGTCATAATCACGAGCTTCTGCGATTCATTTTTACTGCGTGTATCTCTAGTATAAAAAATACTGTAAAGACTGCTCACTGACTCAAAATTTTTCTTTCTTTAACTTTGCATAACGCTATGTAGCTTCCAGTAAATTGTAAACACATCAAACTTTAAAACATACAGAACGAGATTTGATGAGAATAATGGCTATCTACTAAAAGGTTGCAAACCTTTTTTTGCAATTTAAGGCTCGGTTTAATCTTCTCGTGCCTGAAGGTAACTCTTGCTTTAGCTTAAGCAGATAATGATCAAAATCTTTGCATATTTTTATTCTAGTCGGTATGAAATGCCAATGAGATTGTGCAACGCCAATAAACAAAAGTCTATTACCGTGTCACTCATGATAAAAGCTGCTATACTTTAGGTTTCACGTTTGTTACCATAAACAATTTTTTTTCTAAGAGATACTACTCAAAATCGGTTTTATTTATGAAATGAGAACTACTTGAGATAATAGTCCCAAACCTTGTTTCACCATTCCCCTTATCTGCGAAAATAGATTTAATTCTTTTGACTCCGTACCATTGACAACTGCGTTTTCCACTTTTGTGAAACCAGAAAAGGATGACTTTCCAAAACTTGTTAAAAAATAAGGAACGCGATGTTTGATGGTCTTCGATATTCTGCAAGAATTTTGTAAAGTAATCCTTTTTTGATGCCACGAAAGTTCGAATTGAATTTAGTCAAACGAATTAATTCTATTTCCTCGGATAAGGGGAATAGTGAAACAAGATTTGGGGCACCTCTTTAGCCTTTATTACCTCAAGTGGTTCTCATTTCTTCAATAAAACCGTGGTCCTCATTTTTTCTATAAAAGAGCAGTATCTCTTTAAGTCCTTTTCAGGTACTATACCATTTTATGCTTACAAGCTGTTCACGGTATTAGGTATCACGCCAAAGCGCATCTAGAGTATGCATTACGATGGTTCAAAAACTACTTTTTTCCAGTAGGTTTTTCTCCAAGGGGCTTAAAAAATGTGTTTTGGTGAAAAAATAACCCACGTAAATTTTTTTGATGTTAATTAAGACTTAGGAATTACCCATCCCTAAAGCACAAAATTGCCATATCTCCTTAACCACTTGAGATAAAAACTTTAAATGAAAACCAAAAGATGCAAAAGATATATTTCTCCTAAGTGTTCCATACATTTTATTATGCTATCTGATAAAATTTTCACGATAAATTAAAAAAATTTGTTTTTGTTCAAAATTTTGGTTGAATGTTAAAAGTATTGTAAAATGTGTTGCACGTTTTCTGTCTTCTCAATCCTTGATACAAAGTAACAAGCTTTTGAAACCAACGATAAAGAGATCAAAACAACATGCCGTTGTTCGTTCTTTACTCAGCTTCAACTTTGTGTGATTTTACGACTCACGTTGATGTTGTCACCTATAGGTTTGTGAACAAGTGCTGCTGCCAGTAGTTATGTCAAGACAGAGTTGGAAGCAATGCCGTCGCCAGAGCAAACGAAGTGAGGGGGCACTAGCCAAAAGTTGGGGGGCACTAAAATTTGCTTTTAAAAACTGATTTTTAGCTTTTGTACGGCTACAATTATGCTCAATAGTTTAAAATAAGGCCGGCAGCGTTTCTTAGCTCGTTTCGTCAGCAGCCCATAATCGCTTGAAAAATCTATCCACAGCAGTGAATGCTACTAAACGTGCAACCAGCCTTTTACTACGAGGGGTAAACCAAAAGTAAATTTTTTTTGTACAAAAACTGCCTGATTTAGCCCCCGTGCTGAACGAACTGATGCAACTAATAGTGTCACAGACGAGTATAGTTCCTAAACATTTAGTGACCGAGGCCGGGTGCCTGGGCGAGTTTTGCAATTTTGCAGCAAAAAATAGCAATTTTAACGCCATTTTAATCACATTTTGCACTTTTAAAGCCATATGAATAACTGAATTGCTAAAACTCAGAACTCATTTTAAAGAATTAAATTGCGGAGTACTTTCATTTCTAACGAAGTGAGAAATGAAAATACTACTTTTCATTTCATTTTATTCTAAAATACTTTTCATTTCATTTCAAACGAAGTGAGTGGTAGTAGAGGAAGAGGAAGACCGAAACAAACGTGGAAAAAGCAGGTAGAGAATGAGATGAAGA
This sequence comes from Trididemnum nubilum, assembly GCA_963965965.1. Classification (NCBI taxonomy): domain Eukaryota; kingdom Metazoa; phylum Chordata; class Ascidiacea; order Aplousobranchia; family Didemnidae; genus Trididemnum; species Trididemnum nubilum. Next base: position 18,648,157 of record OZ014482.1, on the reverse strand, counting down.
AAAATGGACCGGGGAAAGAGGATGCATATGATCGAACGAAATGGCGAGGAATGGTAAAGACAATGACCATACGAAATCCGGCCAACTCCGTCGACGGGGACAATACCGGATCCAATAATATATGGAGACCATACCAGATACGGGACAATACCATGTGATATGATGATATGATATGATTTCAGCCCCTCCCCCTTCTTATTTCAGGTCAAGTCTACAATGCGTTAAAACGCTCTTTTTTTTTAGATTAAATTTAGTGACTTGGCTAAAGAGGTGTAAGCTCCTTCACCCTGCATGATTGCGCCACTGACTGCGACATCAAAATCTTGAGTGTGCTCTAAAAATCATAAAAGCTAGTCATTGAAAACAATGTTTTCACGTATTGTTTCGTGTTTTAATCACTAACGAAGTACAGGTAACGATTCTGCAGGCTTACATGTCTCTATGCGATACATTCGTAAAGGCAAGTAAATAAGACGCAGCATTGCGTCAAATCATGTGCAGCAGTTGGTTGCCAGCTATTTCGCAGAGAATTGAAAAAACGTCAAAGGCGAATTATGTTAGAACGTAATTGATCCTTTTTCTATCATTGTCTGTTGTCTTGTCGTTGCATGATGTTCCAAAAATAGTATTTTGAGTAAATTAAAATGGGGGGCACAAGCAGGCGTTAGGGAAGCACGGCTCTCTGTACCCCCCGGAGCGACGGCACTGGTCGGAAGTCGATGCTGTTTAAAAGCAAAGACGAATCGATATCAATAATTCAAACAAAAAGCAAAGAATTGTCGATATCAGAAACAAAAAGCAAAGACTATAAAAGAAACAAAAAGCAAAGACATCAGAAACTAAAAGCAAAAATTAATAATCGATGCCTAAATGCGAACAAAAATTTTTTATTCTATTTTTCATAAGGATGCACTAAAATATTTGCTGTATTGACCATAAAATGAAACTTGTAAGAACAAAACCTATCATTACTGTACTATAAAGGATATAAAAAATACCCTTTTACGATAATTATAAAGAGCAATATAGCATAAGAGAAATGATACAATGTAAGCTTAGACAGACTCAACTAGAACAAAAGTAAAGTATAAAGATTCTACCATTCGATGACATGTAAGCAAAAAGCAAAGAAAAGTCAATAATCACTAGAAAAATAAGTCTTGTTTCAGAAATTATAACTTAAATTCTTATGGTAAAAATGTGTCCACTTTTGAGGACATTGGTCGTTTGAGGTAATACTATGCAAGTATATATCTTTATATTGAAAGAGTCATTTTTGTGTTTTAATGTTTGTGTTACACTATTGATTGGTAGTCTATCATGCTCCATTAACTTTGCAACTGATCGGCCTCTCAAAATTATGGACTTTAATATCCAAATTGACAGCTTGCTAGCCAAAGCTCAAAAAAATTTGCCAATTATGAGGTTTAGATTTAATTTCGTACATTATTCTTGCATGTTTGTAAGAACTGGCTACACAAGATTTGAAGCTCAACACTAACTCTTGCAGCATAACACTAACATAGCACAGCACTAACACTTGGAACACAAAATATTGCAAAACTATAAAAAAAACATGCAGATACAGTACAACACTAACACTCGCTATGCAAATAATTGCAAAGCTATAAGAAAGCATGCAGATACCGCACAGCACTAACACTTTCCGCGCAAAATATTCTATGCAAAAGGACACGCGGAACAAACATCTAGCAGTTTGGCATGTGAAATTTTATGAAGCCGCCAGAAGTACGATTAACGCAAAGACACACTGTGCATTTAGTGCACATGAATCGCGATTTTCTTTTGCATCCCGGCATTTTACATTGCATAGCATTTCCTTCTACTTGTATAGGCCAATGGTGGTATTTGTCATAACGTATTCCACTTAGAACTTGGTTTGCTGACAATGATCTCTCTGGCACAGTACGTGGAGAAAGATCTTCTTCCGCCAAGTCATTTGCATATGGTGTACTTCCTCCCATCAGACTTCTAGAAAGATAAACAATAAAATTTTTCAAAGAACAAATGCCGCCAGTTTGCTTATACAAGCACCAGGAGTTGACCACAGACAAATTACATAAATGGTAAAAGATTTTCATAAATCCTTTTTTTGTTCTGCACTTTGTTCTATACAAAGCAAGTAATATATCACTCTTATCCACTCCGTCCATGTGCTTGTTATATTCGCTAACAATGGCAAGGCGTTCGATGGATATTACTTTTCTTTCCTTTCGGTCAAAGCGATTGCAGAGGCTTAATGGTTCTTTACTAAGATAATTTGATGCAATCAGGATTCTTCTACTATCAAACTATCCGCAGACTGTTAGTTCTTGAGCGCTATTGGGCGCAAAATCCATCAATCCTCTACCTTGTTCCTTCAACTCGTACTCTTTCGCAATGTGGCACTTTCTCGAACAAGTTTCTTTTAAGCCCGAAATTTTTGTCAACTTTAAGCCCAAACCCCGCCCGACTTACAACTCTGTCCCTATGAGCTCTATCAATGATCGATTATCTTAGACGAAACTAGCACTGCTTGTATAAACCATTCCAGCACGCAAAGACATACGGCCCATTGTATGACCCTGCGTCATTCTCAACAAAAACAGATTTCTTGATTGGCCGGATTTATAAAATAAGCAGCCAGTCAAGCGTTTCTACTGGATGGTAACATTTACAAAGTAACCTAATTTGCAATTAGCGATTTTGTTACCTATAAAAAAGTAATAAAATTACCACAAAAGTTACGTTTTTGAAAAGTAGTGTCATTACTGTAAAAATTACAAAAAAGGTAATTTGTTGCTATAGTAATTTGTTATTGCCACCACTGTCTATTGGGAGGTCTAAATTTTATCTGCTTGGTTGCTACCCCAGAGTTTTAATGACAACACAGTTGTTGAACTTCAATCGACTGAACTCACAAGATAATTCTCCGAAGTTTAAAGCTTATAAAAAAAAGTTTGCAATGTTTCGTTTGGTCAAACACCCTTTCAAATTTACAGTCAAAACTCGTTACATACAACGTCATCAAAAACGTTTGTGACGTCATCACTTTGATTTATGCAATTTTTTATTTGGAACCAAAAACCTAACTCTCATTTACAATTCGAGCCATCAATATGTCATTTTTTCAAATACTTTAGTAACAACGTCACCAATAATGACGTCATCAATTTCAAAGCAAATTTTTTTATACCTGCACTTGAAAACTAACTATTATTCAAAACTTGGCACTTCTACAACTTTTGGATTAGCTATTGAATAGTAAAGGCTCTTTGACACTATATTGCAGACTTTAAAGGCCGAAAAAGAGGGAAGTCCTACATCCAAAACATGGGGATTTTTGTTGGTGGCTCAGGACATGGTCCTGAGTCATTGTGCCAAATTTCAGCTTATTATAAATTTTTTCCGGGTAAAAGCTATTTCTACCGAACTAATACTGCTATAGAGGCTGCATAGCTACTGCATATACTTCGAGGTTAGATAACTTTCGCATTTAATATTTTTATAACATTGTTTAATTAGTTCATTCAATCAGAAATTAGTTGACACTTGAAGGGATGATGATCATTAGTTTATTGCCGCAGTTAACAGGAGCTGGCGCAAAGCTGCAAACACTCATTCGATGCCTAAACGCAATGCATGTTTGCTAGAAAACCAACTACCTACCTATTGCTTATCCACAATAGTTATGCTGCAACTATCACTTGAATAGACAGCTAGCTGCAATGTTTTGTGTTAAAGTTAAACCATCAGGAATCTCTTAACGTATCTTAATATGCAAGTATACCTTTGGTATAGCTTTGATAGAATTTTCTCAAGTGCTGTGTAGTGAATTTTTTTTACAATAAGTATTAATTCACAAATCACAAGGTATGGTCATTTTTAATAATCTTATTTTACATCGCTACGGGAATGTCGTGGCGATTGGAGCAAATGGTCACTTTTTACCGGTTGGAACCGATCTTGTGGAATTGGTTTTCGGTCTACAATGAGGAGCTGTCACTCTGGTCAGGGTAGATCAATCGCATCAAGATGTCCTGAAGACCGGTTTAAAATGAGACGATGCAACACGAATCCATGCTAGCTAGAAAACAAAACTATGTATCTGATTGTGCTAATACCTGATTGTTGCAACCTTGGCTTTCACCAGTATTGCCTTCGCAGCCTGATTGTCCGACCATACCATTTATACAAGTTCTACGGCATGTTCTTTCGTCTCGGCCGCAACTTTCAAAGCACAGTGTCCATGTTGTCTAATTGAAAAAAGGGGCATTTCAAAACACAGTGTCCATGTTGTCCAAGCGGAAAAAACCCTCCCACCAAGTTCCTCTGCCGTGGAACGATTATTTTCCAGAGGTGCTGCTATTCTTACAGCAAAAATGAGCTGGCTTAAGGTCGAGAAACTTCCAACGGCTTGTTTTGTGAAGGAAAACTTAGACTTGTTGAAGTGGCAAAGGGTTGCACAAGACGACTTTGATGACATGCCCAGCACGTTTAGTAAATAAGTAAGCTGCAGGCCTACCAACATTTCTAATCTTAATTTTATCTTTTTAGTCTTTTTGTTTTTTGTTTCGTTGATTGTCTTTTCGGAAGGCATGCTTTAGGCTATATGCGTCGCCGCTCAAGAAATTTTCAAAGATTTTTGGAAATTAATATTATTGCCCGCTTTAGACTCCTGGAACAAATTTCTGCATCCTGAATAATTTTGTGATATTTGATGGTGTACATATAATACAGCACTTTGCCTTCTTGATTTTTGAAAGTTTGTGTTTTGTGCAAATGGTGCGTCAAATGCTTAGCCTATTATTTATTTAAGAAATGGCCTAAATTTATGAGCAGTGTTGGCGGCGGTACTCCAAAATTTTTCAAAATTCATTAGCAAAGTTAATCATATTGACAAACTTTTTGGCGCGTAAATTACAGCGGCACATTAATCTCGTAGATTTTTGGCACCACCAAGAAACTGACCACTGCCAAAACAAATTTCTAATTGAACAGTGGCCATTGATTGAACCTACGTTACATACCGATAACCAAGACTTAAAATCCAAATTTTCTATTTTGGCAATTACATAAGGTGCAGGGGCGTCGAAAGCCAAACGTGGGCCCGGGGCCAGCTGAAATATGTTGCATTTCCGGTGTTGTGAGCTGCAGTTTTGTCCAAATTATGATGTGATCTCATAACAAAAAAATAAAAAAGGTTTTCGCCGAAATTTCGTTGGGCTAGTTTCGAGCTCATGGGCCCTTTTGAAGCCCATGGGCCCCCAAACTCCATGGCCCCCGGGGTCATTGTAACTCCCTGCCCTCCCTCTTGGTGGCCCTGCTTAGGTGTTGAGTGCTGACTGCTCAGCGCTAAAGAGAAACATAAAATTTTAAATGAGAGTGAGTTTTCAAAAACAATTAATATCTGCACCCAGTGGCGTACGCATAAAGTTTCCATAGGGGGGCCAAAAGTTTCGTCGCACTGTGACGCCACAAATTAATGTTGTAGAGAGTGCCGAAGGCAAGACCATTGTAAGGTGGTTTGGGGGGCATGCTTCGGAAAAAATTTGCAAAATTACTCTAAAAATACACATTTTCGTGCATTCTGGAAGCAAGTTTTAGTATAATGCTATTACGAGACTTACAAGAAGAATGAAATCGCGAAATGAAAAGGCTTCAAAAACATTACGAAATTAAAGAGCTAGGTCATTTGTGAAGGAAGAAAACAAACCAAAATAATGACGGATTTATTTTTGCATTTGCGCAGTAATAACTTACATCCTTTTAGAACTGCTTGATTTTGCATTATCGTGTTTCATTTTTAGAGTCTGAGGGGAAGGCCATGGCACAGTGGCCTTCCTCTTGAGTACGCTAGTGTCTGCACCGTAATTATATTGTATGCAATTTAAAAGCTTTTGAAAGACTGCTCTAATCCAACGTTCGACTAGAAGTTCAAGCGTTAGAATTTCATGTAACCATTAATTAGGACTGCATTGCAACTGAAATAAAATAAACAAAAAACCAAATTTTTGGCTTGTTCTTCTTACACCTAGCACATTTTCATCTTGGCAAAAGTTTGCCTTTATATAAACACCTTTCAAAAGAATTTAAAAAATTTTTGCACCAGTACAGGAGCAAAAACGCTTACTGCAATTATCACGTTTGAAACTAAGTTATTATTTAAATCGTGATCTGCAAATTGCCATGCGTGATGACGTCAGCAAGAAGTGACATTGACAACAACCCCTCCCTTACCCATTCCGTCACTCATGCAGTAAATAGTAGCCTACATGCCTATAAAGTATCATTTTCAAGAACGCAAAAACGCAAGTTCGTCGTCTGGAGTTTTTACTTTTCTGCTACTTAATAAAGATTTGTGCATTTCTGTTTATCCTATATGATAAGTACATGTACTGCGCAAGTATGTAAATTAAGTAAGGATTTTCAACTCAACGAACATACTGTAGTTAGAAGTTAAAACAAGCGACGAACGTGACTGACTGGTGAGGTTACTCTCTTCCAAGGCTCTACTCCAGCAGCCAGAGTCGCAGCCATAATCCAACGCCGGTCGCAGTTTTGTTTAAACAAACTTGCCTACGTTTCCACTCGGCCCTGCTACTGACATGTATATTATAAAACTGAAGAAACAAAATATTAGATAAACCGAAGAAAATTTACGGATGCTTATGACAGGTCTGCAGCCGATATGAAAAATAACGAGCATTGTAAATTGCTATAGGTCTCCTCTATTTATCAAACCAGAAAAACAAAACAGCAAAGTTTGCGGTTCAAGTTCGCGGAAGTAAAAAGTTATTTGCGGTTGCGGAATAAAGTTTAAATTTGCGGTGCCCAGCACTGATGAAAAGCCTTTCAACTGCAGCGCTAGAGGGCAAAAAAGTATTGTACTGGACGAGCAGTTTCTTTAGCGCTGCATCAGTAAAGGAATTATCATCTATCTTTTTCGCTGGTACTGCTGATAGAAACCCTTCTATCCGTTTTGCAGCAGCATCTTTTTATTGGTTCAGATTGGCTGAAAAAACAACCAAAAAATTCATCGTTATTAACGGACCCAACATCATTGTCCCTTTCACCGCTAAGCCTGGTAGTCCCGTTAGTGCACAATAGCACCTGTTAGCACGTCTCAAAATAGCTCCTGTTAGCACGTTAATGCACGATAAAAATCCGTATTTCGTAGCGCCAGCAGGGAGTACATAAAAGTGTTTCATTTCACCAAAATCTTACAATTAAAGAATCTTTTTTAACGGGAACAAAACTAAAAGTTGTAACTAGTAACTTTTTAATGTCTTCAAATAGTAACTAGTTTCCACTTTCGTTACTTTTTTGAAAAAGTAACTAAGTTACAGTTTCCAAAAAAAGGAACTAGCTACAGTAACTAATTACTGCAGTAACTAGTTACTGCCCACCTCTGGATAGCACGTTTAATCGTTTGCGAGCTTTCTGACCTAAAGCTTGTCTGGGTGGAAGCCTAAAAAAGAACTACCAGAACGGCGACTACTTGAAAATAGTAATGCAAAAAGTTGTCCTCCCACAAACCGTCCAGTTGGTCGAGCGGTAACGCGTTTGTCTCAGGAACAGGAGGTCTGAGGTTCAAATATCGGGGCGGTCAAATCGGACACAGTGTTGCCAACGGCTCGCCACCGCTGCGACATTTCTTCAAAAGAAGCTGTGTTGCCCGGCCGCAATGACGTCGAGATGGGACCCGCAAACTTGGTACACGCTTCGGCGTAATACAGCGAGTATAATGAAGGATTTGATTTGATTTGTTGTCCTCCAACAGAATTTGAACCCGAAACAGCCTACGGATTAGGCTACCGGTCTTGTGTTAAAAGAGCGCTTAAACTCTAGTCCGCAAACGTCAAAAAAATATTCATCTTTGGGGTTCAACAAAATAGGACGTTTGCCTGTTACATCTCTGATTGGTAGCTTCAAGCATACAGCAAGTTTATAAAAAAAAAATAAGTATCTTGAAAACTTTGAAAACGATCATTGGTAGATCCCCAATCAAATGTGACCTATGGACAGAGCCACCATTGATTCCTTGCGACAAAAGCATGCATAATCATCAGCGTATTTTACAAAAATATTGTTAGGAATCTAAGCTCTATCAAAAGAGATATAACAACTTTTTTTTCATCTTTTTTTGTTTAGATTTGCAAAAAGTCGCATTTGCAATTTTTTTTTTGTTGTTGTTCGTATTGATGATATTCCTGCAAGACACCGACATGGTCGCCGCATCACTGTTTTGTTTATGAAAACTCGGTTTCAATTAAAAATAATAAAATGGGTTTAGCCTACTTGTTCTTAAAACATTTCAATTTCGTATGTTTGTAAACTGTTAGTAACAGGTTCTGTAACCAGTTCGTTTAAAGCCAAAAGCACAGACCAACTTAAATTTAATAATGTAGACCTCGGATATAACAAGCGGTTTAACAAAAGCCGCCTAATAACATCAACCAGTCTGCCACTTACATCAATATCACACTCTAGGTTCTCCATGGCGGGCCTTTTGCATCCAGTATACCCTGAATTTCCGTTGATACACATTCGACGTCGCGCCACAACACCACCGTCGCAACTGAGAGGACACGGAGGGAATTCACCCCATGGTCCCCAGAATGGACAGTCCTATTAAAAAGCACTTTGAGTTAGCCTAACTCTGGGATTATACAACTCCTTGCACTGTGAAATCGACACACCAGCGTATTCGTTAGATTATGGTACCAACATCTCAATTGAATCATAACGCATAGAGTTTTCCATTCATAGCGCCATTCCAATTATGCTAGTATTTTTTGAGTAGGTTATAGTGATAGACATGTGGTGTAACTCATGCTTGTGATTAATTTTTTCCCACTCTCTTTTAACTATTATCAACATTTTATTCAAACAGTTATTGTAACATAGACATTAAAGCGAGACTGCAATGTTTTTAAATGCTATGAAAAAGTTGTCTTTTACCTCTTGGTTACATGATTCGGTTACGTTAGCTGCACCCGTGCATCCTTCGTTGCCAATCTCGCCGTTAATGGACTCTCTGACGTGATACCGGGTATAGTGGTGTAAATAAAAAAAACGAAGCTTTTTTTTTTTTAAAAACGTTTTTTTGCTTGTTTTTTTGGTTTCAAAAAAAACATTGTTTTTTTGATTTGTTTTGTTTTTAATTGTTATTTTTAAATATTATCACATTGTTGTTTTGTAACACCCTTTGGCGAGCCGGTCCTGAAAACCGTGAAAATCTTTAACAGGTTAAAAGCTTGAAAAAAGATATCAAAACTAAGATTTTCTTATTGATGGATTGCACGTGACGTCATCACGCTGCTAGTCAAATCGCTGGACGTCAAAATTGCACATCGGCTCTATGTAAATGCATGCAAAAACAGTAATAGTTAAGATATAGGGCGTATTTTCAGGCTTTAAATCAGTTGACTCTTTGTAAAATCAAAGCTGAATAGCAGATAAAAGCTTGCAAAAACTGAAAAAGAATTTAATTAGTCAGAATTCGGTTTTTGTTCGCTTTTTTCAGTGATGTAAATTCGGCTTGCTGTCTATTAACCACGAGAATTATGTAATTAAGATGGTGGTATTTATCTTTGGTTATCAAATCATGATCAAATTTGAGGTTATTATTGACGGCGCTGAATAGAACAGTTGTATCTCCTTCATTTGTGACAAAATTAGCACTTCTTTAAACTTTTGTAATTTTATAAGTCTATTTTGCAGGATCTATGTTGATTTTTTGGATTTAATGTTGTTATTAACGGATAGCGCTACGGTTGCTTATAAGTCAAAACACATAAACTGTTGTTTTCATTGACTTATATTTCGTAGGTATGTCATTTAAGTTTAAAGTAACGATTTAACTGCCCTCAGTGTAATGTTTTTCGAGCCTTAATTTGCATCTATTTTGACTTTAACTAGTGGTGTTAACAATTCGTAATTAGTGCTTGATTTAAACGTTAATCTATCGCATGGTATTGCTCTGGCGTAAAGTTTTATGTACTTTAGGATATGGCCAAATTTACGGTGTAAACCAAAGCCAAAAACCGGGCAAAGTAGACAATAGCAGGCACAATGGACGAAGAGATTTCACAAAAGGCATAACTTTCTAGATCGGTTAAGTTATATACGCTGCTTAAATTGCTCTTGGTAAATTTCAAGTAAAGCTGGCTATCTACAAAAGTTTAAATTTTAAAATCAAATGCTTTAAATATGCCCACTGAACAAATTAAACATTGGTTTTTACCTTTAGTCACTTTCCATATAGCCACTGCCCATGTATGCAACCAGTTTAATGATGTTTTTCACCGCTAATTTCTTTGCCACATTTCAAAGGCATCAATTTTTATCAAAATAGGCCTAAAGTTAAGTTATTTTTGCAAAAAAATACAAAATTTTTGAGCGCTGGGCTCCGCCCCCATACCCCCTGAACAGTCCCATTGCAGATTTCTGGTTAAGAGTCTAACCATGTTTTTGCTCATTTCTATGCCACCAGAATTCTCCCTGATGCCACGTTTTAAAAGCATTTTATCAAAATAAGCCTAAAATTAAGTTATTTTTGCAAAAAAAATTTAATTTTTTCGAGTGCTCGGGGCTCTACGCCCAGACCACCAATGGCCTCCGGCGGAGCTTACAGACCCCCAAAACAGCCTATCCTCCATTGCAGATTTCTAGTTACACGCCTGAATATAAACGTGTGCTGCCACGGTGCTGCTCATACTCCTAAGTTATCGAATCTTACAATGAGATATTATTGATCTAGCCAAATAACAACCGCTATCTACGCAAATGAAGTAGTACCGTTATCTTTAAAATAAAACCTTTTGCAGCTTGCTATACATTACAAAGGGTGACACCACAAAATTCCATCCCGAGTGTCACTATCCTTAGCGACGCCACTGCGAATTGTTGTGAAATAAACCAGTCAGTGAGTAAGAAAGTAGTAGAGTTGCCATTCCGCCTTAACTACAGAAACTTCCGCATTTTATTCTCTCAGCAAGCAATTGTTAGGTCTATGTAGCTCAAAAGAAGCACAGTACCTAACCAAATCTTGAAAAACCATTTAAGTATTCTCAATCATCTAAAAACTACAATTACATATAAAAAAAACGACAAAAAAAAAAAAAAAAAAAAACGACAAAAAAACAAGGTAAAAAAAACGCCCTTCAAAAAAAACCGTTTTTTTACAACACTAACCGGGTACCACCGCCACTCGTTACGCTGCAATCAGTCCACAATGCCTAGGCACCCCAAACCAGACAGAGCTGAAAATATGAACTTTGACTAAGAAGAAATTTCAAAGTATGCAATAAATATCATAACAAAACAAAAACTATAGACCGACTTTTTTATATTTCAGCCAAAATTGCTGGATTTTAAACTTGAGGAGCATAGAACTCCATTTAAGGGACGAGATTTAAAACTCGAAAGTTCGGCATTTAGTGGAAACAGCTACAAAGCTTTTATACAAAATGCAAAATTGCATTCATTATCAGCATCATTCTTAATGCCGCTCAAGCAATAAGCAAGTCTTCTTTGGCCACAGAAACTGTGGGATTCCAATAAAAGCATTGACTTCTTTGTTTTGTCGCAGTTCCTGCTTCATCCAGTGGCGATGTGGAAAACTAGCATGGAAGTAACCACAAATGAAAGATAATTGGAACCGATAGCTTTATAACTCAACAGATCATAGCAGCTCAGAGGTTGTACAACCGAGCCGGTTAATTGCAATCGGAGCGCGCTCCCTGTTGATACGCCACAACTAGTGACCCCGACGTGATTGGATGGTCGGCGCTCGAGACGACGTTAGCAGGCCCCTTCCTACCACTGCTTTCAGAAAGGGGGAAGTGTGTCGCAGTTCCTGCTTCATCCAGTGGCGATGTGGAAAACTAGCATGGAAGTAACCACAAATGAAAGATAATTGGAACCGATAGCTTTATAACTCAACAGATAATAGCAGCTCAGAGGTTGTACAACCGAGCCGGTTAACCGCAATCGGAGCGCGCTCCCTTTTGACACGCCACAACTGGTGACCCCGACGTGATTGGATGGTCGGCGCTCGAGACGACGTTAGCAGGTCCCTTCCTACCACTGCTTTCGCCACAACTGGTGACCCCGACGTGATTGGATGGTCGGCGCTCGAGACGACGTTAGCAGGCCCCTTCCTACCACTGCTTTCAGAAAGGGGGAAGTGTGTCGCAGTTCCTGCTTCATCCAGTGGCGATGCGGAAAACTAGCATGGAAGTAACCACAAATGAAAGATAATTGGAACCGATAGCTTTATAAGTCAACAGATCATAGCTCACTCGAGGTTGTACAACCGAGCCGGTTAACCGCAATCGGAGCGCGCTCCCTTTTGACACGCCACAGTTTGTTAGTAGTATGCAATTTCGTGGAGATCTAGAAATTTTTGAGTTGGGGTACAAAAGCTTGGAGTGCAACAAAAATATCACACTGTCATAAAAAATAATGATGTGCTAAATATGCAGTAGTGGGCAATAACGAATTACTGAAGTAACGAATTAGTGTAACGAATTACTTTTTTAGTAATTTTTACGGTAATGACAATACTTTTTCAAAAAAGCAATTTTTGAGGTAATTTTATTACTGTTTTAGAGTTGTCGAAATTACTAATTACAAATTACTTTTTAAATGTTACTTATAGACAAGATGCAGATCTCAAAAAAGTGTTTGCAGTTGAAACAACGCGCTGTTTATCAGTTTGCAGCGTGTTTATCATGACGTGGCCGTTCTGGCCCAATTGAGGAGTAACACTTGATTGGCTGCTTATGTTAGATTAATTCCAACCAATTAAAATAGTTAGTGTCTGAGAATGGCGCATGGTCATAGCATTGGCCGCATACCTTTCTGCGTGTCAAAAAGACGATAAATATTATAGATTAGTTTAAATGTAAGCAGCACAAGCGCAATAGCATTTGAAAAATCACGATCAAGTTTTACAGTTTCGTAGCTGTATTTTGTTGTCCGTTTGCTTAGGTATAATATAAATAAGTTGTACAGTGGTTTTCTTTACGAAATTTTTTTTTTTGCTAAATACTAACAGATTAAATGCTCAGAGCTGGACAGCGCTGTTTCGAGCTTTTAGCTCTCATCGGCAGCCCTCAGCTTCTCTAACAAAGTTATTCCCAGCAGGAGTTTTTGGATATGTGTGGAGTTTGTGGGATGGTAATGGGAGTAGTGTTGAGAGCTGCAGACACTTTTTCAAGCATCCACCGCTACTCTGAGTGATGAAGGTATTCCCCAGCTGGACAAGACTTTTGGCCGAACTGGACAAACTTGAAAGGCTTGCCCTATGCACAATGGCAGAGGGTTTGTAGGGAATAAACAATTTTTCACTTGTGGTACTTAAAAAAACAAGTGAAAAAATCGCTGGACCCTTCGTTTATTCCCTAGAAAGCCTCTGCCGCTGTGCAAGCCCTTAAAGTTTGTCCAATTTGGCCAAGAGTATTGTCCTGCTGGGGAATAACTTTGTTAGAGAAGCTGAGGGCTGCCAATGAGAGCTAAAAGCTCGAAACAGCGCTGTCCAGCTCTGTGCATCTTACGACTCGAGCTGCTTTGCAGCTGCAGAGTTGGTGGTTGATCTGGCCAATTAACTGCCAGTGGAAGTCGTTATGATTTCCCAGGAGTCGATCACGAAGGACGTCAAACTTTTAGATTAAATGCTGTCAAACGTACGGTAGCGCAGATCATTGGCGCAGTCAGGAGAAGCCCAGGGTTCCCGGCCTTCGTCTCCTAATTAAAATGCCACCAATGATTAAGATGTGGCAATAAAGCCTATTGTTTTTTCAATTTCTTTTAGCATTTTCGCGTACAACAGTACACGCGTTTAACAATAATCAACAATGAAATATTGATTTTGACGACCAGGGAGACCGGGTTCCCTCAAAACAATTTTTTGTCAATCAATTTAAATGTAAAACTTTCGTGAAATTAAGGGTTTTTGTTCTCAAAGTTGCAACCTTGGGCCCTCATGTAATCTTTTTATGAAGATTATGCAATAACCACGGACGGATTTACCACATGGTACAGAGTCAGAAACCCCGCGCTCAGATGTTAAAGCTTTTTTTGGTCTTTATGAAGCGAAATCCCCCAAAGTCCCAGGGGCTGCACGCAATGTAAGTAGCCCAGGCAATAATATGATTAGTAGGCTTAACCATCTATTGTACCATTTTTTGATAACAATTCACTTCCACGTTGCCAGTTTTTACGCGATAAAATACAGGGTGGGCCAGAAGTTAGGGGGCAGTGATACAATCAGTGCTTGTGTATCACTGCCCCCTAACTTCTGGCCCACCCTGTACTTTGAAAAAAAGTTAACTAAAGGGATATGCTCATTAAACAAATTATTGGGTTTGAATTGAGGGGGACTGGGCTTCCTGGTCGTACATGTACTCCTACAACTGGTTATTTTCAACATAAAACAAAAATCTTTAAGGAAAATCTTCGAATGAATATTGCTTACTACTAAAAAAGAAGGCGCAAAACCCAGGCACGAAAACCTCTCGAAAAAGAAAAGTACGAAACCTGATTTCACAATGAGAAAGCTCGTTTACACGCGCTGAAGTTTCATTCCTGATTGCGAAAACCGCTATGTGTACACGCAGCCTTAAATCGCCCTACCTGGGCCAAATCACTTACAAAATTTAATCTCAAAATGCAAGATATTAAACGTGTTTTGAACCTAAATTGTAAGTTGTAGGAGAATTAAGCAATTTAATGTTTCGATTGGCTTTCAAATGTTATAATTTTAGTTTTCTTCAAATGGCTCTAAAAACGTTCAAACTAAATTTAATGGCATTAAAATAGCCATTTTTTTTCAAAAAAAATACAAAATATTGCTCAGCGATTGGTGGCTTCGCCCCCAAACCCCTATAGCCCCCGTCTGTGATACGTTTCAGTTACACTAGTTTACTCAACGCGTCTCCTAATTTAGAGATATTAACTTTCAAATCAGACATAAAGATACCATCCAAGTATTTGGCGTTTTGGTGTCGGCGGTATTGTGTCTTCTAAGCAATTTATCTTTTTACGAAGAAAAAATGTCGTAGCGAAGAGAAAATATTTGCAACACCATGTTTGATTTGACCAGTCCGGAAAGTGAAAGTTAAGTTTTCGCGCA
Source organism: Trididemnum nubilum (assembly GCA_963965965.1). Lineage (NCBI taxonomy): Eukaryota > Metazoa > Chordata > Ascidiacea > Aplousobranchia > Didemnidae > Trididemnum > Trididemnum nubilum. The sequence goes on along the minus strand of OZ014482.1, from coordinate 18,633,015 downwards.
GTTTCAAAAGCAAAAATTGGTAGGTGTTCTACCAATCTGTCAATTAAATCAGTTTAAATTAGGAAAAAACTTACTTGGTTGTTGCAATCTTCAAGTTGTTGGTCAATTCCACAACAACCAGGACCGCCAGCAGATCCACCATCACAAACACGCTCTCTAACCATAATATCGCCACCGCCACACGTTGCTCTGCACGTAGCCCATGGACCCCAAACTGACCAGCCAGCGTAAGCCTACAAACATCAATGTAATTCTTAGTTTATGAAGCCTACTAGTACATGGCCTAGGTAGTCGTCATATAATAAAATAATTAGACTTTAAATCCATTGATTATGACTTCTGTTTCGATTTTCGTTTGACCGCATTAACAATGCCATTTGTCAGAATAAAAAAATAGTGACAACGAAAACTTTTTTGTAACAATTTTTTTGCATTTTTTGCATTAATGTTTGGGGTCTATGTCCCCTTAAAATCACATAAGCTAAGCGATCAGAGAAAAAAGTGAAAAAAGTGCACACCCTAGAGTACATACACGGCCAGGCGGCCACCAAAATTTTGTTCAATGAGCCTTCCCCTTACTGTAATTAATTTTTTCAAAAGTATTTTGTTGCACGAAAACTGGCCAGGTGTAGGTGAATTGTTTAGGAAAAATGTACAATACATGGTTATGCCTACTAACCATGTTATTGCCCGGGCCGGATTTATATTCAGTTGAGCCCCTGGCACTTTGGGATTTTCGCAATATTTTTCTGCCAAGTACAGATGAAGACCAAAAAAAGTCATATATAAGCGCGGGGCCACTGGCACTGTGCCATATGTTAAATCCAGCCCTGGTTATTGCATTACGTTCATAAAAAGGTTACATGAGGGCCTGAGTTAGCAACTTTTAGGATGAAAACCCTTAATTTCACTCGGGTTATACGTTTAAATTGCTTGCCAAACATTAAATTGAGGGGTCTCGGGCCCCTGGATCAAAATTAGTGTTAGGGGCCCATTTAAATGTTATTGTAAGGGCCCCAATTAAATTAGTTGGCCAAAATTAAATTGAAGGGGCCCGGGCCCCGTGGAACAATATTATTGTTGGTGGCCCATTTACATTGGGGGCCATTTAAATATTCTTGTAATAGGCCCATTTGAATTGGTTGGAAAAAATTGAATTCAAGGGATCCGGGCCCACTGGATTAATATTATTGTTGGGGGCCGATTTAAATTGGGGGCCATTTAAATATTATTGTAGGGGACAATTTAAATTGGTTGGCAAAAATTAAATTGAAGGGGCCGGGACCTCCTGGATAAATATTATTGTTGGGGGCCCATTTAAATCGAGGGTCATTTAAATATTATTGTAGGGGACCCATTTGAATCGGTTGGTAAAAATTAAATTGAGTGGGCCCGGGCCCCCTAAATCAATATTATTATTAATTACTGTTGTACGCGAAGATGCTAAAAAAAACTGAAATTGAAAAAACAATAATCTTTTCTGTGACATTTTTATCATTGGTAGAATTTCAAATGGGGGGGCCCCGGGCTCCCTGGGACCACCTAGCTATGCCTACGTGAAGGAGCCCGCGCACCCTGGAACAATATTATTTTCGGGGGCCCATTTAAATTGAGGGCCATTTAAATAATATTGTAAGAAGCATTTTTAAATTGGTTCGTAAAAATTAAATTGAGGGGGCCCAGGCCCCCTGGATCAATATTATTGTTGGGGGCCCATTTAAATATTGTTGTAGGAGGCCCACTTAAATTGGTTGGTAAAAGATAAATTGAAGGGGTCCGGGCCCCCTGGATCAATATTATTGTTAGTTACTGCTGTGCACGTGTACTGTTGTACGCGAAGATGCTAAAAATAACTGAAACTGAAGGAACAATAGTATTTTCTGTTACATTTTTATCATTGATAGCATTTCAATTGGGGGGGAGGGATGGGCCCCCTGGGTCCCCCTGGCTACGTCTATGCCTGGGTCCTCTGCATAATATTTCAGTTCGATCGTAATCAAAACACACTCTTTCTCGATTCTGAAAACAATTGCTTTTAGATGATGTCATATTTTGTTTTTCAGGCTATACTGTAACTTTTTCTAGGCTAGAATCTAGGCTATAAAAACATGTTTTACATAAATTGACTTGCCTCAAAAAACATTCCAGTAAAGTTTAAATTATGTTAGCCAAATACTGGATTGTTCCAGCTATTTTTTTGTTTGCTTTGTCAAAAAGTAAAACATGGCCAACGGCAGTACCTAATTCCACTATACACTTACTGAAATTCCACCTCCACAAGTTACACTGCACGAAGACCATTGACTCCAAGTATTCCAAACCAGGCAAGCAGGATCGGTGCATGATACATCATCGCGATCAGGGCCTGAACAAACTCCTTGTCCAGGTAATCCATCAAAGCAACGTCGTGTTCGCAGTGGCCGTCCAGTGCTACAGGTAACGGATCAGCCTCCGAGATTCGTCCATTCCGACCATTTATCGTTAAGAGCCACAACCTAGAAAGAAACACATAAGGGTTTAGATATCGGACAGAAACACGTCAACGAACATCTGTCAAACCACGACTTGTAAGCTACCTTGTTAACCTAATGGGACTAGAAAATCAAGTAAAAAAGGAGTGCTTTTTTAATTTTAAAAATACATGGTAATAACGAAAACAAACGCAATGCATAATAATTTTTTTAATGTTTTGTTTTATAAAAGTGGTTAAAAATTTCTCTTAAGACACTCCGCTTCCAAAAACTTACTGTATGCATAATAAATTTTTCAAAATTTTATTTTAAAAGTGGTTGAAAATTTTTTTTAAGACACTCCGATTCCAAGAACCAGAAGGTAATTCGAGAAGAAGAGAAAAGTATCAAGTTGATGAAAGAAAATGCTGTTCATCATCAAAATGTAGCGGAGAAGTATATATACTACTTGTGGCATTTCAAGCCGATATTTCAAATGTTCTTAACTTTCGTTCAAATTTCTTCAAAATAGAAACTAGAGTATGATAAAACAATTTTGAAGGTCAGTTTTCGCCATGTCTAAAGTTTCTTTTTTGATCTGACTTAGTTCACAAGAAGAGGAGTTTATTTCAAATTTTGTCCAACAGAACTGCTTTCAGTTATAAACTGAATGTTAAAACAACCAGTTAGATTATAAGAGCTCTAAGCCAAACAAATCTAATAAAAAAAATAGTGATTTTTTACATTTATATTACTTTATTTTCTTTTTTGTTTTTTAATCTATTTCGATAAATTTTATGAATCAAATCATATTTTTCATTATATTCGCTGGTTACACTGAAGCGTGTAACGTGTTTGCGGGCTCATCTTTGTGTCATTGCGCCTGCAGATAACACAGCTCCTTTCTAAGAAATGTCGCAGCGGCTTTAAACCGTTGGCAACACTGTGTCCTACTTGACTGACCAGTGGTTTGAACCTCATACCTCCCAATGCAAAGACGAACGGTTGAATGAAGTAAAATAATAAAACACGCAATAAGTTATGCATAAATATAGTAATTTATCCTATTGATTCAAAAATGTACTTGGTTTGTGCGGGCAGACTTAAAAAAACTCATTTATCGTGAAAAACTTCATCAAGCATATCCCTGGTTGACGGAGTCGTTAGCGGATAGAAATTGAGTGATTATAATGCAAAGGCGTAGCCAAGATTTTTGATTGGAGGGGGCTCAAACCGCAAATCACATGCAATGACGTCATTAGAAACTTTTAAAATAGGAACTTTTTGGGGCAAAGGTATTGTAGAATGGAAGATCAGAAGCTGCAGCCTGTAATTGGCACTCAACCAGCATTCTGCTAAAGAGAGAGGGCTTAAGCTGAGAGTCAATAAGAGCAAAAGACGAACTTGGATGACGTGTTAAGCAAACAAGTGAAACTCAAACGTAACACAGACAGGGGTTTGGGGACGAGCCCCTAGCCCTCTGGGCGATTTTTTGTAATTTTTTGGAAAAAAAAGCTGTTTTAATGACATCGGATCACATTTCGCACGTGTTCAGAGCCATTTGAAAGAGCTAGGTTTTTAACGTTTGAAAGCCAATTGAAAAAAATTAAATTGTTCATTCCTCCTTTTACTTGCAACTTTAGTCCAAAACACGTTTAAAATCTTGCATTTTGATGTTAAATTCTGTAAGTGATTTGGCTCAGGTAGGGGAAATATTTTAGCAGTAACTATTAATCTAATCAAAGACGTTCCTAAGAGAGTTTTGTTTCGTCATGAAATAAACCAGTTATAGGAGTACATATACGGACAAGTGGCCCAGTCCCCATCGATTGAAATTTAATAATTTGGTCAGTTAGCATTTCCGCTCGCAAATTTTCTTTCAAAGTATTTGTGCGTAAAAACTGGCGAGGTGGAGGTGAATTATTGTTAAGAACGGTACAATAGACGGTTACGCCTACTAACCGTATTATTCCCGGACCGGATTTAAATTGCCCGGGGGCCCTGTCCTGAAGGGATTTTCGTAACATCTTCCTGCCAAATGCTGGTGAAGACCAAAAAATGTCTCACAATCTGAGCGCAGAACCCTTGGAACTGTGCCGTATACAGTGGCTTACGCAAGATTTTCGAAAGAGGGGGAGGCTAGGAAATTTGAAAATAATGAAGACCAAAAACAAAAGGTCTTCACTCAAATTTTGCCCGTTTTTCTGCCCAGATTTAGGTAAAGACCAAAAAAAAAAAAGGCCTTCACCTAAATTCAGCCCGTTTTTCTGCCCAGATTTTTTGCCAAAGGGGGAGGCCATGACTCAATTTTGCACACTATTCTTAAGTATTTATGCACTACTGGCACCCCAAAGGGGGGTGCCATGGCACAATGCCCCCCTAAATACGCCTCTGGCCATATGGTAAATCTGAGCCTGGTTATTGCATTTCGTTTATAAAAAGGTTAGATAAGGGCCTGGGATAGCAACTTTTAGAACAAAAACTTTTAATTTCACCCGGGTTGTGCATTTAAACTGATTAGTGAAATTGAATTGAGGGAGCCCGAGTCCCCTGGTCGTGAATAATATTGCTAATTACCGTTGTACACTTGCAGTTGTACGCGAAGTTACTAAAAGAAGCTGAAACTGAAGAAACAAGGCTTTTGGTCTCATTTTTATCATTGGTGGCGTTTCGATTGGGGGTCCCGGGCCCCCTGGCTACGCCTATGCTATAATGATGTTAAGAAAAACTTACTGCGCAAACACTGCTCTCGGTACTGCTTTCCTCGCAACCAATATCTCCAAAATTTCCGTTAATACATTATCGCATTCGCTGTCTGGTGCCTTCACATGTGTCGGAGCAGGGGCCCTAATAGCCCCATGGGCCGAGTATTGCTTTCAAATAAGGCATGTATTAATTTTCTGATCTTTTTCAGTAAAAATATTGATTACGTTCAGCTAAATTTTTGGCAACAAATTCTACTTCACAGATATAAATTAATCTATATGCTTTTCAGGAACGAGAAGGGTGTTTTGTAACAGCAAGCAGTTTAAATTCAAAATCAGGAAATTTTTTCAGATATTGTTGTTAAAAGTTTGAATCAACATAACGTTTCTTCTCGTAAAAATCAGCAGAAAAAAATTCAGAAGTTTTTCTACTGCAATATAGCGTTTATTTTTGATAAGATTTGATATGCAGCAGTGCAATGTTGTATAATAGTTATAAAGTTGTTCCGACTTCTGAATTAAAATGATTACACTAAAAAACAAAAAATTAACTCATCGTCAACGTAGAAACGCAAAAAACAGGCAAACTTTTCAAATCTCAGCTCTAAATTGTTTTAGTGCCACTCTGGGGTAGAATATTGAAGGCGATATCAAGGAAGCGGTAAAAGCTAACCAATGATGTTAATGCCCATCAGCAACGCCACCTATAGTGTTACTAACGCTAACAAGTACAAATTGGTCAAAATTAAGCACGAAATAAACTCATTAATGGTTTGAAATATCAATATCGATCAGTCTCTATGTTGCAGAACAATTTTAATAAAGTATTGGCAAAAGCAGCAAAATACGTTTGGCGGTTGGAATAAAATGTTATGAAAAAACTTCTGGGGTTCGGTCAAGCTTTGTCCATCAACTATTCGTTTGATGCTTTGAAATCCGAATTCGAAAAATCCCAGTAGTAGTAGTAGTAGTTTATTTCAAAGCCAGCGAAGTTTAAAATCACAATTAAATTGCAAGCAAAGCATGTTAACGATAATATCTTCTAGCAATAGGGAAGAAGCGAAGTGACCAAAGTGGTTTTCAAGTCTACTTCTACCCTCATGAATAAAGTTACATAGTTACGAGATGGAATTTGGAAAATCTTGGCCAAACAAACATTTACAACTTTTGTTAAACCAGATCGAGGTTTCATACATATATTTACATCAGAACGAGATTGCATAACACCAGAAAAATTAGGACACCAACAGAAAACAATGCAATTTTTATTTACAAACAAGCAAAAAAAAAGTTCTATTTACATTAGAAAGTGGTGCAATTTCAAGGCAACATAACACACACAATTTAAGTCAATTAGAATGATTCACAAACATAAACATCTTGTTGTATTAAAAACAAGTAGTTAAATATTATCACGACAAATTTTATAGACAGACTGAACACAAATCTTAAAGTCATTCCAATTCAATTGTGGTGACTTTCAAGCAATAAATTTTTCAGTCTAGATTTAAATGTTTTTAAAGATTTAGATCTTTTAATTTTAAGGTCTAGTGAGTTCCATATTTTTGGACCTTGATATTTAATAGACCTTTGAAGTTTCAGAGTTTTAAAAAAAGGTACAAAAAATTATGTGAGGCGGTAGCTCTGGTAGGTTTAACAGGAATATTATTAAGCGCTGTAAAATAATTTCGAAAAGTAGGTGGTAGTTGTCCCGATTTATAGTTGTAAACAAATGTTGCCGTTTCTAGTTCAACTAAGTCTTGTAATTTAAGAATTTTAAGTTTTGCATGATATGGAGTTGCTCTATCATTCCATGTTCCATTACTTACAATTTTTACTGCTTTGTTTTGAAGAGTAACTAATTTCTTGAGGTACTTTTTATACGTTGAGGTCCAAGTGATTATCCCATATTGAATATGACAGTGAAATAAGGCATAGTATAAACTACTTATCCAATGTGTTTAAATACACTTTAACTTTCGAAAGGATTCCTACTGCTTTAGATAGCATGCGGGCCAAGCTGTTAATGTGAGGTTCAAAAGACAAGGAATTATCAAAGATGAGACCCAAGTATTTTAACATGCTGACTGAAAGAAGATTAGAATCAAATGGGGACGAAATTAAAGATAAGCTAGCTCTATGACCTCGACTTTTTGGTTGTATTATTATCAAATTTGATTTTGATAAATTGAGAGTAAGTTTGTTAGCTATCATCCACTTATCTAGTGAAGTAATTTCAGTCGTAATTTTTTTTATGAAGATCATTTATATTTTTATCTTCTACGAATAAACAGGTATCATCAGCAAACAGTCTTGGTGTGTACGAAACACTGGTACTAATATCATTAATATAAATGTTAAAAAGAAGAGGTCCCAATACAGAACCTTGAGGAACACCATAATCAATTTTTTTTAGATTTGACTGGTGATTTTCTAAAGATACATATTGGTATCTATTAGCCAAAAACGAAGCAAACAAATCAAGTGTTGGACCACGAATTCCATAGTGTTCTAGTTTGGTTAACAAAGTTTTATGATTAACTGTGCCAAAAGCCTTTTTGAGATCAAGTAACAATAGAGCAGTGTAATTTTCATCGTTAATATTATCATACAATGAAGTTAATACATCAGTTAAAGCATGAGATGTTAAATGATTAGCCCTAAACCCATACTGCGTGGGCAGCAAGACCGAGAGTTTATAGAAAAAATTGATTGATCTGACATGAATAAGTTTTTCAAGAATTTTAGAAATTGGGGAAAGTATAGATATCGGTCGATAATTACTTACATCAGATTTATCACCAGATTTATATGTGGGTACTATCTTGGCAATTTTTAACGAAGCAGGAAAAATTCCTAAAAGGAAAGTGTAACTGAATAATTGAGTAAGTGGTGCTGCAATAACTTTGGCAGCCACCTTAAGAAAATAAGTAGAAATATTATTCTTGCCATTTGATTTGGTATTCTTTAGACCTGAAATGAGAATAAAAACTTCAAACGAAGTAGTTGGTGTGAGAAAGAGAGATTGGTGAAGGCGTTTTGTTAGGTACTTAGTATGTTCACTTTCACTAGAAGGCTTCAATTGATCAGCTAATGTTTTTCCAACACCAATAAAGTAATCATTAAAACTGTTAACAATAAGTGTTGGGTTTGTAGTAAAAGTGTTACTGTGTTTTAATTTATGTGGAAGACTAGTATTTGATCTGGAAGAAGAGAGCAAAGACTTAATAATACGCCAAACTTCAATTATGTTGTTTTTGGAAGTTTCTAATTTATCCTGATTATAAAGTTTTTTGGCAGCAAATTTGACTTTAGTTAATTTGTTAGCGTGTTTTTTCTAGAGTTGCTTTTGTTCCAAGTTACCTTTGACAAAATGAGATTAGTACATTTGTTGTTTCGTATTTATCGACTTCAATATGCCACGACTAATCCAAGGTTTATTTATTAATGTTTGTTGTTTGCGAGTAAGTTTTCTCATTAACTCATGCAGAATTATTGCATTAGTTAATAACTGAAGAAACCGATCAAATATGTCATCAAAATTGTTTCCATTAATACAGCTTATTGTCAGAAAAAATGAATTTAATAATAATAATAATAATAATAATTGCAATTTATATCCCCCTTGAGATAACACCAACAAATGTCAATGCATCTGACTAAGGGGCCAAAGTAACATTCAAATAGCTTTACAGAAATAAAATTAATACTCAACAGAGGGACTAATTCTACAGCAATAAGCAGCAAAATACTGGCATCAAACAGTAGTAATATCCTCAAAGGCTAAATGAAAATAAAATGCTTTTAGACGTTTCTTAAAAAAGGACAAAGTTTCAATTTCACGTAGAGATAGTGGCAACGAATTCCATACTTTGGGTGATGCACACGAAAACATAGATTGGGATCTAGCAAAGTTTAAGCTAGTTACCGTTTGAAGCAGCCAATTTTCATCATTAACACGCAAGCTATATCTTTCCAAAACAGAACGAGAGTTGATTAAATTTTTCAAATATGTTGGAGCATAACCATGCAGGCACTTGTGTGTGAGCAAAGCAATTTTGAATTCAATACGAAACTTAAGTGGTAAAAAATGAAGGCTTTTCAAATATGGTAGCATATGCTTACGCAAAGCAGAACCACGAAGTCCAAAAATAAATCCCACTGCAGAATGTAAAACTTTTGTCAACTTGTGCAATAAATATTCTAGTAAGTTATAAAACAAGGCATTGCAATAATCAATATGGGACAATATCAAAGAATGAACTAGCTGAATTTTTAGAGGTTTAGTAAGCTTAGATGCAACTCTGCCTAAATTACGTAAATTGCCATAACAAGTACTAACTACTCTATTGATGTGCTTCTCAAGGTTCAGTCTGTCATCAAATACTACACCAAGAATTTTGACAAAAGCATTAGGCACAGGCAAAGAACAGCTATCATCAATTTGTATATTAGAAATTATTCTGGATTCAATGTCACGATTAGATAAAATTTCGATGACGTTGGTCTTACTTTCATTCAATTTCAGAAAATTACAAGTCATCCAATGCTTTAAATCTTGCAAAAATGCTCGAATTTTGTTTTTAATCATGTCTACAGAAAAGTCTTTATCAAAAGAAAGATAACACTGCATATCATCAGCATATGAATGCACAAAAAGACCATGTGAATAAGCAATTAATTCAGCACTTTTAAAATACAAGTTAAATAGCACTGGCCCTAAAATTGAACCCTGGGGTACACCAGACTTAACATCAACTGTATGAGAAGTACAGCCAGCACCTTTAACAAAGTAGCTCCTATTATTTAAATAGGTAGAAAACCATTCTAAAGCTACATCAGAAAAACCAAATTCAGCGGACAATTGACTAAGCAGGAGATCATGCTTAACCGTATCAAAAGCAGCTGACAAATCAAACAAAAGAACTACTGCATTTGACTTGGCATCTAAAATTGACAAAATATCATTGTGTATTTTTACAAGGGCAGTCTCACAGCTATAGCTAGATCTGTAAGCTGATTGCGAATAGCCATACAATGAATTTTCACACAGATATGTATTAATTTGGAGAAAAATACATTTTTCCATTAATTTGCCAAGAAAAGGCAAATTGCTTACAGGTGTAAAATTTTTAATATTATCATTATCCAAGTTCTCATTTTTAATCAAAGCAGTAACAATTTATCTCAGTGTTTAAGTGATTGCAAAAGTCATCCGCATTAAACATACTAAAATCACGCCGAAAAATCGGTTTGTAACATTTTTTTAAAATTACGTTTGAAATTGTACAAAAAATAGGGAAATGATCTGTTAAATCGGTTTTGATTACCCCAGATGAAATGTTATGGGTATGATCATACGTAATAATATGATCAACAATCGTCGAGGAGTAGTCAGTCACACGAGTTGGAACATTGATTAGAGGATAGTAGCCATTACTGATCAGCATGTTAAGATACTCGGATGCATGCCTATCCGGCAATCTTAAATCAGGTAGAGGTTTGATATTTAAATTAAAGTCACCTACTAAAAATACCTTATTACTTCTAACTTTTTCAAGATTTGTGTTTAATGCATCAATAAATACTCGTGCATCATTTTTTTGATGTTTATAAATAGTACTAATGATTAAATTACTATCATCTAATTTTATCCTAATATTTTCACATTCATTCACAGTCAATTGTAAATTATTGAGCTCAGAAAATTGCAGTGCATTACTGATATACATGGCAATTCCGCCAGCAGTAGTGGGTGAATCAATATGAACAAAAGTATAACGAGAAATATCAATATTTAACAAAGGTTGAGTTTTAAATTTAGTCTCCGTCACAGAAATAATATCAGGTGAGCAAGGTTGATTACAAAGAAATTCATAAAAAGCATCAAAGTTTTTTTGAAGTGAGCGGACATTAAAGTGAATAATAGATAAAGAATCTTTTAAATTGGAATTACAACTAAATACATCGAAATTATTGTGATATGCACATTTTCCTGAGTTGCTTGTTAGTAGATCAAAATCACTGTTAACTAAATCAATATTGCTAGATAAATTATGGTTTAAAATTCATTGTCTCCAACTAGAGGGAATGTTTTGGTATGAGATTAATCAAAATAGCCATAAATCTAAACAGATAATATTTACTTAATCCTGGAAATGTCATCGATATTTTTACTCAGTAAGGAATCTGAGTTCGAAGATTTCCTTACATACACGTTTCCATTGACAGTCCAGTAAAATTTAAAGTTACTAGCTATGGCCTTTGTTTAGCATGCCAGAAGAACTTTTTCCGACTGTGGGTTAAATTTTCATTGATAATATAAATGTTATTTGATACAAATGTTCTCAGGCCGAATTGTTTTACATTGCGCTCTGTACAGAAGTAAATTTTCTTGTTTAATTAATTTGCCAAAGAAGCAGAACCAACTTAAGCAAAAACTATAGAACCAACTTAAGCAAAAACATATGAAATCTGCTTCAACACAGGCTCAACCATTTATGCAAGAGCTGTGATCGCAAGGACTTACAACAAAAACAATCTTATGGTGACGTAATAGATATAATAAGTAGAGCGTTGTTATGGAAGCTGCAAACTCGGATTTAATTGCAAAGATTTTAAATATGATATGGGTCAAGACTGCACTGCTTGATGGATGAGCAGTCTTGAATCTGCACTTTTTAATTACGGTATGACTCAAGACTGCACGCATAAAATGGAACATCGAACAAATAAAAACAGTGCAAAAGTAATTTGCATCAACCGTAACTGAAAACAAACGCAATATGAACTAAACAACGTTTGAAAATTAATAAAATAAATTTTAACGTTAATTACCTATGGTTTATCCCACCAAATCCATAGACACAGCGACAATTGAAGAATACCGTACCTAGATTGATGCATTGGCCATCATAAAGCAAGGGTTTGAGTTGCAGGGAGCTGCAAAAAGTACAGAATTTAAATCGATTTTACCGATCAGTGATGGAGTGGACAGAGAGACTGGGCAATTTTTCCCTCAATGCATTTTTTGTGGAAGTGGCAGCGCAGTCAATTGTACATATCTTTTTTGAGTAGTTGTGCTTAATTCTGAAAGTTGAGTTGGAGTTTTCTTACAGTTGCTTTATCTAGCTGAAGGCCTAGGTAATCGTTTGGTCATCTTTTGTTTTTATTTTTTGTAACTTGTTTTTAAACGAAATTGATCTCGTGTTTTACTTTTTTTTAGCAGATTTTAAGGGGCCGTTTTTTAAGTTGGTTGAAAGTCTTGTCGAAGAAGAAAAGCTGTTTGTCGAACGAGGAATACTTGAATTGCAAAGATAAGACCAAGACTAAAATAAACAACAAGCAATCTATTGGTGCTGAGAAACTAAGGAGTGCAAAGAAAGCCTGACAGTGTTTGCAATATAAATTCGCTCTATTTTCATTTTGCTCTCTCAAATGCGCTTCATTTTACCCTCGCTATATTTGTTTCTTGCTCTAATACCTTCGCTCAAATGGTTTTTGCTCAATCTTTTCTTTTCAGAGAATGGTCTCCAATTAATTATCATTACGAAAAAGAAGAGTAATAAAAAAAATTCTTAAATCCTTTTTTTCACGTTATTTCTTCAAACTAATCCTCACCCTTTGGTGTTAAGTAAACGTGACTTTGAAATCTGACCAAACTCTTGTGCATTCGAGTTTTTTCTTGAATCAGAGTCAGACTCAAGTTTAACTTCAAAATGCAACACAATCGTGCACTACAACTAAAGAAGCCTAATGTTTTACGGTCTACTAAGAAAATGGTATTTTCCGGATATTTGTAGTCCGCTCCTACCTGCTGGCCGCTGTGCGTTCGACGTTGACAAAAAGCGTATTACCGCAAGGAAAAATTGTAACGTCTTCATCACGACCTACAACAAAAGAAAAATAAAAATTATTCAATGCGAAAAAATTTTGCTTGGTTTCCTTTTAAAAAATTTTGACAAATCTGAAGACTAACTTCACCAAATTTGAGCTTATTACTACTTTTCGTTCTCGAGATTTGACAATTTAGATTTCCCCTTTGAAGGGCTTTTTCCCCTTAAAAATTTTGCCGTGGTTGCCAACCACAAAATTTCTAAAAGACAACTCTCAATAGGCCTAAGTGCATTTGGCAGAGTTGTTGTCAAAACAAAGTAAAGGGGCAGCATTGTAAATTACAGCAGCTGGTTTTCAAATTAATTTAAGCCAACTTTTCGAAAGTTAATTTTCTGCCACAATACTGACAAAATGGTAACACTGAAGTAAAAGGAAATTGCTTACTCTGAACTGTAATATTTTGAAAACGGCAAGACGTGGAAAGTTCAAATCTGGTGAGAATGCATTCTAGGTTTATTGGTCAAGAGTGTTGACCACCATTTTGGTCAACAGTGAAAAACTTGACTTGAATGCCTTTCAAATAGCTGCAACAGGAAAACTGCTTGCTTACCTTTAAAATGCTGTTTTACTGTAAGTTCAGCTTACAGTACTGGTGGTAACGCTGAACGGTGACGGAACGGTGACGTAAACGTTGACGGGTTCTGAACCCGCCTTGAGCATATAGCATGCATGGATTGCATGCTTATAGGTAAAGATAAAATTTCGAATCTACTTTTTTCAATCGTTTACTTTGAATCTAGGCCCAACCCGTTTGGGTACCCAAGCAGATAGCAGGTCTTCTGAAAATTTTGCGCCAGAATAGAGAGTACTACAGTACTTCTTCTTTGCCCTATCCTTAGCGGCTCTGTTTTAGATGTATCACTTTGTCAACATGCTGCATGCACGTTGCATACATAAAAAAGTAATCTTTTAATTCAAGTCCCCCCCCCCATCCCCTTTCCAAAATCTTGGTTGCGCGTGTGACTCTGACGGTCTCATAAAAAAAATCCTTTGGCGGTGACGGTAACCTGAACGTGAGAGGTTCACACTGATCCGTCACCGTAATAAATCAATAGGCCTATCAAGTTTGGGTTTTGTAATCAGTAATCACTATACCATCAAACTATGCTTAAATTGAGAGCTACTAATAATATGTGCAGGCTATTTAATGCACTTTATCCTGTGGTGTGAACTTGCTGGTTTTGAAGTGCTTGCCAAAATCATCAACAAGCATTTATCAGGTATCAGTGATAATTGTGGAAACAAGTGATGAGTTTTAACTTTAGTTTTGCTTAGTTGTACAGTGGTACTGCTCAAGTAATCTTTTTCATGGTACTGCTGCTGGGTTAAAAAACTGCTGAAATTTTTTGTTAAGTTACAGCTTACATATATGTTGAATTTCTATTAAATAATTAAATTTCTTTAACAGTCAAATACTGATATGATCACAGATTTTAAGTCTATTTTGCAAAAGTAAAAAAGTGATTAGTAAGTAATTGCATTTAGAGTACAGGGTGGGCCAAAAGTAGGTATACAGCAATCACAATATAAACACTTTAAATTTCTTTTCACTCTCTAATAGGCCTAAGCAGCACATTCCAAAAGACTTCGCATTACTTGCTCAGCACTGGGAACTGTAATATGACTTAAAATCAAGTAAAAACTGCAATGGAAAAAAAAAATTTGAAGCACTTTTGAGCGATGGCTGTATACCTACTTATGGCCCACCCTGTATATCATTTAAATTAGATTTGCATGAACAATTTTAAGGTGGTGTAGAACTTAAATTTAAATTTACTGTAAGCAATATGATATGAATTCAAATAGCCTAATCACTAGATTTTGTTTTTCAGAAATAATCTGTAGATAAGATATAGGTTGGTACCGTACTGAAGTGGAATTTGAATTTGGCAGATTTGGTTGGTCAATCAGTAGGCTTACTGCAATAGTGAGTAATGTAAGAAGTAGAAGACTTCAAAAAGCTGAAAGTACTGACAGAAATTACTTTAAAAACTGAAAAATACTGGTAAAACCTGCAGAACTAGAAATTTTTATACTCAAAATTGCGGTAAATCAGTGTTTGAGTTTTTTGAAATGTTTCAACTCTCAATATCTGATGTGATTGCAATTTTTGACTAACATCGATAACAACAGTTAGCATGTCAGAAAGTGAGGAAAAAGATATCTAATGCAGCACATGCAGTTTATTACGGCATTCATTATTAGAAATCGTTATCGCGCAATCAAATCGAAAATTGCTATTACAGTATGTGTACGCTTAAAGAAGTCTATTTTTTTGTATGCTACCGTATCGCGAATTGTTTCGATAACCGATATCATACACTTGTTATCTGTCATATGGCATACTACCGCACTAGTACTAGAACATACAGAATCATAAGTGCAGCAGCACAAAAACCTAACCCAAACCCATGCGGTCCAGGCTCAGTACCACTATGTACCGTAGGTATGTGTGCACTGTCAGAAATCGATCTCGCGTATTCGGCATCTGTTATATTGCGAAGTGATGGTCTACTGTACTGGTAGGCTATCACAAACTGGTACAGTGCTAGCATATGCGTGAAGTGCAGCGACAATTGAACTGTACGGAAACTACCACTGCTCAACTCTTGATTTGTACAGTACTGTACCATTGTACAGAATGTTTTCTCCACTCCAATTTGATTGTATGGTACTGGTTCGTTGATTGTCTAAAGTAGCTATAACCCCAAACCACATTAAGCTTAAAACAAATAAAGCTCAATGCAATTCAAAACCACAGCCAACTTTGTATGTGCATTGTACCAACACTGGGTAAGTAAACCAGCAATTTTTTTGGCATCTAGTGATCCACTGCTAAGAATACAAGATGATTCTAGCATCATACAATTTTATTTCAGTGACTGTTCAGCGTTCACACAAAACAAACTGCAGAGTATACAGATACAACAACTACCAGTAGCCTCTACCTGACTATTATTAAATCAACAAATAGATAGGCTTATGAGTTCCTAAAAATAAACAAAAGTTAAGAGTCTATGATATTGGTAGCTAAGCAATCACTGGTCAGTATTTATATGCATCATGGCAATAATCATGACCACAGACCAGTATCAAAGTACCCCGGTGCACTACGGTATATGATCATGACTAGGCTATTGATGATACAGTGTCCAAAATGGTCAAAAGTGGCCACTTTATTTAAAGGCAGTGGCAATTTTGCATCTAGAGGCAAAATAGCAAAATAGCCCCATGTTATTTTGCAATTTAGAAGCCTCATGCTAACCCAAACTGTGCTCTAACTAATCCAAACCCTAACCCAAACTCTAACTCTAATCCTAACCCTAATCCCAACCCTAGCCCAAACCCCAACTCAAACCCTAACCCAAACAAAGGAAAAACACTATTTTGCCTCTAGAGGCAAAATAGCCACTTCAGACTTTCAGACATGAGAAAGGTCTCTACTGTAGAAATTGATTGCTTCCAGTAGTTTATAATTTCAGCTTTCAAGAGTCAAGTCAATTGAAGTTCAAAATTGAACTTTAGCCAATTGTACCAAAACAAGAGCAAGGAAAGCCAAATTGAATTGGCTTTCTCAACTGGCTGCTAGCAACCAACTCAGATTTAACATGCCTACCCAGTACCAATTACCAGTAGTTTCAATATCTCATTCTCTCTTCTTTTCCCGAGCAGAAAAAAAAGCAATCCAGTCTGAAGTACCGCTAGGCTAGATACCAGTATCACTGCTACTGTACACTACCTATACTACAAAGTAGCGGTACATGACTAGACCTAGCCTACTACATACAGCTCTAACCACTTAACATTGCCTGCTGAAAGCTACTTTTCAACAAAAACCAATTATTTTTTCAAAATTTTCAGTTTTTGAGGCTCAAAGTTTGCCCCAACCACCAAAAACAAGCTCGAAATCGCTTACGTTACTTACGTAAAGTTAAAATTATTTTAACTCAACGTAATACGGATGAAATCAAGAAAATCACTTCCGTCACCGCTAAAATTTTCTGTGTGAACACCTTGACGTTAGACGTAACTGCGACGGAACGGTAACGTTGACGTTGACGGCTTCTGTGTGAACCCGCCTTCAAGCTGTATTATACGTTACTAGCGCATAATCAATTAATTTATGTTGTTGTTTGGTGAAACACACGTCTTTTGGTTTTGTGAAACACATGTCTAACTTACCTCTCCAATCAATTTCACTTCAAAATAAAGCTTTACGTATATTGTTGTACATGTTATACTCGTATTATTATGCGCTCCTCAAAATAATTTTGCTGCTTGTTTGAAACCACCAAGCATAAAAATAATCATCATCAAGCGTCTCATTCAAAGATGCAACCAGATGCGGGTTAAATCCAGATCACGCAATCAGGGTCGTCGTAACAATGAGCTTCTGCGATTCGTTTTTACTGTGTGTATCTTTAGTATGAAAAGTACTACGTACGACTGCTCAACTTACTCATTTCTCTTCTTTTTTTGACTTCAAATATTGCTATGTAGCTTCACGTAAATTGTAAACTCATCAAACTTCACAGTTCTCAGTAGGCGCTTTGTTAAGCAGGATTGCTATCTATACTAAAAAGTTCAAACACTTCCCGCGCCTGAAAGTAACTATTGCTTATAGCTTAACCCTTTACCGTCCGCATTTTCTTCTTTATGTAAAAAAAAATTTTTGGGGGTGTTTTGGGGATGAAATGTATATCCTTATCGCATTTCAAAAAAAAATTGAAAAAAAATACCTTAATCCTCATTTTTTGAAACGTGACAAACTTTTCCATCTGGACGTTTACATGACGAATTATACAAAAAACTCTGTTCTGTAAATGAGTAACTTTTACAACGGTTGACTCAAAACTTGTTTTTACTCATCGACTGCTGGTCAGATATGTGTATTCTATTTGGTCAGATATGTGTATTCTATTTGTGTATTCTATTTGAATAAGATTCTATTTGTACTACTGTATAGTTAAACTTAAATTGTAAAATGTAGCTGCTCTGTTATTGGTTGCATTAGCTTTTGCAGCAGAGGCCTGCTGTTAGGCCAACCTGCCGTTTCTGTTCCCTATCATATGGCTACCTTGGATCTACTTTGAACAATGATTTCTTGTTTTGTGGGTAGCGCTTTGTAGCTGCAGGCCCAAATGAAATTTGGATATTAGATGTTAGATTATTAATTGACAAGTCCACTAGCCTACTCATTAAGATTCCATGAAGCTTCAACTTGAGTTCTGGAATTCAGCAGTGGTAATGTTGGCTTGAAAGATTCTGTCTCAGTCTCTGACTAGACTATGATTCTAATGATTAGATAAAGATTATCTACTGTTGATGATTTCTTACTTTCCCTCTGAGTTGTTAAATTTGAATAATTCTGGTTTATTTTTACCCAAATCAATATGGAGTTTTTTGCAGTCTATTGGAATATCTAAACCAACCAAAAAGGGGTTGTAGGTCTGGAAAACATGTTAAATCTTATAAGAGCAAGTTCTTTGATAAATCCATTGCTAATATTGGTTCTTCAATGAATGTGCTTACTCCCAATAATTCCAATAAATTAAAATATTCTCTTAAAATAGGTCTTTTTAATGCTCGATTTTTATGCAATACTGTAAAATTGCTTTGGTCACAGAGCTCATCCATGAAAATAACATTGCCTTATTATGTGTCACTGAAACTTGGCTAAAAGTTAAAGACAAAGCTAAGATAAGAGAACTACATGAATTGGGTTTCGATATTTTCAGTGCACCAAGGGCTGGAAGAGGAGGTAAGGTTGGTATCATTTTCAAGAGTGGATTTCCTATCAAGAATCAAAAAGCTTTAAAGTTTAAGTCATTTGAAGTTACTGAAGCAGTAATATTAGCGCAAGAAAGGATTAAGATATGCTTAATGTACAGACCTGGAATTAACAAGCCTAAAAGAATTAAGAAAGAAAATATTAGCTTTACAACACTATTTTGGTCAGAATTTGAAGATTATTTAAGCAATAAAGTTACTCTGTCAGATAAAATTATTTTGTGAGGTGACTTTAACTTTCATTTTGAAACTAGTTCAGCAGATGCAGTCAAATTTCTTAACATGATTGACTGCTATGGTTTTACCCCATTGGACAGTTTTAATAGTAATCCCACACACTGCAAAGGTGGGGTTCTTGATTCATTTTTTATTTCAAAAAATGCAATGGATAAAAACTTCATGAAAAATTTAGATGTCGTAGTTGACACTGGAACCAATTCCGACCAATACTTGGTTACTGCTGTTGTTGACACTGCTGGATTACATTCTACCTCTGCTCCATTGGTTAAAAAAATTGTAAGAAATTTGAAGCAAATTAATTTTGAATTACTAAGATATGATCTGGAACAATCTGATATAGTTCAGTTGGTATTGCAAAGTCAAAACTTGAATGATTCTATTGTTGTCTATCATGATATACTTAGTAAAATCTTAGAAAAGCATGCTCCTCTTGTTCAAAAATACATCAAAACATCTAAAACGCCATGGTGGAATTCGGAATGTCAAAATGCTAGAAGCAGAAGAGTTTTTGAAAGACCTTTTAGGAAGAATAAATCTGTAGAAAATAAATCTAAATTTTATGCAGCATGTAAACAGGCTAATAAAATCTATTGCATTAAAAGAGAAAAATATTTCAAAGAAAAACTAGCTAATTGCAAAGGTAATGCCAGAGCTACCTATAATGTTGTGAATCAGTTAGTGGATAAATTTTTGGGAAATCATCCGCCTATCACACGCACTGCACAAGCATGTCAATTTGCTGACTATTTTAATGCTAAGATTGAACAAATATATAGTGACATGTCTTACCATAATTGCAATACACTTGATGTTGATATAAATGTAGTTAAATCTTCATGTGCTTCCAAATTTAAAAAGTTTGAACCGCTATCTTTAGCTGGTTTAAAAGCTATAATTGAGTCTATGCCATCTAAAACATGTGATCTTGATCCACTACCAACCAGTATTCTCAAGAAGTGCATTGATTTATTACTCCCTGCAATTCATCATATTGTTAATCTTTCATTGAGTCAGGGTTATTTTCCAGATGTTCTCAAAAAGGCATGTGTTACTCCTTTGATTAAAAATGAGAACTTGGATAATGATAATATTAAAAATTTTACACCTGTAAGCAATTTGCATTTTTTTTTGGCAAATTAATGGAAAAATGTGTTTTTCTCCAAATTAATACATATCTGTGTGAAAATTCATTGTATGGCTATTCGCAATCAGCTTACAGATCTAGCTATAGCTGTGAGACTGCCCTTGTAAAAATACACAATGATATTTTGTCAATTTTAGATGCCAAGTCAAATGCAGTAGTTCTTTTGTTTGATTTGTCAGCTGCTTTTGATACGGTTAAGCATGATCTCCTGCTTAGTCAATTGTCCGCTGAATTTGGTTTTTCTGATGTAGCTTTAGAATGGTTTTCTACCTATTTAAATAATAGGAGCTACTTTGTTAAAGGTGCTGGCTGTACTTCTCATACAGTTGATGTTAAGTCTGGTGTACCCCAGGGTTCAATTTTAGGGCCAGTGCTATTTAACTTGTATTTTAAAAGTGCTGAATTAATTGCTTATTCACATGGTCTTTTTGTGCATTCATATGCTGATGATATGCAGTGTTATCTTTCTTTTGATAAAGACTTTTCTGTAGACATGATTAAAAACAAAATTCGAGCATTTTTGCAAGATTTAAAGCATTGGATGACTTGTAATTTTCTGAAATTGAATGAAAGTAAGACCAACGTCATCGAAATTTTATCTAATCGTGACATTGAATCCAGAATAATTTCTAATATACAAATTGATGATAGCTGTTCTTTGCCTGTGCCTAATGCTTTTGTCAAAATTCTTGGTGTAGTATTTGATGACAGACTGAACCTTGAGAAGCACATCAATAGAGTAGTTAGTACTTGTTATGGCAATTTACGTAATTTAGGCAGAGTTGCATCTAAGCTTACTAGACCTCTAAAAATTCAGCTAGTTCATTCTTTGATATTGTCCCATATTGATTATTGCAATGCCTTGTTTTATAACTTACTAGAATATTTATTGCACAAGTTGACAAAAGTTTTACATTCTGCAGTGAGATTTATTTTTGGACTTCGTGGTTCTGCTTTGCGTAAGCATATGCTACCATATTTGAAAAGCCTTCATTTTTTACCACTTAAGTTTCGTATTGAATTCAAAATTGCTTTGCTCACACACAAGTGCCTGCATGGTTATGCTCCAACATATTTGAAAAATTTAATCAACTCTCGTTCTGTTTTGGAAAGATATAGCTTGCGTGTTAATGATGAAAATTGGCTGCTTCAAACGGTAACTAGCTTAAACTTTGCTAGATCCCAATCTATGTTTTCGTGTGCATCACCCAAAGTATGGAATTCGTTGCCACTATCTCTACGTGAAATTGAAACTTTGTCCTTTTTTAAGAAACGTCTAAAAGCATTTTATTTTCATTTAGCCTTTGAGGATATTACTACTGTTTGATGCCAGTATTTTGCTGCTTATTGCTGTAGAATTAGTCCCTCTGTTGAGTATTAATTTTATTTCTGTAAAGCTATTTGAATGTTACTTTGGCCCCTTAGTCAGATGCATTGACATTTGTTGGTGTTATCTCAAGGGGGATATAAATTGCAATTATTATTATTATTATTATTATTATATACGAGTGGCAACCAAGGGTGCCGATCTTTTTTGAGCAGTGGTGGGATAATTTGCAATTTTACCCTAATCTTGTCCTATTTTCAACATTGGAGGGGATGAACCTCGACTACAATTTTTTCAGGTAAGCAAATTAAGTAAAGAACAAAAAAAAAGGTCTTCCCCAAAACTGGAAGATTTTTTTTCCCTGAATTTAAGTGAAGACCAAAAAAAAAGGTCTTCACCAAAACTGGAAGATTTTTTGCCCCGAGTTCAAGTGAAGACCTGCACTCAGATGCAGACCACAGTCAAATTATTGGGGGGATACACTGATGGCAACGTGTTCTACCACGGAGCAGAAGGTCTGGTGTTTACTACTTGAGCGGGTCAATTTGTATTTTGTCGCTAACGCTGCCACTTGCTTAGTTGTTTAGGCGTTATACCGCGTAGATGAGCTTGACCAACTCATTACACGCTTCGGCACAATATACGGCAAGTATAATGAAGATTTGATGTATTACTAATCAATGGCAAATCTTCTGGAAAATACGCAGTTAGTATTCATTTGACATAAGTTGGCACAACACAAAAAAGCATCAGCAGTTGGTTCCCTTGTCTGCCGAATGCGGTTCATCGATTGCAAGAGTTTAGACAGTCTAATAAGTTACACTAAGCAAAGAAAATACACCGTAACTCATGATGCAGTATCACACCTCGGCAATATCGTAAAAAATGACACAGTAATACAGTAGCATAATATCATTGCCAAAAAGTGACACGGTAATTTACTTGCACAATATCATAGTCAAAAAATCACAGTTACACAATACTATTGTCTAAAAAAATGACTCAGTAATACTGTTCACCACATCATTGTCTAAAAAATGTTCCATTTTAGTTCTTATGCATTTCCAAAAACAATTTTTGTTTTTGTCAATGCAAAGATATACTTAGCATTTGTGGCAAAAAAGATGTGGAGAGCTTTTACAACCCGACAGTTTACATCGTGCCCTCTTTTCTTTGTGAATTGGAAGATGGTCCATATTGTCTTGCAGAATTCCTTGCTGAGGTATTGGTTTGCAGTTATGGCCTCTGGCTCTTTTACCCTCGTAGGTTAGCTCAAGCGACCAGGATGGTCTGCCGCGTTTTGCAGGACGAACTGTTTCTCCTTGTTTATGCAGAGCGTCTGCAATTTGATATTTGAACTTCAGCAAAGGAAGTTGTTTTCTTTGGGGCACCCCCATTTCCTCACAGTCTCGCCGGTACAATAAGCAGCATAACTACCGCCATATCAGAAAAATGCACAAACAATCGATGATACTACAGGGTGGTCCAAAAAAGCGCCTTATTTTGTTTTTCATTTAGTTTTTTACTCAAACAACATATCATAAAAGTTTTTTCGCCAAATAATGTCAGCATAATGGGAAATTATGTCCTCCAATTCTGATAGTACATGGAAGCTACTAACGTTCGTGCTCTTCAATAGTTGATGATATGTTCTATCCAGGCACCTTGCTGGCGAATAACTTCTCCAACACGAGTATTAAAATCGTCAATGACTCGTTCGATCATGTCAACAGGTATTTTCATGATCTCGCTTTTAATGTTGTCCTTCAAATCTGCTAGAGTCTTCGGATTGTTATTGTAGATTCTTTCCTTGAGGTAACCTCCGGTGAAAGTAGTCAGGTGGGTTAAGATCAGGAGAATATGGTGGCCAGGGAAAATCAGTGCGTCTTGAAATGAGTCTATCACCAGGAAAATATCAGCGTAGGTATTCCAAAGATCAGTCTGAACAATGGGGTGGTGCACCATCTTGTTGGTATATTACAGAGTTTATGTCTACTCCTCGTTTTTTTCTCGGTGCAGGAATGAACTCGCTCCGCATAAGCGCAATGTAACGATCAGTATCCATTGTTACGCAATTACCTCTTTCATCTTCAAAGAAGTACGGCCCGACAATTCCATTTTGACCTCTGGCACACCACACAGTCACTTTCTCCTGGCTAAGAGGTTGATGGGTATGCTCATGCCCGACAATTCCATTTCGACCTCTGGCACACCACACAGTCACTTTCTCCTGGCTAAGAGGCTGATGGGTATGCTCATGTGGATGAGCCTGAGAGCAATAACGCATGTTCTGCTTGTTGATGTGCCCACTCAAGTGACAATGAGCTTCATCACTAAAAAATATCAAGTTTAACAAACCACGGTTCTTTTCAATCTTTTGGCTGATATCTTGACAAAAAGCAAGACGTTCTGCATTGTTGTCATCAGTTTGTTTCTGCAAAATTTGAATTTTGTAAGGAAAGAGCTTGAGGTCATCAAGGAGAATTCGCATATTACAGGCGATCTGGAAATGCCGACTTTTTGTGAAAGACGACGTGTTGATTTTCTGGGAGATTCCTCAAGCCGGTCACGCAAGTTTTGAAAATTGTTGGGTGTTTTCACTGAACAAGATCAACCTCTGCGACCTTTATTAGCATTTGCAACGTTTCCAATCTCTCAAAATTTGGCCACCAAATGTTTAATTGTTTTTCTATCTGGTATTTTGTCCCTGCCAAGTTCTTTCCTGCATTTCCACTGAGTCAAAATCACTGGTTTTGTGACAAAATACGCCCCTACTATTTTTATTCACTGCTGCACAGTATAGCGCCCACTAACATCTCTTTTGCTATCTAAACAATTTCCTAGGCCTACTGTCTTCACCACCTGAAAAATAAAGCAAAATATTCTAAACCACACGTTTAGGAGAAAAAACAAAATAGGGCGCTTTTTTTGGACCACTTTGAACGCAGCTTTATGCAATACAGCAAAATTAGTGCGTCCAGCAAGTCCACTCCTCCCATATTTGCGTTGTAGGTTACAATTGCATTGGCACAAGTAACATCTATTCTTCTATTAGTCTTCGGATCATACCGACCAACCAAAGTAAGCGGATGGGCAGAATCAAAACTGGTCAAAAGTAAAACTGGTTTTAGTCCATCCATTTTATTGCTTTTGGAATAGTGTTGTTAATCTTGCACTGCTTTTCTTTGTAAGAGCCCCTGCCTTTTTTTTGCGATGTCCTTATCAGATGGCAAAATGCAACCTCGTAACCTGTTGCTTCTAACTGTTCCCAGGAAAAAAATCTTCAATTCAGCAAGGTGACACATCAGAAAGGAAGAAAACCAATTGTCAAAAAAAAAGCAAATGGGTTTTTCCAGAAGGAATAACTTGTGCCACTCGTACCACTATATTGGAGCTGGCCCCTAGGTCAGGTTCACCCGCAAGAGGCTGTATCTTTCCGGAGTAGATTTCAAAGTCATGAATGATTCTTTCATTGCTTCATAATACGAAAACTTTGTACTCATATTTATTGGGTTTATCCGGCATATATTGCTTCAGGAAGGATTTTCCTTTAAACAGAATCATTTGCTCATCAACGCACAGAGTTTGCGCCATGGCAATGGAGTTGTTTTCATTCTAAGGTGATGTAAAAGGTGTCTCACCTTGAATAGTTTGTCAAAGTTCTTATGGTCAGGAGGAAGCCTGAAATTGTTGTCGTTGAAGTGCACAAGTCGCTTCATTCCTTCAAATCAGCGTCTTGAAAGTATATCGCTGACTTGAATGATTCTAAGATCCAAAGACCAAAACTGCCGTGATTTCAAAATGGGGATGATGGACATGAGCAGTATCACTAATAAAATTTTTCAAATTCACAGGCAGTAAGTTTTGAAGGATTTGAAGGTTTTGAAGGATCCTTTTGAGCAGCGTATAAATTTGATTGGGATACAATGTGATCAATTTTGGTTGTGTCAAAAAAAGATTGAAAGCAGTCAATGGGTGCTCGAACCGTGTCAGTTGGGAAACTGCCTCCTTACCATTGTGGAGGTCTGCGAGACGTAGATGCTCCGTTTGAATCTATCCATTGTGGCGTTTGTTGCGAAGAACCAGGCAAAGAAGCTAAATATAAACAAGTGTGGTCAAACTTTTGGTAGACTTATTGATGAAAATGCTCAATATGACTTTGCGAAGCGGATCCTAGCAGGGTATTATACATGGATACCATTTATTATTTTGCACGAAAGCTGCATGTTTGGAACCACCAGTTGTCCATCCACGACAAAAACTCAGGCCTTTTGCTAACATTGCTGTGACTGTTTATCAAAGCGGTCCTTTGAGCCCACCTGGCTACGCCTATGATTGTAACTTCAATGCTATTTGTGACTTTTAGATTTTGTGTGCTTTTTTGCTTGTTTGCTCTTGTGTGCATGTCAAAGCAACACTAATGGTTCTATTTTGTATGATCATGCTAAATATATATGCTGATATTATAGGCAAAAGTTTAAATAGTGTTAAGTAGTAGTTGTAAGTTGAAGTTGTAACGTACAAAATTTCAACTTTTTTACAATTTTCAATTGTGTTAAAACTTATTTTTTTATGTACCAATAATTACGGGACGATACCATGGTTTAGCTAAAGACCTTAGGTTGCTGCAAGCAACATGAATTCAACAACATACTTGACAATTGCCTACAAACGAAATTATGTATTGCAAAATTAAAGTTAAACAAAGATTGATGGAAGAACAAGGATAGAGAGAAATGGGCCTTTAATAGATCTAGTATACAAATACAAAACAAATCCACAGTGTTGACATTAGCAAAACTCGAGGCTTTGTATGTAAGTGAATTGGTCTCAATGTTGTAAGAATCTTTTCATTTTAATTGTAATGACGTTGTAATTGAATTACAATTACTTGAACTTGAATAATTGTAATTGTAATTGAAAATTTTAGGCCGTGATTTTATTTGTAATTGTAATTAAAGCAAAAACAATTAAGTTTTCGAACCCTGCTGACAAGGCATTACTGACTGTCATGGAAGAGCCCGTGAGTGGAGACCCGGACAAGCCGAATTATGGGCTAACGCGACTTGGGTCCATGCAAGTAGAGGCAGAGTTGACCAAAATGTTGATTTTCGAATTCTGTAACTGCCCTGAAAGTCAATGTGGGCCACACAGAATTTGACTCATGTGACTACAAGTCATTAAAAGCAGAAAATGCTGCATTAAAACAAACAATACCAGTGGTGTAAAGTAACGAAATACTTTTACTTGAGTAAATTACTGAAGTAGTTTTTTTTGGTAACGAGTACTTTTTTGAGTAGTATTTTTTTAACTACTTTTACTTTTACTTAAGTGCTTTTAGTCTGAAGTAACGCTACTTAAGTACTTATTATTTGATAAAAGTACAAAGTAGTTTTAAAATTTGAGCCGCAGTGTTGACTGCACTTTGATTGAGGGCATTTGCAGTCAATCATTCATATACGCGCAGTCAGGCTATTCCACCTTGGTCCTTTCTTTCTTTAAATTCCATGCTTGACTGCGCTCATGTGCTTTTGAAAACGACTGCATTTATTCTAATCAGGTACCGGTAAGCTGTTAGACACGATACAAGCGATAAAACAGTAGGATAAGGTTTGTGTTTGCTGACATCGACTTCTTAATCAGGACTAGGAACCAAAGCTCTACCGAATAGTTAGCCTGCAACACCATAAGTTAACCTAACCATTTTAACACCAATACAATGCAAACGAATCGACAGTTTTCCTATAGTCATGAGTAGAGTTAGTAGGTTAGGGTGCATTTACAATCGATCTGTTCGTAATTAAAGTGAAAGGTCCACTAGCGTTTTGCTGTTTTGTAGGACTGGAGGATTAGGCAATTGCAGAAATTTATTGATAAGTGGAGATATGATATCCTGGCTGGCGCATAGCCAGGAATTTGCTGTGGGGGGCTAATTCAGAGGCTGGAAACAACATCCAACGATCTTATCCCGGATTTTGATCGGTTTTCACGCAGATTGTGTCGGTTTTACAGTCCAAATTTAGGCGATCTCCAGAAAAAAGGTCTTCAAAATTTTTTTCTGTCGAACTACAAAATTTTAACAATTCAAAAGTTACTGTTGTCCTCGAGCCGAGGCCAGGGCATTTTTCGAGTACTTGAGGCTTCGAAGACAAGGGCTTAACCTTCAGAGGCCAAGAACTTCAAAATGTGTCCTCGAAACCAAGGACGTCTTCGTGGACTCCATCTCTGCTGAATAGCACTGTATCAGTAAAACTTCATCATTGAGTAATAAACTGATGAAATGTTTAGTTTCTCTGTTCTTGAGAACAGTGTCTTGCAGTTTGAGGGCCTGGGGTTGAACTGATAAAAATGCTGCTAAGACGGTATAGCCTAGTGGTTAGAGCATCTGTATATCAAGCTGAAAATTTGGGTTCAAATCTGGTCCAGTCAAGCCAAAGACTTAAAAATAGATAGCCTACTGCAAGCTGTATTCACATCTTCCTGCTAGACATTCTGCATTGAAGATGATAATGTGCTGCTCAGTGCTTACCCCTTTGTATGGTGGAGAGGTGGCAGCTTGCCTCAACGACCTCAATATCACTTTACGGTTTTTTTGGTCAAGGCAACACGGTGAATAAATCAGTAAAACTGGAAACAAACATGGTGGAATTTAGGAATCGCTTGATAAACTTTGTCTAGGCAGGTTTTCTAAAGTGCAGCAAGTAAATTGAATTGGAGTTAAATTAAGCTGCAGTCTAACCTACTAATGCGGTGACAGGACACTGGTATCAATCAATGAGTGACTGTGCTTCACTTGCAGTTTCAGTTATGTTTCTACCGGTTTCTATCTGCCTTCACATGTCGTGAAATAAAATCAATTTAAAAAAATTCACGATAATTTTTTCTTTAATCCCAAAAAAGTTTATCGCAGACTATTGAATTGCCTTTGGTGCGTGTCTTTCGGCGCACCGTTCGATGCAGTAGGCTGTTCTCCAATAAGGCACTTCCACGGTGTTTTTGCTTTTTAGCATATAAATTTAACAATGGCAGTGAATGAGTATTTGAGCAAATATTTTAAGAATTGATTCCTTGAATATAGTAACAAAAAACCTGCACAATTAAGATTTCATGACTTCTTAAGATAGTGAGAGGTTAGAAAATTAAGCGCTTGTGGCAGTGATGTGAAGGTAGTCGAAAAGTTGTCACATGTCAATTGAATAGTTTGTTTATTTTGCTTGAATACTTTCAGAAATACTTCTACTTGAGTAGTTTTAAAATGAATACTTTTTTTACTTTTACTCAAGTCCTTTTTTGATCAGTGCTTTGTACTTCAAGTAGTTTTTTTGTCAGTAACGAAACTTTTACTTGAGTACAATTTTCGAGTACTTTTTACACCACTGAACAATACACGAGTATCAGTTGGTTAACGAAGCGGTTCAACCTTCAAGAAATGATGAAAATGATGAACTAGCTCATGGCCTTACAAATCCTCTTATTAAGGTTAAAGATCGCCGATACGAAATTCCTATGTACCTTTTGAACAGGAAAAGTTGCAAAACTTCCCGGTAAGTACGAAAATGCTTTGAATCGAAGCATGTCACTGCATAAACACAGCGCTTCGTAAGTCGAAGCTCAAACAAACTTTAGTTGACACCTTCGCAGAACTAATATCCGAAAAATGGATCAAGCCTCGGGTTGTGTATGATGGATCAGCTGTAGTTGATGGTCTGTCCTTGAGTCAAGGTACTTTGTCCGGTGAAAACTTGTTAAATAACTTGATGGAGGTATTGACTCGGTTTCGTTTAGGTAAAGTTGCCTGTGTTGCTGATTTGTATAAATGTTTTCTCAGGTTAAAATACCTCTTGAGCAACAGGATTTGTTTCGGATTGTGTAGTGCAAAAATAACGATTTGAATAATGATGTTGAAATCTATTGATTTACTATAGACATGTTTGGGGTATAAACTCCAGTCCCTTTGTTGCTCCTCTGGCAATTAAACGTTTGGTGGAAGAAAATCCTATTAATGTTTGTGAATTAACTTTAAAGGCAATAGAACGCAACCGGTATATAAATGATATGTGTTTTGCTACTAACTCTAGAGAGCCTTCATGTCATTGCTTCGGAAGAAATTGAACTTTTGAGTAGTCGAGGGTTTAAATTTCGAAAGTGGGTTGCTAACTTTCATGCAAAAGAAATTTTGTCTAGTGTTTCGCATTGCGATTTGGCTACAAAATTTAGTCAGGTGAACAAACTTGAAAAAAGCTTGTCTTGTAGCATGGGACCCGCAGGAAGATAAGTTTTGTGTTAATTGCAAAGAGTTTGTTAATGCCACTACTAAACGTGAAATTTCAAGTCAACCGGCTTGTCAATTCGATCCACTAGGTATGGTTGCGCCCCACGTTCTCGGTGGCAAACTAATATTGCAGCGAGTGGCCGCCCTAGGTGTTGACTGGGATGAAATTTTAAGTGTGGATGAACAGGGTTGTTGAAAAAATGGTAGGGTACCATGAATTTGTTTTAGAAGTTTAACGTTTCTCGTAATTGTCTTCCAAAAAAAGGTAGGGTGGCTGCTTTGACTCGATGACCGATGAGGTCTTTTCGTAGCCTCCCTGTCGCCGAATTACCTAAATTTTTCAAGCTGCTTTTTTACTAATCGTTCGTTTTTACTTTTTCGTGATGATATCAATTGAAACTGTGTTGTAATCGCGACAAAATAAACAATTGATTGATTGATTGTAACTTTGGATGATAAGGATGTCAAGTTTCAGCTTCATGGTTTTTGTGACGCTAGTAATTCTGCGTTTTTTTGCGTAGTATACTTTCGCTTTTTGGTTGGTGGTAAACCAAAGTGAATTTTATTATGGGGAAGTCTAGGTTAGTGTTAACGCATCAGGCAAACTGGGTGGTTTCTCGCAAGGAACTTGAAGCTGCAAAAATCTGTAGTGAATTGATGTCACAGGCTAGAGTCAATACGTTATATTGATTGTAGTACACGTTTTTGGACGGACTCTATGGTCAGAGGTGGGCAGCGCAAGTCATAAAAGTTGCACTGCAAGCGCAACTACTCTGAAAATCTTGCCACGCAAGCGTTTCCGCAAGCCCAAAAAAATAATGACGCCGCAAGTGCAATCGCAAGCGCAAGTGAGACGTTTTGGAAAGTGTAATTCTAATTGACTTGCTGTTCAAACTGCACTAGGCTACAGTGCTAAACCAATATTCAATACAAATTATTTACGCTGCCAAATTAGTAAATAAAAGATTATTGATTTCCTTTAAAAAATACAAGCATTTGAAAATGTGCATCGCTTAAACTCTTAGGGCGAAGAACGTCTTTATTACTAAAAAAAAATACTCTCAACACCCGCACTCAAAGAAACCGAGGTACTAAACAATTCCACTAAGAAATTCATCATGGTGGTAAGCGAACGTCTTCAGAGTTCAAAGTCACTGTTTTTTTCTAATGGCTCGTCAAGGAAATTCTTTATAAGCCTCGATACATATTTTGTGCGTCTGGAGCAACTAGCATCACTCTCTAACGAATGGAGAATGCCAAACAAATTGTTTTGTTTTTAGTTTAAAATAATTGAACCATCCAAGGTTACTTATAAGAGCAATATCAATGCTTCACTCCTGTTTGGACTATCTTTCAAGTTCTACTAGCAAAGCAGTTGTAATTCATAGTTTTTGTTGTTTCTTGTTTTTGAATTACGGTAAAAAAGTCGGACTGTTGCGAGTAACGCCTTTTTACGCCTAAAGCAAGTATAAGATTTTTTAGAAAGAAGTAGCGTATTTTTAGAAAGACAATTACAGAAATGATTTTTCTGTTTAAGATTTGATTTTACAATCACTTTTTAAATTACTCCATTGGAATTTTTTTTGAAAAATCGGAAAAAATATGTTTGAGAAAAACGTTTCAAGTTAGTGACTATGGTTTCAGTAAACGAAGGCCCCTGCTGTAAATCCAATAAAAGTTTTGCCAGCAGTAGACGACTAAAATTTCCCTTGACGAGGCTGGTTTAAACCTACCTCGTCATAGTGTTAGCCAAGGGGGAGGGGGAAAGAGGCCTGCCCCTTCCCCAATTGAAATGCCACCGATGATAAAAATAATAGCAGCAAAGCCTTATGTTTTTTCAGTTTCTTTCAGCATTTTCGCTTATGCAACAATACACGAGCACACCAGACTAATATTAATATTGATGACCAGGTGGCCTGGGCCCCCTCAAATCAAAATTTTGCCATCCAATGAAAATGTATAACCTGGGAGAAATTTAGGGTTTTTGTCCTAAAAGTTGCAACCTTAGGCCCTCATCTAATCTTTTTGTGAACTTAATGCAATAACATGACTACTTAGCAACCATCTATTGCACCAGTTTCAAATAGCAATCCATCTCCACCTAGCCAGTTTTTACGCGACAAAATACTTTTGACAAAAAAAATTAACTAGGGAAAATGCTTATTGAACAAAATATTGAATTTGAATTGAAGGGGCCGGGGCCCCCATGTCGAACATGTACTCCTAAACCTGGTTATTTTCATGACAAAACAAAAATCTCCAAAGCAAATACTCGAGTGATTATTTAGTGCTAAAAATATTGCAGGAGGCAATGTACTCTGCTTCACCCACCTGCGCCTAGTCACTTACAAAATTCAGTCCCCAAAGTCAATTTTTTTAAGTGTTTTGGACTTATCTGTAAGTATAGGGAAGACTCACCAATTTGATTTTTTCAATTGGCGTTAATATCTTAAAAATTTAGTTATTTCAAATTGCTCTAAAAGGGTGAGAAATATGATCCAAATGGTATTAAAATCGCTAGTTTTTCCCAACAAATTACAAAAAATCGTCTAGCAGCCGGCTCCCAGACCACCGTCTGTGATACGTTTGGGTTAAGCGAGTTTGCTCACCACGTCTCCCAGCTTAGACAATTTTGGAAATTTTTTAATTTTTGTTCAAGTCCTTTCCCTTTAGCAAAATCCAGGTTACATGCCAACCCATGCCCCGACTTCTGATCTTCCATTTTAGGATATCTTTATCCCATAAAAACTTTCTCTTTTCGAAAATTTTTGATAACATCATTGCGTGTGATTTGTTGTTTGGCCTTCACCCCCAATCAAAAATCTTGGCTACGCTTATGTACCTTGTCAATGTTTTTTTTTTTTATCTTAACTTTAGTCACATTTGATTGAAGAACAATTATTTCTGATCGTATTTGAATTGCGCCTGCGCTCAAAATTGCTAAAATACTTGCAGCGTAATCGTCAGCGCAACTGTTTGAAAATAATTGCAGCGCTAGCGCTATCGCAAGTGAAATAGTTGCTCTGCAAGCTTGCGTCGCAATTATTGCGGCGCATGTGCCAACCTCTGTCTATCTTGGATGGATTTCTAATCCGAATTCAAAACTTGATCGTTTTGTTAAACGTAGGGTAGACTGCATACTTCGTGTGGCCCCTATGAGGCGTGAAAGTATGTTAACACGACTCAAAACCCTGCTGATGTGGGCACTCGTGAAACTGCTAGTAAAAACCCAGAGTCAGTCAAGTTATGGTCAGAAGAATCAGAATTTTTGCTGAAGGAAAATACTGGTCTCTCCCTCGTCTGTCCCTGTAGTTTGTAGAACTTTGTACAGTGAATCTTCACATACTCGTATGACGAAAACGGTCTCGGCAAGAATAATTATATCTGCTGGCTGTTTTTACACGCTGAAAAAACGACTAGCCGACTTGAAGGCTTTTGCTGAATATTTTACTGCTAAAAGTGAAGGCATTAAATTTGTAAAACTACTCTCAATGGCGAGTATTTGTATTGGGCATTTATTAAAGCTGTAAAGTACGTTCAAGTACAGTCTTTCGGGGCCGCGATTGACGTTTTGAGTCATGGTTCACCTGACGATTATGAAACTTTCCTTAAACGTGAAACTAAAAACGCGAGTAACTATGGGGCACTATTTGAAAAAATATTTATTTTGTAACACCGCTTTTTTGAGCTTATTTACAATGAAATTTGTACGATATATACGACAAAATACACTCTAAAGTCGGAACAAAAAAGCCTACAAAATATATGGCAAATTTCCGATTTATATCGGAAGTTTCCGGTATGGTTAATATGAACCATACCAGAAACTTTCGATATATATTGGAAATTTACAATATATTTTGTAGGCTTTTTTGTTCCAACTTAGAGTATATTTTATCGTATACTCGTATATATTGGAAACTTCCGATATACATCGAAAATTTACGATATATTTTGCATGCTTTTTGTTCTAACTATAGAGTGTATTTTGTCGTATATATGGGACAAATTTCATTGTAAATAAGCTCAAAAAAGTGGTGTTACAAAATAAATAATATTTTTCCAAATGGGGCCCCATAAGTAAGCCAGAAAACAACGTCGCATTAATGAACTTAAAACATTACGTAATCTACGACCAATACAGATCTCCCCATAGACGCTAAACATCCACTACTACTTCCAGCTAGACACGCTTTGACGCGCCTTATTGTTCTTGCTGAGCACGCTAAAGCTGGACACGCTGGACCTTCCTGTACGCTAATGAATACTCGCCAACGATTCTGGATAATTCATGGAATCGGAAGCGTGAAGCATTGTCTTTCAGATTGCGCAAAATGCTCAATACTAAAAGCTAAGCCGGTGCGACAGCTCGTGGCCGACCTGCCTATGTGTCGAATAACAATTTGCATAAATCATTTAAATGTTGTGGCTCGGACTAATTTTGCTCCGTATTATTTTCACGTTTATTTATTGTTCACGTGTTTGTGTACCCGCTGTTTGCAGGTGGAAGTTGTGACAAGTATGGATTTGAAACAGCTGAATCCTTCTCGCTTTCTCACGCTTTACTAACTTGCGTGGATCAGTGGACATACTCTACTCCAACAACGCCTCCCTCTTTTGCGCTGCGGCTGATCGGTTATCGGAACTGTTAAGTTCTACCAAATTTCAAAGCTCGCTACGTAAATCCGATATAAATTGGGCCAAGATTCCTCCCTACTCTTCTAGTCAAGGGGGAGTTTGAGAAATTAGGGTAAAACTTTTTTAAAATGCTCTCAATGAAACTATGGACAATGCTCGTCGTACGCCTACTCTTATAGAGCTTCAAACGTTTTTTGTCAATGCCGTCCTCATTGTTAACGACAGACTCTTGATCACGATTAGAGATTAACCAAATGATTTGCTACCTATTATTCCCTCATGCTTTTTGGTACAGCATTTGTCTCCTAGTACGCCTCAGGGGGGAGTTCACGATAAGGGTGACCTTCGAAAGGATTTTCTGTATAATGCCACTTTGGCTCATCGGTTCTGGAACAGATGGATGAAATTTTATATCCCTACCCTGCAACGTCGTAATAAATGAAGAACCTTGGGTCCAAACCTGGTTTCGGGGCAGCTAGTGTTAGTGGGTGATTCCGAGGACGTTAACTTTAAGGGGGCTTACCGCCTGGGAGGCATTCACCACCTGCACCCTCAAAAAAGTATAGGGAAAGATATTGTACGGCGTGCAACAGTGGCGGTAATTGCTAGAAATGTCTCAGCAGCAGATTCTCCCAAGATCAAACACATTGCACGGGATCTGTCTAAGATTCGTCCTGTGTGAATATTATTTAGTCATGTTTTGAAATTTTTGAAGCGCTTGTATTTTTATTGTATTCGTGACTTTATGCTCAATATACATTTAATTAAATGCTTAAAACGTTGAATAGGACTTTTATGCGCAATATATAGGAAAATTTAAATAAATACTTAAACTGATTTACCTATTGCTTGTCGCTTAGAAATTTTGATTTTAATTTGTACCTGGGCCTTGGAGACAAGTTATTTTAAAATTCTTTATTTGTGACCATCAACGTTTACGTTTCTTATTACTTTCAGTCAATTTGTTTATATAGTAGTCAAGCACTGGTTTTATTTTGAATTTACTTGTTTCACGTGCTTTCACTTTTGTATATTTTGAAACCTCACTAGTTAATTCCGTTTCGAGGGGCCGCTATATTAACGCACGCTGTTTTTGTTTCTGCATTAGTTGGCAGGCCCTGGAATCGAACTCATTCTTTTCCTGTTTTACAAAATGCTCATCTTGTGTTGTTACCAACTTTAATTGCGGTTTATGTTGCACTTCTTTTAATAAATTTACATATAAGGCTATTGGCGATTTTATTTTTCAACATCCTTCCTTCCTGCAAGCAAGTTGGCAACACGTAACTAGTTTCTGTTTTGAACGTTGTTAGACTTTCGACTTATTTGATATTTTTTAGTCAGTTTTCAGTTTACATTTAGTGAGTCGAACGCAAGAGAATTCGTCATTATTTTTGTTGAAGAAACTAATCTTCAGTTAAATTTTGCCGCCTGGTTTTATCTTTTACGATTTATCTGTCAATAAATTTAATTTTTCTAAAATCAGAAGCTTTTAGAAAATCAGCCCTCGAGTTCCTTGGGGCAAAAATTAAGAAGCTGAGACAATACCGTTCTGTAACAACAGTTGAACAACTTACCAGTAATTCACTGATAGCCTTAACTTTTTTGCAACCGTAATACAAGCTCTGCAACTAGGTCTACTAAGCATCAATACAAACTGGACCAACTACCGGTTAACTCTCTGCATATTTGGATTTTGCAGCTTGCTCTCACTCTCATCGCCCAACATTTAGCCACTGCAAAGAATATCATATCAAAAATTCACTCCGATTTACATTGCCTAACTCTAATACCTATCGGCTATCACGACTTTGTTTTATCGTTTAATGATTTGTTTCAGAATCTCTCTAAATTTCATAAATTAAATGGCAACACGTATGCAATATTTAAAATTGCATGCCTTGCTTGGTGCAGATTTTGTGGACTGTTTTAAACCACTTTACCGCTACAAATCTAAAATGAAAATAGAGACTACGCTTTACCAAAACAAGAAACTAGACTCAAACATGCGCCAATCAATGTTGCCGAGTCGGAGTCGAGGGAGTCGAAGGTTTTTGCGGGGATTCGGAGTTGAAAACAGGATTTTGCCGGAGTCGGAGTCGAAAAATATATGCTTGACTCTCGACTTCCAGTGTTGCACAAAAATCTGATTAAAATGTAAGCTCCGTTCTGTGGTTACGTAACTGTAGTCAAGTTGCATGTAGCAGTAGCACGTAGTACTCTGGCTGCAACAGCATACGTTTACCTTTACATCTTCACATTTTTTAATAGGTTTATAATCTTTGTGTTTAGTGTGCTGTCCTACTATGCTAATATGAAAAAAAACTCGGGCGGAGACTCGGAAGCTTTAGCCTTTTTAGTGTTTTTCTGGGGTAAAATGCAGGATTTGGTAATGTTGTAATCAGAGGTGGTGTCCTCGAGGACTCATTTTGAAGTCCTTGGCCTTGGCGTCAAAGGTCAAGTTCTTGGCCTCGAAGCCTCAAGTTCTCGAAAATTGCCCTGTCCTCGATTTCTTGAATTGTTAAAATTTTGTAGATCGCCTGAAAAAGTTTTTTGAAGACCTTTTTTTAAGAACACTTGTTCCTGTGTCCTTGGCCTTGACCTCGAGCATTCCTGTCCTTGGCCTCGAGAGGGTCTGTCCTCGGAAGGGCTGTCCTTGGCCTCGGCCTCGTTTTTTTTGTGTTCTTGGCCTTGGCCTCGAGCCTTGTGTCCTCGACTCCACCTCTGGTTGTAACACCACAATTTGCAAGCCAAATAGTGACAAAAAATGCAACTGTGGAAATGTCGAAATTCAACAGCAAATGCATAAGACTATATCCCAAAATTTATGTCAGCAAAATTTATGGAAATCAGAGTCGAAATTTTATCATTTTAAAGAGTCGGGAGTCAGAGTCAAACGGAAATAAAACCCGGGAGTCAGAGTCGGAGTCGAACTGAAAAAGTGGTTGAGAGACAGATTCGGAGTCAAAGTCGAATCGAGTTTGTTCGACACAGCAACCCTGGCGCGAATCAAAGTTTTCAAACGTAATTAGTTTTGTTTGTGATCTCATCGAAACATAGCGATCTCATCGAAAAATAGCGATCTCTTGAACCGTTGAAAGCAATTTAAAAATTGCATGCGTGTTACCATTTATTTTTTTTAATTTAGGAATATGCTAAAACCAGGCTAAAAGTTAGTGAAATCAATGAATTAAGTGAGACTATATATCGGTACTTGACTTGAAAGTTATGTTCAAAGCTGTGGTAACTTAGCTTGATTTTGTTTTTAATTTTTACATGTACTTGTTTAAATTTTTTTTTTTTGGGGGGGGCTGAATGACTATGCAATTATGCATACAATGATTGTCTTACATGCACGGAGAAAACGACTCTGCACTCAAATGCTTCATCCTGCAGCGTTAATTTATTTTTTGAACATTTGTACTGTGGCGCCAATAAACAAACTTGAGCTCACAAGCTGATACACACAACATGGATCCCTAAAATATGCCTTGCTTCCAATGCTGAAAATACGGATAAAGCAACTTAATTTGCAATTCAAAATGTTAAGCTGTTTCGGTTACAATGCAATTAACTAATGGCATGCATGGACTATTATAGCAAAGTGCTTCCTGAAATTGACTTCCCGGGCATTCAGTTCCTTTTCCACCGTTACTATTCATGCACATCCTTCTTCGCATCACATGTCCTCTTCTGCACGTAGCAGTTCATTCTCCCATTGAGCGCCATTGTGTCCAATTATCACACGTCTAAATCATCATAGATTTTAGTTATATTAAGTATATGCTAAAATTTCAGAAGTATTTATTTATTGGACAGTGGACAATAGGAATACAACTTTTTGACTTTTTTTTCCAAAATTAATTTCTTGTAGCACCAACACTGCTTCTTATTCATCGAAAGGGAATTTTGGTCATAGCTGTAATGCAAACACATGATTGACAAATCACTCATAATCCATTTTTCTATCACAGCGAATTTTTACCAATTTATTTGTATTCCCATCTTCTATCAAAGCATCATTGTATTCAAATACGCCTACTAATAAAAAGCTTTTGTAGCATATATCTAAACGTTTTTTTTTGCGAAAGATGTTACTGGTAGCAGCCATTATCTCACATACAGTACTTTGCTCACATTGCAAAAACAAAAAAAAGGAATCGCATAACCTGGAAATAATAATAATAAACTGGAAAAACATGCACTATATTTTTAAAAGCAATGATGCTATACTTTGAAATAACTAAGCATACACTAAATAAATCAAAAATTTGATGAGCTGTTTTTTTTTTGCGTTAATAAAATAAAACTTTATGAAAACAAACGTACTGCATTTCTATACGGTATATAACATTGCTTTAATTGCGCTGTTTGCATAGAAAACAAAAACAATTAATCTGCATTGTACAGGGGATTAACCCGAAAAACTTCATTGATTCTTCTCTGCATTGTTCAATCTTAAGAGTGTGAACACTTATCGCTGTTGCCTGTTCCCAATCTGCGCTCGTTACTCTTTCTGTATTTTTTATCTTAAACCATGTCACAGCAAGCTTTATTGGGCATACACTTAAATTAATAGCTAATATAACTTTCAAAACACACAAAATAATTTTTTCAAATTTTGGTGAATTGAATAACCAAATTTGGGACAAAGTCAAGAAATTTCAAAATATATGCGCTATTTCAAATATAATAATAATAATTGCAATTTATATCCCCCTTGAGATAACACCAACAAGTGTCAATGCAT
This sequence comes from Trididemnum nubilum, assembly GCA_963965965.1. Taxonomy (NCBI): domain Eukaryota; kingdom Metazoa; phylum Chordata; class Ascidiacea; order Aplousobranchia; family Didemnidae; genus Trididemnum; species Trididemnum nubilum. The sequence continues at coordinate 18,593,803 of OZ014482.1, read as the reverse complement.
CTGACTAAGGGGCCAAAGTAACATTCAAATAGCTTTACAGAAATAAAATTAATACTCAACAGAGGGACTAATTCTACAGCAATAAGCAGCAAAATACTGGCATCAAACAGTGGTAATATCCTCAAAGGCTAAATGAAAATAAAATGCTTTTAGACGTTTCTTAAAAAAGGACAAAGTTTCAATTTCACGTAGAGATAGTGGCAATGAATTCCATACTTTGGGTGATGCACACGAAAACATAGATTGGGATCTAGCAAAGTTTAAGCTAGTTACTGTTTGAAGCAGCCAATTATCATCATTAACACGCAAGCTATATCTTTCCAAAACAGAACGAGAGTTGATTAAATTTTTCAAATATGTTGGAGCATAACCATGCAGGCACTTGTGTGTGTGCAAAGCAATTTTGAATTCAATACGAAACTTAACTGGTAAAAAATGAAGGCTTTTCAAATATGGTAGCATATGCTTACGCAAAGCAGAACCACGAAGTCCAAAAATAAATCTCACTGCTGAATATAAAACTTTTGTCAACTTGTGCAATAAATATTCTGGTAAGTTATAAAACAAGGCATTGCAATAATCAATATGGGACAATATCAAAGAATGAACTAGCTGAATTTATAGAGGTCTAGTAAGCTTAGATGCAATTCTGCCTAAATTACGTAAATTGCCATAACAAGTACTAACTACTCTATTGATGTGCTTCTCAAGGTTCAGTCTGTCATCAAATACTACACCAAGAATTTTGACAAAAGCATTAGGCACAGGCAAAGAACAGCTATCATCAATTTGTATATTAGAAATTATTCTGGATTCAATGTTACGGTTCGATAAAATTTCGATGACGTTGGTCTTACTTTCATTCAATTTCAGAAAATTACAAGTCATCCAATGCTTTAAATCTTGCAAAAATGCTCGAATTTTGTTTTTAATCATGTCTACAGAAAAGTCTTTATCAAAAGAAAGATAACACTGCATATCATCAGCATATGAATGCACAAAAAGACCATGTGAATAAGCAATTAATTCAGCACTTTTAAAATACAAGTTAAATAGCACTGGCCCTAAAATTGAACCCTGGGGTACACCAGACTTAACATCAACTGTATGAGAAGTACAGCCAGCACCTTTAACAAAGTAGCTCCTATTATTTAAATAGGTAGAAAACCATTCTAAAGCTACATCAGAAAAACCAAATTCAGCGGACAATTGACTAAGCAGGAGATCATGCTTAACCGTATCAAAAGCAGCTGACAAATCAAACAAAAGAACTACTGCATTTGACTTGGCATCTAAAATTGACAAAATATCATTGTGTATTTTTACAAGGGCAGTCTCACAGCTATAGCTAGATCTGTAAGCTGATTGCGAATAGCCATACAATGAATTTTCACACAGATATGTATTAATTTGGAGAAAAACACATTTTTCCATTAATTTGCCAAGAAAAGGCAAATTGCTTACAGGTGTAAAATTTTTAATATTATCATTATCCAAGTTCTCATTTTTAATCAAAGGAGTAACACATGCCTTTTTGAGAACATCTGGAAAATAACCCTGACTCAATGAAAGATTAACAATATGATGAATTGCAGGGAGTAATAAATCAATGCACTTCTTGAGAATACTGGTTGGTAGTGGATCAAGATCGCATGTTTTAGATGGCATAGACTCAATTATAGCTTTTAAACCAGCTAAAGATAGCGGTTCAAACTTTTTAAATTTGGAAGCACATGAAGATTTAACTACATTTATATCAACATCAAGTGTATTGCAATTATGGTAAGACATGTCACTATATATTTGTTCAATCTTAGCATTAAAATAGTCAGCAAATTGACATGCTTGTGCAGTGCTTGTGATAGGCGGATGATTTCCCAAAAATTTATCCACTAACTGATTCACAACATTATAGGTGGCTCTGGCATTACCTTTGCAATTAGCTAGTTTTTCTTTGAAATATTTTTCTCTTTTAATGCAATAGATTTTATTAGCCTGTTTACATGCTGCATAAAATTTAGATTTATTTTCTACAGATTTATTCTTCCTAAAAGGTCTTTCAAAAACTCTTCTGCTTCTAGCATTTTGACATTCCGAATTCCACCATGGCGTTTTAGATGTTTTGATGTATTTTTGAACAAGAGGAGCATGCTTTTCTAAGATTTTACTAAGTATATCATGATAGACAACAATAGAATCATTCAAGTTTTGACATTGCAATACCAACTGAACTATATCAGATTGTTCCAGATCATATCTTAGTAATTCAAAATTAATTTGCTTCAAATTTCTTACAATTTTTTTAACCAATGGAGCAGAGGTAGAATGTAATCCAGCAGTGTCAACAACAGCAGTAACCAAGTATTGGTCGGAATTGGTTCCAGTGTCAACTACGACATCTAAATTTTTCATGAAGTTTTTATCCATTGCATTTTTTGAAATAAAAAATGAATCAAGAACCCCACCTTTGCAGTGTGTGGGATTACTATTAAAACTGTCCAATGGGGTAAAACCATAGCAGTCAATCATGTTAAGAAATTTGACTGCATCTGCTGAACTAGTTTCAAAATGAAAGTTAAAGTCACCTCACAAAATAATTTTATCTGACAGAGTAACTTTATTGCTTAAATAATCTTCAAATTCTGACCAAAATAGTGTTGTAAAGCTAATATTTTCTTTCTTAATTCTTTTAGGCTTGTTAATTCCAGGTCTGTACATTAAGCATATCTTAATCCTTTCTTGCGCTAATATTACTGCTTCAGTAACTTCAAATGACTTAAACTTTAAAGCTTTTTGATTCTTGATAGGAAATCCACTCTTGAAAATGAAACCAACCTTACCTCCTCTTCCAGCTCTTGGTGCACTGAAAATATCGAAACCCAATTCATGTAGTTCTCTTATCTTAGCTTTGTCTTTAACTTTTAGCCAAGTTTCAGTGACACATAATAAGGCAATGTTATTTTCATGGATGAGCTCTGTGACCAAAGCAATTTTACAGTATTGCATAAAAATCGAGCATTAAAAAGACCTATTTTAAGAGAATATTTTAATTTATTGGAATTATTGGGAGTGAGCACATTCATTGAAGAACCAATATTAGCAATGGATTTATCAAAGAACTTGCTCTTATAAGATTTAACATGTTTTCCAGACCTACAACCCCTTTTTGGTTGGTTTAGATATTCCAATAGACTGCAAAAAACTCCATATTGATTTGGGTAAAAATAAACCAGAATTATTTAAATTTAACAACTCAGAGGGAAAGTAAGAAATCATCTACAGTAGATAATCTTTATCTAATCATTAGAATCATAGTCTAGTCAGAGACTGAGACAGAATCTTTCAAGCCAACATTACCACTGCTGAATTCCAGAACTCAAGTTGAAGCTTCATGGAATCTTAATGAGTAGGCTAGTGGACTTGTCAATTAATAATCTAACATCTAATATCCAAATTTCATTTGGGCCTGCAGCTGCAAAGCGCTACCCACAAAACAAGAAATCATTGTTCAAAGTAGATCCAAGGTAGCCATATGATAGGGAACAGAAACGGCTGGTTGGCCTAACAGCAGGCCTCTGCTGCAAAAGCTAATGCAACCAATAACAGAGCAGCTACATTTTACAATTTAAGTTTAAAGGCGGTGAATCGCTCAGCCAATTCCGGTGGTTTACAATAGCTAAAATTGAACTATAATTTTTGATATTTTTTGTTTTGATTTTGGGGCTGCGTTTGCAAAGATATTCAACAAATACAAAAAGATGTCCCCCCAAAAAAAGTTTTTGGAAACTCTGAGTTTTGATCTTCCCGCCAAAACCACAGTTCTCTAAACTATTAGGCCTACTGTAATCTTATTAAACTATTAGGCCTAACTATCTCTAAACTATTAGGCCTTATAGTTTAGAGATAGTTAGGCCTAAGCTATTTAGAAATAAACGATTTAGAAATAAACTATCTCCAAACTATTAGGCTTACCACAGTTCTCTAAACCATTAGGCCTACTGTGGTTTTGGCGGGAAGAACAAAACTAAGAGTTTCCAAAAACTTTTTTCGGGGGACATCTTTTTGTATTAGTTGAATATCTTTGCAACCGCAGTCCCAAAATTAAAACAAAAAAAACAAAAATTATTGTTCAGTTTCAGCTATTGTAAACCACTGGAATTGGCTGGATGATTCACCGCCTTTTACTATACAGTAGTACAAATAGAATCTTATTCAAGTAGAATATATAGGCGTATTGTACTACAATGAAGCGATAAAAGAACACTGGAGTGTAATCTATCCGGCTTATGCCTAATATTGTTAAAACTACTTTAGATTCCTATGATGTACAGTATTATTGGTAGTTAAGTTGTTGGCACGAACATTAAAATCAGCAGCGTAAAGGCGATCGAGTATTTTGAACGTGCAAACAAGGACCCGACATGTCTCCAATAGTTTATCGGCATGCTGCGCGCTTTGTAACGGCCTTCTAAACGACACATGGAACGGTTTATTTTGCTAAATATGATTCCGAGTTTACTCTTAGTACATCCTGAAAAAGATTTACTGTTGCGAATTCAATTCTGTAAGTTCGTGCATGCTATGTATGTAGGTCAAATGTATGTCTGTATCTCATTCTAATATTTTGTAACCTCATGCGGTCTGTTTTTTACTGCTCTGGACTCCAGATTTACTGACAACATTCTTTTGTCATTAAATTCATTCAGTGTTTAAAACTTTGATAACTTCTACCTTGATGGGTTGTTCATTTGCATACCTTTTGCGACTAGGTTGTATCTAATCACGCGCAACCTTTGCAGATGTACAGTACAGCACAGTAAATTGTTTGAACAAATCTCCCGTTCAACTTATAACCTGTTTGATCTATTTGTTTGTTATAAAGTGTTTTTGAGGTGTGCTCAAAAAATTGTGAGATTTTATATAAAAATTTTGCTCACATTATACCATATTCCTCATAAGCAATTTGTATCATGAATCTGAACAAGTATAATTTAGTTCAGTTTTTTGCTAGATAGCTTACACTTTTTTAATAATGATATAGCATTGAGTGTTTTTACAAATCCGTTAATAAAAATTCTTATCAACTACCAAAGTTATTTAAAATTTCATAAAAATGATTAAAATTTAAAATATTCATAAAAATGATAATAAAAATGAATATTTTTTATTTTCATTATATTTATGAAACCTTAAATATATCTGGATGACTGATTCATAAATGCACTCAATGCTTCATCATAAATCAACCGTCTCCTTAAAATCGTCATCTTTTACTCTTTGGTTAGAGTTTGATTCTCTGGATGTCTCTATCAACAATCAAGCTTTTTTTTAATAAAAGCACGAGGCTCATTTTCGCGTGAAACTAAAGAACAAATTAAAACAATGCTAGCATGTGCATGAACAAAGTAATTATTAAAAAAAAGATCAAATTCCTATAACACAGTGTAATGCATTTGTAGGTGATCAGCAAAGCTTTCATGACCTTCAAACACGTCGTTTTTAACTTGAAGTTTTTGTGGTTGACTCGGAATTAATTTGACTCGAAATTTTTTAAATTTTTTGTAGCTGCATTTTTGGAAAATTAAACCAATTTTATGTATAAAGTAAGTAGAGACACTTACACAAAATGTATTGCAGCACAATAGCTACTGAAATCTTTGCTCTTGGAGGAGTTTTAAAGAGACAAGAATAAACTATTGTTTCATTGCAGTATACTGCAGTACATTTTTTTTTGGGGGGGTTTGGTACTAACGCAGAGGAAGCTACTCATCAATATATTATTTACTGTACATCCATGTTACGTCGAAACTGAAAAATAATTTGTTTTTTCATTTAATTTTTGCGCTTAACGAAAGATTAAAATTGACCATTTTACACAAAAGGTAAAGATAAAAATATGAACTCCACACAGTTTTGGTATAAGCATTAATATATCCATTGTTTACCTGGTGACAAAAAACAATCAGCTGATGTTATTTTTATTATTTTTTTTATTATAATTTTAGTCATAAAATCTACAAAATACATGTTGTTTTAGGAATTACGTCAATACAAGGGTATAACTTTTTTGGCAACGCTATTATTTTCAGAATTCAGCATTGGCGCTTCTGCCATCTCAACTAGCAACGGGTTACCTATTTCACATCTATCAGGGGTTCAAATTAGCATCTAATTTAATTTTAATTTCATTCTAATTTTAAATAGCTATGATGGTGTTCTAATTTCATTGCTAGTTATACTGCGCGATTTGTTGACAATAGGTTATGAGTTATTCACGCTTTTTTCAGAGTTAGTAGACAACAGTCTTGTAGAATGGAAAAAAAACAAACATAAAACCCCTTAAAAAAGTGTAATAATTGAACATCTAGTTTCGACTTGAGAGTTGCAAAAGGTGACTTGAATCAAAAATTAAACACCGAGATCAAATCAATCCTAGAATTTTTTAAATGCAATATGTGAAATTGCATATCAGCAATGACCAAAATCGAATTTGTTTAAGTTTATCATTGCTTTTTTTTTTGCTTTATCTCAACTCTGTTACGCTTCGTAATTGATGCATAATTGCTATGAATATACAGGAACTATATATGATTTTGTATCTTGTTGTGTTTCTTTTGTTTGTTGCCGCTGCTAATAATTTTTAAACGCACTTGTTAAAAGTCTATGTTATGTTGTTCTGAGTGCAAGTATCTGCTACATTTCGTTAGCTCATGTCTCTACTTCGCCAACGTACTTTACAGTTTGTTTAATAACAGCATTGTAAGGTCAGAGGTTGCAGACTTGACGACTGCTAACTCTTTGGGCTGGGCCTTATGGTCTTTTTGCAGCCTCTCACAGGAAACATAATAATTGAAAGTCTTTGTCTTTGCTAGTTACTTGCAAGCTTGTTTCCTGAACAAAAATAAATGATGACAATGATAATTTTTCTGACGCCTTCTTGGCCTACTCTTCAAAATACTATATAGTAATATGACTAGGGCATAAGCGTAACTAAAGGTTTGTTCCTTGGGGGGGGACAAGTTTCAAGGGGACCTACTATTCAATAAACAAATCTAAGATGGGCCAAGAGAAAACTGGGCTATACTGATAATTTGGTGATTTTTTTTTCTGTCGAAAGTATGGTGAAGAGCAAAAAAGTTTTTTACCTAAAATTCGGATTTACGTCTAAACCATTTTCCATTAAGAGTTAAGACGTTAATTGCTTCTAGAGAAAGGCATTTCTGCAAAAAGGACCTTCATCTGGGGAGTTAGGGGGCATTTTTTCCTTGTTCCTCAGTCAGCATGCCAATGGACTAGAGCTTTAACAGAAGAAGCTATTGCCTGCTTCGTTGATAATGAGATAATTTTTGGAGTTGTTAAGGTACTAAAAATAGAACACTATTTACAAATATATGCGGTGTAGTTGTTTTCACACGTGGTAGATATGAGTGGAAGTGGCTGCTGTGCTACTTCTAATACAAGAACCTCATGAATTGAATCTCTGAGTAAAAAATCACATATAGAGAAAATTTGTCGGTAATGGCTATTTTACCGGAAAATTTTAAGTTAAGGGAAGAAAATAAAAATGAGAAATATTTATTCGCGCATTTTTTATTTATTCTTTCAAAAAGTTAAAGATCCAAGTTTGAGTTAGAGTTTGAGTTAAGGTTAGATTTAGGATTAGATTTAGGTAAGGGTTTGACTCTGGATTAGTTTCGCGTCGAAATTTAATTTAAAAGTAAAGATTTCCGGTGAAATATAGGCTCTTCCAAATTTGTTTTGGTCTTCAAAGTCGAAAATATTTCGCTCATTGTCGTTTCTCATCTGTTGCTTATAAATTACTAGTGTGGATCTGATTGAAATTCCCATTCAAAATTCATTTTAATTTGAAAAAGAATGTCAAAATATAACTTACTGTCTGCAATTTATACCTCGTTTTTAGTAAAAAAGATCTTTTAGATGATTGAGAGTTGCCGATAACTAATTGGGACTACACTACCGCATATCAGCAGAGTAGCAGTGATACAAAATGTCCGAAAAAAACTCTGTCCAGCTTTGTGAACTGAAACCATCAGAAACAAAGCAAAGCGCGGGACAAAGCTGTTTCAGCTTTTAGCTCTCATCAGCAGCCCATAGCAGCACATCCAAATCAAGAGTATTCCCCTGCCAACTCTTGAACAAACTAGGAGAGATCACAACCTTCAAGGCCAAGGAATCAAAAAAAATCCAAAATCAAGGCCAAGGACCGAGTTTTCGAGGACAAGCCCTCTCGCGGCCAAGGATAGAAATGCTCGAGGCCAAGGCCAAGGACCAAGAACACAATTTTTCTAAATTATGATTGACAAATTTTCCATTATTTTTAAACACAAAAGTTTTTAAAATATTGCATTTTGTTAAGTTTTTGGTAATAATTTGAAAATCGTAGTTTCTAAAAATATCGAATGTCATTATCAAATTTACTCGTTAGCAGAAATGTTGATTACGTCAATCATTTCAATTATGTCAATCATTTCAAATTTATAACCCACAGAAATTCAAGGTTCTTGTCCTAAAACTTGCTACCTCTGGCCTTCATCTAATCTTTTTGAAAACTTAATGCAATAATATGATTAGTAGCCTAGCCATCTGTTATACCAACTTTAAAGGACCAATCCACCTCCACCTCGCCAGTTTTTACGAGAAAAAATATCAAAGAAAAAAGCTAACGGAAATGTTTATTGAACAAATTATTGGATTTGAATTGAGGGGTCCCGGCTCTTCTGGTCGTACATGCAATCATAAAACTGGTTACTTTTATGACAAAACAAAGACATTTTAGGAAAATCTTCGAGTGAATTATTAATTACTGCTAAAAATATTGCAGAAGGCATTGTACCTTGCTTCCCTTCACCTGGGCCAAGCCAATTACAAAATTTATTCCAAAAACGTTATATTTTAGCGTCAATTGTACTTAAAGATAGGACTGAATAATTTCATTTTTTCAATTGGCTTTTAACTCTTAAAAATTTAATTCTTTCAAATGCCTCTAAAAACGTGCAAAATGTGATCAAAATGGCATAAAACTAGCTATTTTTTCAAAAATAAAAAGTTCAAATTCATTGATAAAAATCTAGTTTCGGCAAAGAGGTCGAAAACGTTCGTTTAGAGAAATTGTAAATAATGTAAATAAATAAAAGTGATAGGCCTAAGCCTAAAATGCACCAAATTTTGTGGTTGCTGTATATTGCGATTAATTGATAAAAATCATTGAATAAAGTTCAATTCAAAAATTCATTAATAGAAATCAGTTCTATCAGATAGAACACGCTGTATCTCATTCTATATTTTGTGCGCCAATGTCTTGTTCTTACTAAATTTTCAAAATTTTCATCATTGATCACCTGATTCTCTAAATTTGAGACAGGCATCATCATTTCACACACCAATTGCCCCAAAATCGAATCAAAGTTGTTTCCTAGGGTTCTGAACTTATGAATGTAATTGTTGTTATATTGCGTCCGCAGGAATTTGGTGATATTCGAGGCGTAGTATTATAGCAAGCAGTAGCGAGTTTCTTTGTCATTGAAACTCTAGAAATAATTCTCGAACAGCGAAAAGAACTCAAAACCTATGCCACAGTTGAATTGTAAGTCGATACTTTTGGTTGAGACTCTTTACAAAATTTTAAATATTTAAATTTTCAGCATTTTTGATTTTGAGCTAACAAGGTACAGGGTAACCTCCAAAAATGTAACACTTTTAAATCTTTATTACATTTTTGTCTGAAGTTGTACATATTAGCGCTTGTGTCAATAGCAAACATGATATGTCATGAAGTGTAGTCTTGACTCCTAAAAAAATTGCCATTATCTCGACTCTAAAGTTCAATTCAGTCTGCTATGCCCTTAGCACTGATTTTAATAGTGAGTAATACAGCAAGCATTTAGATTGACAGCGAAGTTTTCTACCACATGTTAGCATTTTCTATTTGAAATTCTTTTATTAGCTGTGAAATCTCAGCATATAATTTGTTTTTTATAGATATTAATTGGCAATACCTGAAGATAGAATTTCAATTACTTCAGTATCTATCGCATCATGATGACTCAACTATGGATGTATATATTTGCATTAATTTTGCTTTACAGTACGTTGTGTTAATTCATCAGAACTTGAGATGGTTTAGATAAAAATTGCAAAAATAAGCATTAACTTCTCCATAGCTTTTTATTTATAGCCTACAGTACTTGTAATCGACGGAATAATTTTGAGATGTACTTGGTGAATGCTGTACTGCGTTTGCAGTACAACTTTGCTCCTACCGTTTTAGAATTGCCTCAAAAACCAGCACCACAAATTTGAAAAAGAATGATTTAATAATAATTAATTGTGATGTTTTGATGTTTTCCGGCCAAGAAATTTTTAAATGTTTTAATCGCTACCAGCCTAAAAGCCTAAGAAGGATCAGCAAAACGGTGACTACTTCAAATTAGCAATGCGAAAAAGTTTTCCTAACACTTTGAACTTGGAGTCTTTGGCTTACAGGTTCACTGCTCAGCTAACGCTTGAGCTAGAGAGGACGTCTCTTTGCTTGTTTAATTTTGGATATTTAAACCAAGCAAATTAGTATAATTTAAACCTAACAGCTTAGTACAAGCAAGTTGCTGGGTTTAAATAGCCACAATTAAACGTCCTCTCTAGCTCAAGCGTAGAGCAATGGACCGATTATCCAAAGGCTGCAGGTTCAAATCCCGTGTGATTGCTTGTTTTAAGTAGTCACCGTTCGGGCGACTCTTCCCTAGGCTTTCGCGCAGAGCATGCAAAATATTAAAACACTAAAATAGAAGATGATTTAGTTAAATATTTAATTTGCAGCTCATTATATTATTGAATTAAATGTCATATCAATAACTAAATTGAATTTTAGCTTTGATAAGTTTCCATTACGCTCCGCATACGATTTGTAGACCACAGCAGTTTAATTGCGCCAACTCGAAATTGCCACTTTATAAATTTTCATATCACATTTATTCACTCTTAAACCTTTTATTAACATGATAACACCGCAAAAATCTAACCTACACTTGTTTCAAACACAATTTGCAACCTTTGATAGAGACAAGTAATAGCTAACGAAATTGTAAAACAAAGTGTGCATGAGGCCAACTTAGTATATTAAAGCATGAATTAATTATGTTTGTCAGAGCCCGGGCAACGCATAAAACAACCAAATGTAGCCAAAAACTAAATCTTTATTTTACAATCTGTAATTACGCCGAATTAGGCATGTAGCAAATTTGTAGGCCTATCACCGGACCATCACTACGCCTAAGTTACGCACCTTCTTTTTAAGAAATGCCGCAGTAATGACGGTTTGTTGGCATCACTGTGTCCAATTCTATAAGCCCGAGATTTAATCCTGGTAGACGTCCCGCTTCAGGGACAACCGCGTTATTGCTCACATAGCTTCCCAGCTAATCCCAATGCAACAAAACAATTACAGCAACAAAAGAAATCTACAATATATGGTACTAAACGCAAAGAACAACGACACCTGTATTTTCTAAAATATTTAGTTATTTTTTTGAAAATATTTAAAAACTCAAAACTTTTTGATACAAATAAAAGGGATACATTTGCAAAATTTAAACGATTGTACTTAGCTAACATTCAAACTAAGCAAAACAAGCTAATGAAATCTAAAGGCATAATTATGTAATTCCAAATAAAGTTTTTAAAATGAAATAAAACATCAAGCAGGGATGAAATTAATCTTAGACTATTTTATTGGCATTATGTAAATGTTCGCCATGTTGAACTTGAAATGAAAGCTCTTCCATTAAGCCAATTTAATCCATTTTCAAAAGAATATGCTGCAGCTTAATACAAATATTTGACATTTCAATACAAAAAAACTTCGCATATTTGCTGTAGTAGTAGCATGATTACTTAATCAGGGATTACCACATAGTAATTTTTTAGTTTACGGTGTTGCAAATTAAATCAGCTTTCCACTATTTAAAAAGATTCTGGTCTAGATCTTATACTTAAAAATGATTTCAGTCTACAGTACTGCATGCAGTCCAAGAATGCAACATTGCGCTACATTAAAAAAAAGCAAAATATCAATGCTAAAAAGGACTAAGTAATCATTTACTATTAAACAGGGACTATCAAACGTATTTAGAACAAGTGGAGTAGCATGAATATACGCTGTAAGGGCAAACGTACTCTGCCAAAAAATCATAATTGCTACAGGTCTTTAAATATTTGTTCTTTAAGTTTCAAATCCCATAATTTGCGCGACATGTTTTTTGAATCTACTTTGTTGAATTAAAAATTTTGATACGTTGCAAATTTCAACGCCTCTTTGTGAATGTGTTTTTTGTTTTTGAAAGTGCAAATTTTGTACCAGCAAATTTTTGTACTAGCATGTGCGATCTTATTTGATTGAGTCATATGCAACAAAGTGGATTTACTTTCACCTGAGGATTAACAAAACTTTAGGATGGCCAGAAAAATTTCTTTAATTACGAAGTATTGCAAAAAAAACTTCTCTGAACTTGAAAATTCAATTTATTTTGTTTTAATAAGTTCGATGAAATGGAAGATAGAAATTTAATAATTGGGATTAAAGTTAATCTTTTAAATAACTATTGCAGCAATTATTATTATCTCAACTATAAAAATACTACAACTATAAAAACTCTATATAAATTGTTCACAACACAGCTTAGTAAATCTACAGTTCATTCCGTTGATCCATTCCTTTCGACATCATCTCACATGACTCCTCATTGCAGTTATCCGTTGAGCAGACTGCCGAGCAGCAGTCACTGCGAACAAATTTGAAAAAATTGTAGTAGTATTGCATACTTATCTTTCTGTTGCCGAACAGCGTCAGACACTAACTGACGGACGCAGAGATGGAAACCGGTCGGGTTGACAGGCACCGGTCGGGTCGACCGGCCGGTCGGGTCGAGATTCTTCGACTGGCCGGGTCGCATTTTCCTTTCTGGCAACTAAAAGACATCTAAGCACCAACCGAAATGCACTTACATATTTTATCACAAATAAAACTTTTTGTAAAAAATCAGTATTAACAAACCACATCTTTCTAAAACACTTGTTGAATGGTTTCAAGCTGTGACTAATATGCGGTGACCATTAAGACATGCACATCCAGGGACGTATTTAGGGTGGTAGTATTGTGCCATGCCTCCCGACTTTGGGCCACGGCACAAAACAAAAAAGTGCAAAATGTACGTTAAAATCGCGTAATCAGAATGATTCTAATAAAGCATGCACGTGGAAGAGGCTTGCGCTTCCTGGCATTTTGGCATCATTTTAATCAGCTTAATAGTAGAAGTGGCGCAAATTTCAGATTTTTTTAGTACATGCTAAAATCTTGCCGCTTTAAAAAGCTTGTTTCAACTTAAATTTACCACACTCTACACTGCGCAAGAAAGACTTAGCTCTTATTTTTTTACATTTAACTAACCATGGTTTGTTCTGAAGTAGCAGCATTTCTACAAACTGCTGGGGCACATTATATTTCGAATGTTTTCTAGCCAATGTCATAACAGTTTAGTGCTTTCAATGAAAATAACAGACGCGTTGCTTTCATCGGGATAGTTATTCATAACCACTACGTACTACCGATGAGTTTATTTATTGGTTTGACGTTTCGCTTCCCAAACCGGGAAGCTTCTTTAGAACAATTTTCGGCAGTGCTGCCGTTGCAGTTACAAAAAGATAAATGAGAAAAAAATAACAGCAGAAGATAGGTAACAGTAAAAACATATAAACATCACAATACTTGTACTATTGTACACAAAAACATTAAAATGATGGAGCAATAACATTCTATGATATTGAAAATTACGTCACTAACAGCGTGAAAAAAGGAATAATGAAAAATTGTGTCACTAACAGCGTGAAAAAAATTAATAATATTTGTAGCAACTAGGCGGCTTCACTAACAGTTTGAGAAAGTGTAAAGAGGATCTATTGCAAAACATTATGTACTGGAAAAGTTTTTTAGCTCGACAGAGATTTATATTAATTGTTCCGTCAGTATAAAAATCTCTGTTGAGCTAAAAAGCTTTTCCAGTACATCATGTTTTGCAATAGATCCTCTTCATACTTTCTTAAACTGTTAGTGAAGCAGCCTAGTTGTTACGAATATTATTAATTTTTTTCACGTTGTTAGTGACATTATTTTTGAGTATTCCTTTTTTCACGCTGTTAGAGACATAATTTTTCAATATTCCTTTTTTTCACGCTCTTAGTGACATAATTTTCAATATCCTATAATGTTATTGCTCCATCATTTTAATGTTTTTGGGTACAATAGTACAAGTATTGTGTATTCGTATGTTTTTACTATTACCCATCTTCTGCTGTTACTTTTTTCTCATTTATCTTTTTGTAACTGCAAAGGCAGCACTGCCGAAGAGAAGTTTAGTGTTTGCTGCCAGGCAAATTGCAAATAATCTGTCACCAATAGCTAAAAAATTGTAACTTTATTTTTTGGCCTTTCGCAAAATATCATTAGAAAGAACGTCTAATAAATTAGCTTGTGCCCTCCTGTGCTTTTTATGTTTATTTTGTGCACGTTTTGCGATGCTCAAAACAGGGCATTCAAACCGAAACTTAACCAAAAAAGGTCTTAAAATTGAGTCATTTTTGCAAAAAACACGAAAGTTTTTTTGCGTTTTTTTTCTGAGACCCCCGTTCAAAGTCACAAATTTTAGCATCTCACCCATGTCCCCCTTTTTGAAAATTTTTCATTAGATACATTAAACAGTGAACAAAAACCTTCTGTAAAAAAACCGGTCGACCGGCCGGTCAACCGGCGATGATTTTGAAATTTACCGATCGGGTCGAAAAAATCCTTACCGGTTCCATCTCTGGTTGGACGACCCGCACAATTTTTATCGCAATGACTACCTTGTGCTTGAAGGAATCCATACCTGCTTAGGAGTTTCCAGCTTTCCAATGTTCCTGTGAATTTTTTCAAATTTTTATTCTCTGAATTTGATGGTGGTTCAGAGCCACCAAGCCAAGATGCTCATCGTAAATCGCTTATCCCAAGAAGCAACAACGTGACCAGGATGCAGGTTAAATTCAGATCATGCGATCAGGGTCGCAAAAACGACGCCTTTAACTTCTCGGTCACACTGCCCAATTATCGTAGCAATTGCTGAGATATCATATCTTAGCTATAATGTAGCAGAACTGCTGTACATTTTTTAAATTTATCTTAGCGTAAAATTAGAGTAAATGTTTGGGCCATACAATATCCTATAGGAAAGCTTTGTTCAGTATACACTTCTAGTTTTACTTCGAATAATACCAAAAAAGCTTGCAAATTTTTTATGATCAAGGTATTTTACAATATTTAGCTGTCAATGCTTTACCTTTGTCAAGATCCAGGACCTCAACTAAAGACGCTGTAGTTTTATCCAAACCGAATTTACATTACATGAGAAGCTGTTTGGCATTTTTGTCAAAAATAAATCTAATCAAATCTTTCATTATACTCGCTGTATTAGGCCGAGGTGTGTAACGAGTTTTCTTGGCCCATCTCCGTGTCATTGAACCTGCGGGCAACACAGTTCCTTTCGAACGAATGTCGCAGCGGTGGTGAGCCGTTGACAACACTGTGTCCGATTTGACCGTTCCGAGATTTGAACCTCAAACCTACCGCTCCATAGACGAACGCGTTACCTCTTGACCAACTGGCTCTCCAAAAACATAAAATAAGTCCTCAAATAAATGAAAAAACTACCTTTCAAAAAATAGTATTCGACTAGTATTTTGGATCTTGGCTCTTTTCAAAAGTACCTATTAATCTGTCCTTAATTCAGAGGACAAGAATTTGAAGAAACCCAGAGTAGCACTTAAGTAAAAGTATTTCATTACTTTATTGTTCACTACTGTGATTGATGCATAATACAGCAGCAAAATTAAAAAAATATTAATCCTTTAACGCCCAGTAATTCCAAGACTTAATACGCTAAAAAATTGTAGCAAAAATTTATTTTAATCGTTTCAAGACTTGCTTTTTGGTTACCATAGAAAACTGGGGGGGTCGAGCTTGACCGCGCTGTTTGAACGCTTATATCATTGTAAATACACGTGCTAAAGTTAAAAAAAACATTAATATGCCTAAAATTTTATACACTTTTTTGCCAAAGTTTGATATTTTAAAAAAATTTATGATAATTAAGAAATTATTAGTTTTTGTGACCCCATTCAGAATCAGCTTATTTTTAGAAAAAAGAGAAAAAAGAAACAAGAGCGGTTACGCGTCGACATGCTGCAGTTGAATGACTCAGTGATACGCAAGGATTTTATTGCCAAACCACCTACCTCACGCATAATTATGACTTATTTGGTTAGAGTTTTGACTCATCTGTTATCGTTTTCAACAAGTCAAAATGGTATAGCAGAAATCTAGCTCTTTAATAACATGCCTAAAACACATCAATAAGCAATTTTCTGTTATCATTTTGTTTTTCCTCATGCATCATCACTATCGTTCATTGTAATATTTTTATGATACGCAAAGGTTTAATGCCAAACCACCTACCTCACGCATAATTATGACATTGAATTAGGAATCAAATTAGCAAATATTTTGATTTTACAAAAAAATAATAACAATTATAATTTGCAGATAATTAAGTCGCGTCCTATATTAAAAAAAGTATGCAAAATATTCAAATACTCGATAGTAAAAATGTGGAAAATCAAAATATGTTTGTACGATTAGTTTGAAACAATTCCGACCAGCAATTTTGCATTTTTAGTAAAAATCTTATCAATTTGCATACAAGTTTGCGAGACTTTTTTGGCTTATTTCTAAAATTAGACAAAAGATTTGATACACTCATATTGACGCATTTTGCTCCAGTGGAACTTCAATAATGAGATTTAGAGAATTTCATAATATTCCGAATTTTTCACAGTTACCTAAAATGCTGCGGAAAATTTTTTTATATATTTCTGGTGCTGCCGCAGCAAGTTCACGAAAGAAAATAGACCCAGTTTGAAAATTTTGATTTTTTTTCTGCAAGCAAAAATATACCGAGTCACGTAGGAAAATGAAACAAAAGATGCAGAACAATCTTTCTGAAGGGAGGATGCGAAAAAACAATGACCATTTCTGGGAAATAACTCAGAGCTCTTTCCAAGAAAAGGCGCTGCCGTTAAGTGTGTAATATTAATGGAAATCTACTAATATGTGATATGAATGAGCAGTATAGCGCATAAAATATTAGATGTTTTTTTAACTCAGCCAAGGATGGAAAATAACAAACTTGCGTCAAATCTTTCATCAAGCTTTTGTGAATACTGGCGTAGCTAATTCTTTGCACACAGATGTATATACATTTTACGCCTATTAAGGTAACCACGACGTAACAAAATTGTAATTGAATACTTTTATTTTACTCTTCATTTGGAATTTTATAAAACCTTCAAAATAGTTTGAGAAGTTTTCGACAACAAAGCACTAGACTGTATAAGGACTTATAGTAGCGGACCATGCAATATAGCCACCAGCAAATGTTCAACTAAACTAGTTACATTTGCACAATTAAAGACTAGCAGCCGCAAAAATCAGCTATTATACTCAAACTTTAACATGTCAAATAGTTTAGTTTGTTGTCTGGGCCCTCAACTTTGTTTACCCTGATCTGTCAGTAACGTTGTGCATTAGCAATAAGTATTTTGTCTTCGTACATGACAATAGTCAACAATCTGCCTAAAGCTGAAAGTCCGTATACTGCGTTTGCGCCCGCGGAAGCGAAATGTATGTGAAGACCAAAAATATAAGGTTTCACTTCTAAAAAGGGACTGCTTTATGCTAGAAATACAAACGAGAAACGAACAAAAAAGTTTTCAACTAGCTGAATGGCTGTTGCGCCCCAGGACAATGGTTTCCGCAGGCGCTCTTTTCCCCCCCTCCGTTGCACGCCACTAATAAACAATTAAATTTTATCATCTGCATCAATGATGGTAATTGATACGGTTGGTAGTTTTATACATATTTTTCTTTGCTACTCTACAGTTCACAAATAGTTCAAAAAGCGCAATTACTTGATTTTTTTTTATGCTGTAACGTACCATAGCTCATCAAGCCGTTCTTCTGATTACTAGGCACGTAGCCAGCAGGATTGTTTTGGAGGAGCAATATCTTTTCGATCCTCGTGGTGACTACATGGTTTTAAAACGAATAATTTTTGTTCTGGTAATGCAATTTGCAGAAGTTTTGCATTCGTTCCTTGTCATTATAAAAAGTTTTAGTCGTAATAAATTCTTGAGGTTATTGGGCTTTAGGGGTAAAGGGTAATTCCCCATGCCCCCCTAAAAACACAAACACTAATTTGCTTAGCTTACCTCAAGCATTTTTTGGCAAGCAATCAACTTTGATCATGTTTGGTCAAATTACTTTTACTGATATTTTTAAGTTAAATTTTTTAAGAAATTTATACCCTCTCCCAAATAAATATACCAAAAACGACTTTGAAGTCTCTTCCTTCCCCCCGGCCTGGGCTGTAATTACTGTATTAATGAAACGTAAAACAGCAAGTTTCTGCGTGGTTGCTGCGAACTACAGTATATTTGTGATTCTTGATGCGTGTATTCCATGTAACTAGATTTTGCAAAATTGTGCATTCAATGCAAAGTTGTGCAAAATCTTATTCAAAACTGCAGCTCCCAATTCGTTAAATGACATCATGCATGTAAGGTTTAATAAATGCTAGCCGTGAGGATGGCCTAAGTTAGTGGTCGAAACACGAAAACCTATAGTTTTAGGTTGACAATCATTGAATAAAAAAAATTTTATTGATTCTAATTTGCTGCTAATTTTTAGTTATGTAAGGTTTAAATTTTTTTTCGTGTTTTTGAAGCTACCATAGGCCACTTGTTGTCAGCTTATGTAATTCTGTATATATAAATTTTACTCGAAAATTTATTATCTTACCAATATCTGAGCTTTTGATAAAGCTTCGTTGATTTGCTAGTAAACTGTCAGCGTGAGTAGAAAAAGAAATTGCCGGTAGAGCTTGTTCTATTTAATTTTAAAAGAAATAGATTTTTGTGTTCTGTCTAACTAACCTGTAAATGACATGCTTGTAGACTACCAGTCGATTAGCTACGTAATTGAAGATTGAAAAATAAGCTGATGTTAACGATATGCTGTGGTATGCAATCAAGCAACTGACTGTTAATGATTTTTACTGATTTTTCGCTTCTCTTACCTTACGATAAGGCAAGTAAGATTTGCTTGGGGGGCAAAATAAACCTTAAATAAATCCCCAGACTCTCCCTCGACAATGTGACTGCTAATTATCACAAAGTAATGTAAAGCGAATATTTGCTGCAGTAGTATATAACAATTTGTTTCTAATCCTAATTGAATGCTCTAACTTTGAATTACCTCTATATTTTCACCAGTAGCGACCACGTAACCAGTAGAGGCTAAGGGGGCTGAAGCCTTTACCCTTAGTCAAGTCACTTGAAAAATTTAATTCAAATATGCATGCTTTGAAACGTGCTCTAAACTATTTCTTCTTATGACAAAGAAGTATAAAGGGAACTGAATCGACCATAGGTAATATAATTTTGTCAAAAAGTTTCCAAATCTTTGCAAGATTAGTTGCTTATGGCTCTACACACGAGCAATTGTCATCGAAATAGCGTTAATAGTTTTTTTGGAAAATTAAAAACATTACCAAGTGGCTAAACCATACCCCTAACGGCTGCTTGTGGCCCCGCTTTTGGTTCACTAATGATACTTTTTTAGAACACCACGTTACAAAAAGACAACCGACAATTATGTGAAAAAGGAATAGTAACGTTCAATCTTATCTATACACTAGCAGTAAATTGATGTTTTTGAATATCGAAAATTTAGTGGTTCAAGTTTCAAATACCAGCTTTAACATTCAAAATTTACTCCTCTGAATCCATTAGGTCATGAATTAAGCTATTCATATCAATTTCAAAACCACGAGCGTTTGTATTATATGCAATTCAAAGAATTCCAAGTCTAAAGTCAGTGTTTCTGAAACCATGGGTCGGAATGCATATCAGGTCGCTAAGCATTTAGGGATAGTGGTACAACCAAGGACTTCTCTCCCTCTCCTAGCCAAATCACTTGGAAACTTTAACCTTAAAATGCAGGCGTTTAAATGTGCTTTTGACTTGACCTGTAAGTAAAGCAAGGGCTGAATAGACAGGATAATTTAACTTTTCAACTGGCTTCCAAAGCTTAGCAATTCAATTCTTTCAAATAGCTTTAAAAAGTGCGATATGTGATCAAAATGGCGTTGAAATGGCTAATTTTCTCAAAAAAAGAAGAAAAAAAAATTCTTCCAGCGGCCGGGGGACCCCCGTCTATGATACCCTTGGATTGCACCATTTCGCTCAGCTCGACATGCAATTCATGCATTTATCAAACAAAAACTTTTAACTTTTGGTTTAAGCTCTCTTTTCCCCTACAGCAAAATATTGGTTCAAAATGTTTACTAATGTGTAGGAGCGTAGAGATGTCGACTAACAAAACAGTTGGTTCGTTTTTTTAAATGGCTAGCTGTTTTTGTTTTGAGAGCATGCTCAAGCTTGTTTAGGTCACAGTGACCGCTGCAAATAAATTTTTCAAGCGATTATGGACCGGAAACGAAGAGCTAAGAAACGCTACCGGCCTTATATGTCTTTTTTTTAGACATATGAATTCAAAGTTTTGTAAATTGCACATAATTTTTAGTTGTGCGAGATTAATTTTAACAGTTTAGTTTATTTTAGTACCCCTCACTCTCGGCAAGTGCCCCCTCACTTCGTTTGCTGTGGGCTGGCGATTGCTCTTCAAGCAGCTGTAGGCTAGGCTCTCACACCCCCACTTTGAAACGCAGACAATTTTAACCGCGGGTTCTAGCACCCTTAGCAAAATTCTTTCACGTTACAACATGCACGAATAGCGGTCGAAGAGCAGTTGCAAATCAATCAAGGGTAAAAAAGGCACAAACAAATGTCATATTAACCTTAGGTATTTACATTGTACACCAGGCACATAGCCAGAACGGAATTTTTGGGGAAAAGGAAAAATTTGGGGGCAAAAAAATTTGGGGGGCAAAGTAGCGTATTTAGGCACGAAATGCATGCCATTTTGCTAAAAATAACGTTCAACTAAAATTATTTACGGGGCAAAGAAAAATTTGGAGGGAGGGGCAGTTGCTCCCTGGTTCCCCTGGCTTCGTCCCTCTTGCACATTGCTGAATAATGAATAATGATACCCATTCCCTGTCGTTAACAAGCTGGCGATACCCTGAAATATACAAAAAACGGAAGAAAGTGGCCGCACAAAAGCCTACATCAATGCAACATCGCCACATCATACGTACATGAATGAAAACCACGCTTTTTGGCAAAAAAGTACATGAAATAGTGATTCATGGCAAGCATTTTTAGACATCATATTACGCACAAAGGGACACTCGTTTCCCAAACAAATAATGCTGTAGAAACTTTGACGGAGTAACATTGCTGACTTATTTATTTGTTAGTGGGATAGTAGAACATTTAAAGAAATAATTTTAAATGCTGTTGTCTTTATTTTAAGGATTGTCAATGAACATGAATCTTTAAACAGCAAGCAAATATTTAGGTTCGAAGATTCAAGTTTAGGAGCGCTTCAATCTCATGAAAACAAAAATCTTTGTGTATATATCTGCAAATATATTAGACAGGCATATAAACAATCCAACTAATGCAACTGCAGCCTTCAAGCAGTTATCATTTGCTTGAAATGCTTGATGTTTAATATGGGACAGATATGCCCCTTATGCATTAAAGGGTTAAAGTGTAGGTGTCCTATCAACAATCTTAACAAAAGAAAACTCACTGTATTTGTAGCCGGTAAGGACTACAGGAGCATTTTTCATCTGGAAAAATTAGTTTTATATTGGAGCAGGAAATCAAATTTCCAATTATTAGATCTGTACACCCTGTCATTCCGAAGAGAACTGCAATAATAAACAGGAAAATAAAAAAGTGAACTTTTTACGTACCGTAGAGTGTACACACTACACAGTTATAAGTATACCATGGTCCATAACAGCATTTTAATCGTAAGTTTTGCTTGTTTGAATAACTTAACATATAGTTTATCAAGCGATTAGCCAATAGTCGAGTGGATAAAAGTGGTTATTTAAAACGGTAGACCTGGGTTTGATTCCTGGTCCGGTCAAACCAAAGACCAAAAAAAGTTGGAGTTTACAACTTTCCTGCTAGACATTCATCGGTAAAAAGAGATAATCGCAAAGACTCCACAGTAGTGTGTGGTAAACAGGTGAATACTAAACAAGGAACATCGCTTGACTCCAAAACCAAAACGGTCCCTTCGGTATAATCTCCCGGCCAAGGCAACTCCGCAGATAAAAGTCCATTCCAATTAAATCAAACCTTGCATAGTACTTGCTGAATTGCGCCGGATTGTGTAACTATTTGCGGAGTCATCACTGCGCTTGCACGCAACACTACTTTTTTAGAAAATAATGTTGCAGCAATGGCGAGCCGTCGGTAACACTGTGTTCCACTTAACGTCCATGCAGAGGTGGAATCGAGGACTCAACGTTCGAGGCCAAGGACTAAAAAAAAATCCGAGACAAAGGACCAATTTTTTGAAGACAGAACCTTTCGAGGCCAAGGATAAAAAAGGTCGAGACCAAGACTAAGGACCAAGGACACAAATTTTTCTAAATTATGGTTAACAGATTTGACAGCACTGTGATCCACTTAACGTCCCAAGCAGAGGTGGAATCGAGGACTCAACGTTCAAGGCCAAGGACTAAAAAAAATCCGAGGCTACGGGCTGACTTTTCATGGACAGACTCTTCACGAGTCCAAAGACAGGAATTGTCGAGGCCAAGGACCAAGGAAACAAATTTTTCTAAATTATGGATGACCAATTTTTATTATTTTTAAGCGAAAAAGATATTGCATTTCGTTATTTTCTTGATAATAATTCAAAAATAGTGGTTTCTAAAAACAATGAATGTCAGTTTGAAGATTCACGTATTAGCAGCAATGTTGATTACGTTTGTGATAATGAAAAATAGAAAAGAAGCTCAATCAAAGTTTTTCACTGTTGATCTAAATGTTGAAAAAATCCATAATGCATTCTCACCAAATTTGAATGCTTTACATCTTACCTTTTTCAAGATATTGCGGTTTAAAGTTAACAATTTTCCTCTGGCTGTAGTGCTTTCATTTTGTCAGGTTTGAAATAGGAGATTGGAAACGTTTGGAAAGTTGGAAAGTTGGCTTGCATTTAGTTAAAAAGCGGCTAATATACAACCTTTTGCTTTGTTTTGAAAACAACGTTGAAGCAAAAAGCTTGAGAATTAAGAACATGCAGTAACTTTTTACAATTTCGTTCGTAGTTGGCAAACTTGATAAAATTTCAAAAAGGGAAAAAACCTTTCTAAGGGGAAGTCTAAACTGCTATATATCGGTAACGGAAAGTGAGCCCAGCCAAAAAATTTGTGACTTGAATGTTCCCTAAAGGTCGTAACTTGTAAAATTCTAAACCTGGAAAGGTGAGTTTTAAGTCCTTAACTTCAGCCTTTGGGGCACCGGTGCAAACGTTCACTGATTATGGATCCCGACTTTTTTAGAACCGGTAGCTTGTAAAACACAAACCTAATTGTTTGATTAAACGACTTCTTTTCACAGAATTTTTAAAAAATATTATTGTTTTCAATATTACTACACCTAGCGACTATGATATTATTATCCCCAAATATTGCAAAATGCAGTGAATTTATGTTTTTAAAATGAATTGAAGTTACGTACCGTACCCGGTATTTGTTAGCTCAAGTCCTTGAACAAAACTGGGTTCTGAGCGAGGGCAAAGTCTTTTTGTCTCCGTTGAGCAATAATTTTAGTCAATTTTTTTTTCAGAAAATTAGCAATTTTTGTGGCTTTTCAAAGAGATTACACAATTAGATTTTCAAAGCAATTTGAAAAAAAAGTAAAATTTAAGTTGGAAAATTTTAGTTTTCCGACATTTTTCCTATCCTAATTCATACCTAATTTTTTCTACATGTTTCAAAGCACGTGAGGTCTCTTTATTGTCTCACTTCTAGTTCCCATTGCCTACCAATGAATGAGCGCGTACGCTTCGGCTGCAAAAAGGCTTTTTGTAAAATTAAACGTTAAGTATTTAACTTCAAAAAGTATATAACCTGAGGATCCCAGCTGGATCGTGTTAAAGAGAAAGGCATTAGAGACTTTTGCCTAGCCCCCCCCCTCCCACTTCAACAGGGCCACGATTGTAGATACGCGTTTTTTTTTGTTTTTTTTTTTTCTAAAAAACAAATTTACAAACATAAAACTAATACAGTATTACTTTTTTTCAAAAATGCCCCAATTTTTCGCGAATGCTTCACCTCCTTATCTTCATGACAACGCGCGAAAAAATAAGAGCAGCGCGCATCTTTCCAGGCATTCGAACAATAGTTACATGTAATTTCACAATCGTTTTTTAATAATTCTTCATGCAGCATTTTTTGTGATATTTTAGTTCATTATTTGGGATTCTAGCGGCGATTTCCAGCACAAAAATTGCTCAGCGGATGTGGCTTTGCCCTCAGACTACTTGATACTAATTAAACTCGTTCTGTTTTATCTCCAAACAAATAATTCTCTGCAATATTCGCTCGCCTAGTTTTAGAACAAGCTGGTGTTTTCAAAATACGTTATGCTAGTTAGATCAGGGATACATAACTAACATATTTAGTAAAATAGTCAAATCCAGTTAACTGTACTACATTTCATTATCAGCACGCACATACTTTCTTCTGAATCCACTCTCAGATAGGCACGGTCATGTTTTAGCATTAACAATCAAAAATGCTTGTGTTCGAACCCCAGGATCCCTTTTTATGGCCCTGGACGGCATTACTGTTTGCACCGGAAGTATTAGCAGAAATAAAAAGAACCGTTCTACATTGCCTTTTGCCCGATTATTCTCCGATTAGAGTTTTCACTCAACGACATTTAAAATGTGGTTTACTGTGACTTGGCAATCATTACATTATTTTCAAACGAAGAAAGGAAGGAATTGACAGACTAGAAGTTTAGATTATTTTTCGTTTGGCTATTTTCCTTTTCAACCAATCAAAAAATAATGCTGTCCTCGAGCCGAGGACAGGATATTTTCGAAGACTTGTAGTCTTTGAAGCCGAGGCCAAAGACCTGAGCTTCGAGGCCAAGAACTTCGAAATGTGTCCTTGGATCCAAGGATGTCCTCGAGGAATCCACCTCTGGTCCCAAGATTTGAATCTCAGAAGACGAATCCGTTACCGTTTGACCAAATAGTGATTATACTGTAAGTTTACGCATTCACAATACTGTGTTAGATTGGACTGTATGTGTTGCATGATACACATGATTGGAATCGGCACTGATCCTCCACAGATATTTAAAACTTCCAAGCACACTGACTATAGCAAGGCTTCATCGCATAGATAATCAAACAGACCACGCTGTAAGTGGCGTTGCTAGGGGGCGGCCCGCCCCCGGGTGTCACCATTTTGGGGTAAAACCATTTTATGACGTGAAACCATAATCTGGGAGAAAAACTCCACTAGTCTATGGCGAAGACTTTTTTTGGTTTCCATCATTTGGACATAATTTTCACGAATGCGGAAGCGTCACATGAGAGAGGGTGACACCACGTAACCCGGCTCCGGGTGTCACCGTGAAATCCCGTCCCGGGTGTCACCATTCTTAGCAACATCTCTGCACGCTGTTTAGTCTTCAGTCAACAAAACCTGTCAATTCGAGTATGGGCTGACAAAAAATCGACATAAACGAGGCACCCTAGGCCCAAAACAGCACATAAATTCTTGAATGTAAGAGGGTACGATACTTTTGATTGTTTTTGCATTTCTGTGTGCATATTACTGTATAATTAAAGTACTGTATATAATATTTTGCTGCTGTATGCTTTTTTGGTTCAGCATCCAGTAGTTTGTTTATAGCAATAGTTGTTTTGGTAAACCTGAAATAGGAACCGCAGTCATTAGGCTATTTAATAGAACATAATTTGAAGTACAAAACCTATTACAAGTGTGTGCTTTCCTCCCCCCGATTCATATAATTATGGCAAACTATACAAAGCAATTTTCTACAACAAGTCTGTGCCGCCTCCCTTTAATGCCTATATAGCAAACCGTACAAAGTTAAGTTTACCCGCATGTTAGTTACGTTTGACAGGGGTTTTAGCATTTCTTGTGCTTTAGACCTACAGCTATCAGTACCGGTACCTGGTACATCGATGATAGAATGCATGGTAGCATTAACCTCAAGTTTGTGACATACATCATCTTCTTCTGAACACTTGGGATCTTTAAATTCAGTAACAAATCTCGCACATTCGTCTAGGCTGCCAGTTTTGCATGGCTCAATGTGGGCATCCATTTCTTCGATGTGATCATTTATTAACGATATTAAAGGATTTTTCTTCCATTCAGCGAGGACTAATTTAGCAACATTGACACCACCCAAATGAAACTCATAGTACGTATTTGTAGCACATTTCAAACAATGCACCATGTTGTCAGAGGCAAAATATGAAACAAGAATAAAAACAAATACCTGCCGCATCGTGTACGATATTTTATCTCAGTTGAATAAGTTAAACACACTGCTGCGTATATCCTATTTTTCAACGAACAGTAGGATTTCTGCAACAAGAAAGTAATTTCACATTAGTTTTATCCGAATACTTCTTGTATCTTGTATTTCGTTGCTGTTATGAATTTAATTCCGCCGTGTATTTCTGTTCGTGGACTTACACAGTAACCCCTTTTTCGGCCGTTTTTTTACGAAACCCAACTTAAGGGTGCGGACAAAAGTGCACAGGACATAAGGGTGCATACATAAGGGCGCAGGAACATAAGGGCACAAGGACATAAGGGCACAAGGACATAAGGGCACAGAGACATAAGGGCGCAGAGACGTAAATCTGCAATCTGCAATAACATTTTCGTGCTTCGGAAAATAATTATTTAACCAAAGAAACGAGCTTTACTAATGAGTATTTTATTTAATTTTTAAAAGCCAAGTATTGAAAGAAGTTTTTTGAATTTACTTCCTGCCTTATGGGCTCCGCCAACCCCTCACAAGAATTCGGCGAAATAAAGCGAGAAAATGAGTGATTTGATTTGATTTGGCTTCACACGGAGACAAAAGACTAATTATGATTGTTGGCTTATCGAATTAGGTACAACCGTTAAATGACTGCGTTTGAAAACAATTGCTGACTTGGTTACGTAAAGCAAATAAACTCATCAAAAATAGATATTTCTTTTTAAAGGTTTGGTCAAGATTAGCGCACGGCGACTTAAAAACTGTTTAGGGGTAGTGCTTTGTGTAATAATTGAAAACTGAAAAAAGGAAGCGAATTCAAAAAACTTCTTTCAAAATTTGACTTTCAAAAATTAAATAAATGCTCATTATAAAGTTCGTTTCTTTGATATTTTCCAAAGCACGAAAATGTTCGCGCAGATTGCAGATTTACGTCGCTGCGCCCTTATGTTCCTGCGTCCTTATGCTCTTGCGCCCTTATGTTCCTGCGCCCTTATGTCTTGGCCCTTATGTCCTGCGCCCTTTTGTCTTCGCCCTTATGTCGTAGATCTTTTTTTTACGTGTTAGCTTGAGCAAAAACTTTAAAAAACGGACAAAAAACAGATATTGTGTAGATCCATGTTAAGGCCAAATTTACACTATAATCGTACGTTATTGTAAGGGTATTGTACGAGCATACAACCTTTGCTTGCTCGGGTAAGTTGTACCATGAACTGTTTTTTGTTTTTTTGCTTTTTTTGTTGTGAACGTGTATACGCTTATCTGGGGGCAAAGCCGACATGCGGGGCCAGGAGCGCAATTACGTTTTTGCTGGCAAAAAAGGAGGCTTGAACAAAAAGTTTAAACCTTTCTTTTCCAAAAATGTATCCAGCGGGCGGCGTGTTGAGCAAAGTGATGCATAATTTTTTGGAAAAAACTGCCATTTTAACGCCGTTTGGATGGCAATTTGCACGTTTTTAGAGCCATTTGAAAGAACTAAATAGCTAAGATTTGGAAGCTACCAAAAAAAATTAAGTTCCTCATATCTTTCATCCCTCCTTCTCCCCTTACTTGTCAAGTTCAAAACTCGTCTAAAATTTTAAAAGCTAGTAAATTTTGTTTTTTTTCTAAGCGATACCCATATTCTTACTTTTCTGGTTGCGCCAATGTCCCGACTATTTGGTTAAAATGAACACAATAATGATGCATTCGTACGCTTACAATTACATCAAGAGTAGAACGGGTCTTAGCCACCGAGTTTTTCGGTTTGACTAAAAATCGCTCCAAATAAGTTGATTCTCTGACAGTTCAAACGTACAAAACGTATCATAGTGAGCTTTTTTTCCCTCCTTATATTTTGCAATGCTTTCATAAATATAGCAAGAATATCTAATGATTCCAGGTAAAATTTTGAGATATTAACCTACAATGCAAACAGCAATGTTTTTGAACCAGTAAACTACAAACAGAGTTAGGCAAAATCACCACCTTTTGGTGATCTCGAAGATCATGATCAGATCATCTAAAAAATGTGATATTGAAGATCAAAAACTAGATTACCCAAACACTGTCATCTTGAAGATCAAGATTGTGATCTTGAAGATCAAGATCACTTTACTTTTAGTATTCAAAAAGAGGTAGTCGTGATAATGGAGGGGGGTAAGCTATAAATGTTAATTGCTGTATCATTATCGACTGTCATGGGCAATGGCAGTGCTAATTTCGCTTATAACTAGGGGCGTTTTTATTTTGACCTCAATAAATTTCGTTTTGACTTTATTTTAGCTAAATTGTGACTTTATTTTGACCGAAACTGTTTGGCCTAATTGAGCTCCAAATTTTGACTACAAAAAAAACTTTGCTATTCGCAATTTATGCAAGTTTGAAGCAGGTAGCCTTCTTCACTTTTCATTAACAGCATTTAGAAAGAAATATCAATCTGTCAGTCCAGTGATTAAAGTAACTTATCGATGCAAATCAAAAACCAAAGAATCTGCACACATTTCCATGTCAGTTCCACTTTTTTTAATAACCAGCAAATTTTGAATTGAAATTTGCTGTTCTTGAAATTTCACGAATTTTCGGCCTCATTTGTTTTTAAATTTTTATTGTAAAAAACATTGACACAATTTCAATCTTGCTTGGTAAAAAGTTGCGTTGTAAGATTTTGTCGATTGCTAAATTTGCGAAAGCATAACAGTGCAGTCCTAACATTTCAAAAATCTGGTTAATTCGTTGTGATTTACGGTACTGTATAATAAAAATTGTCTTTTTGATTTTTAAATTTGGACATATAGTGGTCTTAGTTATTGTATTCATGCCGAGGCTGGCATTCCTTATTTGTTTTTAAGTTAAAAAAAAAAGTTTCGCGTTATTATGAAATTGTTTTTAAAAAGAAGTTCTCCCAGCAGGCGATTGTATTGCGGCATATTGCAACTACAGGCAAAAGTTTGAGCAGCAAAACTTCATTCAAACATGTATAAAATTGCTCATAACGTTTCATTGGTTCTCAAATATCCAGAAAAAAAAAGAGAAAAAACCTTTGTTTGCTTTTGAAACAGAATTTTTGATCATTACCATTTTTGACAAACTTTTACCTAACCCAAAATTTTGAGTTTATTTTGACCAATGATATCTATCTAAACTCGCTCCAGAACACCCGAAACCAATGTTAGTAAACGTTTGATAATATACAGAAATAAAGCCCAGAAAAAATTTTGGCTTTATTGACTTTTGAGGGCCCTACAAATAACGTAAAGCATTTGACATTCACAAACTTTTTATAGCTATTTTACTAGCTTATACAATTACGAAAACTCTTTGAATTTACTTTTACTAGTATATATAACAATAACGAAATTCAAGAACAAAATCAAATCAAAAATATCAAATCTTCATTATACTCGCTTAATACCCTTAATGGGTGAGTTTGCACAACCCGTCTCTGCTTCAAAGCGCCACGGGCACACAAATTAACTTTGCAACAGTGGTGGACCTTTGGCAATTTGCGTTGGGGTTGATCGGCACGGGAAGCGGTAGGATAGTGTCGATAGGATGTAGAAAAGCGCTGAACTGTTACTTTTGAATAGCTGTTACTAACTGATACTTTGAAATTTTTATGTGTTGCTTTTAACTGCTGCTTTTTATTCTTTAAGTAAAAACAGAACTTTCGCTAGTAGAGATACGAGAAATAACAGAAAACAAAAAAGCATGTGAACTGCACTAGCAGATACGAGAATATCAGATGAGAAGAACAGTTCTAGTAGCAACGATACGAGAAACAACGGATAAAAAAACTGCTACCATTTTCAGTACTGCTCTTTTCTTATCCGTTATTTTCGTGTCAGAATAGCAGATGTGAAAACCGAGATTGTAGCTTTTTACAAAAGAAAAAATTTCGAAACGAAAAAGCTCCAGAATAATGCACAGTGAGCTGTCAATAACACTCACTTCTTAACTGTTACTTTTCAATTGGCGTAACTGTTACTATTCGTTTAGGAAATCATTTGTTACTTTTTAACGAACTGTTATTTATTGCACACATTTAAAAGGATGCCCTAAGCCACCAAACATTCCATTGTTAACGAAGATTTGTAGTTAATTTTCTCCTTAAGTTAGCAGGTTAGGTACTGTCGTACTAGTTGGTACCTGTTTGTCCCTGTCTGTACCGCGGCAAATGCGGATAACTTTTCCAGTTTAGATTTCATTCTTGGTCGAAGCCATGAAATAGCTTTAGAATAACACATAACTTGGCCTCGGCGATGCTTACTCTACTCGACATTTAAAAATGAAAGTGATCTTG
Organism: Trididemnum nubilum; assembly: GCA_963965965.1. Taxonomy (NCBI): domain Eukaryota; kingdom Metazoa; phylum Chordata; class Ascidiacea; order Aplousobranchia; family Didemnidae; genus Trididemnum; species Trididemnum nubilum. The sequence goes on along the minus strand of OZ014482.1, from coordinate 18,562,896 downwards.
ATCTTCAAGATCAAGATCACACAAAAAATATGATCTTCAAGATCAAGATCGTGCCTATGTCTGACCATAAATATGTTACTTTCTTTATAGACTTCATTTGTGAAGTAGCTTTTGATAAAAAAAAATTCGGGGATAAAAATTCAGGGTTAAAACCCATTTTGCAATTCTGTCCTTACATAATTTTGATATTTTCTTCTAAAGCCCAATAATCTCCAGCTTTGATATTTTTTTACTGTAGCCTCAAACCTAGTATTTGTTACCAAACTTAGATTTCAATTCCTTATAAAGTCAAAATTATAGCACCCACATCTTTTTTCTAGCTGACACATTGCAAATTATCTTTTAGAATCGGTTTTGTATTGTTTGGTGATAATATTATTACAACATAATAAAGATTTTTTCCATATGGTCGGTATGGTGATGTTTTGTGCTGGAGCATGTGGCTTCAGATATTTTCCATTTTATTTTGTAAAAAAGTTGAAACAACAATTATCGAAGTTATAAGGTCAAACCATGTGCAGCCAAAAGTAGGATTTTGAGGATGAAGGAACTATATAGTCAAAGAACTAGAGACATTTAAAGGGACTAAACAGCCAAGATTTGGAAGCTATTTAAAAAAATCAAATTGCTCATATCTTTCACACTCCATTACTTACTTACTGTTCAAGTTTAAAACACGTTTAAACCATTAAAAGCTTGCATATTTGGTTGTTTTCTAAGTGATGCCCATATTCCTACTTTTTTGCTTGCGCCACTGTGTGGAGTTTTTGGTTAAAATAAACAAATGATGCGCTCAAACGCTAACATTTACGCTGAAGCGTAAAGAGGGTCTTAGAAATCGCGTTTTTCAGTTCGAATCGAAAGCGCTCGGAATAAATACATTTTCTAGCGGTACAAAGGTGCAAAACGAATTGTAATAAGCAATAATTTTCTCCTTATTCTACGATGCTTAAAACCTAAAAAGAATACTAAAAACTTCAGGCAAAATTTTAATTCCATCTGCGATGTAAACAGCAATATTTTTGAAGCAGTCGATTACATTATCTTTGTTTATTAGTGAAGTAGTTTTTGATGAAAAAAATGGCCGAAAAGATTTAAGGCAAAAACCCATTTGCAATTCTGTTGTTTCACAATTTTAATATTTTCTTATAACGTCCGATTCTCCAGCTTTAGATAATTATTCTTTTAGTCTCAAACCCTGTATTTGTGATCAAACAGAGTCTTCTCTTCTTTATAAAGTCAAGATTACAACACACGCAACTTTTTTTCTATTTGAGTGAGAGCAAATAATCTTTTGGAATTCGGTTTTGCATTGTTTTGTGATTATATAACAACAAAGGAGAAATTTTTACTTGTGGTCGGCATAGCGATGCTTTGTGGTGGAGCATATGACTTCAGACTTTTTCCATTTGGGTCAAAAAAAAAGTCGAATTTACAGTTATGGAGTTATAAGGTCAAACCGTGTGTGGCCTAAAGCAAGATTCTCAAAACGGGAAATATCTTTTTCACCATCTAAAGCAATTCTTACAGAAACCCAATACATCTAGTTGGCTTTGTTAACCAGCATATGTATAATTTTTTGGCGGCATTATTAAACATCTGTTGAAAAAGATCGAAAACGGAACAGAAAGCAGATCTCTTTTTAGGTTTAAATATTTTGAACAGAGGCATTTAGTTTCATTGTTTTCCTGGCAACCCGTGCGGTTCCTTTTTCATCACCACAAAAGACTGGCATCCTTCTTCGATTTACATTTTAATACATTTTGTAATTTAAAACCAGTTAACATAGCAAAATTCTTTAAAGCAACGCACAGAATTGTTAAGAATAAAGCAGATACATTATCTTCATTGTTGGCAATGTGATGTTACAATACTGCCTCTGCAATAAACGAAAAATGAAAACAAATTTCAAAACTCAAGAAGGCGAAACTGTATTTACTCATAGGTGGGCAAGTTAACGCAAAATGTTAGCTTCGTTAACCACTAGTCCGTCAACAAACTTCACATCTCCGTTAACGTTAATCCGTTATTTTCAGCTTTAATTAACGGAAGTTAATAAAGTCCGTTAATCCGTTAATATTTTGCGTGTGATTTACATTTCTTTTTATTTTCTCGCTTTTAGAACACGTATTGACGCTGTTGAGCTGATTGCAAGAAAATACTTATTGCTGTGGTGGTCTTTTTGGGTTTTGGAAGTTACACTTTACAGTTTAATCTAATTTCAAGATAAAATAAGTTCGAATGCACTAATGAAGCTGCGATCGGAAAATCTTTGGAAATTGCGAACAGCGATAATTAATAGACCTCTGAGGCTGCGGCTTATTATTTGTCATAAAAAAGAGCTCCTTTCTTCGCTTTCTGCTATAAAACTCGAGCTAATACGCAAAAAGTGCTACCAGTGCAAACTGGTTTGTACCGGTCCGATGAATGAATGGTGCAAGATATTAACAATAAAAACCTTAACGGAAGTTAACAGAACTTAACGGAAGTTTGTTTAGTCCGTTAACAGAGCTTAATGGAAGTTAATTTAGTCCGTTAACATGAAAAAACTTTTTAACGGATTAACAAGTTCAAGAAAAAGTTAGCTTCGTTATTAACAAATTAACGATTAACGAACTTGTGCCCACCTATGTATTTACTAATTACGTACTGTTACAGGCCCGTCGCCTGTGGGGGGGCAGGGGGGCTATGCCCCCCCGATTTTTGTTTTTGTCCCCCCATCCCCGATTTTTTATCTTGCTCCCCCACGGTATTTTTTTGGAGGAAGAAGTTGTTTTGGGCGGAAAAAACGTTAAAATTTGTGATTTCGGCCAGAGAAAGCCATCGGATTTCGGCGAAGACCTTTTTTTTTTTTTTTTGAGATCACCTCCTTTTGGTCGGAAAATTTGTGATTTCGGCCAGAATAAACCTGCTCATTTCGGCGAAAATCTTTGCCCCTCTGATTTTAATTTTGCCCCCCGATCTCGCAAAGCTAGCAACGCCCCTGTAATGTTGTTTGACAATGTTACCTTGGCGAGAGCCAGTGATGGGGCTTTTCGGTCTTTGAGTTACGCTGCCACCTGCTGTCTACCACACTATGTAGGTTTCTCACCGTCCCTTTTACAGCTGAACATCAAGCAAGGAAGCTGTAAATAACAACTTTTATTGTCTATGGTTTGACCTGGAATTAAACCCAAATATACAGTTTCAGTAACAGACGCTTTATCTACTCGGCCACTGATTGGTTGAAAGGTTGGAAAATGAAGTATATTTTAATCGTTTTGCGTGCTTCTGGCCTAAAGGCTACCAGCTCGGAAGCCTAGGGAAGAGCCACCAGAACGGCGACTACTTGACTGTTAGACAATGTTATTCTGGTGGCTGTGTTAGACAATGTTATTCTACTTGACTGTTAGACAATGTTAGACAATGTAGTCGCCGTTCTGGTGGCTCTTCCCTAGGCTTCCGAGCTGGTAGCCTTTAGGCCAGAAGCACGCAAAACGATTAAAATATTAAAACTCTGGCCTGCAAACGTCAAAAAACATCTTAATTGACTTATTATTAAAATGAAGTATAGTTACTGCCAAAAATGGCAGTACATTACGTTCGGAATTTGCCCATTAAGTACCTTGCACTTTGAACCGTACCGTACCAGCTGATCGTACTTCATCTCAATTTTTGAAGCGTACCATACCAACTTACCGTACCCGTACCATTACGAAAAAGGCGTACCGTACCAGCGCACCGTACGGCTTAGTAAAAGTTGAGGCGTACCGTACCTACGTACTGTACTGCCATCCTTGCTTTAACTACTCGCACCATTAACCTACTTTGAAATCACTAGCCTATAAATCAACGATTTTAATTCACACATTTAGTGTCGGCTTCAGTTGTCTTATGCCTCTGCATGCAAAAAGCTGGCGCAATGTGCGAAAAGTCTGCGATTTTTAAACCACTGCGTATTCAGTTGAAAGAGTCGCGGTTGTTTTCGTTCAAAATTTTCTTCCATAAATGATATGCCACGATAGTTCTAAGCTTCTAGCACCTATAGTCAGGGCTGTAGGTCTCGAGACCGGTCTCGGTCTCGAGACCAATATTTTGTGGTCTCGATCTCGGTCTTGGTCTCGGCTGTTTTCTACTGGTCTTGATCTTGGTCTCAAACCGTTGTGGTCTCAGTCTCGTTGCTCAAAAATTGGTCTCGAGACCGGGTAATTTTTGTAAGTAAAAAAAAGCCTAATTTTGTGATTTTTGTCAGAAAAAATAAAATAGCGAGATTGTGTAAATTTTGTAAGTAAAATGTAGTTTGCAAGAAGCTAACGAAGCGGTTACATTATCGGTTGGACAAAGAGGTTTTGCACCTGGAGATTAAGATTGCCGCATTTTTACATGAGAAAAGACGTCAATCATACTAAGCGGTTTTGATGACGGGGAACGAAACTAGAGTCCGAGCAAAACTACAGAGTTTTTGCCCAATTCGAGCACTGCAGATGTTTTTGCGACTTTTTTATTCCCCATGTGATAGAAGTTTTTGTGTCGAAGGATGTACACAATGCTACTATTTTGAGATTATAGAGTGCTGCACAAATAAGTGAGAAATTTTTTGGCAGTAGTTTAAGCAATTGTTGAAAAAAGTTCGCCTTTTCGCTTTTGCAATTTTACGACGCTGCTAAAGAAGCAAAAAAGCTGAATTTGAAGTAGACAAAGGTATGGTAATAAAACTGTTTTACAAACATAATCGCTTAAATTGACGTCGATGCTCTCAAAATTTAAGAACAAATTAAAAAACAAATGAGGTTGAAAATCGGCAAAAAATTAAAAACAGCCAGTCACAATTCAAGATTTACTGGTTCTTATCAAAAAAGAGTAAATACATTGTGAACATATTACTTTATTGTCGATTGCAGTCCCGTAGCCAGGATTTCGCAAGGGGGGCTTCTTTGGAAGTTTGATGCAACCAAAAACGACCTTGACCCATATTTTCATTAGTCTTAAATTAGATTGAGGTGGTTTTTTTGTCAAAATTAGGTGATCTCCGAAAAAAAACGAAAAAAGTGTCTTCACCGAAATTTAAAGGGTTTTTCCGGCCGAAATCAGAAATTTAAGGTTTTTTCCCGGCCGAATGCAGGTAATCTCCAATAAAAAAAGGTCTTCACCGAAATTTAAAGGGTTTTTCCGGCCGAAATTAGAAATTCAAAAAGTTTTTCTTGCCGAAATTAGGTGACCTCAAAAAAAAAAAAAAAAGAAAGGTCTTTACAGACTTTGAGTGAGCTCCAGAACCAAAAAAATCCTCTATTCTGGTCCAAACAATGGCAAGTTCTTCACAACTTCGGCTCCCGAATTTTTTGGGGGGGCTGTTTTCATTTTTGGAGCAAAAATCGGCCTCAAAAGCACTAAAAACGTGCTATTTTGCATATTTTTCAGGCCAATGGTGGGTTCGAGCTCCCCCCATTCCCCCGCTGGCTACGCTACTGGTCGATTGTCGATAACAGTAATATGCTAACCTACAGTATATATTTTGTCTCTTTGTCAACAGCGAACAAACCAAATACTTTAAATTGGCAAATTTTGTTTGTTCATGATGTATAGGCCTAAGCTAAATGTAAAATGGCAAGTGACGCAAACAGGAGGACAATGTGGGCTGCAGCTCTCCTCTTTTTAGTTATATCACTTACAAAATTTGATTCATGAATGCAAACATTTAAACGTGTCATGGACTTGACCTCTATAGGTAAAGAAGAGGGGCTAAAGTGGTTGAGTAATTTAATTCTTTCAAACGGCTTCCGAATCTTAGCAATTAAGTAGTTCTAAAACGTGCGAAATATGATTCAAATGATTATTTTTTACAAAAAATCACAAAAATTGTCCAGCGACTGAGGCAAACCTCTGGATGAGATACGATTAAGTTACAACAGTTTGCTCAGCGCGACGACAAGACAATGCTGCGGACTCGAACTTGAACTCGAAAAAACTCGGTGTTTTTGCCGAACTCGCTTTTGCTGACCTCAAACTTGAACTCGAATAAAACTGGCCGAGTTCGTGGAACGAAATTTAACGATTAAAAAATCCTTTGAAATATTTTTGTTGATCAAGCTTTGTAAATCGAGATTGTGATTTTCCCAACAGTGCATGTCTTTCACTTTTTTTGCTTAGGCGACCTAGAAAACAGCTAGGAATATAAAAAAAAGAAACGATTAAGATGGAAAAGCGACGCAACGTTTTATCTTGAGTTAATTAAGTGATAAGAAATTTGTCTCTTATATAGCGAAAATTTTACTATCATTGCGTTAACAGTTATCTACTCCCATGATTCTCAACCTATGGGTCGCCTAAAAATTTTTTAGGGTACTTTTTTTGTAAACATCTACAAAGAGTGAAACTTGCAGAAAGCAATACAGTAATAAAACAAATGCATATAGTAGTCAACCCTAGTCGCATTTTTGTAACAAAAAACTTCAGCAGTGAAATTTTGAGTTTCTCAAGATCGCAAAGGTGTAAAACGCTTAGAAGTGGTAAACGATATATTTTCAAATTAAATCTTTCATTATGCTCGCTGTAATACGCCGAAGCGTGTAACAAGTTTACTGGGCCTATCTCCGCGTCATTGTGCCCTGGCAACACAACTGTTTTTGGAGAAATATCGCAGCGGTGGCGAGCCGTTGGCAACACTGTCCGATTTGACCGGCCCGAGATTTAAATCTCAGACCTCCCGCTCTAGAGACGAACGCATTACCGCTCGACCAACTAGCATAGAATTCACGCAGTGAAGAAGCTTTGTGCTCGGGGAGACTAGAAATCAAAGGTCATGTATGTCAGACTACGTAAGGACGTTATTGGTAAGGATATTGAAAGCTAAATAGCAAATATTCATAAACATTTCAGTGAAAACTTCTTTGTATGATTTTCAACACAGTTCTGTCATCATGAAAAGTTTTTTTTTCTACATAGCTTTTAATTTAAACTATGCATCAGAATATACATGGGCCACAAAATTTTACACCATTGATTTTTTCAATAAACTTAAGTCGCTTTGAAAAAAATGTTGAGAACCAATGGTCTACTCTACAGTTTGTAAAAAAAGTACGAAATTAGGATAGTATTTGCAGCTCAGTGGAATAAATCTGCGAGTTTAATTTTTTTTCAAAAAATGAGCAATTATAAGAAATGAGTTTGAGATTGAAAAGATTCACGATATATGAAATAAGTCGCGGCGGTTAATTATTGCAACAAAATGAATTTTGGTTACACAATTTTCAAATTGAAAGCTTTCTACAAAATTTTGCATTAAATAAGCTAGCACAACGCAAAAGAGTGAAGTCTTTGTGAAAATAGTTTTTAAGCGAATTAGTGCGGTCTATTCGTGACAGAAAAGTACGTTCTTTATCGTAGCCCATTTGATGAATTCAAAAATCTATATTTTACTTTTAACAGAATATTAAACCACATATGATAGTCCTTGAATTATCATTTATTGTTTGATTAATTTTGTAGTGGCAAATATTCATAGCGTAGAGCCATTGATGTTTTTATCGAACTTAACCTCAAAAAAATTTAAATTTTTGAACTCGAACTTGGACGTGCTAAAATAGATCGA